>OX030948.1:50292137-50904637 GCA_943735915.1 Pherbina coryleti | reverse complement strand
ACTATAAAAAGCAAAATTAAAACAAAAGTTAATTTTAATCCCTTCCTCCGGTTTTTGTCCCCTCTACCAGAATCCATTGTCGGAACCTTGGTATTTTGGAAAAAATTGTTTTTTTTTTTGTTCAGTGTTATTAGAAAAAACAAAGAATTAGAATAAGGATGAAGACAAGTTTGGGAACAAGAAAAAGCAGGACAAGAATACGAAAAAGGATAAAGATACGCTGTCACGTCAAAACCTGCGGGTATGTAAAACAAGGCCGACTGAATTTTTCTTAAAAAAAAAGTTATGAAACAAAATATAAGACAAATTCAGAAATAAAAATAAAATTTTCGATTTGTCATTTGGACATTTCAATGGAGTGGAAAAAATTTTCCAAGCATATATGGGAAAAAAATATCAAGTTAAAATAAGGTTTAAATAAAAAAATTATTTCAAAATCAGTGCCAACTATATATGTAATACTTCTGTATTGACAGCAACCAACATTTTCAATGATTTTCAACTACGAAATCAAAGATCAAAATCGTAGTTGAAAATCATTCAAATCATTCAAATCATTCAAATCTAAACATTTTCAAAATCAAATTGTTTGTATTAGTATATTTGAATACATGAAAATTACTACATACAAGAAAACATCAAATAGTCACTGAGGCGGTTGATATGAAAAACGTGTGCCCCAAACATAGAACAAAACAAATCACATTTGTTCTACATAAATCACAGTACGCTTCATTATAAGACAGTTATAACAAAAACGCGTGAAATTTGATTAAATTTAAATAAGAAAAATTAAGGCAAGCAAAATTTTAACCATAAAACTCGAACAACAAAAATTTAAACTGAAATTTTTGACAGTGGAAGCACCGATAATGAGTTTTTTTATTTTCAAATTAAATTTTGGGCACATTCGTTTATATATTTTCTTGCTCATATAAGAATATATCTGCACTCTAATGTTGGCGAATGTACCTTGAGTGTACTGCCAATATAGAAGTATTACATATATGGTGCCAACCCTAGAGAAATTATATAATTTGAAATATGAAAAATTTTTTAACTTATATTGAAAAAGTCCCTAAACCTTACATAATGTTGTTGGTCTGTAGGACCACATATTTAAAGTCTTCTATTTGTCTCATTTTTGCACGAACTGACTTAACGCTCTCAGCAGATTTTCATGAGTCAGTGCTATGAGATAGTCTGTAACGAGCGTATTTTTTTGGTGTAGTTGCGGGTAAATATTGCGTTTCTTAATGTTTCGTGTGGTCTTATAGACCAATATCAGTATTTACTAAGGTGGGTCACCAAAAAAAAATTTCAAAAAAGCTTATGTAAAGGGGGTTTTAAGAGCACACAGTTTTTTTTTTAGATGGTCCCTTAATCTGCCCCAAATGGTCGTTTTTGTATAACTTCATCAGTTTATAACCGATTGTAAAAAAAAATCAATTTTGTTGACATTTGGTATAAAGATTCTCCTGACTCAAGATTCAGGAGACTTTGGTATATCAGAAGTTTCAAAAACTTTCGATAGAGGGCGCTTCAAGTAATAAAATATATATGTCTCGCTAATGCCTGATCGACTGGAATGATTTTAAAGAAATTTTGTATAAAAAACGAAATCAAACGAAGCTAACCAGAAGACTAACGAACAAGCACGGAAATGAACGAATTCATTTCGAAGGCAAACGAAGATGAACCGAAAGCTAAATACCAAAAACGAAGCCAAACTTGACCGAAAATTAAATTCGCTGTAGTAACTTTTTTCCTACGAATGAAATCAAAAAGTTTCTTCAAAAAGTTTCTTCAAAAAATTTTAATGATTTTTTACGAACTTTTATTTTCTTAAAAAAATTGTATGCTACAAAAACCCCCCTTAAAATAAGCTTTCCAATGAGGGGCGGTCTCTTGAAATATTGTTTTTTTCCATATGGGGGGACCCACCTTTGTATATGTACGTAAGTTTTTCTTTTTTTTTAAGGAATAGATTTAAAAATACCATCAACATCTGTTAGAGTTTTTGATAAAAGTTTTGAGCAGAAAATTATTCATTGGTTTGTTTAAGAGGTTGGAGATGATTTCAGCGTTAATTACACTGAAAATAAGAAATGCAGTCAAATCAAATAAAAATTGCATTTGGCGCTGTTGTTAGCGAATTGTATTTGGCTCAAAAGCAATTGTAGTTGCTGTAACGAAATTGTAGTTAATTCATATGCAATTGTATTTGACTTCCCAATTTCTGCTACCATCATTGCATTTGAAACAAATGTGGAACTGCTCTTGACTACGAATATGCCAATCAAGAGCAATTTCATTTGGACTAAATGCAGAATTTATTCGAGACAAATGCAATCGCATTTGCAAACCAAGCATCACTGAAAGTTTATGTTATTTAAGAGAAAGTATGACGCTTAATAGTTCAGAGTTACTTTTTGGACAAATTGTTACATATAAACAAATTGGTAATTTGCTTAATACGCGTACGAAGATGGGAACAGAGGTGCGATGAGTGCAATCAATAAAAAGACGAACGGACATGGGGAGGAAGATAATTAATCTAAACTACCGAGGTGGATTTCAGAACATGTCTGAATAATGATGAATGAAATTTATAATGACCGAAGAAGTTGCTTGAATACACTTCCAATTTAAAAACAAATTGTTGGAAAAAACTTTTTTAAGTTTATATTTCTAATTGTATTAATTTGGGCCCAATGCGATTGCCTTTGAGCCAACAAAATTTACATTTACAATTTTTGCACTTGGTCCAAATGCAAGTCCGCATTTGAATCGACAGCAATTGTTGTTGGGAACGATTTAAATGCAAATTCTATTTGAGTCAAATTGAAAATCATTTGTCATTACTACGTTTTTTGTTGTGTGTATATAGACGAAAAAAAATTAAGAGTGCTTATAATTCCATTACTTTTAAGGCCAATTTGTCTGCAATGCAGATGTAAAAATTTATAAATGAAAAGCTTTCAATGTTTTAAGAGACGTAATCCTTTCTTTACACAACTTGGCGACATTGTGTTTTTATTTTACATAAAAATTGATGCTGAAATAGGAATTGAGAATATTCTTACGGTTTTTAAAATTATAGAATTAATAATGAAAACACACTTATTTCATGATAATTTTGATTGTTTTTATTAAAAAAGAAGAGTCAAAATTTAAAAATATGTAAACCATCAACTTGATCGATTTAAAAAATGAAATAAGTAGTTTTTCCTATCATAAAAAGGGTGTTTCTAAGTTTTATTGTAGAGCTAAATGACTAGTTTAAACTTTTGTTGGAACACATATGGATGAAAAAATAATTGTAGGACATGTGTGGTCGCACAGACCAACTTCAGTTTTTACGTAATTTTTTTTCACAACAGTACTTAAGGGTTAAGCCAAGTAATCGTCTGCGAAAAATATCCATCTATGTTTTTTTATGATTTAAAAAAGTTCGAAACTTGGTAAATCGTCTAAGTTTGGTTTAAATTTTCAGAGTCACATAGGCATCGCAACGACAACCATTCAGAACGGTTGAGTTCGCTGAATGCACACAACATACAGGCGTTACACTTAGGCTTTTGTGCGACTGCAGCTTTTGTTTGTTTTGTGCATTTGTTTTTAATCTCTTTGTAATTACACAGAACTGAACTTTAATCCTTGCCTTGTGCGACATTATTTCGATCCATGTTGTACGTATCTAGTGCGTTGTTGATTTAATGTGCTTTAAATTGTTTGACGGTTGAAATTTTATGGCTTGATAAGGAAAATTTTTTATATAAATATTTCATATAATATATTTGTTTTCTTAAGTTATTTCATAGACTTCATTTCAATTTAAAATAATAAAAAATCCATAAATTATGGTGGCTTGATGTATTCAGAACTTTTCAGAATTAAGATTAGTTTTAAGTTTATTATTCTAATTCCAAAATGAATAATACCCTTTTATCCGTTCTAACAAAAAACTTAATTAAAATCTTTCTTCGTATTTCTTTTCAGGTAAGCTAAAAATATTGGTTAATATTTCTATGAATGCAATTGAATTCGGTGAGTTTTGTAAATGCAAATTATGTAATGTTTTTATTTATTAAATGATATTCATTCCCGACTTTATGGAGGTCGAACTTAAAAAACTATATCAGAAATAAAAACATACTCTAACTTCAAATTGAGAGTTATGCTTTTGTGGAAAATTAGTTGAATATAATGAAACTATTTTTTATATGAAGTTTATTTACTATTTTGTAATGAATTTTTTATATCATTGATTATAATACACGAACATGATTACTTTCGGTAAGTTTTTCAATTTCAGATCAATAATTATAGAATTTTTCAAAGTTTTCAAAAAAATGCTCATAAACCATTGCAAATCAAGAATTTTATTTTTTTATGATACATAAATCCATAGAAATATTTTCCAAGTTTCCAAGATCAAGAAAAAAGAAAAAAAGTAAACAGGTTAGCATTTAAAATTTAAATTTTAAATAGATAGATAGAAAACTTACCAGACATAGAAAAATGCATTTAACACTTAACTTGGCAGAGTGTTCAAATTACAGCTCTTTAAACTTTAAATACATTATCTTGAATAGGCCTTGACTTTTTCTAAGCTTATTGTACTAAAATTTTTATAATATTTTATTATTACGTTTTAATACTTTGTTCTCTTTGCTCATATTCTCTGATTTTTCCCGTGATGTACTCATTTGTTACCAACTTATCATTTTGAAACTATGGAATTTTTTACTCACTATCTTAGAATGACGTTTTTTTTAATCAACAAATGAAAATAGAAGTATATAAAAAAAAAAATAAAAATAAAATTTTCATAAAAATAATAAAAGAAAAAATAAATAAATAAATATTAAAACAAAAATAAAAACAAAATATTTCAATTGAAACATATTTGAGCTTTAGGCAAAGTATTTTGACAACAACACAATATGAAGACAATGAAGGTAACAACCAACAACAACAACAACGGCTCTGTATGGAGCAAATCATACAGCAGACCGTTTCGTTGGCCTCTCCACCAACTCATCAGTAGTCTAGCAGACTTTTCACTGTGATCGGTTCAAGCTACTTATGACAAAAATCAAGGGCGCAAGGTCTGATCTATAGTGTGGATGGGGCAAAACATCCTATTATTCTGACTCAAGCAATTTTTGGTTAGTCACCGGACCTGGCGCCATCGTGGTGGAAGACCATCCCCTTCCGATTGACCAGCTCAGGACATTTCTGATAGATGACATTTTGTGGAAGTAGCTCATGTTGTCAAAATGTCATGTTGGATGACATTTTGTGGAAGTGGTAGACAGGCCCCTTCCAGCCCTACCAGATTGCGACCATAACCTTCTTCTGGTGAATGTCTGCTTTTGCTTGCCTCCCGACGTATATATTGCTCGGAGCAGCTTTATTTCTGTTGACATTGTTGAAGACAATCCACGATCTCTTAACGATAACAGTGATGCCTACCAGAAAAAAAAAACCACTTTCGTTTTAATCGACCCAATAGTTACAGCAAAAATGTCTTAAGTAGAAAAATTAAATGAAGTATCTTGCTTAAGTTGGACGCGTTTTCTTTCTTAATTTGTATTCCTCATATGGAAAAAAATTTTCCTTAAATAATTTCTAAACAACTGACTGAACTCATAATCCTTATTTGATCGCCATCGCACTATGAGATATCTGAACTATTTAAGCGGCCACAATTCAATTTTAACAGAAACCGATTTAAAAAACAAAAAATATTCTTACTTTCTGAAATAATGTAAGAATAACGGACAATAATTTATCTTCACTACTTTGACTCACTAAAAAAAGAAATTTACATTTCTGTAAACTTGGTCATTTATTGTATTACTTTAGTTGAATTTGTTATGAGTTTAGAGAAGTGCATGCTTAAGAACTCATATTTTTCCCAAATTTTTTAAAATCAAAATATATATGGATTCTATTAAAGCGTGATTGTTTTATTATCAAGGATACGGGTTTGAGAATAACACAAAAAACCAGAACTAAGACATGATAAGTGACTGTTAACTCAGAAAAAAAAGTTTTCATCCATTTTTACCTCAGAAACATTAGAGATGGGTCTAATATGACCCGATTGCAGTACATGTTTAAAGGCAGATAAAATTAAAAAAAAAAAACATATTTTATTACTAACACATGGTCCAATAAGTCCCGAGACTAACTACTAGGTGGCACATCTAACGAAATATCGATACAATATTTCAATAGTTCCAACCTTCAAACAATACGTGTAAAAATTTCATGACAATCTAACGTTTACTTCAGAAGTTGCAGTGATTTAAGTGACGCAACTGTTGATATTTTCAAAATAATGGATTCAAAGCAATTCCGTCTGTGGATTTATCACTGTTTTAACGTAGAATACGTTATACGGGGGTGTTAATCTGGAGCACAAAATTTTGAGAAAATGTTTGTCACTTTCATTATAAGTTTTTAATACTTTATGCATGCATTGAAGAAAATTCAAGTATGGCCGTAACATATTTAATATGTCTTCTTTTGATTTGTATTTAAATAATCATATTGCTACATTTAATTTTTTTGATTCTATAAGTAAATCAAAATTTAACTCCTTCAAATTTTGTATTAATTTTCATATGCTTTGTATTTTATGTATTATAACATCATGTGTAAGAGCAGTACGATTATCTCTGTGTTCATCACAGAACCAGTGTGAGAAAGAGAAGAAGTATAATGACCAAGTAGCGAACGATGTGTACGTAAATACAACCATGATTTTTGTTTGTCTTTTCTTTTAATATCAAAGACATGCTTCATATGCGCCCTTTGCAGCATTTTTTTATGCGGCGGCCATTGTAAATCCATAGGAATTCTTAATTTTTCTAGAGATTTTCTATAGTTCAGACACAAACCTTACAATCATAAGCAGAAAATGAAAAAATGTTTATGAATAACAATGTTAGCAAGGTTGCATAGAAGCTGCGTAAAGCCTTAAACAGTGCGTAACTAAACAAGCGTTTAAAGGTTGTTTAAGGAAATCTATTGAATAAAGCTGTGAATGACTAACGTATTCTACGTCTGACATATGCGCCCGTGTTATCTAACACAGGCTTGAGCTTTTTTTTTTATAGGAAAAAAACTAGCCGTCCAAGCTGAGCAATGGCTTCGAAAGTGTTAATCGGACTCTGCTCCTTCAAAAGCAACCATTTGTCGATGGTATACTGAGTTTAAACTTGGTCGTACAGACACAAATGATGCTGAACGTTCAGGACGCCCAAATTAGGCAGTTGTTCCACAAAACAAAAAGGTACACAAAATGGTATTGGCCGACCGTAAAGTCAAGGTGCTCGAGCTAGCTGATGCTCTGAAGATATCAAAAGCCAGTGTGGGAACAATATTACTGGAACATCTGTCGATCAGAAAGCTGTTTTCCAAATGGGTGCCGCGTTTTCTCACACCGGACCAAAAACAACAACGTGTCGATGATTCGGAGAGGTGTTTGGCACTGTTTACAAAGAATAAACATGAATTTTTGCGTCGGTATGTGACAATGGATGAAACATGGATCCACCATTACACTCCAGAATCAAAACGGTTGTCAGCTGAGTGGAGAGCAACCGATGAAAGCAAGCCAAGGCGACCAAAAATACAAAAGTCGGCTGGAAAGGTTATGGCATCTGTATTTTGGCATGCGCATGTAATTTTGTTCATCGACTATCTCGAAAAGGGGAAAACAATCAACAGCGATTATTATATAGCGTTTTTGGAGCGTTTGAAGGATGAAATCGGCTCCATTTGAAGAGGAGAAAAAAAATTATTTTTCACCAAGACAATGCCGTGTCCCAAATCGATGAAAGCGATGGCGAAAATCCACGAGTTGGGCTTCAAATTGCTTCCTCATCAACCGTATTCGTCATATTTGGCCCCCAGGGACTACTGGCTCTTTGCTGACCACAAAAAAATGCTTGCCGGCAAGAGATTTGGCCCCAATGAGACGAAGCACAAATCGTTCTACAAAATCGGTATTGAAATGTTAGAAAAGCGGTGGAATGAAAGTATTGCTCTTGAAGGAACCTATGTTGATGAATAAAGAAGAATATTTGCAAAAAAAAGTTTTTTTATTACTTAGTCTCGGAACTTATTGGACCATGTGTTATGCATTCAAAAACTTAATTTTCATTTTAAATATAAATTATGGAGAGGGTCACATATGACCCAATACTAGTAGAGGGTTAAAAAAAGTGAAAATTCAGTAAGATTTTCTTTAGAAAAAGTAGAGGGGGGTTGTATGTGTCCCATTTGATCGTACAGGGTTAAGGATATGAGTATAAGTCAACAGACATCATTTAGTACCATTTTTTTCAACAGTTGAACTTGTATAAAAAATGTTGATATCTGCATAGTTAATATATTTAATTACTTACTTATTGGCACTTACACCCGTGGATTGGTCATGGCCTTGTCTAAGAATTTGCGCTAGCCATTTGCTGTCCTACACTTGATCCTGCCAACGACAATGCGGGCGTCTTCTCCTACGTTGGCCGCCTCCGGGCACTGAATAGAATATTTTTTTTAACTGAAGTATTGTTTTCCATTCTCTCAACAACGACGTAGCCAGCGGAACCGCTCGACTTTAATGAGCGTATTCATTTCGATGACAGCATACAGCTCATAGAGCTCGTGGTCCCATCGAATTCGGTACTCGCCATTGACGCAGTTTAAACCTAACGATCTTTCTCTCGAAGATTTTCAAAGTTTTTTCATTACAACTGGTCAACATCCCGGTTTGTATTGCATATAATAGGACGGAGACGATAATTGACGAATATGGCTTGAGTTTTGTTTGTCGAGAAAGCGCTCTGTTTCTCAATTTCCTGCTCAGCCCAAAGTAAGACCTGTTGGCAAGAGTTAACTTAATACTGACATTGTTGGAGGAGGTTACGCTGGATCCCAGTGAGACAAAATCCTTAAGAAACCATAAGTAGGTGTTGTCAACAGTGATGTGGTTTTGAAGGCGCTGGGACTGTTTGTTGACACTAGGTATTTCGTCTTATCTGCGTTCATATTATGACCAATGATATCGATATCATCAGCATACGTCAGCAGCATAATTCTTTTGTAAAAAGTCGTGCCACTATGTCTCAGATCAGCAGGTGGCAATAAAAGGAAATGTGTGACAAATGCGTAAAACATTGTCTTAAAATAATGAAAACCTAGATTTATGAAAGCTGAAAACAAATTTAAAAAAAAAAAAATAATAAATATCCCAAGCATGATAGGAAATAGCCAGAATTGTTGACTGGAAAAGCTTAAAATACCATATGCTTCGATAAATAATAACGTTGTTATTGTTGTTATTTTCATTGCTCCTGTAAGTAGTTTACACATTTCTAATTAAAGCTTCCTTTTCATTGACTTTGTGACATGCTGACACAGCCTATAAATATTCGATTGATAATTCATTGAAAAGTTTAAGAAAAACAACAGCAGCAGCAGCTTTTATCTGCACTAACAACTGACTGACGAAGTTAAGTGAACTGTGCAAATTGCATGAAAATCTGCAAAATATCACAACCGTTCAAGTGAAAATTAATTATTTTACATATTAATTTATTTTGCTGCTGCTGCTGATTTTGTACGCATTCGCATGCTTCTTGGCTGTTAAGCTTTTCCGAAAACTTAAGCCAATTAATTTTATGTTTTGCTTAAATCTTTTGCACAAATTTTGTATAATTTTAACAAGATGTTTCAGCATGTTGCTAATAAATATAAATTTGTAGATACCAAACATGAAGTTGAATATATTTTCCTAGCTTAGTGTTGTTGTTGTTGTTGTTGTTGGGTTCTATGGGTCTTATGTATGTCTGTCTGTCTGTATGCCTGTCTGTTTGTGTGTCGGAGCTGTTATGCTTGTGTAATTGTGTGTTTGCGGTATTTGTATAGCCTTGATATATAATCTATGTTTGCTCTGAATGAAGTGAGTGTATTTTAAGGATTTTGTGGGATTACATCTTAAATTGTACAGCATTGTTAAGATGTAAAGATGCAAAGAAGTCCAAATTAAGCTTTTCATTTTTCTTATTACTTTTATTTGAAGAAGCTTATGTATTTTTATTTATTAATTTTTGTTTTTTTAGGACCACTAATTTGGTGGTGCTACGAGTAAGAACGAGCTCAGTTAGTCACCAACCACATTTCGTCCTTAAGTTTATTGTGAAAATACAATACTAACAACATTTTTTCATAAACCCTATTTGTAAAATTTATTTCTGACAAAATCCAAAAAGTTACTTTTGCAACTCTATTCAAAAAGTGAAGTAACTATTTATTCTTTGTTTTAGTTCTTGTTATGAAGTTGTTATGAATTTAAATCATAGAAAACTGCGTGCAAACTGGCATGTTTGCGTTTTTATCGAATCGAATGAAGCCTGTAAAATAAAAACACTGGGTGTTTCAAATGTTTTGAAAAACAATTGTTTATTTATTTTCAAAATTCAAGTATTACTTATAATTTTATTGCTTGCTTTATTTAATTTACAATGTAAACCTAAAATAAAATAATTTTGATTGCATCTATTTTGGCAGAATTTATAAATATCATGCGTTTCAAGGTCATTTACATCTTTTAAATGATTTATTAAATTTTGTACACTTTCAAGGAGATGACTGCACTTGAAGCAAACGTTCATTTTGGTAGTTTGAAGTTGTTGAGCTGTTCAAATACGAAATAAGTCCAGAACATTGAGGAAATGGTTTCTCATTTAATATTGTAAAATCAAAAAAAAATATCTTTGTAAAAAAATCCAAACAATAAATTAGATATTGCAAATTAAAAGTTTGAAATATTTTGAAACACAAGTCCAAAGCAGACAAAAAAGACTTTAATTTAAATTTTACTTTGTCAAAATAAACAAAAAAACTCAGTAATTTCTAAACGTGGACCTACAACAATTATTAGTGGCTGAATTATTTCTTTTAGTTCATAGAACCGATTTTTTAAATCCGATATAGCATTTGCCAAATCAATAATGTCGCTTACGTGCAATACTAATGAGTCTTTTGCATCCTTAAGAGTAACTTCTTTTTTTTTTTTGTTCTTATTTTTCATGTCCTTCTGAGAATCTCTGTTATGGTGTTATTACTGCATTCAAAAGTAGTATAATTATGCAATATCTTGCGTCTGCAATGGAAAGAAGAAAACAAATGAGATTAGTTTTGATAAATATTTCCAAGTATAACCAAAATATAAGATACTGTAACAAGGATGTATTCTTATTGTAGCGTGAAGACATACATATATAAACAATTTTTACAATATATATTTTTTATTATTCCATTGAGTATTTTATTTTTAAATACGAACGAACTATGTTTTCTTTTTTATAATTATATTATTGAATTGAATTATATAATTGAAAATATTATGAAGTATTTTCCAATGCATTGTTAAAATTACCTTTCCGTATATCATTGGCCACGACTGTATTTACAAAAGCTTTTCTAGTTTCACTCATTTTACATTTGCACTCATAACGGATATTAAGTATATGTTATTATTGATTAATCGTTACTAAAACCTGACATTAAAATTGTTATTGAATTATTATCATTTCTGGAGCTGAAGATTAAAGTCATATTTTAAAGCACTCCCAGCGTTCGTTTTATTTGCAAGGCGAATAAAGTCACATGGACTCCAGTGACTTGTGAAAATTCTTCTGGAAAAGTAAATCTTGGTAAGAGGACAGGTATAGTCGCCTGAGCTGACTTACCCGGCCCGCACCTAGTATTACAATACTTACTTAAAGTGATATCTTTATCAATGCTGGTAAGTAACTTTAATGAATCCTTTTCCTTGATACTCTATTTTAAGTACGGTTTAATCTTTGTTAAAAATTTAGACCAGACCAAATGTATAAACAATGTTCCCTTCCTATGTGAATATGATCAAAGTCAATGTAAACCTATTTAAAAGAAAAATAACATTTAATCCAAGACTTTAACAACATAATAATCAAAGCCAGGAAGAAAACATAGAACAGTTAAACTAGGAATATTATCTGGCATGAACTATAACGGAATGAATTGTCAAGGATGATATATTTATTATTGACTCTTTATCATACTTTAATACTTACAAGTTTTGGACCAAGAACACCATGCTTAAATAAGGGCCATTCCGCAATTACTTCTTGAACATGTTCATTACTTGAAATTATGCTTTTTCGTCTGTAACTGGCAGTCTGTTTCCACTTGAGTATTACAGTTTCGGATGAGCCGTCATTATATTTCAGCCATGACTGAATGGTTTGCATATGGCAAACATCGTATTCTTCTTCGTAATTTCTTCGTTCCGTAGAAATGTGGTTTTCTTTACTGGCATTTTTTAGATTCTTAGCCGTACATTTCCGCAATTTATTTTTTACATTAAAATACCTATCGTGCGGTTTTCCCGCTTGGTCTTTTGTTAGTTTTTGATCGAGAAACGTAGTAGGTATTCTGAAAGAAGAGTTTCGTATATCATTTCAGTTATTCGTTTTCTATAAGTGACAGTTTTTAAAAACGTTAATACCTGTGATTCTCCATGGAAGAAGTCAGCAATTTTTGTACCGATTATTTTTAAATCAATTGAACTTAGACTTGATTGTTTTGCTAGCAGTGAATCAATAATGCAATTTGCCACATCTTGTTGGTGAGATGGCTCTAATAATTTGTTTCTTTCGAAAAATTCCAAGACTGATTTCTCTTTAGCTCTTTCACGAAGTATTTCTTCTACATTTATCTTTACTAGCAGATGATTAAATGGTGTATGTTATAAGCAAGAGAGCATAATAATATTATTCAGATGATTTCACGAAATAAAAAAGGAATTTTTAGGGACTTGACATAAATGAACGAAAGATATTATTACCTCTATTGTACTGTTAGCACTATATATTGGTGACGTTGGACTCTCTAAAGAATTACTGTCTTCTGTTAAGTCCAATTTATCATTTAATTGGTAGGAACTGCAGCTGAAGTAAAGCCCCTACAAAATTTTAAAATAACGTAAAATTTAATTTTGAAACTGAATCATGAACATACACATAAATGAAATACGAGATATATTTTAAGACAATTTTTTATTTTTACTTACACTGGCCTCTCTCCATATATCAAGCTTAGCTCGGAAAATGGCCTTTGTTCCAACCTGTTCCAAGCGTGGAAATATTTGTTGTATGTCTGATTCTGTTAAAAATTTGATCGCTTCAATCGATATACCAGCACCTGTTAAATTTCTTAAATTATATTTAAAAAACTTTTTCCACTTCAAAAGTCTAACCGCGTAGGATAAGAAACGTAGATTCTAAGCCCCAAGATTTCAAAAGATTGAACAGCCTCATTTGGGTTTTCAACATATATTATTCCGTTTAACACTTCAGCAATCTCTGAACAGTCAGTTTCCATTTTTATTATTTGCTTTTACCCCACAAACGCACTTAACAATTGTATAATTTACAAAATATTTATGAACATTTATTTGATCACTTATTTAATAAATATTCAGCTTGTAAGAAGGACCAATTTACATTTAAGCCGACGCAAACGAGAAAACTTAATGAAGCAATTTTGTATAACATTTCAATTCCTAACTGTAAATAGTAATCGTACGAATATTTTGAACAAACGCAACATTGAAACGTTTCAATCAAACGCTCAGGTTTGCTATTTGAAAGTTCTTTTAGCTTTTGCTAATAAAAGTGAAAGGTTTGAGCATTTGAGACAAACCTCCTGATTTTGGTTTGAACGTGAAAATAGTTGCATTTAATAACTGTAAAAATTCAAACAGTAAAAAACTTTGAAGGAAAAGCGTAGAGTTTGGGTTAAACGAAATTTTTATTTAACTTGTTTGACTTGACACGCATCGACTTTTCTTTTAAATTAAAATGTATTTGAAACAACTGCCGAAGTACCAAATGTTTACATATTTTTTAAAAGAAAATTTCAAACATACCAACTTTTACAGAAACATTCAATTTGAATATATTTTTGTTTGGATTGAACGTAAATTTTTGAAACCAACAGTTTTTTCTCCAAAAGTGCAGTCAAACGTGCGCTACTTTAAAAATCACTTTTTTTTCCGTGTATCAATTGCTCTCATTTTGACGTATAATTACGTCGTTCTCGGAGGCAAGTAGCGTGGTTGATTGCAAGCGTTTGCTGGGCTTAAAGTACTGATCGTAGAACGTTTATTTAAGCACTTGTGAGTCTGTTTGATCTTCACTGGGAGAAAAATTTATGTTAGAGTTCTCTAACTTATACAAATTGTACACAATAACATGAAACATAAATCCAAAATTTGATGTTTCTGTTTGCTATCCGCATAGCTTTTTGTATGAAGTTAGTTACCTACTTAGTGTTTATTAACCGACTTCAAAAAAACTTTTTAACAAAAAAAAAAACCCGACTTCAAAATCACTACAAAGTAAAAAATAATTTTAAATAACTTTTCCCATTCATTTCTTGGTCATATTTTAAAAGCTATTTATACGTGTTATAATATTGGAAATCTTATCATTTTCATTTTTTCTATTTTGTTTTATTATCATCAATATACTAATATCTTTATGTACATAAAAGCTTTGAAGTCGGCGCTTATCTTACTATGTCGAAATCTTTTTATTTTAATTTTTTCTAATTTGTTTTATCATAAAAATATTATTAACTTTATGAATATAAAAGCTTCTTAGCGATTTTTTTTCTTTCAATTGGCAATTTTTGAGTACGCTGAATGTAGCCAATGTGTTCCATGCATTATTTGTGCAGCTGTTACACACTATGTCATATTCAATATGAGCTTTACAAGCTCACCCAAACCAGTTTAGTGAGAATTTTAATGTGTACAAAGCTTTTAAAATTACTACAGTGTCACCAAGGCACCAAATAGTGCACGGATGGTAAAAGGTCATGATTGTGTGTCAAAGATGAGCGCCGACTTCAAAGCTTTTATGTTCATAAAGCAATTAATATATTGATAATAAAACAAAATAAAAAAAATGAAAATGATAAGATTTCCAATATTATAACACGTATAAATAGCTTTTAAAATATGACCAAGAAATGAATGGGAAAAGTTATTTAAAATTATTTTTTACTTTGTAGTGATTTTGAAGTCGGGTTTTTTTTTTTGTTAAAAAGTTTTTATTTCTTCCTTTTTAGATAATATGAAATATTTTATGCAATAGTATTTATTCTTGAGGAAAATTTTAAACATGAAACTTTGTTCTTAACAAATTTGATTTATTAATTCCTGAAAGTTTGTTGGGTATTTTCCATTTCTGCTTCTTTACAATTTGTAGTGCCACGCCCTTTCTCTAATCCCGCCATTATTATTTACCATATAATGATTCTACCTACCCCTGTGCCAAATTTCAGTTTCCAAGTATCAATATTAACCGTAATATAGTACTTTCCTTAAAGTGACACATCCTGTGTACAATCCCGCTCACTTTTTTAATGATTCTACCTACTTATCTACCTGCATACCAAATATTAATACGCTAGTGTCAATATTAACTAAGATATAGTATTTTTATAATATTGACATGCCCCTTTGTTGAATAACGCCCACTTTTTTAGCCGTAATTTGCAGTAACTGTACCTACCCATGTACTACATTTCAACACCCTAGTGTCAATATTATTCGATATATAGTGTGTTTCTAATATTGCCACACCCATTTGTTGAACAACGCCCACTTTATTTACAGTGATTTTTAAAAATTGTGTCTACTCCTGTACTAAATTTCAGTACCCTTGTGTCAATACTATTCGAGATACAGTGTTTTTTCCAATATTGCCACACCCCTTTGTCAAACAACGCCCACTTTATTGACTGTAATTTGTAATAGCTATGCCTACCCATGCACTAAATTTCAGCTTTCTAGTGTCAATATTATTCGATATATAGTGTGTTTCTAATATTGCCACACCCCTTTGTCGAATAACGCCCACTTTCTTTACAGTAATATTAAAAAATTGTGTCTACCCCTGTACTAAATTTCAGTACCCTAGTGTCAATACTATTCGAGATACAGTGTTTTTCCAATATTGCCACACCCCTTTGTCAAACAACGCCCACTTTATTGACTGTAATTTGTAATAGCTATGCCTACCCACGCACTAAATTTCAGCACCCTAGTGTCAATATTATTCGATATATAGTGTGTTTCTAATATTGCCACACCCCTTTGTCGAATAACGCCCACTTTATTTACAGTAGTTTTTTAAAATTGTGTCTACCCCTGTACTAAATTTCAGTACCCTAGTGTCAATACTATTTGAGATACAGTGTTTTTTTAATATGACCACACCCCTTTGTCAAATAACGCCCACTTTGTTAATCGTAATTTGTAATAATTGTGTCTACCCCAGTGTTTTTACTGTAAATTTCAGTACCCTAGTGTCAATATTAACTGAACTACAGTGTTTTTCTTGTATTGACACGCCCCTTTGTCGAATATCGCCCACTTTTTTAAAAAAGGACCTCCGCGTTCATGGTATCTATCTGTTGACAAAAAATTACGGAAATCGGGCAAGTGCTTTAGGAGTTATCGATGTACATACATTTAAAAAAAAAAAAAAAAAAAAAAAAAAAAAAAAAAACCGCGGACAAACCAACGAAATTGAGAACCTCCTCCTTTTTGAAGTCGGTTAAAAAGGAGAAGGTTCTCAATTTCGTTGGTTTGTCCGCTTTTTTTTTTTTTTTTTTTTTTTTAAATGTATGTACATCGATAACTCCTACAGCTCTTGCCCGATTCCCGTAATTTTTTGTCAACAGATAGATACCATGAACGCGGAGGTCCTTTTTTAAAAAAGTGGGCGATATTCGACAAAGGGGCGTGTCAATATAAGAAAAACACTGTATTTCAGTTAATATTGACACTAGGGTACTGAAATTTACAGTTAAAATACTGGGGTAGGCACAATTATTACAAATTACGATCAATAAAGTGGGCGTTATTTGACAAAGGGGTGTGGTCATATTAAAAAAACACTGTATCTCAAATAGTATTGACACTAGGGTGCTGAAATTTAGTACAGGGGTAGATACAATTTTTAAAAATTACTGTAAAGAAAGTGGGCGTTATTCGACAAAGGGGTGTGGCAATATTAGAAACACACTATATATCGAATAATATTGACACTGGGGTGCTGAAATTTAGTGCATGGGTAGGTATAGTTATTACAAATTACAGTTAATAAATTGGGCGTTATTTGACAAAGGGGTGTGGCAATATTGAAAATCCACTGTATCTCGAATAGTATTGACACTAGGGTATTGAAATTTAGTACAGGGGTAGACACAATTTTTAAAAATTACTGTAAAGAAAGTAGGCGTTATTCGACAAATGGGTGTGGCAATATTAGAAACATACCATATATCGAATAATATTGACACTAGGGTGCTGAAATTTAGTACATGGGTAGGTACAGTTACTACAAATTACGGCCAAAAAGTGGGCGTTATTCAACAAAAGGGCGTGTCAATATTATAAAAATACTATATCTTAGTTAATATTGACACTAGCGTACTAATATTTGGTATGCAGGTAGGTGGCTAGGTAGAATCATTAAAAAAGTGAGCGGGATTGTACACAGGGTGTGGCACTTTAAGGAAAGTACTATATTACGCTTAATATTGATACTTGGAAACTAAAATTTGGCACAGGGCTAGGTAGAATCATTATAAGGTACGGTAAATACAGTGGGCGGGTTTAGATAAAGGGCGTGGCACTAAAAATTTCAAAGAAGCAGAAATGAAAAATACCCAACAAACTTTCAGGAATCAACAAAACAAATTTTTTAAGAACAAAGTTTCATGTTTGAAATTTTCCCCAAGAATAACTATTACATAAAATATTTCATATTCTCTAAAAAGGTAGAAATAAAAACTTTTTAACAAAAAAAAAAAACCGACCTCAAAATCACTACAAAGTAAAAAATAATTTTAAATAACTTTTCCCACTCATTTCTTGGTCATATTTTAAAAGCTATTTATATGTATTATAATATTTGAAATCTTATCATTTTCATTTTTTCTATTTTGTTTTATTATCATCAATATATTAATTGCTTTATGAACATAAAAGCTTTGAAGTCGGCGCTCATCTTTGACACACAATCATGATCTTTTACCATCCGTGCACTATTTGGTGCCTTGGTGACTCTGTAGTAATTTTAAAAGCTTTGTACACATTAAATTTCTCACTAAACTGGTTTGGGTGAGCTTGTAAAGCTCATATTAAATATGACATAGTGTGTAACAGCTGCACAAATAATGCATGGAACACATTGGCTACATTCAGCGTACTTAAAAATTGTCAACTGAAAGAAAAAAATCGCTAAGAAGCTTTTATATTCATTAAGTTAATAATATTTTTATGATAAAATAAATTAGAAAAAATTAAAATAAAATGATTTCGACATAGTAAAATAAGCGCCGACTTGAAAGCTTTTATGTGCATAAAGCAATTAATGTATTGATGATAATAAAACAAAATAGAAAAAATGAATATGATAAGATTTCAAATATTATAATGCATATAAATAGCTTTTAAAATATGACCAAGAAATGAGTGGGAAAATTTATTTAAAATTATTTTTTACTTTGTAGTGATTTTGAGGTCGGTTTTTTTTTTGTTAAAAAGTTTTTATATCTAACGCAGAGCGTATCACAAGGTATTTTTGTAGGTACTACTATTAGTGTATTGAGTGATTCTAGTAAACGCAAGAGGCATTGCAAGCTGAAAAAATAACTGAAATCGACAAGTCAAACTTTTTAACTTAATGAAATAATTGAAATAATTTGTTATTTTCGGTTGCTTTATGAATCTATTGTTGCGCCAACTGATTTTTTCTTCATATTGACAAGCTTACAATTTTAGCTGATTTTTTTTTTTACTTTTTTAACGTAGAATACGTTATACGGGGGTGTTAATCTGGAGCACAAAATTTTGAGAAAATGTTTGTCACTTTCATTGTAAGTTTTTAATACTTTATGCATGCATTGAAGAAAATTCAAGTATGGTCGTAACATATTTAATATGTCTTCTTTTGATTTGTATTTAAATAATCATATTGCCGAAATTGGCGTTTAAAGGTTACGTGAATACAACCATGATTTTTGTTTGTCTTTTCTTTTAATATCAAAGACATGCTCCATATGCGCCCTTTGCAGCATTTTTTTATGCGGCGGCCATTGTAAATCCATAGGAATTCTTAATTTTTGTAGAGATTTTCTATAGTTCAGACACAAACCTTACAATCATAAGCAGAAAATGAAAAAATGTTTATGAATAACAATGTTAGCAAGGTTGCATAGAAGCTGCGTAAAGCCTTAAACAGTGCGTAACTAAACAAACGTTTAAAGGTTGTTTAAGGAAATCTATTGAATAAGGCTGTTAATGACTAACGTATTCTACGTCTGACCTATGCGCCCGTGTTATCTAACACAGGCTTGAGCTTTTTTTTTTTACTTTAATATTAAAATTGTGTGTTTACTTTAAACTAAATAGTGATTAAAATAATTTTTAATAACAAAATTGTTAACAGAGGCAAAAACCTACGTCAAAATGCAAATGAAACCTCAAGATCTGGTTGTAACTGAAATTTCTCGTTAAAAAATTATTTAATAAAGATAGTATACAATGCTTTACGACACGTTGATGCCTTTAAAGTCACCAACAATTTAAAACAATCTCCTCTAGCGCTAAAGCTACTCTAATAGAATAGCAAATAGTTGCATAGCTCATCGTAACTCACTTGCTTTAAAACATAACTTGAAGGCCAGGCTAGCTTTTTTTTGGAAAAAGTACTCTGGAATAATGAATCAAAGTTCTGTAAGTTTAGAAATGATGGTAAAATATATGTATAGTGACCCCAAACTCATCACATTGTTTGACTTTTTGCATATAATTACATATTTTCTTATAATACATCGTTATATCCCTTCTATACTCGTACCAAAAGTAATGTTATAATGTGTCACCACAGATACCGACGAAAAAAAAAAAAATTGAAACTTTGTGTTGTAAATTTTAATTGTAAAATGTATTTCAGTAATTTGCCTTTAAGAGTATTCAAACTACTTAAACTGTATTGATTTGCTTGTATTCTAAAATAGCAAAATAAAGTCTACAAAAAATCAATTGAAAAGCTTGAAACCAATTTCAATAAAAGCAGTTCATGCTGATTGTATTTTGTTTTCTTTTAATTTAGGTTAAGCTATGATAATTTATTTAATGTCAGCTTGTTGGGCTGCTTAAGTAGTTTGAAGAATTTAAAATTAATGCATTTGCATAGATTTAGAAAGAAGTGAAGAGGTCACACACAAAGAAATGCAAACAAATTTCAAAGTGTGCCAAGTTTTTTTAAAGAATCAGAATTGTAACCCTTGTCTAAATAATTGAAGCATTTTGGATAATTAAAATACGAAGAACTTGATACCGAAGGAAATTTATACATACTTTTTTAAAGATATAAGCATACATCTTTCAGAAGATTTTTATTTTAATTTTTCGGAGAAGTGACATCAATTAATCTTAGTTTCGAGTGAAATAAATATATGACTTTCAATACTTGTTCACAAAAATTTGCTCTGACTCATGACATTGCAATGTGCGAGTGTTACTTTTGGCAAAAAGTCATGCGACGCAGACTAATTAGTCTTAAGAAACATATACTGACTCCAAAAAGTCATCGTACAGCTACATTAATTTAATGACTCAGTAAAAATATAACTGGTTTGAGCGGCAAATTGGAAAAAAAGAAGTTTATTTCAAATTCATTTCAAGTATTTAGAAAACAATTTTAAAGCGTTATATAAGTTATTTAATAACACATTAGCTGTGTTTTTTACCAAGCGAGTAGTTAAAAAACGACTGCTAAGTCGCTTAAGAATGTTTTTGAAAAATTGGAAGCATTGTCTGATGCTTTTTGTCACCGTTTGTTTGAAGCTTTCAATTGTATTGACAGCTATTTTTGTATAATTTTTCATCTCTCAAATATTTAAAACTCTATTCTCAAAAATACCCGATACCGAAAGTTTTCGAAACTTAAAGCTCGAAAAACCGATTATATTTTTTTCAGCATTGAGTTTCTTTGATAAAGCTTTTTTATTCTATTTACTAAATAGTGTCTTTTATAGAAATGTTGGTTAAAAAGACATTTTGAAAATTTCGTTCAAAGTATTGGGTACAAAAAAGTTTCAAATTCATGTATCACTATTATTTCAAATTCATGTAAAAACACAGCTATTGTCAATTAGAAAGCAATTAATTTTGATATAGGAAAAAAGTAAACAAAAAAGTCTCCGTACAGTATACAACTTAAAATATTTAAAAAAAAACAATTTGACTGTATGACGGATACACCCGTAGGTTTTGAGGTGACAGCATATCTTTATCCTTGTCCTTAATTTGTTTCTATCCTTACCTTTGTTCTCAAACTTGACCTTATTCTTATGTTTGTCCTAAGGATTGTTCTACTTCCTGTCCAAATTCTTGATTTAATCCATATCCACGTTCTGGACCTTAACTTTGTTCGAAGCCCTTTCCTTATCCGACTTCTTTTCTCAACCTCTGTCCTAAATGTTATTCTTAGTGTGTCCAAATCCTTGTTTTATGACTTACGCCATTTCTTGTCCTTATTCTTTTCCCATTCTTGTTATATATATTGTTTTAGTTGTGTCTAAATCTGTATCGGTATCCTTGTATCAATCCTTATTACAGTCTTTTTTCCAATCCTTGTCTGAATTTTTGTCCAAATCCATCTCCAATCCCTTGCTTATATCTTTGTCCAAATCTTATACTCCTCTTCTTATGTCTGGTGCTAATCTTGGTCCAAATTCTTGCCCTCATCCTTTCTCTAATCCTTGTCCTCAACCCCTCCAAATCCTTGTCCTTATACCTACTTGTTATTGGTTTTATTTCAATTTATTTTTTATATAGGTATTATTTTTATGTCTTTGCTTTTGCATTTGGTGCATTACTTTCAGATTACTTTCACAATTACTTTTTTTTTTGTTATCATGTGATTTAAAACCTCAGCTTTTCTGTCGTTCACTTAAATTTACCTCGGCGTCAATAGTCACGGAGTCATAATTCAATGCAAAGTTTTGTTTGTTTTTTTAGCATTTTTACTGCATTAACCGGTTGCTTTCGTGGTGTCGCACAGTACTTTGGGCCCATACAAAAGTGAGAAAGAAATATAAGGTGTTGTTTGGTTCTTATGAAATTTTGCATGATGATTGACTTAAGGTCACTAATTTCAAAAATTAAATCAGATATATTTTCAGAACCTGGAAATAAGGTTCAAATATCGAAATTTCTACGATTTAAAGGGAATATTATTGTAAGTAAAAATAACTATTTAAAAAAAAATATATATATCTGTATATATATATATTATAAAAATATATTTATATATTTTTGTAGAGGTTAAATTTTTATATTTTAAATATTGAAAACCTTTTGGAAATATATTATTTTGGTTTAAAAGTTTTCTATGCACTTTTGCATACCTAAATATAACTTCGTTTAAAAAATATGTTTTTGCAAACAAATACTTCGTGATGTTGCTAACAACAATTTTTTTAATAAATTAAATTAAATTTTTTAATAATATGAAATTTATTAGAGATTTAATTTCTCTCTCTTTCAGTATACACTGCTGAGCGTAAAGATATACGCGCCACTGTATTTCGTTGCAGATGGACTTGAGGGGTCAAAGTCCGAAAACCGAATATGAGGAATGAAAGAGAATCAAAAACTGCACTTTTACACCAACAACAACAAAACTGTATATTGCTTAGTTTATCTTTTGTGCATTTCTTTACCTTATGGGGTGATCATAAAATTGTACGAAGTGGTTTTTTAATTACGAAACAAAACTTTTTTTATTAAAAAAAAAAAAAATTAAAATAAAAAACACTTTTTATTAATGCGTATGACCTCCCTTATTTTGATTTAGTTCAAAAATGCTGTTCGGCATACTATTTATCAGGGTTTTTAGGGTTGCACTTTCTAAGGAGTCCCAAGCCGCTATTACTGCCGATTTTAGCTCTGCAACGCTATTGTATTGCCTGTTGTTGGAGTATATTTTATCAACAAGTATGATCCATACATTTTCGATAGGGTTCATGTCAGGTGAACACGTTGGCCAATCTAAAACTTCAACGTTTTCTGAACGAAACCAACCTTTTGTTTCCTTACTGGAGTGAATAGATTGTCTTGCTGAAAAATGTAATTAATCTCCTGGTTTTGCCTTAAGAACGGCAAGAAATTCATTTTCAGTACGTCCACATACTCTTGGGAAGGCTAGCTCCAAAGTACCTTTTGCAGAGAATCCACCCCAAACCATCAATGACCCACCACCGAAGTTTCTCGTAGAAAAGAAGCGTAGGTCTTTACGTAGATCCCTCCAATAGCAATTAAAACCAACCCTCCAAATTTAAATTTTTTTCGTCAGAAAGAATTATCTAGGAAAATAGTTATTAAAAAGAGAGTTATTAAGGAGAAATATAATTAAAGTATATTAGTCCAGTCCCTGGCCATATTTTTTCTTCCAAATTCAATCCGAGCAGTTTTATGGCGAACTTGTAGTTCCGGTGTAGTATTCAGATGCTGTCTTTCAATAACTCCAAACTTTTTAAGAGCCCTGTAAGCCGTGAAACCAGACACGTTTAGGTCGCAATTATTTCACTGGCAGCCATCATTGTGTTGTTCGCTGTTGCCACAATGCGTCGCTTGTCTCTTGGGGTAAACTTTGGTTTCCTTCCTGACTACTTGTAAACTCCGTACTTATCCTCTTTTTTAAAAAAATTCTGTATTACTCCTTCTGATCTACCAATTTCTCTGGCTGTTACTCTTATTGAAACGCAAAAATTTTGCCTGTTTCTACATCAGTTAAACGCTTTCCTTTTCCCATCTATTTTAATTGATTGATTTTTTACCGAAAACTTTGTTTGCACTCCGTATACTGCAGTTAGAATAAAAATTTAACAGTTGCGAATAATTTTATGATCACCCCATAAAGTAAAGAAATGCACAAAATATAAACTAAGCAAAATTCAATTTTGTTGTTGTTGGATGTAAAAGTGTAGTTTTTGATTCTCTTTCATTAATCACATTGGGTTTTTGGACTTTGACCCCTCAAGTCCATCTGCACCGAAATACAGTGGTGGATATATCTTTACGCTCACCAGTGTATAAGGTAAAATAAAAGTCTTCCTCAATAAACTTGTTTTTAAATTTAATATTTCTATTTGATGATAACTCAGGATCTGATGAAATTAATAGGTGTGTCATAAAATTCTTATTTGAATTTTTCTGAGAGTTTTTTCTCGTATGGTTTAGACGGAAGTCTCCAATGCTTCTTTCGATAAATTTCCTGAATTCGTTGACAGGTGGCACTATATTCTTTTTAAAATTTTGAATAGCATAAAGACTTGGAAAGACATTTTCATGATGTGCATTGACAGTTTTGCGCAGAATATTCGAAAGATACAAGTCTAAATAAAGTATCAATGCCCCCAGTACTCAGAGAAAACTTTGGTTTTTAATAATGCTTTTTCTTTTCGCAAATTCTGATGCATATTCTAATTCTTCTTAAGTATAGTCAGATACTATTTCAGCAACTTTTAGGCTTTTCATCTTTTCATTTGGTCAGATAACAAGTGACACTCCTTCTTAGGTCTTCCACGACTAGCGCTAGGTTGCTTAGAAGTGACATTTTATTTAAGAGCTATATAAAAACTAACTTTATTATTACTTACATCATCTGGATCAGGAATTATAAAAGTTTGTGGACACTTAACGGGTTTTCATACGTCTTTATACATTTCTATAACAATTTTTTGTTAAAGTGGCACTCCTTCCACTTTTTATCTAATTTAAAGATAAATAGACATTCAATGACATATGTAAAAGTTAAAGGTGACCACATTTTTTAATTGATTGAAAAAAGCAAGTTTTTCAATATATTTCAAGATTTTTTTGATAATTTTAAATTAATTTTTTATAAATTTTTTTTAATTTTCTTGCAAAGTTAAATAAAACTTATTTTAATTCATTAGTTTTTTTCCAAATTAAATTTTTCTTTGGATGAAGGGCAAAATCGAAAAGTTCACAAAAATAAAAATGCATAAAAAGAGTTGACTTTAAAGTGCTGTAGGTCACACTGAACTAACTATTTTTTTTTGTTTTTGTTTTTGTTTTATTTAAGTCAATGAACAGAAGTTCTTACAGACTAAAGAAAATACAAAATTTTTGTCAAGATTTATACAATATAGAAAAATAATATTCGACAAAAATTAGAAATCAAAGCATTTAAAATATAATTTCAATAATAATTATTAAGAGAATCCTTAAGCGATTCTTTGGAATTCACAAAGTCAATATTGCAGTTAAGCATACAATTATTAAACTCCAGCATAAAACATGTCAAAGTGTCGCAGAGTTCTTAAAGGAACGTTAAAATTTATTAATGCAAGTAAATTAGGGCAATCAACCGTACCGACTACAATATCATATATAAACAATAGAGATTAAATTTTTCTTCTATTTTGAAGAGTTAGTATTACAATCAAATTTAAAGTATTACAACGATCGCTATACAGCAGAATCGGACCCCGAGAATTATGGGCTCTAAAAACAAACCGAGTGAATACTTTTTGTACTCGTTCTAGGCGTAATGTGTGAGACGCATAGAATGGATTCCAAATAAAAGAAGCATATTCGAGCTTTGCTCGAACGATAGAAGTAAATAAACATTTCAAAGTGAGAGGGTCTTTATAATTTGAACCATTACGTCGAACTACCGCAAGCAGTGAATATGCTTTAGGAATAATGTAGTTAAGATAATTGCTTCGATAATTTGGATTCTTATTAGTAAAAGTATTATCTGACTTATGATATACATTTTGTTAGGTTTTGTAACAAACATTTTTTATATTTTCCCACTGGCCAAAGTACCGTGTGTCGTAGCCCTAAGCATTTTGTTTTAGTTTTGTTATGAGGTCAAAGTAAAATTTTGCGTAGTCCTTCTACTCAACGAGTAACAATTTCATGCAACAATATAGCATTTTTTTTTCATAAGCTGCTATTTCAGCGATATGACGACGTACTAAAATATTTTTAATTTTTGTCGGTAGGGCAAGTACCAATCCTTCATTTCTGTTCTGTAACATTTACCGTACCGCATATACTCTCCGATTTAAAAATTTAAGGACTGGATGAAAACTTTTTGGGGTCAGTGTATGTGATCATGCTGATAATTCTGATGAAGAAAGTATACTTATACTCATAAGAAATATTGGAAATCATCTTATATTCCAAAAATTTAAATTATTGGAGTACTAAAGCAATTTTTGAGTATCATCAGTAGGGACAAATATTTCATAGGTTTTTAAAGTAATCTACTTTTACATAAAAAAAATACCCAATTTATTCTTTTTCTGTTTGTTCAAATATGGATTGTACTCCATTAGCTGCAAATTTCAGTATACATTTTTTTTTTATAATTTTTCCAAATTTAATTAATGCTACACGTATGTATCAATTTATTAAAAAAAACATGCAGCAAAAAACGCGCACCTTTAATGCATCCACCTAGCTGCATATATTAAAAAAAATACTGCACTCATCTATATGTTTGTTAATAAAAGTTTTGAAAGCTTTTCATCGAACGAACCAGATATATACCAGATATTTTAATACACCAACTTTTGTTAAAAAAATTCAATAAATTCATATATAAAGCGACAGATGAACAAATTGAAAAAAAAATGAAAAAAAAGAAATAAAACTAGCAATTAAAATAAAACACAAAAGGTTGTAAATTTTAAATTTAATGCTTTAGTTTTAATATGAGACAAATGCAACCGACAATGTATTAACTTTTGTGCAGAGCAAATAGACAGCCAGGGTACAACTCTAGAGGACAAACAAAATGCACGTTTCCCTGTAGATCCTATTTGGTTCCTTTTTTTGTTTTGCTTTCCTTCCTGTATTTGCCAACAACGAATGGTCAACAAACTTCTACCAACTCGTTTCTAATGCCAACTCATTGTCAGGGCACCCTGTTTGCATATGTTGTGTGCAGCAAAACGGACAAAAATGCAGGCAAACATTCTGTTTGGAATTTTTTTTTTATCTTTTTGCTTTTGTTTATTTGATTTTTTTTTTTTTGTAACATTTTCCAATAAAAGCTAAAGCGTATCAAATTTCCATTAAAATTGAAAAAAGAAAAAAAATTCACAAATATCATGAAATAGTAGTGTAGTAAAAAAAAAAATAGGGAACAAATATTATGCATGTACACATTGGCATTAACAGCTTTGTTTATTTTTGCAGAATGCAGAAACTATTTAAAGCCATTAGAAGCAAGGAAGTGCAGTTTAGCGCCCGATATTGATATAGCGCCATAACGGTATCTATCCATCTTCACATGCAATATTTTCTGACGTGTGACGTGATGTGAATATCAATAAAGTATCAATATGCATTAAAATATGGAACTTTTAAAATTATTATTGATGGCATACTTGTCAAGCACATGTCAGGGCTGCTGGTTTTTTTTTAAAGTGAATTAGTTTAAATTTAAGTTAGGTTGATATTTATACTAAACAGAGACTATCTTATGATTTATATGAATACATTTTAAAAATAACAATTATAAAAAAAGGAGTTAGCTGTGTCGTGGACACACCCGTAGGTTTTGATGTGACAGCGTATTCCTTGTTTTCAAAGTTGTCCTGTGGCCGAAAACCTCAGTTTTGCTTTCATCCCACAAAATAAACGTTGCATCTATGGGCATTGAGTTATAATTTCATGCAACTTTTTTTATTGCTGCATTTTTACTGCATTCTTCTTGTTTTGTCTCCACTTCTGTGGTCCGTGACGGTTAACCAACTGTTGCGTATCATGGGGGGCGTAGGAAGGCTACAAGGTTATTGCATATGCCGATGATATTCCTCTCGTTTTTAACTGAAAATTTTCTCAAACTCTCTGGTAACTCTTGGAAAGAGCACTCTCAATCCTTTTGAGATGGGCATCCTCTTGTGGATTAAGCATAAATCCAGAGAAAACAGATCTCATCCTTTTCACTAGGAAATATAAAATCCCCAAACTAGAATCACCACGTCTGAACGGCACGAGGTTGCTCTTTAGTGATAGCACGAAGTACCTAGGAGTTGTTCTGGATAAGAAACTTATCTGGAATGATAACATAAAGGAGCGTGTTAAAAAGGCAAATATAGCTCTATTCAGTGGCGGATCTACGATTTGCCCAAGGGGGGCTGAAAGTAAACTTTTGAATGCCGGAGGGGGGATGCTGAAACGTATTTTTAGACTTTTTATCATTTTTTCCCACACAAAAAATTCTCCAAGGGGGGCTAACGCCCCTTCAGCCCGTATGTAGATCCGCCACTGGCTCTATTCGACTGTAAAAAATCTAAAGGTACAAAATGGGGGTTTTCCCCAAAAAAATTACGCTGGATTTGAACGGCAATTGTCCGCCCCATACTTGTATACGGTTCACTGGTATGGTGGAGGGTCCTTGATAAGGCAACTACACTTCAGAAATATGCAAAGGGTTCAAAGAAGTCCAAGTTTCTGTATTACTGGTGCATTATCCACAACCCCAACTAGTGATCTGAATGTCATGCTTCACCTTCCTCCTCTTGATATCTTTGCCAGAGAGTGTGCTATCTCAGCAGCCCTCAGACTAAGAGAATCTGGAAATTGGATAGGTAACCTATTCCCTCTGACCACTCCTTAGGGGGCTCCTATACAAATTTTATTGTGTTTGTGCTGGAAAGGGTTAATATGTATCACCGACCCCCATTACTTATGCAAAAGAAACATTTTTGCTTTTAACACCTATTTCCTCCGACCACTCCTTAGGGGGGCTCCCATACAAATTGTATGGTTTTTGTTTATTTATTCCATATACCTGAGCATATGACTTAAGAGAGTGCCGGAGAGGGTTAATATGTACGACCGACCCCCATTACTTTTGCAAAAGGAACATTTTTGTCTTTGACACCTATTCCCTCCGACCACTCCTTAGGGGGGCTCCCATACAAATTTTATGGTTTTGTCGATAAAACCGGAAACTGTCGATAAATACGTAGCAAGTTTAAGCAAACAAAAACATCAAATGTTGGCTTTATATTTCATGTAATTGTGTAAAATTTATATGAGTTAGAGAGTTCTAACATGAATTTTTGTCGCATTAAGGATCAAGCAGACCGACAAGTGCTAACATCAACATTGTACGATCAGTTCTTTAGGCCCACCAAAGGCTCAAAAAGTGATATAAATACCGACACCTGATCACTATCAACCACCCTACTTACCTCCGAGAATGACGTATTCTTCGTCAAAAATGTTGCGTGGAATTATGAATCCTTAATAATTGGCGCTACGGTCAATTTTATAGAATAACAGTAAAGCTAAGGTTTTCGGTCAAATGATAGAAAAAAAAAATTAATTAATGGCGTAAGAGGCCTCTCTTACCGATCCCTTTGTAGTAACCTTTTTTTATTTATAAAAAAAAAATTAAATTAAAATTAAAATAGGGACAAGTATTACGACAAGAATTTGGTTAGGCATTAAGGCAATGATTCTACAAGTGATAAGAGCAAAGATTAGGAAAAAGATAAGGAGTAGGAAAAAAATTTGGACAAAGATTAAAGCATAGAATTGGACAAGGATAAGGACGAGAATTCAGACAGGAATTGAGAAGAGGAGTTCGACAAGGACTGGGACAAGGGTAAGAACACAAATTGAGACATACCTAAAACAATATTTGGGACAAGATTGGGTCAAGAAATGGGACAAGGAATAGAACAATGATTTGAACACACTTAGGACAAAATTTAGAATAAAGATTTAGAAATAAAGTTGGACAAGGATTAGGAAAGGATTCGAACAAGGTTAAGGTCAGGAATTTGGATATGGATAAAAAGAAGAATTTGAACAGGAAGTAGGACAATTGAAGAGTCAACGCGAATAACGTTGTAAGCTGCAACATTATAGGTTTTCAGGAATTGAAAAAACGTTTTTAATGTCGGCAAAAATTTATGGAATTTTGGAATGGCAAAAATTTATGGAATTTGAGAAACTATGTGTTCTTTTAATAGGCTAGATCATTTTTAACGTTAGTATGAAAAAAAAACCATTTTTGATTAATATGTCGTTTAAAACGTTATTCGCGTCGACTCTTCAATTATTAAAACATACAATTAGAATAAGGATAAGAATGAAGACAAGTTTGGGAACAAATGAAAGGATATGGAGAAGAATAAGGACAAAGATACACTGTCAAAATCCACGGTCCACGATACAGCCAACTTCTTTTTAGCTTTGCCAAGCTTTTTTCAATAAATATAAAAAAAAAAACAAGAGAAAAATCTATTTTGAAGTGGTCGAATTTCGACCACAGGCGATACTAGTGTCAATAAATATATGTGCAAAATTTGAAAACGACATTTTTTTCCCTTCTTTGAAAAAAAAATTCCCGAAAAAAACATTTTTTTTTTAAATTTCTAACCTATATGCCCCCATAAGCCTCGTTTGCTTGATCGCAATCAATCACCCTACTTACCTCTGAGAATGACGTAATTCTACGTCAAAAGTATTGATAATGGGAAAAACACGTTCTCTTCCTTTAAACTTGTTTATTACAGTATTTTTATAGCCTAACAATAATACAAGAAGTGTTTTCTTCTTGTTTTGTTTCATACAAAGAAAAAGACTTAAGGAATTTTTTTTTTTAATAATTTCAAAGTTTTCTATGTATTAAGTTTCTTGTTAATTATATAGTAAAGTGATAGTTTTTAAGGTTGTCATTAAGAGAATATTTAGTAATTTTTATGCATAATTTCTAAAAATTTCAAAAAGCGCCACAGGGAGTTTCTGCTTACATGTAGTTATGAGTACATACCGAAATGTTTTGCAGTTTTTTTTTTTCCCCGATGAGAATATCTGTCACTAAATCGAACGTCTTTCTGATAAATAAGTTCTCAGTTTTGTTTAGTATGAACTTTAATTGCTTTCAAGTTTGAAAACCATTTCAATCGAAGTTTAACTGACTCTATAAATTTGGAAATATTCTTGTTAAAGACTCAAGTAAGCATTAAGTAATATCTCAAGTAAGCATTTTAATCTGTGCCTTTATGCATCTTATCAGCCATCACCACAGGCAGTTCTTGCACTAAACTTTATAAGATTTTTATTTAATGCCCTCGTGACGAAAACATGTTGTCAACACTTAACTTAGAATAACCATTTTTCGCTACAATAAAACACTCAAGTGTTTGTTATGAAAAATCCCTTTAAAATTCTCGAAGAGTGCGAAGAACACTAAGATTAAAAATGTGTTGCTTTCTTAAATCTTTATTATGTGTAAATGTGGTGTAGTTAAGGAGTTGGTTCGAGCAGAGGGTGTATTTTATTGAATTTGAAAGTCAGCTCATGCATGTTTGAAACGGCTGTTTTTTATTTGTAAAATAATGTAAATGCTGTGATTGTCAGCCACTTCAAATACCCAGATGCAGGGTTTTGAAGTTATTTCATTGAACGTTAACCTACCCATGCTCACATGAGAAAGAGTTGTTGTACTCCATTAGATGTGTTTTGAGCAGCTATGGGCAGATAGCGCTCTGGGAGCGTTGAGAATAAGAATTGAGAGCACAAAGGCTTATGTAGCAACACAAAACACAACAACAAATCAAAGACAAACACATAAGCAACACAGATTCTTTAAGTGTAGTGGTGCCCATAGGCGGTTATGAGAGAAAGGCAGAGAATTTTATGTTAGAAATCCTTGGAAAAACTTTTATTTTTTCACTTTGTTGGTTTTCAAATTGTCTTTTCTTGTCACCGTTTAAGTATAAACATCCTACAATCTATTCTGTACATTTTTTTTATGAAATTTTTCTAATTATTTTTGGTCGTTAAGCAGTTGTTTATATATCGATCATATGATTGGTCTCTTCATTCGCACAAGCTTATTTATACCAACTCATCTTAAATAAGATTCCTTTAAGTACTTCTCAGCTATAATGCCAATTTTCCAAACTATCTCTCCCGGAAAATCTTAAGACACAATTACACGAATGTATACAACACTGCATTAAAAATCTTCTCTGACTTCGCTGACATTGAACGTAACATAAGATTAATCTCTATACGTGCAGTCCTTCGGCAAACTGTAACAAAACGGATATAGGTCTGTATTAAACCCACTCAACCCAGCAAACATGAAACAAAAACAAACACAACAAGAAGTGCTCTATTTTCATAAAGCTCTAAGAGAGTGATTAAAAACTCCTTCAGCAAACATACAAGGCCATAGAAGCCGACATTACCACGCTTCGCATCATCAACGTGTACGACAGACTAAAAACTACAACAAATACTCGTCCTTTTTGCGAAGCCCAAGAAAGCAAAAGGATTAAAAAGTCAATAGCCACTCGTATTAGGCGGTTGGCATGGGCACTAAAAGCGACAAAAACACACACATACACACACATACACACACACGCACACATCGGGCCCACCCAAACACACAAAGTCCACACTTAAGCAAATGCAATGGCCCGGCAAAGGGTTTCGAAGGGCTCGATTCGGTTTTGTGTGGTCCTGTACTGTGTATAGGATACGTAGGAAAACATCACTTTTAAGCTGACATGCTTTAAATTTACAACAACATGATTTGATGTCGTTATTGATGTCGTTCGAGTTCGCACAAACAAGCCAATAAAGTGAACTTTAATCCTCAATAACGACGACCGTTCAGACCAAACCGAATGAGCCAAACAACGCCCAAAAAGGAATGTCAACCAAGTAGCTGCTGTTTATTTTATTTCCATTTCTTACACATAAGCTTAAGCGTCTAAATGATACGTGACCGTATCACGTCCTCATTCAGGATCTATAAATTGTTTTTCATCATCAATAGTGTAAATGTCTTGCTTGGCGAAAAACCCAACAAATTTCCTCAAGTTGCTGTTTGATGTTGACGCTTTATAAAACCCTTTAAAGGATCAAAGCTGAAGGAGCTTAGCCCAAGCGAAACGCCAGCTATGGGTATAGTGCAAAGAAAAAAAAAAAAAAACAGTTTTATAGCAATCAAAGGATTACAAAACTGTGCAAATTTCGTGCCAACATGTTGCTGCTGTTGTGTTAAGGACTCCACCAGCAGCTAACTCTGTCATTAACATAAGCTGGGGCGCAATGGGCTAAGAGTCCTTTGGATGTTATATTAAGGCAATTGATTATTATGCTAATAGTTTTACCGTTAGTGGCGTGTGCCACATTATAGCCCGAAACTAGCACTTTAGCAGTGTGTTGCAGTCAAGCAAGTCGTAAACGATATTAATAATAATCATCCAACATCTACATAATATGAACAATTATGTTAATATTTGATGAACGAATTAATCAGCACGTGTGTGTAGGCAGCTGCCAGACGTTAGGCGTTTGACGTTAGACATTGTTAGTTGAAGGCATTGCTTGTTAGGGTAGGTCATGTCATGCCATGGCAAGGCTTGGCATAACGATAAGAACCTGCTGTGTGTATGTGTGTGTGTATGTGGCTTAGACTTAGCCAGCTGTATCGATGTTGCTGACAAAGCGGTTGAATTAACATGCTTGGCAGCAGCTGACACCGTCAAGGCATGATTTTGATAAGTTTGACTGAAATGTTATAAAGCAACATGTTAAGATATGAAGTAAACAGCATGATGTCTTCGGGTGGTCAACCCTTACTTCAGGGTGGAACTTTGAATTTCCTTAATATTGAGCTTTGTGTTTTCGGGCAATATTAAATATTGTAGATATCGTTATTAATTAATTACTTCATCATTGGTTAAGATGATTTGAACCCATTGTGTGAAGTTGGAAATGTAAATGTGTTTTGTATTATTATTAATTGAATTTAATTAAAATAATAAAGTAACCTGACAAACCGAATAAATTTATAATGAAATCAAAAAGAATTCATTTATGTGATAGTTTTGTGTGCAAATAAACTTTTCTTACGAATCGCCAATTGAGTAAATTATTATTCTACTTATGAGCGGAGAATAAGTATTACTAAGTGAATATCAGAATTCCGTTAGAATATGATGTCAATTAAAATATTTAAGTCATATACGCAGCTGCAAGCGTTTCATACACTAGTGCCACGAGAAACTGCTTTGCACGTCAGAGATCCAGGTTGACGTCCCAAAGTACATTTTATAGTATGTGTGTAATTTTTTTGATTCTTTTAATGTGACGACGTTACGAAAAAGGTTTACTAAAAAATTGAAAAAAGGAGATTGTCGTCAAATGGAATTGTTACTCGCTGAGGCAAGATGCTAAGTGAAAAGTTATTGTAAGACAATAAAAATAAAATTCGGCAAAAAAAAAAAAAAATAAATGTATATTGAAAACAAATTTTTCGAGCTCTAGGCCAAGCATGTTGACAACAAGATAACATGAAGAACATGAGCAACAACCAACAACAACAACAACAACAACGGCTCTGTATAGAGCAAATCACACAGCTTGACTATACAGACTGTTTCATTGGCCGCTACACCAACTCATCAGTAGCCTTTGTATGACTTTACACTGTGATCCACTCAAGTTACTTAGGTAGCTACTTAGGAAAAGGCCGTATACAAATATTAAGATTAAAAAAAAAAATAAAATAGTGATGTCATTGGGACGTAGAGTGATCTGTACACTAAGGGGAAAAAATATTAAATTTCTCAAAAACTTTTTTAATTTATTCAAGAAGCGAGTCATTTTGGCACCAGTAACGCATTTACTTAAATCGACTAAGTAAATATTTAAAATTTAAATCTTAATATTTTTGAATACGGCCTTTCATTATTTATATTGAAAACGAGTTTTTGAGCTCTAGGCCAATCATGTTGAGAACAAGACAACATGAAGAACAAAGAAGGCGACAGCCAACAACAACAACAACAACGGCTCTGTATAGAGCCAATCACAACAGCTTTGACTATACAGACTGTTTCATTGGTCGCTACACCAACTTTACACTGTGTAAAGTCACACAAAAGACTACTGATGAGTTGGTGTAGCGACCAATGAAACAGTCTGTATAGTCAAAGCTGTTGTGATTGGCTCTATACAGAGCCGTTGTTGTTGTTGTTGTTGGCTGTCGCCTTCTTTGTTCTTCATGTTGTCTTGTTCTCAACATGATTGGCCTAGAGCTCAAAAACTCGTTTTCAATATTTAAAATTTATTTAAATACTTTTTTATTAAATAAAATATTTAAAATAAAATTAATAAAAAATATATTAAAATTATGCATGAATATATTTAAATATCTTTCAAATATTTACTATTAATATAAAAATATTGAAATTGAAAAACAATTTATTTGAATATTTCCCACGAGCTGCGTCCATCAAATACCATTTGGTGGTATATTTAGTTTTCTTTTTTACTTTTTTCGTTCTCTAATTTATACTATTTTTGACAGCTGGTGCAATGTTAGGGCACCAAATGTCAAAAATAGTATAAACTATAAAAAGAAAAAATAAGATAGAGAATAAGAAGCAAATTACATAGGTAAATGACAACTGGTTCAAGATGTTCTTGAGAAAATACCGAGTTGTCACTCCACCCTACATGATTTCATCATGCATCGCAATCACCATCGCACTCACAAATCATATTTGCCAAAAATCAGGCTATATTACCCTTGCAACATTAACTAAATGAGAACTATAGGAAACCTGCAACTGCAAGAAATATACTGCAGGAACAGAGTACGATGCTGTTGCTGCTTGTCGGAATATGTGTGTACGTGTGCGATGCTGTTGCTGCTTGCTTGTATGGAATATGTGTGTACCTGTGTGGTATAAATAAAATTCAAATGCGGGAGAAAAATGAGTTATATGGAAAACATTTGATTTATCCACGTAAATATTTAAATGAAATTTATACTTAGGCGTGGATAATGCTAATATGCGTTATAAAAGAGGAAACAACGAATCTGTAAATTTATTTTTTGGAATTATTCCTCGTTGAGTATATGTGCAACGTTTTAAAATATAATACACCACTAATGGCTTGTTTAAAGCCTTTACGTAAAAATAGATAACAAATGAATGACGTCATGAGGCCGCGGAGGTTTCCGCTCTAATATCGAAAATGCATCGATCATGCAGCAAATGATCTTAAACGAAAACAAAGAATTTGAACTTGGCCTTACGACAAAAATTACAAAATATATTGTTATGACGTCATAATAACGCCATTTTTTTAATTTTTAACATTGATTGAATAGGGTTACAGGTGTAATACCTATTCAGTCTGGTCTGCCTTGCTTCGAAGTAGGGTGATAGATTAGTGGGACAGAAGCAGCAATCAAGTGAATATGTGTAGAATGCTCTAAGCGTTGTGGAAAACCGTAGAAACATGTGAAGGGGCATCCCATACAATCCAAATTTGCGATACAGAATAGCTTTTGAGTTATAGGTCAAACATCCTCAGAAATCGGTATTTGACCTCAACTTACACGTACCATTCCACTGGTTACATTTTATGGGTGTTAAAAGAGGGGCGTGACATTTTTCAGCAGCCCAAATTTTCGGTATACCATTTTAACTACAAGTCACGAATCAAATAAACTCGGTAGGAACTTCCTATTTAGTCGTGTACTTAGACTAGAAAAATTTTATGGGCATTACACAAAAGGGCGTGGTACCACAATTCAAAGTTTTTATATTTCAAATAGCTTTGGCAGTAAATGTCGTATTACAATGAAACTCAATATAAAGTTCCCACTTGGTGATATACTTCTACTAGAAAGTGGAATATGGGAAGTAGGGTACTGGAACGGGCATTGGACAAAGGGGTGTGGCCAAAAAAAAAAAAACATGTTTTCAATAAAAATAAAAAATCAATTTTTAAATGGTCGAATTTCGACCAAAGGCAATACGAGTAGAACTAAAGTACCTAAAAGTAAGGTTTTCAACCACAAGAGAAGTATAAAACAAATAAATGTATGGTGTACCAAGGACATTTATTCCCACTTTATATTCGTCAACACTTGACTTCAATTCCTTGCTATTCCCTTTTAAACCAACCCTCTCACGTTGATATTCGCGTCTCTCATCAACAAATGCATGAGTTGACCGTCAACTCTTGACGTGTGTAAACCGGGACTTAGGAATCGCTTTATGTAACAGAAATATATCTACAAATATTACATGAATTTCCTGCGTGATGATAAGCCAACGGCCACTGTACCACATAATTGCAACATCAAAAGCAAAAGCAAAATCAAAAGCAAAATCAAAAGCAAAAGCAAAATGTAAAAGCAAAAGCAAGAGAAAAAAGCAAAAGCTTAAGTCAAAGAAAACATAAAAGCAAAAGCAAAAGAATATGTTTAAAATTTAGTTAGGAATGTACAGTGCTATGCTCAAGTTATAGAAAAAAGACCATTTCGGCTGTTTTTCCAATGGTCCAAAAAAAAATTTTTTTTTTATTTTGGAATCCATTCAAAGTCAACTTTGAAATAGAGGGTGGTTTTTTCAAACTTTTTTTTTTGTATGGAGGCCGACCCATTCTAACGTACATATTATCTTTGGCTTGGGCGAAAAAATACCCGGTATTTTCCATTCAAACTGTCATCTGTCGGCAGTTTGCACGTGATAGCTTGTAAACAACTCAGTATTTGTTGTGTTCTGCGACTTTTAGTTTCTCACACATCTTATTGTGTACGCGACTGTTTAACCAAAAACACCGTTCACACCTAAGGCTTCCGTCCTGTATTTGGCAGGACAGTCCTGTTCTTTTAAGCAAAGTCCTGAGTCCAATAAAGCGGGCTCAAAATCCTGCCTTTTCTTCTGTTGTCCTGTTTTTTCTAATTTTCTCAAATTTTTTCACTTTATTCCGATTTATGTTAATTATTTATACTTTTTTTTTAATAATAAATCAAAAGCTTCCCTTAATATATCTTTCCTTACGATTCTGCTGAAAGGTTTACACTGCAACCCTGTCAGTGCCACTATTTTTTTTTGAACATCTTAAAATTTCGAAGAGAAAGTGTTAAAATGTCAATTCAAAGAAGATACTTATTCCTGATAAAAGCAAAAAGTAATAGTAAGGTGTTCTGCTCAAAGTGTAAAGTAGTCTTTTCGATAGCATCAGGAGGGAATGTAGACATAGGAAGTCGTTGAACAGTTGAACAGTTCCAATCGACGTTCAAAGCAAAAAATGCAGCAATGAAAGCCGTCTGGGCATATCACGCTATAGATGCAAACAACAGCTTTATATCTTCAGATTGTGCGTCAAAAATGTATTTAAAAATTATTTCCATATTTGAGGTTTAAGCTGCAATTTCTAAATTTAATGATAAATTTGATAATTTTATCTATGAAAATGCTTATTTAATTCTTTGAAGACATCCTGTAAATCTTGTAAAACCTTAAAATTTTTGTTATTTTGTCCTGTTTTTGGCGCAAAAAGAGATGGGATCAATATTAATACTGCTACACAAGCTCCATATTTACCCAACTTGGCTCCTTATGACTTTTTTCGATTCCCACGACTCAGTGGTAACACTTCGGGGAAAGCAGTTTTGAGACAATTGAAACGATAAAGGAGAATGCGCAAAAAGAGCTGAAGGCGGTTCCAAGATCAGCCTATGTCAGCCTATGTCAAGAGTTTTCAAGATTGAGGGAAGCGTTGGAATATGTGTATTGCTCACTCCATTGAAATTATTTTAAAGATAATTAAAATTAATATCGATGCATAATTGAACTATTTTCATTTTATTGAAGAATTCCGCAAATTATTTGATCAGAAGGTACCACCACATTCGTGCGTAATAATAATATGCGAAGTTATAAATGTTTTTTATTTTAATGACGTCAGCTTCTATGGGAGTGTAGTTTTTATTAAATTTATCTTTATTTCGACTTCATTGTACGTTTTAAATATCAAAGCCAATTTGCAAAATATTAAGTGAATACATTAATTTTTGTAGAATTTGTGAATTTTTTTACTAATTTGATGACGTCACTTAGGAAGTAGGTATGCTTTTCATTGGATTTTGACGAATTTCAAATTTAATGTATTTGTTATCAAAGCTTATGAACAAAATTTCAAGTGCTTAAATGATTAACTTTTGTGGAATTTTCAGATATTTTACCATTTGAATGACGTCATTTTGTAATTGAGATAGACGTGGTTGTCTTCCATCTTTAAAAAATAAGCTTATATGTGACCCGGTCTACGAAAAGGGACCTTCGGTGTGAAAATATCATTTTTCACTTTTTTGGCGATTCGGATAGACTAATGTGTGCTCTTTCTAATGGCGCAAAGCAGAAGTTTCCAACTCGTAAAGAAAAAAAAAAAAAAAAGAAATAAATGAAAAGACGCCATTCAGTGTGCGACAATTAAACGTTTACAAACAGCTGTTTTCTCGAAAACTTGTTTTTACACCGAAGGTCCCTTTTCGTAGACCGGGTCACATATATTTAATTTCATAACCAAAGCTCCGAAATTTCTCTGTAATTGGACAACGAATGGACATTGCTAAAACGACGCTGGTGGGAGGACTTTACAAATAGAGTTATAAAGTTAATATAACACCCCTTAAGCAGAAAGCGTTCGAGTAAATCGAAAAGAAAGTAGAAAAGGAAGATACCCGTATTCGAACCTGTATTTGGACCATTCTATACTAGGGTATAAAGGACACCACCGCGTATTTTTTTGCCAAAACATTTTAAACGGTCACTTTTTAAAGTTAAAGTAAATTTTTAAAGAAAGTTAAAAAGAAACCGTCATTCGAACTTTAACAGTGTAAAAAAGTAGTTTATTAAATTTTTCATAAATTCCTTATAGCTCTATATGCCAAAAATTAACAAAATGAGAATTTTCAAATGTTACTTTAGTTCCATAAGTTTTAATATTACATTTTGCCCCATGGTTATCTGCTAAAAGATACTGGTAGATATTGGGAAGATATTGGTACCGACGCTAACTTTTCATTTAGCTCAAAAACTCTCGTTTGAGCCAGTTGTGCCAGATTGAGGTAAATTTCCCTAAGTGAGGTAATTTTTAACTCATTTTTTGGGCTGAGGTGAGAAAGGTAATTTTTGACCAAAAGTGGTAAATTTTGCGGAAATAATAATTTTTTTAGACTTGTTAATTTTTCGAGTTATTGGCAGTACTGTTACCTCACTGAACATTCTCACAAGTAGTTTAATATTCTTGTGAATCATCCTATGTAACAAAAAAATCTGAATTATCCATCCTTAGTTGCTGAACAAAGACCCCTTTTACATTGGTCAATAATTGAAAGCAATTTTTCGAGTTTGTAGGCTAATTGCGGCGAATTGGCTGTGAAGATAACCAAAGCTCCGAAATTTCTCTGTAATTGGACAACGAATGGACATTGCTAAAACGACGCTGGTGGGAGGACTTTACAAATAGAGTTATAAAGTTAATATAACACCCCTTAAGCAGAAAGCGTTCGAGTAAATCGAAAAGAAAGTAGAAAAGGAAGATACCCGTATTCGAACCTGTATTTGGACCATTCTATACTAGGGTATAAAGGACACCACCGCGTATTTTTTTGCCAAAACATTTTAAACGGTCACTTTTTAAAGTTAAAGTAAATTTTTAAAGAAAGTTAAAAAGAAACCGTCATTCGAACTTTAACAGTGTAAAAAAGTAGTTTATTAAATTTTTCATAAATTCCTTATAGCTCTATATGCCAAAAATTAACAAAATGAGAATTTTCAAATGTTACTTTAGTTCCATAAGTTTTAATATTACATTTTGCCCCATGGTTATCTGCTAAAAGATACTGGTAGATATTGGGAAGATATTGGTACCGACGCTAACTTTTCATTTAGCTCAAAAACTCTCGTTTGAGCCAGTTGTGCCAGATTGAGGTAAATTTCCCTAAGTGAGGTAATTTTTAACTCATTTTTTGGGCTGAGGTGAGAAAGGTAATTTTTGACCAAAAGTGGTAAATTTTGCGGAAATAATAATTTTTTTAGACTTGTTAATTTTTCGAGTTATTGGCAGTACTGTTACCTCACTGAACATTCTCACAAGTAGTTTAATATTCTTGTGAATCATCCTATGTAACAAAAAAATCTGAATTATCCATCCTTAGTTGCTGAACAAAGACCCCTTTTACATTGGTCAATAATTGAAAGCAATTTTTCGAGTTTGTAGGCTAATTGCGGCGAATTGGCTGTGAAGATAGGGGGGGGGGGGGGGGGGAATTGACGGTACGCTTGTGTTGTATCGTCAACTTTTTGGGTTCAAAAGAGAACCAATGTAAAAGGGGTAAAAGCAACAAGTGAATTAAGTTCAAAAATAGCGAAACAAAATAGTTTATACACGTCAAGAGTTGACGGTTAGCTTGTTGATGAGAGATAAATATATGTATAGTATACATTATATACTAACCAAAAAGTTATAACGGTTGTTAATCATTTAAAAATTTTTTATTTTATTTTTTATTTTGGGAAAAGGTAAATTTTCTCCGGAAGTGGTAAATTTTTTCCGAAATATTGGTCAATTTCAGTTCGCCTCTCTGGCAACACTGGTTTGAGCTGATATGGTGGTATACTCGCATTGTCGTGATGGAGGATGATCTGCCTTCGATCGTTGGTTTTCCTTAATTCTACGAAAACTTGTGGCAAACAAATGGTTGTGTACCATTCAGCATTAAAAGTTTTCCGTTGTTTAAGTGGTACAGTTGCGACATTTTTTCTGAAAAAATTGGCAACCATTTGCTTGGCTATGCTCCGTCCGCGGAAAACTTTTGTCGGGTTCATAAATGTTGATCCATGATTAGTCATGTGTGGTGATGTCGTAAACGTGTTTCAAACTACCCCCGCTGTACTTTTTTCAACATTTCCTTGCACTAATCGACACGAGCCTTTTTTTTTTGAGCAACCATCAAATGATGGGGTATTCAACGGAAAAAATATTCCTAACGCCTAAATTCTTAAATAAAATAGAATGTATGTTAATCCCACTAGTGTCCAAGAATGAGTCAATCTCACGGTATGTCACATGTCGGTCTGCTTCTATCAGCTCGCGCACAACATCGATGTTTTGTGCCCGCACAGCCATTCTTGGGTGACTTCACAAAATTCGTCTAAAAGAGAACAACGACCACGCTCGAACTCATTAAAACAACGTTTTACAGTCGCTAGGTGTGGTGCTTCATCACCAAAAGTCGTACTTAGTTGATCGATGCATTCTTTTCTTGTCAATCCACGTCGAAAATCGTAAGAAATCCTCACCCGCAAATGTTCAATTGTAAATTCCATTTTTTTGCTGAAATACAATTTACAAACCACTTTAAACAGCACAATAAGCGCACCAGCACTAAAACGTTATGATTACGTTTGTGCTAGAAAATGTCAAATTTTCGAATAGAACTGTCAAAATTCATGTGGCAATGCTTAGTGTACTCGAAGCGCAAATTTTAAAAGGTAGCCCTAGTACTTCGTCTTCATCCTTAAATAATATTTTCTGTATTTCCCAACGCCACTTTAATAACACAGTGCAACACGAAAAAAAATAACCATATACGGACACCACTACGTGATAAAAGACTAAAAAAAAAGACCCATATCTCCCAATTTTTCCCAAAGTCATGCACTTTTTTGTTTATGGGCCGCCAAAGATTTGGGGCCTCGGTATCATTTTCGCAAAAAAGTGATCATTTTCTCGGGCTCATATCTTGCAAATCGTTCAAAATTTCGATTTATTTTCTGAGGCAAAGTTGTAGCTCTTGTCATAAAGAACAAAAATTGCGAACATATAAAATCAAAAAAACTTCACCTTTCAGATCAAAATCGCAAAAAACTTAAAAAAATTCGATTTTTTTTTACCTTTTTTCCCGTGTTCAGGTCCATAGGTAGCAAACCGTTCAAAATTCAAGGAAACAATCAACTACAAAAATTTACCTTAGATCTCAATAAACAAATTTCTAGAACATATAAACTTCCTAGAGATGATTCTTAACACTTTTTAGGTAGCATAGTATCTCAATGTTGAAGTAAATAAAAAACAAATGAAATTAAAAAACGGTGTTAAGAATAATTCCCAGGAAGTTTATATGTCCTAAAAATTTGTTTATTGAGATCTTAGGTAAATTTTTGTAGTTGATTGTTTCCTTGAATTTTGAACGGTTTGCTACCTATGGACCTGAACACGGGAAAAAAGGTAAAAAAAAATCGAATTTTTTTAAGTTTTTTGCGATTTTGATCTGGAAGGTGAAGTTTTTTTGATTTTATATGTTCGCAATTTTTGTTCTTTATAACAAGAGCTACAACTTTGCCTCAGAGAGTAAATCGAAATTCTGAACGGTTTGCAAGATATGAGCCCGAGGATATGATCACTTTTTTGCGAAAATGATACCGAGGCCCCAAATCTTTGGCGGCCCATAAACAAAAAAGTGCATGACTTTGGGAAAAATTGGGAGACACGGGTCTTTTGTTTTTAGTCTTTTATCACGTAGTGGTGTCCGTATATGGTTATTTTGCCATGACTTAAAAAATTACACACAGTGTAATTACACATAATATCGCATAAGACAAATGCTTTATAAAATCAGCAAAATGTTTTAATCAATTTCAATTGTTTCGATATCAACAATAAAAATGCTTCAAAAATTTAATCCATTGAGTTTTTAATTCTACTGTCATGATCTGCCATGTCAGGCAAACATTTTATTCGTTTGACATTCATGGATGTCACTCTTCCGGCCGCTGCATGCACAATTAAGTTATTAATTCAGCTCAATGAATTTTGCTCAAACGTCCGAGTGTGACCCTGAAAAAGGTCAGAAAGGCCTTGGCTCTTATTTATACAGCTTACCATCGATAACTCACAAACTTGATACAAATAACGATCAAGTGATGGTGGGTGTAAAGTCATCCGAATCATTCGACTCCCTTAAGTACTTAAATAAAAATAATGCATTGAAATTAATTAAGTAACCCTCGAGTATTAAAAATGGAGACCACTAAGTTTTGACCATGAAGCGCATTAATAATGGTTTTTTTTTCTCTTCATTATAAACAAACCTATCTGAATTTATTGCAACAACAACAAAAGGGTTTTTCCTAACAATAAAACAAAACTACTTTATTGACCAAATTGTGCGCGGTCAAGCCAGACAAAGTTCATCCACCCTCACGCTGTGCAATAGGTCAAGCGTCAAGTCAAACGCCTGCTAAACGACAATTCAAATACAAAAGAGTGCCGCTTTTCTGGCCGCTGCTGCTGCCTTTGCTAGGTGGCTGGAGTTCATCAGTTCACTGAATTCGTTTTTCAAATCGAACACCATCTCGTTATTCGCATTTATTAGGGCATAAAATACAAAAAAAAAAGGGAATAAAATAAGAATGATAATAAAATACTTTGGTATCAGACACAATCGCTCAAGTTAAAGCTGATGTGTCCGGTCATTCTTCTGGCTCTTTGTATTGGCTCTGTGTGTCGTGTCGTTCTATTGTTGTTATCGTGCTTGTTGTTGTTGTTGTTGTTGGTTTTGCTCTTTACTAAATTAACTCAAAGCCGCCCCAGCCTGAAATGTGATGAACAGATGTTCCCTAAATAACAAACAAACGAAACGAACCGTCCTGGCAGCAAGTTATGCCTACAGCACTGTTCATTGTTTGGTCCTTATATGGACAGGACATCATGTAATTTTCTATGTCCTTCGGCTGACCGTACGCTGCCATTCGTTATGGTTGCAATTTAATTTGGACCCTTGTTGTGGTTATTAGCCTGCGTTAGTTAGTGTTGTAGAATAGATGCTGAATTTCTAAGCTTATTAGCATTAATTTCATAGCAAGTATGCCACAACGAGAGGATCAAAATAAAATAATACTGTTATTTTAAAATATATTTTTTCTCTTTTGTTATTAGGTGATGTTTTGTGTTATTTTTAAGAAATTCAGAGGGAATTTCCTTTAGCTTTTTGACAGACAGACATAAAAGCAGCTCTTTTTCGGGCCGCGAAAAAATATGTTTTTTTCTAATACATCGCGTGATAGAATAACATCGGGATGTTTGTTAAGTAGCCCAAATCAAAGAAGAAACCAATGACCAAGTAATTTGCTCCAGACCCATTGGCTGTGAAGAAACCAGTCGTCAAGAAAATGGTCAACCAACTTTCCAAAAAGAGGATAAATTACTTCGGAATCGGTCGGAATGTCCAACCAAAAGCGCCATCTCTTTGGTATTAAATTTTGTTTATGAATTAGCTCAGATGAGTTATCGATGTGTTCAAATGAACCATTAGTTGTACTGAATTATAAGTGAGCAGCGAGGTTCACTCTGTGCCAAAAGGAAACTATGGTGGTAAACGGAAAAAAAAAATCAAGCGTTCTATGCTTGAATCAAGCAAATAGTCGTACAGTTTACACTCAAGCGTAAATTTCTAAATTCAAGCATTATTTTCCTAGTATTAAAACACACGATATTAAGAAAAAATGCTTAATTCAAGAAACATTTGCTTAAAACTCAAGAATATTTGTTTTCTATATTCAAGACTAATATTTGCTTGAAGTAAGAAAAATTTGCTTGATTCAAGTAACAATTTGCTGAAAACTAAAACAATTTGCTTGAATTGAGAAATTGATTTTCCTTGAATTGAGAAAAATATGCTTGATTTAATTAAACAATTTTCTTAATACTAGAATGTTTTGCTTGATGTTAGAAACTTAATTTTCTTATTATAATGAAGAAACTTTTTGTCACTTTAACTTATATTGGTATGCTTCAGTGATCTGCAACGGGTAGCTTTTTTGTGACTCTAAGTATATCCGAAAAAAATAAGTACAAAAACTTACTCAACCCATATCGCACGCAACCCGACTCATACTCACTTATACGAAGCTGCAATGCGGCGGCTCAAATGAATATGAGTATCCTAAATCACGAGTCGGATCGGGTAAAGTTCGGGTTTTTCGGTTCATTAATACTTATGGTTGTTGTCGTCTTGTTGATACTTATTCTACTTACCCAAACACTCGGGTTCGACGCAAATACTCAAATCACTCGGGTCATTCTGCCACTGATATAGAGCAGAGCGTAGCAGTGAGAATGAATGAGTCTTTTTGTATTTGCTTTGTGCTTCTTTTTCCTGAGCACTTAGTTAGAAACAGAAAAACACGTGTTCGTCTTGTGTTGTTTTTCTTTTTGTTTATGCAGTGCTATGTGTTGTTTTTTGTTTTTATCTAACGAAACCATTAACAACGAAATAAAATATCAACAAGAAATTTGCAGCATAAAACTCAAACAAAATATGCGAGCGTTACCTTTTACTTATTGTCGCTTAGAGACGTTGGCAGAGAAAAAGCAGTACTCAGAGTACACTCAAAATATACCCGAAAATACTCGGATATAGCGCCTTTTCAAGACTCTAACTCGACGCACTCATTGAATACGAGTCTGAGTGATTCGGGTCACGCCGCGCTCGGGTGTAAGTATGTACTTATACCCGAAAATATGCTAATGAGTGGAATGAGTATAAGTATTGTACACATTTTATTGAGTACGGATAGGGTAAAGAACAACAAGTAACTCGAGTATGATTCGAGTATCCGATTTCTATCGGATACTCATTGCAGTTCTCTGGTATGCTTATTGTTCACAATATGTTTACATGAAAACATGTTTAAGATGGCACGAATTGACAAACTATGGCATGGTTCGAAGGCGTAGTGTCTTATCTGTTACTTTACTTGAAAACATGTAATGGTCTGATTATGCATATGGTCTGACCTCATTTAAAGTTTTCACATTTTTATCTCAGTCGGCAATAGCAGGGATAAGTAGTGAAATAAGTAATACAACAGCGGTTCCTATTAATCGTGACAATTAATTTCAATTCAAATAAATCAGTTCTTATTAAATAAACAATATTATACTAATAAAATTAGCCTACTCGTCAACAATTCACAAATCGCACGGAAGGACATTTGACGAAATTCTTTTCAAATACAGTAGGACACATTCTCAATCTTTGCCACAACTTGACGAATATTGGCTTTAAGGTGCTCTAAAATCTAAAATTTTAAGTTTAGAAAATGTTCAATCGCGTTAATCGAATGATCTCGGCAGCCAATTCACGTCACCAAATCGTGAAAATGAGGCAATCTCTGTAATCGATTGTTAACGTGCTTAACTGCCTCTACAGAGATCCCGGATTTAATTCCTGATCAGGCTATGGTCCTATGCATTAACCTTTCTTGATTTCAAATGAACTGAAAATTAACCGGGTGGGCCATATACAAGTATTTTTTTTTTTGTTAATATAATAAAAAGAACAAAATTAAATTTTTTCCAAGTATTATGGCTTTTTTAGTAAGAGCAAACATTCCCATTAATAATGGAACACAACGTTGTTCAAGTGGCTGCCTTGGCGGCTTCGCAGTAGCGCATTCTGTCACTCTAATTTTCCAAGACCTTGTTGATGGTTTCGGGCTATAGCTCACAGTTGGTTTGGATGATATTGGCCTTAAGTGGTTGAATCGTTACCGAATTGTTAGCATAACATCGGTTCTTCACGGTTCCTCACAAAAAAAAAATCCAAAGGGGTCAAATCGGGAATTCGAGGCGGCCAATTAACATCGCCAAGACAGCTGATAACAGGATTTGGGAATTTGATGAGCAAAAGATCGATTGTGGCATGGCTCGCCATCCTGCATGAACCAGAGGTCGTCCAAATTCATATTAAAAAATTAAAAAAGTTGGTTAACATGGCTCTGTAACGCCCACCGTTGACCGAAATGTTGTTCCCAGACTCATTTTTGAAGAAAAACGGTCCAATGCTGCCACCACTCTACAATCCGCACCAAACTGTCACTCTCTATGGATGCATGGGTTTCACGACAATAATGTGTGGGTTTTTCGAGCCCCAGTTTGTTTGTTTGTTAACGTAGCCGCCAAGATGAAAAATGCGCCTCGTCAGAAAAGATGTTTTTTCGCCCAAAATCGTTGTCTAATTCAAGGTGCTCTATGACCCAGACTGCGAAGCGATAACAAAGCGGATGGTCATGTGCGGGTATGGGCACCACTACATTCAAAGATCCTGTTTTGTTTCTGTGTTTGTCTTTTGTCTTTGATTTGTTGTTGCATTTTCTGTTGCTACATAAGCATTTGCTCTCAGTTCTTGCGCTCAACGCTCCCAGAGCACTCTCTGCGCATAGCTGGTCATGTGCCTTCAATTTCTGTTCTTTGTGCAGAATTCTCCTCAGGCTAGTATGTGAAAAGTTGAGCTGTTGAGATCAATGACGAGTTGATGTTCGTGAATTGAGTCTCACACTCTGGGCTACAGTAGCCACATTATAGTCGGGGACCATGAGTGTTGTCCGCTAGCATACCAGTTTCACGAACTTCTGCACAAACTATCATACAGCAGGCGCGGTGGGTGGCCGAGATTTGCATAAGACCATTCGTAATTTTTTGCCGCTAGAATAACATTCGTCGTCATCCACAATCGCACTCTAAAATTAATGTATGCATGCCGCTCGAGTTCGTAAACAACGATTAGTGCTAAACACATTTTGTCACGACTGCGAATCGATACAAAGGCAGCATCCAGACAATTCAGGCATTCGGATGATTCGCTTAAAACTCGAGTGTTTGCTGCTGCATGCATTTTTGTTGTTTTGATACATACTCCTCAGCCTTTCTCCAGCAGCACTATGTGTTGTTTGTTTCCTTTTGCTTTAATATTTACTATTTTTTCTTTGTTTCTTAGTGTGAATGGACATAAAAGCATGAATATTTATTGCTTTTGGTGAATGTTGCGAATGTCTTGCTTCTTCGGGCATTCGTGTGCCGTAGGCATTCGTAATCGTGAGCATTCGTACTCTATGGCATTCGTACCACAGCGATTGGCATATGTATTCGCGCATTAATTTAAATGCAGAAGGCACATTCGTTGCTCGTATATTGACGAGACATTCGAAACGCAATTTGAATGCACTCAAGCTGTTCTCTGGTGGATGGTTCATTTCCGCCAAAACTTGTTTTCAAATAACGCACTATTTGGGCTACACAGCACTCACTTTGGAAGTAACTTCCCAATATTTCCCAACATTGTTCAAGACTTATTCTTTCCGCAGAGGTATGGTACTGACTTTATATCAAGATTTCGAGCGGGAAACAGCTGTCAGTGTCAAAATAATCTATGATTTAAAAAGAAACCACAAGATGGCCTATCCTGTACACTGAATACTTTTTATTATAATATATACAAAAACCCATTTCCTATTGTTATGGGCCATACCTTATTCACTTGCATCTGTATAACATGCATATACTCCTCAAAGAATTGAAGTCAAACTCGTTTACCTGATAAAAATAGTCTTTTCTATACTCTTTTTTCCGTATTTTTTTTAAAACTTGTCCTGATTTTTTTTTTTTTTTTTGTTTTTACTTTGAACCGAGGTCTTCAGGTGCAATACCTATTCAGTCAAGTCTGCCTTGGTTCGAAAAGGGGAGATAGATTAGTGGGGAGAAAGGGGGAAATCAAGTGAAACATGTGTAGGATGTTCTAAGCAAGGTGCAAGGCCAAAGGAATTCAAGTTATAAGGCAATCTCATCCACAAATTTCTCTACCATCATGAACTGCAACTTGAAGTCGTAAATTTCGATGAATTTTCAATTTCAGTTGATAAGAAAATGCAGAAAGCTTAAAGCGTGGGACGGTGACCTGGCTGGGAATCGAACCCGGGACCTCTGGGGTAACAGTCGAGCACGTTATGTACTCGGCTACTGAGGCCACAACGGATTTTTTTTTCTAAAATGTGGATTTCTTAGAATTTTAATATCCTAGACCTACTAGCATGTCGTATGGGCTTGGACTCAGAATGCAAAGGATAATATTGGTCGGTCAATATTATTCGGTATTAAGGATCAATTCGGTATGTATACGGTTTACTTAACCTCCTAAAAAGTCCGCTTTTTCCCAAATATTTTACACTCCGAGGACCTATTCAACAAAAGCAATGGCACGCGTTCTAATCTCAACCGTGACAATATGCTTCCATTTCGCAATTCTTGACCATAATTTTTTTCCCCCTCTTTCAAACTGTCACCAATTCCCTATTCGCATCATTATTTCTTCAAAGAGTACCATATTTTCCAGTGAGCATAAATATGTATGATGTTCCACAATTTGACAGACTTTCGAGTAATTTCGCTTGCAGCATAATAAACACACAACTCTGGCAAACAAACAAAGAAACAACTGAACAAACGACCGACGGACCGACCATAGAAAAACATACATAACCGTCCAGAGGAAAAACAAAGCAAACCGATTTGCCGGCCGGCTTTTTATGTAACTTAATTTTTGGCTTGTTGTTGTGCCTTTCATTCTCTTGTCGCCCATTGTGTTTATTTATTTTTCGCTTTTCGCTTTTCCTTTTTTTTTGTTTTTTTTTTTTTTTTATTTTGTTTATGTAACTGCGAAGTATATTAAATCGGAAAACAATTTTTCCCAAAACATTTTTCGGTTTTATTTAACAGTAACTGCGTGTGGATGATTATGATGCTGATGTCCTTGAGCAGTAGTAGGACAATAGCGACTTTATGGGCATTATTGTTGTTATTCTTGTATTTGTTTGTTTGCGTTTTAGTTGTTGTTGTTGTTGTTGTTGTTGTTGTTGTTGCCGTTATGGTTATCACCAGCAATTATGTTTTCATGCACATTAACTGACATTAGTTATCATATGAATCACGTTGTACTAGTACTAGTTGGCTGTGTCGTGGACACAACCGTAGGTTTTGATGTGACGGAGCACCTTAATTCATGTGAATCTTCGAAATTCGATCACAGCGGCTTACCGCTATCAGAGCATATTGAAGTTGTTGTTATTTTGCTGTTTAGCTACTCCCTTTTTCTACACTTCCATTTTTAGGGTTCAGTTAGTTTAACTAATGGTACACCTAAGATGGTGTGGGGAACATTTTGTAATGAAAGAATTTGTTGTTTTTGTGATTTACACACAACTAATAATTTTTCTTAACATTTTTATGGGCGTTAAGAAAAATTATTAGTCCGAACCGAAATCATTCGATTAACACCACTGAACATGTTTAAAACTTCAAACTTTAGATTTTAGAGCACCTTAAAGCCAATATTCGTCAAGTTGTGGTAAAGATACTGCCGGAAAAATTTCAAAAAAGTGATCGGAAATTACCTAAAAAATTCATGTTAATGTTAATGTTAATTTTAATGTTAATGTTAATGTTAATGTTTATGTTAATGTTAATGTTAATGTTAATGTTAATGTTAATGTTAATGTTAATGTTAATGTTAATGTTAATGTTAATGTCAATGTTAATGTTAATGTTAATGTTAATGTTGATGTTAATGTTAATGTTAATGTTGATGTTAATGTTAATGTTAATGTTAATGTTAATGTTAATGTTAATGTTAATGTTAATGTTAATGTTGATGTTAATGTTAATGTTAATGTTAATGTTAATGTTAATGTTAATGTTAATGTTAATGTTAATGTTAATGTTAATGTTAATGTTAATGTTAATGTTAATGTTAATGTTAATGTTAATGTTAATGTTAATGTTAATGTTAATGTTAATGTTTATGTTTATGTTAATGTTAATGTTAATGTTAATGTTAATGTTAATATTAATGTTAATGTTAATGTTAATGTTAATGTTAATGTTAATGTTAATGTTAATGTTAATGTTAAGGTTAATGTTAATGTTAATGTTAATGTTAATGTTAATGTTAATGTTAATGTTAATGTTAATGTTAAGGTTAATGTTAATGTTAATGTTAATGTTAATGTTAATGTTAATGTTAGTGTTAATGTGAATGTGAATGTTAATGTTAATGTTTATGTTAATGTTAATTTTAATGTTAATGTTAATGTTAATGTTAATGTTAATGTTAATGTTAATGTTAATGTTAATGTTTATGTTTATGTTAATGTTAATGTTAATATTAATGTTAATGTTAATGTTAATGTTAATGTTAATGTTAATGTTAATGTTAATGTTAATGTTAATGTTAATGTTAATGTTAATGTTAATGTTAATGTTAATGTTAATGTTAATGTTAATGTTAATGTTAACGTTAATGTTAATGTTAATGTTAATGTTAATGTTAATGTTAATGTTAATGTTAATGTTAATGTTAATGTTAATGTTGATGTTAATGTTAATGTTAATGTTAATGTTAATGTTAATTTTAATGTTAATGTTAATGTTAATGTTAATGTTAATGTTAATGTTAATGCTAATGTTAAAGTTAATGTTAATGTTAATGTTAATGTTAATGTGAATGGTAATGCTTATTTTAATGTTAATGTTAATGTTAATGTTAATGTTAATGTTAATGTAAATGTTAATGTGAATGTTAATGTTAATGTTAATGTTAATGTTAATGTTAATGTTAATGTTAATGTTGATGTTAATGTTAATGTTAATGTTAATGTTAATGTTAATGTTAATGTTAATGTTAATGTTAATGTTAATGTTAATGTTAATGTTAATGTTAATGTTAATGTTAATGTTAATGTTAATGTTAATGTTAATGTTAATGTTAATGTTAATGTTAATGTTAATGTTAATGTTAATGTTAATGTTAATGTTAATGTTAATGTTAATGTTAATGTTAATGTTAATGTTAATGTTAATGTTAATGTTAATGTTAATGTTAATGTTAATGTTAATGTTAATGTTAATGTTAATGTTAATGTTAATGTTTATGTTTATGTTTATGTTTAAGTTTAAGTTAATGTTAATGTTAATGTTAAAGTTAATGTTAATGTTAATGTTAGTGTTAATGTTAATGTTAATGTTAATGTGAATGTTAATGTTAATGTTAATGTTAATGTTAATGTTAATGTTAATGTTAATGTTAATGTTAATGTTAATGTTAATGTTAATGTTAATGTTAATGTTAATGGTGTTAGACAAATCGTTGGTCTATGTAGCCTTGTTTAGGGAGTAAGCTTTAATCGCCCCACGGAACTGACACTCATCATTTATTATTTAATAAGTTTTCAATATTTCCCCACGTTGTTCAAACATAAAGTGACTCATTTCTATTCGTGTAGGTATGATATTGAATTTTGTCAAGAGTTCGAGCGGGAAACAGCTGTCAGTGTCAAAATAATAAAAAAAAAAAAAATAAATAACTGGCCATTTCAGCCCTTGAAAGGACTTTTCACCTAGCTTCTTGTGATCAATTGTGTTGTGCGTGTTATTAAGTTTGTACACAATTGACCGAGAACCGGACCTACATGCTTAACGCCGACTCCGAACGGCGATGAACGGAATGTTCTCGTTCTCAAGAAGCTTAACATGGCATTTTGATTACTCTCTGAGGTTTGCCATTGTCTGCAGAGAGGTGGCGGCCGTACAGAAAAATTATTTTAATTCAAATAATTTTCTGTCACTACTGGGGTTCGAACCTGGGTCTCCAGGTTCTTGACATAGCGGCCACGCACTTTAACCAACTACGCCACGGACACCACGTCAAAATAATATATTATTTAAAAAGGAACTAATAGATGGGCCATCTTGTACACTGAAATTTTTTTATTAAAGTATATAAAAAGATCCATTTCCTATCGTTATGGGCCGTACCTTATACACTTGCATCTGTATGACATACATATATTCCGCAAAGAATTTAAGTCAAAATCGTTAACCTGATAAAGATAGTCTTTTCTATAACCTTTTTTTCGAATTTGCTTGAAACTTGTCCTAATTTTTTTTATTTTTGTTTTTTTTTTTAGCTTTGAACTAAGGACTTCAGGTGTAGTACCTATTCAGTCTAGTCTGCTTTGATTCGAAAAGGGGTGATAGATTAATGAGAAGAAAGTGGAAATCAAGTGAAACATATGTAGAATTCTAAGCAGAAGTTCTAAGCGTAGCGGAAGGTCAAAAAACATGTCAATTTGAATCTGAGGAAAGTGTTATGCCTTTACCTCAGTCAATTCAAGTTATAAGGCAATTTCATCCGTAAACTTCTCTTCCATCATGAACTACAACTTCAAGTCGTAAATTTTGATGAATTTTCAATTTCAGTTGATTAGAAAAGAGGATAGAAAATGCAGAAAGCTTAAAGTGTAGGACCATGGCCTGTTCGGCAATCGAACCCGGCACCTCTGGGGTAACAGTCATGCACGCTATTTACTCGGCTACTGAGGCCACAACGGATTTTTTTTTTCTAAAATGTGGATTTCTTAGAATTTTAATATCCTAGACCTAATAGCATATCGTATGGGCTTGGACTCAGAATGCAAATGCTAATAATGGTCGGTCAATATTATTCGGTATGCATACGGTTTTATTCACCTCCTAAAAAATCCGCTTTTTTCCAAATATTTCACACTCCGAGGACCTATTCAACAAAACCAATGGCACGCGTTCTAATCTCAACCGTGACAATATGCTTCCATTTCGCAATTCTTGACCATAATTTTTTTCCCCCCTCTTTCAAACTGTCACCAATTCCCTATCCGCATCATTATTTCTTCAAAAAGTACGATATTTTCCAGTGAGCATAAATACGATGTTCCACAATTTGACAGACTTTCAAGTAATTTCGCTTGCAGCATAATAAACACACAACTCTGGCAAACAAACAAAGAAACAACCGAACAAACGACAGAACGACCGACCATAGAAAAACATACATAACCGTCCAGAGGAAAAACAAAGCAAACCGATTTGCCGGCCGGCTTTTTATGTAACTTAATTTTTGGCTTGTTGTTGTGCCTTTCATTCTCTTGTCGCCCATTGTGTTTATTTATTTGTCGCTTTTCCTTTTTTTTTTGAGTTTTTTTTTTTTTTTTGTTTATGTAACTGCGAAGTATATTAAATCGGAAAACAATTTTCCCCAAAACATTTTTCGGTTTTATTTAACAGTAACTGCGTGTGGATGATTATGATGCTGATGTCCTTGAGCAGTAGTAGGACAATAGCGACTTTATGGGCATTATTGTTGTTATTCTTGTATTTGTTTGTTTGCGTTTTAGTTGTTGTTGTTGTTGTTGCCGTTATGGTTATCACCAGCAATTATGTTTTCATGCACATTAACTGACATTAGTTATCATATGAATCACGTTGTCCCCCAATGGCCACATTTTCGGTAGATGATGTTGGCTGCTGGATGGATGAGTTGGCGCTGTTCGTAGTTGGTCGTAGGTTGTTTGCTGTGAGTGTGTATGTGAATGTGTATGAAGTATATTTGTTTTAATGTCGCAATAAAAGGACTTTATGTGCTCTTTTGTGCATGTGTTTGTTTAGCCTTTGTGCGTTGGTGTGTGGAACGGCTGAAGTGCCTGACTGTTTGCCGGCATTTTTATGGCATTTTTTGTGCTCCAATTGAAACATTATAACAACAAAAGATTTTGTTGGTTTTTTTTTTTTTTTTGTCCGTATATGTGGTTACCACAGAAACAACTTTTAATAATCATATAATTATAGTTGACAACATTTTGCACTTTTCGTATAATTCAACTGTTTTGTTGTTTTACTTTTGTCGTCCTTTATGTGTTTTTCTTTTGCTGTTTCTCTATATTGCTATTGGGCTATTGTGGCTATTAATTTCAAGGCTGCTAGTGGTATCTGCTGCCATAATTATGATGATGGGGTTAAAGGACTCGCTAACGTCAGCAAATTAATTTCATTAAAGTAAGATCATATTTTGTTTTGTGTTAATGGCAACAAAAGATTTGATTGATGCTTTGTTCTTGTGGCCTTTGTTCTTGTTTGTCTAGACTGGAAAATTAAGTGTACACGTGAAACGTTACCATGGCTTTTTCGTGGTACGTAGAAATTGTTATCTAAGCAGAAAGCTTAGAAAATATCTGTGAACTGGTTTAATGATTCTGCAAGAAAATTTAGTTTATTCAACTAGCGAAAATTTTTCCAAGAATGTGGTTAAACTAGATATCTCTGAATAAGGTCCGAACTCCCATATTCTAGGAAAATTTTCAACAAAAGATGGACAGTGTTTACTCTTAATAAAGAAAAGATTAATAGACTGATTCACTTGGTTTCCAGTTCAAAAAGGTTAAGGTTAAGCAAAGGTTAAGCAAAGCTTAAGCAAGGTAAGGCTAGGGGGGGACTTTAGTTTAATTAATGGAAGACTCCACTATTTTACTGGCAATTTAATAGCATAGAGGATGAAAAAAATTTAAAAAGACACTTTTAGTATCAGCTAAGAAGTAGTTTAAAAAAATTCTCTATCGATTTATTACGGTAGATGAAAACTGATTCTGACTGAGGCTGATGATAAGGCCTATTACACGGTGTTACAAAATGAAAACAAATCAAAAAACTTGCCTCGAGACATAGAAGAGGTAGTAGGCCTGGTTGAACATAAGATAACTGCATACTTAGTTTTTTTAATATACCCTCAAAATCGGGATTTGTGGTCAAAAAACCGATTTTAGGTAGGTGCATGTATAGTTTGTCATGTAACTCCGTTATATCTAGCCCAATTTTTAAAATTTAAACATTGATAGAAAGAAGAAAAATATACCCTTAATATAATACATAGACCGTTTTTTTACAAAAAGAATTGACAAAGTTACAGGTAAAATAATTTGAAAATTTCTCATTTTTTTTTAATTTTTTCAACTTCAACAACGTTTTGTTAACAAATTTTGTTTTGTGGCACTATTAGTTTTAGCAGGATTCTGAAAGCCTGTTAAATTTTGCGTTCAACAAGATATCATTTACTTCAATTGGCTGAAATACAAAAGCACTATCGAATTTTTAGTATTCGTAAAAAAATACAAAAAAATGTTTTTTTTTTTTTTAAATGTTTTTTTGAGCTTTTTCGCTTATATATATTATCATAAAGCTGGTGTATTGCCCGGATGTGACGGAACTGTTTTCAGTTTTTAACCACAAACACGCTCCGAATGAATGGCGTTTGTTTATTGAGGGATCTTGCAAGAGTATGATTTATTTAAAAACTTTTTGTGTGATTCTTGATATGTTAAATTCTGATATATGTATATCGCCGACTTAAAGGCTCTAACAATACTGTTTGGAATGCAAGGTGGATATACCAAGTATCCTTGCATTATTTGCGAATGGGATAGTCGAATGGGATAATAAATATAAGCAAAAGGAGTATCCACTGCGTGCTTCATTTCAAGTTGTCAAAAAATATGTTTTGAATACTCCATTGGTGCGACCTGAAAATGTAATCCTACCGCGGCCTCGGTAGTCGAGTTGGTAGCGTGCTCGACTGCCACCCCAGAGGTCCCGTGTTCGATTCCTGGCCAGGCCATGGTCCTTCGCTTTTAACCTTTCTTAATTTTCTATCCTCATTTCTAATTAACTGAAATTAAAAATTCATCAATATTTACGACATGAAGTTGTAGTTGATGGTAGAGAAGTTTGTGGATGAGATTGACTTATAACTTGAATTGACTGAGGTAAAGGCATAACACTTGCGTCTGATTCAAATTCATATCTTTCTTTGGCTTTCCACCACGCTTAGAACATCCTACACATGTTTCACTTGATTGCCCTTTCCTTCCCACTAATCTATCATCCCATTTTCGAACCAAGGCAGACTTGACTGAATAGGTATTTCACCTCGAACCAACTTCAGACTTGACTGAATAGGTATTCCCCCTGAAATCCTTGGTTCAAAGCTAAAAAAAAAAAATCTGATTGCAGCGTTTCCTAGGTTAAGTGAGGCCAAAATCAAAGAAAGTATCCTGCACGTTCAAATCTTTTATAAAAGTTATTTATTCATTTCGGTTATTCTAAGGTTTATTTGTGGGGCCACAAATTCGGAAAATTTTCTTGGACACTGATTTCGTTTCTGAATTAAATCCAGTTGAAAAAAAGAGCTTGGAATAGTTATATTTCGTTATGCATTTATTTCCTCGGCAAGAAGAAGAGTCGAAATTACTTAGATGTTGTAAATGAATTTTTAAGTGCCTACGAAGAAATGGGCTGCAATATGTCAATCGAAATACATTCTTTGCACTCCCATAAAAACTTTTTTCCCGAATAGCCTTGAGCAGTTTAGTGATGAACAAGGAGAAAGGTTCCACCAGGAGATGGAAGCTATAGAAACCGGCTTTCAGGGAAAAAATTCCATAAACATACTGGTAGACTACTGCTGATCCCTAAAACGTGAAATCGATTATAATATATATAAACGAAAAAGGTCAAATAAACATTTTTTAGAAAAAAAAAAAAAAAATTAAAATTTTTTGTATTTTATTACAAATACCAAAAATTCGATAGTGCATTTGTATTTCAGCCAATTGAAGGAAATGATATCTTGTTGAACGCAAAATTTAACAGGCTTTCAGAATCCTGCTAAAAGTAATAGTGCCACAAAACAAAATTTGTTAACAAAACGTTGTTGAAGTTGGAAAAATTAAAAAAAAATGAGAAATTTTCAAATGATTTTACCTGTAACTTTGTCAATTCTTTTTGTAAAAAAACCGGTCTATGTATTATATTAAGGGTATATTTTTCTTCTTTCTATCAATGTTTAAATTTTAAAAATTGAGCTAGAAATAACGAAGTTACATAACAAACTATACATGCACCTACCTAAAATCGGTTTTTTGACCACAAATCCCGATTTTGAGGGTATATTCAAAATTTGACATTTTAAACCTTCCTCCATATGAGGATCGCTTAAAACTTTTAAAAATGCAATCATTGAGTGAGCGAAGGAAGTCTGCTGATATCGTCTATTTGCACCAACTCATAACCGGTGTATTCGATTCTCCAGAACTTCTTTCTCTTATTAATTTTAACTCTAATCGTAGAAGTAGTAGAAATTCTAACAATTTAATTTACTTGTCATTTAGTAGAACAAATTATATGTTAACTGCTCCTTTAAACCGTATGAGTAAATTAGTTAACAATTGTAGCTTTTTTGATGTTAACTTGTCTAAAGGTCAACTCAAGAGTAGATTAAAAACTATTGTGTAATTGCATGGCTAGTCGTGTCGTCTTGTGTTGTCCTTGAGCCCAACCATATTTTGGTGGGTAAATTTTTCTCACATTAACTTATTACGAGCCACTAGTATAAATTTCATTGAATTTCAAAGATTTTTGGATTGTGACTTTTAATACGTTAATGATGAGAATGTGCGAAAAAGCTGTAGTAGCTAAACTCGATTGTTATTGCATGTTACTTTTTCGTTCTCTATTTTATACTATGTTTGACAGTTGGTGCAATATTAGGGCACCAACTGTCAAAAATAGTATAAATTAGAGAACGAAAAAAGTGAAGCGAGAATAAATTATACAGGCAATGGCATTTGATGAACGCAATATGAAGAAAATAATACCATAAAACCATTAATAATATATTCAACATATTTTTATATAAATTTTCTTTAAATGCGATAGTTTATTTTCAAATAGTAAATATTTGAAAGATATTTTAAAAAAAATTCGTGCATAATTTTAACATATTTTTTATTAATTCTGTTTAAATATTTAAATATTTAATTAAATTAAAAAAGTATTCAAATAAATTTTAAATATTTACGTAGTCGATTTATTCAAATGCGTTATTGGTGCAAAAATGACTCGCTTTTTGGATAAATTAAAAAAGTTTTTGGATAAATTTAATATTTTTTTCCCTTAGTGTACAGTGACCTGTTAGCAGGCCTGTGATGATTTTTAGAGCGTTAGCTTCATGTATACTTTGAATCTCTGTAGGTTGTATGTGTCTAAGAGTAGTTTATAGTGCTTTAACCCTGGTAGGTTTCCCCAGTATTTTTCCTCTTAGTTTTTCTTCCACTTTTATTATTGAAATGGACTACTTTACCCATCCCACAGAATGGTTTCGGACCAACAAGAGGAGTTGTTGTTCCTTTATTTACCAATTCGTCAGCAATTTTATCCACTTCTATACCCATGTGTCCTAGTACTCATAGGATCTAGACCCGGTTTTATAGCCCAAGCGCATTAAGTTTCAAGGCACTCCATCACCAATTTTGAGGTAACCTGATGGGATTTCAGTGCCCTGATGGTCGCCTGACTGTCGGAAAGGATAACTTTGTTTTGGTTGGAGTATTTTAGCTTCAGGTTAAAGTATGCGCACCTGTCTATCGCGTATATTTCAACTTGCAATATGCTACTGTTCTTGCTCATGGACTCGAAGTATTTGATCCCTGGCCCTGAGACTCCTGTTCCGGTCTCTTATTTCGTTAAAGAGTTGTCAGCCATGTAATTATGTACTGTAGAGTAAATAAGTTTCAAATAAACCTTCCCATTTCTTTTCACTACTTAGGTCCGTGTGTAATCTTTTAGTGAAACTGAATTTTGGATGCATGCTATCCTTCGGTATTGTTATATCAGGGATAGCATGCACACATTGTCTCGATATAATATCAAACTTCTTTTGAGTTGAGAGTTTGTTTCATCAATACCAACGGCGAAACCAAATATTCATGGATCTAAGCGCATGCCCCGTATTTGGTGGAATCTGCTGTGAGCTGCTCAATAGAACTATCACTGGAGATCGCTACCAACTTCAATTGATGAACTTGAGACGTTCGTTGAAAGAATAACATCCGGAGTACTTTCAGAATAAACCAATAAAAATATTCTTGAAAACACTCAAATAGAAGTGTTAAAATACTTGAACCGCTGTATTCCCCTCATATTGCACCGTATGATTAAAACTCGTTTTAATTGACGTCTAATCAATTGACGATTGTCTGGGCCGGAGAAAGTTTTTATAGAAAATTGGCCAAACAAAAAGGGTTGCTTTGTACATTGCACCTGAACCCAAGAAGATCTCTCTGCGTAGTATTCGGCTTCTGCTCGAAAGATGGGATAAAGTAGTGGCTAGTTATTTAATAAACGAGTTTTTTATGAAGAAAACTTTACGAAATAATTTTACTATCAAATATAAGAAAAAAATCCTTGGTGCTTGTATATATATTAAAGTTATTAAATACTAGGCATTTCGATAAGTCCTCCAACTGACTCGTAGATGGCATCTCTAAGCTCCAACTTGAGCTAATTTCACGCAGTAGTATTCAAGTTACAGTCATTTGAAGTAAATGATGCTTTTCTTTTGGCGTGACAAAATAACGTTTTACCGCGCTTAGAAAAGTTACTGTTAGTTAGTTATTCAGTTGTTACTGAATGTCTGTTATGCTAAAAGTAATGATATGACAGTACAGACTAAGCCTTTGACATTAAAGCAAAACTAAAAAATAATAAAGACGTCTTCAGATTGCTGCCGAAGCAATGAAACTTCTAATTTGATACATGGAATTATAATGCGCTATGTATGCGTGCTACGGTAAAACCATGATTCAACAGTATAGGCTGGTTTTGAGCCCTCATGACTAACATAGTCAAAAAGTTCATGAGATCATGATGTTGCAGAGAGAGCTGCTCTAATATTAAAAATGCAGCAAGCATGCAATGGCGTTGCATTGAGATATTACTCGGTAAGTATAAGCGCAACGGTTATACTATAAAATAGTAATGAAGAATTTGTGCTTGGACTTACGATAAGAAAAAAAAATAACTAAATGATGACGTTTTCAGGTCGCGAAGATAGCAGCTTATGCAACGAAAATGCAATATTGTTGCATTGAATTATACTCGCTGAGTAGAAGTGCTACGAAAAATTTTATTTTAAGAAGGCAAAAAATGGTCCTGGACAATAATTTAGACATGCCATCTTTATTCTTCTTTAGATTGGGAAAAGGACCATGCCAGATAAGGAAAAGAAGTGGAACAATGATAAGGAAAGAGATTCGATCAACAATTAGGTCAGGAATTCGGACGTGAATTAAAAAAAAAGCTTATTACGACAAATATAAGAATAAAGATAGGGATGAGGCCGAGTTTGGGAACAAAGGAAAGCATAGGGACAATAATACAGACAAGGGAAACAAGAATATGGACAAGAATACAGATAAAGTTACGTTGTCACGTCAATACTTACGGGTGTTCCCAAGATACAGCCAACTTTTTTTTTATACTAATGGAAGAAAGTTATATCAAATTCTGATTTTTAAAAAAAAAAAAAGAAAAACAAAACACACTAGGCAAGCAAAGCAATGAATTGAGAAATATTTTGGTGAACCTGCTCCACTGAAATCATTGAATTTAGGACGCCACTGGTAGTCGAGTAGGTAGCGAGCTTGACTGACACTCCAGGAGTACCGGGTTCGAATCCCGGCCAGGTCATGGTCCTACGTTCTTACTTTTCTGCATTCGTTTCCGCATTTCTAATCAACTGAAATTGAAAATTCATCGATAATAAGTGTGTCCAGATAAAAGGAGAGTTTTTTGAATAATAAAAATAAATTTTACCATAAAATTAGTTTTTCTTTGTTATACCTTAAGATCTAGGACTTCTCGTTCTAGTAATCTAGTAAGAACTTATTTGACACACTTCTTATATAATTTCAGTGACTTTCGTTTATCTATTAAAGACCTTAAATACTGAATTCTGTAATAGGTAGTCCTCCTAATGGGAGTATTAATGTGGCCAAATAGTCAACTATTGGCCATATATTCACGGGTGGTTTTTTTAGAGCTACAGAACTTCCTAGAGGGATACCTGTCAAACCATTAGTCAAAGTAAGCACATTTGTTTAACATTTATCTTCAGCATACTTTGGCAAATTACCACGCAAAGGTTTACATCGGAACAACGTTTGCAAATTGTGGAAATTTATTTCCAAAATTTACGTTCTGGGCGGTAAACTTACAGAGCACTTGTCACACATTCGTCACACGGTGAGCAAATTCGTCCATCTGAGCAGGTTATACGCAATACGATGAATCGATTTATATCAACATTTTTCTTATGGATAATATTCATTCAAAATGAACTCATACAGTCTGTACCCAAGAAGTACTATCGCCGCATCTGAAGTGAGTGTGACCGAAGACCAAAATTTATCGATTCGACGTCCTTACCCGTCCACTACGTAGAAAATTTTGAAGAAAGACCTTGGCCTACACCCGCATAAAATCCTACTGGTGCATGAATTGAAGCCATGACCACCGTTTGCGTCATACGTTCGTTGAATGAGCTGAAAATCAATTGGAAGTTGAACCATATTTTTTACCGTCAAATCATCATCAGTGATGAGGAACATTTCTGGGTTAATGGGTATATAAATAAGCAAAACTGCCGTATTTGGGGTGAGAAAAATCTTGAAGAGACTCCTTATATCCAAAAAAGTTACTTTCTGGTGTGGTTTGTATGCCGAAGGCATCATTGGTTCATACTTTTTCAGAACTGAAAAAAGAGCCAAAGTTACCGTCAATGGTGAGCGCTACAGGGAAACTCGCGACTTTTTGGTCCCGCCTCAATATTAATCGTCTAAGTGAAAAATGGTTCCAGCAGGACGGTGCAAGAAGCTATAGAACTATAGAACATGTGAAACCATCATTTTATTGGAACGAACTTTTGGTGAGCGAATCATATCAAGAAATGGGCCCGTCAATTGGCCACCTAGGTCATGTGATTTAACTCCGTTAGATTAGTTTTTGTGGGAGGAACGTCAGGTCACTGGTCTATGCTGGTAAACCAGCTACGATTGACTGGAAACCAATATTCCGTACCGTATTGGCGATATAAGGACGCTATGTTAGAAAAAGTGGTGCATAATTGGACCGACAGGATAGTCTTCATAAGTCTTATTGGCCGTATGAAGGAAATGGTGTTCAAACACTTAATGTCATAAAATTTTCGAACTAACACAGCCGAAATATTGAACATTTCATTAATTTGTCTGTGTTTTATTTGAAAGAAAAGTTCTATGCCACTAAAAATACCTCTTTTACATTGTGATGTCTTGGTTAAATGTAGAATTGGCCATGGATGTCTTATGAAATAAGCAAATCTTAAAAATTCTAAGCAATAAGTTTATTTTTTAACATAAAAGCACCTCGAATGTACTAGTACCTCAAGTCTTTTATGTTAAGTACGTTGCTATTTTATGTTTCCTTAAATCAAGAAGAAGTCATCAAGCTGCCCTCGACTGTAATACATTGAAAAAATAATAACCACTCGAGGAGAAAAAACAAGAGCACAGAATCAATTCGAGATAATCGTTTAAATTAAAAATGAATACCTTTCAATTAACACATAAAATTTCCACATAAATTCGATATCTATCCATTTAACCAGCCCAATTCAACATTATTAATAACAACTTCATATTTTCGTTTTTTTTTGTTTTTTTATATAATAGTTATTTTCCGCACAATTAATTGATTTGCTCTTAAATAATTTCCGAGAAATATTTTCACACCACTTGACTTTGTTCGCGAACGAACGGACGAACGAGCGAACACAAACAGTACGTACCACAATAAAACGCCACTGGCGGCAAAACAAAGAACTAAAAGACAAATTGACGTAAGCATCCAGAGATGAGGAAGATGAAAAAGATGAAGGAGCTGAAGCTGCAGCTCTTAAAAGAACTGTCAATTTATGTGAAATTCGAAAATAAAAAAAACACATTAAAATACAAGAGAAATACAACAACAATAACGACAACAACACTTAAGATAAGCATCAATACAATGGGTTAAAATGCTGTGCATGTTGTTGTTGTTGCTGTTGCTGTTATTGTTGTAAGTGTGTTGCTGCTGCTACTACTTCTGGCATTTCAATTAAACATGCAATCGAAGCATGTTCCAAGCATGCCACCGAGATAAGCGCTGCACCACGCTGCAGCTCCAAATTGTCTGTGGAGCGCTGAATGGGAGAGAGGAAAAAAATAATATGTCTTTCATAGTTTGTTGTTGTTTTTTTTTGTTCCTGCTGGGTTGAAATGTTGTGAATTGACACAGCGTGTGGCAGAAAGATAGACAAACAGACAGACAGCAGCAGCAATTCACAGCGCGTGTTTAACACACAGAAGACATTTTCAATTACAACAACAACAACAATAGCAACAAAAACATCAGAACATTGTCTGTCTAACTGTCTATACCGCTATCTGTCTGTCCATCTGTAGCTGTCTTAAAGTAAACAAACAAGCAAATATACGAACAAACTTACGAACAAGAAAGAAAACAAACAAAAAAAAAACAATGGTTCGTTTTTTTTTCTCAATTCCTCTTTGTTCGTTGATAAAAATCGCAAAAAGTTACGCATGAAGTTGGTCGCGTTGCAATATCATGTGCTGTTTTGTGGAATGTCATTCTATGTATGCTTCTTCTTGCTTTTACAGAAAACGCGTCAATTAGTGGCATTTTGATGATTAAGAAAAATTGCATTATTTTTTGTCTGAATTTGTTTTTTTTTCTCATCTGTATTATTTGTGAGTTTTTTGTGAACCATGCTGTCAGCTGTCAGTCGTTGATGTCATTGAGATGTCAATAACCCAAAGGGTTACAGATGGTTTGACGGGATGTTTTTTAAGCTAGAGGGTGTGTTTATTTTATTGACACATTGAAAGATAAGCCTGAGAGTGGGAATGAAGCTGGAATGGATTTGATATATTTACTTTTTGGTGTGAATGAGTTTGTGTGGATATTTTTGACAGCTCGTTTTTATGTGTATTACGTTTGTCTGCAAATATTTTCCTATGTGAAAGAGTTATTCACAACAGTGAGGCTTGAAGATTTTTGTTCTTTCACTTAAGACTTACTTACTTACTTATATGTCGCCTACAACCGTCAAACGGTCTTGGTCTCGTCTAAGAACTTGCGCCAGGTATTTGTATTATGCACTTGCTAGAAATACCAAGCGTCGTCACGTTGTTCAGCACTAAGTCCTTCCAACGAAGATGTGGGCGTTCTCTTCTGCCACTGAAAATTCTTTCATCCGCTAAACATAACCTAGCCAGCGGAGCCGTTTGATTTGTATGCGTTGAACTAAGTTGATTTCGGCATACAGCTCATATAGCTCGTGGTTCCATCGAATTCGGTACTGGCCATAGTCTCAGATTGGACCGAAGATCTTATGAAAGATCTTTCTCTCAAAGGCTCCCAAAGTCTTTTCATCAGAACTGCTCAACATCCATTTTTTTGCTGCATATAATAGGGACAGCATGGTAAGTGACTCGTAGAACGTGAGGTTTCTTCTTCGAAAGAGGGTTCTGCTTGTTAATTGCCTACTCAGCACAAAGTAGCACCAGTTGGTAAGAGTCACCCTTCGTTTTATCTCAATACAGACATCGTTGGAAGAGTTAACGCTGGGTCCAACGTCGACAAAGTCCTTTACAACCTCGAAGGAGGTCTTTTCAACAGTGATGTGGTTTCCAAGACGCTTGACTGTTTGTTGACACTAGATATTTGTCAACAAATCGCAAGACCCATTCGATTTGACTCTTTCGTTAATCTGGAGATTGCTGCACTGACTTAGCGCGTGTTCTTGCGAATTATATAGATATCATCAGCAAAAGCCAGTAGCTTAAAACTATTGAAAAAATATCGTACCACTATGTTTCAGATCAGGAGCCCGGATGATGTTCTCCATAATTGGACTGAAAATTTTGAACGATAAGGCATCATCTGTCTGAAACCGCGTTTGATATCGATTGGAGGGGAGATGTCCTTCTCGATTTTAACAGTGCTGCTAGTGATGCTCAGTGTCATTGTGTAAAGACGAATGAGCTTTGCAGGAATACCAAATTCAGACATGGTCGGACTTGGTGGAGTGACATGTCACTTCAACTTATAACAGACATGATATAAGCAATTTCTTGTTGGAATGTCGAAGCGGCTTTGTAATGGACTGAGAATCGTTCGTGTGATTTGTTTCTCCATGGTCTTCTCCAAGATTTTTCGTAGCGTCTTAAGCCCAGGTTTCAAAGTACAGTAATAAGGTCCAATCAGCTGGTGAACGATTGGCTTCAGTCTTTCCCATATTATGGTCGGCAGGACCTTTTATGCGATATAAAGAGAGCTTATCTCACGGCAGTTGGCACAAATAATGGGATCGCCTTTTTTGTGGACTGGACAGATCACACTGAGGCTCTAATAGTTTGAAATGCATTCTTTCAAACATATTCTGCATAGAAGCTCATGGATGCATTCAAATAGAGCTTCGTTTCCATTCTCGAAAGGCTGAAAAGGTAGACCATTGGCACCTGTGCCCTTGTTGTTTTCAAGTCAAGCCAAAGCTGTCAAAACTTCATTATAGTCAAGCAGCGGAGCTTCAACGCTGTCATCTGCAATTGGGGCTACCAAGATATCATCTCTATTGACGGGATTGTTGTCAGCATCACCATTCAGAAGTCTTGAGAAGAGTTGTCTCTTCATCATCAGTGTATTCTGGATATCTGGCACTAAATTCCCGTTAACATCATTGCAGGAAGAGGCTCCGGTCTTAAAACTATCCGCCAGGCGTCTTATTTATTCCAAAAATTACTGGATCTGATTCATATCCCCATACATTTCAATTTTCTCACACTGATGCTTTTCTATCTCTCTTTTTTTCGGCTGAAAATGCGCCTCTCTTCTCTACTATTCCCTTTGTATCGCTCCGTAGCAGCTCGTGTTAGAACAGACTGAAAGGTGGCTTTGTAGGCGGCGTCTTTCTCTACAGTGACTTCGAAACACTCCTGGTCGAGCTACTGGCTTAGGCGCATGTGGTGGTAGTCAATCACCTCTTCGGCAGCCTTATGCATAGAGTGGGAAATATGTCTCCACCACGTGCATATATCGTTGTTCGGTGGAGTGCTCTTTTGAAGCAGGAGTACAGTCGAGTAATGAAGTATTTTTCTGTCTATTTTGATTGCATCTTTTCGACGTTTAGCTTTCTCTGTATTGGATTGCGCGCATTCTTCAATGCACACAGGCTTCGTTTACGTCCCGTGACAAGATAATGGTGATAATGAGTCTATGTTGGCACCAGGGATTGTGCGTACACCTAAAGCAAAAGATTGACCTTCTGTTAATTAAAACGTGATCAATTTGTATGTTTATTATTCGCTCAAGAAACAGCCGGGTGACTTTATTAATTTTGAGATGTTAAGACTGATCTCAAACTTTTTTTCACCAGTACTTCCACTTACTGATGGCATATTCACCAAAAAATGGAAGACGCAAAAGCGCGTGCTTATACCAAAAGGTAGCGGTTCTCCGGATGATCTCTCGGCCTACCGACCTATATGTCTTCTCAACACGATAGGCAAGATCATCGAGCGAGTGCTGTGCAATTGCCTTGAAGAAGCAATTCAAGCCAGAGCAGGAGTTTTGAATCAATAGTTTGGGTTCCGAAAGTCACGTTCAACATCCGACGTCATAAATCTTATAACAAACATGAGAGAGAAAGCTATTGAAGGTAAAATATGGAAGAAGGGTGCAAAGCAGTATTGTCTCGTGGCAACGCTAGGTGTGCGCCATGCCTTTAACTTCGCGAAATGGGAGAATATAATGAAAGCGCTTGCAGAATTTGGGGCGTGTAATTCCTCTAGTATAATAACAAACTACTTCGATTTAAGAGTACTACGCTACGCTACAGACAAGGCATCAAGATGTATAACGTCTCCGGTGGTGTTCCTCAGGGATCGGTTTTAGGGCCCCTGCTATGGAACGTTATGTACGATGGCTTTCTAGGATTCATAATTCCCACAGGCGTTAAGATCATCGACTTTGCACACAACCTAGCGGTTGAGGCAACTGCAAAACACCTCGAAGAAGTGAAGGCGCTCAGTAGTTTTATAATTGGCATTATCTTTAGCTGTCTTTTATCTGTTGGACTTTGCCTAGCTGAACATAAAATGGAGGCGGTGCTCATAAGCAGCCGCAAAAATATAGTAGTTGCAAGCATCAATGTTAACGGGACGGTGGTGCAATCAAGGACATTTATTAAATAACTTGGTGTAATGATTGACTCCCGATTAACATGTAAACAGCATCTCCAGTATAGTCACAAAAAAGCATCCCAAGCATGTATCCAGAATAATGCCTAGTACGAGAGGCCCCAAACAAGCGCGCAGGACACTACTCCTTAATTTATGTATTTTTAATCCTTAATTAATGTAGTGCGATTCATCGTGATGTATGGGTCAACGGTATGGACCTCAGCAATGAAGACGAAGTCTTACCGGTGAGGCATTGAATTTGTTTACAGACTCGATGCACTCAGAGTATGTTGTGCCTTCAAAACAGTTTCCGAAGATTCCGCGTTAGTCATAGCAAGCTCGATACCCATCGACCTTCTCGTGGATGAGACGCTTCTGACGGCCAATTACGCGTCCATTAGCAAGCAAGTTGCCAGAGAAAGAAGCATGTTGAAGTTGAAAGACCGCTGGAATAGATATCTGAAGTGTAGCTGGAAAGACCAGCTCATCCCGAACATAGCTGATTGGTGCGAAAGAAGTCACGGCACAGTGAACTTCTGTCTGATACAGATTTTGAGCGGCCATGGGTGCTTCAGAGCATACTTGTTCAAATTTAAGCAAGCGGTATTTCCATACTGCTCACACTGCTCTCCAAATACAATTGAAGATGCAAACCATGCTTTATTTCAGTACCTCAAGTTCGATAATGCCCACCTTGAGGCTTCGAATAGTCTCGGGGAAACTGGGACACAACAAAACTTTGTGTCCCTAATGCTGAAAAGCGAAGCGAACTGGTCTGTACCCTCGCTAAAAGTATTACAGAAGAATTGCGTAGAGTTGAGCGTTCACAAAACACAGTGGGCTGAGTAGAGTACTTCACGTCTATTTACCCCTTGAATGTCGGTTACTGTTCCCATGCCCCGTGAAGTCATGCTTTCCGGCATGAAGCCGCGGGGTTCACAAAGGGACGCAGTTCCAATGAAGAAGTTCAGGTTAAGTGCGTAAGAATCGCAAACTCCCACCTGTACGGTGGCGCCATTTGAAGGTTCCCCCTTCGCGAATAAAACAGTACTTCCACCACTACTACTGCCATGTTTGCATCAGGATCTAACATTTGAAGCTAAGAACCATCAGACGAATGTAAACTACGAATGCAAACTCTTGCAAATAAAATGTTTTATCAATGTCATAAAAAGAGACGTTTGTTTTAATTATGACCTCTTCATACGACCCAAATCTCTTGCCGCCGAGCCATTTCTTCAGATTTGGAAATGAGAAATAGCAAGGGGCTAAATTTGGAGATTATGGTAATGGGGTAGTGGTTCGTATCCCAATTTATGGATTTTCGCCATGGCAACTACAGACGTGTGTGCCATTGCATTGTCATGGGTTAAGAAACATAAAGGAAGACCCAACTTAGCCTTTTTTGATGCACGTTCATCTGAAGAAGTTCACTGTTTTGAATAGTTCTTGACCTCTGGTGTATTGTGATGAATCCATTTGACCGTCCCACTTTTTGAACGTTTTTCGAAAAGTTTCCGGGACTCTTTTATTTCTGATTCTACTTATATTTATATACATGAATTTTTATATAAAATACTTCAATATGAACAAACGGTAAATGTACTCTCAAAAGGCTTAAATAATTCTTGGCTTAAAATATATTATTTCGAAAAAAAGAAGAAAAAAGAAGAATCTCTCTTTTGACAAATGATAGTTGACAGGACCGGTATTTCATCTAAAGTTACAACGCGGGAAATTCAAAACGTCACTGACATCTCAAAATGCTCGAATCGTAGCTGTCTCTGCTTTTATTTTTAAAAATATTTTCCGATCCTTAAGATTCAGAATTTGGAACTATTTGTGTAGCAATATATCTCATAAGCCCATTTTTATATGAAACCATATGAAACCTTAAAGGTCTGAAATCATGGTTATCGATCAAAAACTATTGCATCGAAATGGTCTCGAATTTTCAATTAAATTCAAAATAATTTTATAAGTAAGCAAAATACACAAGAAAACAGCAACTTTCTTACATGATATAGTATCTTTTTTTAAGCCCCCGACCTCATTTCAATATTTAAATAATAAGATATACTATATAAACAGCAAAATATGAGTAACATAAAAATTTCATGCGTAAGGAAATAAAAAAATCGAAGTGAATCGTCAAAAGGGTAAAAATACGAGTGGTAAAGAAGTAATAAGACCAGCTCGAAAACAAAAATAATAATAAAATATATTTTATAACGATATAAATATACTTTAAAGAGTGGTGGCAACACTTAGACGCACACTAAAATGCAGGCAACACTTGTGCGTAAATGTAAAAATACACAGTCAACATTGACTCGTACTGGCAAGGAGTGGACTCTTCCGAACCTATTATACAAAGTCATGTATTTTTCCTTCATGTGTATTTGCATTTTCATCCACATACATATATTGCCAAGCTCGTTGGAAGGATTTTTGCAATTTTATGAATGGCAATTTATGAGACACAAAATAAGAAGTTAAGGAGTGAATAAGATGGAATACAGTTGTAAAAGAAGCTGCCATAGCAGCTGCAACAGAACGAAGCATAAAAGAGGAAGAAAAAAAAAATATAAAAAAATTGAAAAATATGCAATATGTTGCCAAGGATGTATGAGTTGTAGCATAAATATTTTAGCATATCAGCTAAACAGCTGAACTGACAAACAGATAGACAGACTATAAAGTCATTTAGACAGATAGAAAGATAGACACCCAGCCAGACAGTCAGTCATTGAAACAGCTGTAAATAAAAATTGGCAAATAGCTGTCGATATTTATTTAAGATAGGCTAGCCGCCAAATAACTAGTTTTCTGTCAGGAGCTCTGCTTGTACTACACTCCATGCATGTGTTTGCATGCGAGTTTATTTCAAATGTAATATTAACTCACTGTCTTTTCCGTTCTTCTAAAAACTCTTCAGTCAGCAAATGATAAATGCTTATGAAGGTGTAAAAACCTTTAAAATGGAACATGTCTTGGTTAGGTTAAAATTATTGGCTGTCTGTGAAATATTATATAATATATAAAACAGATATGCTCCGGATGTCAAAAATGCTTTCAAATATCTTGTTCCTTAAGGAATAATGGTTAGTTGATCCATCCTTCACTTTTTTAAAATACTAACTTGACATTTTTAAAGCTTCTCAGACCAACTTACAAAATACTGCTTATTAACTGTGATTGCCGAAAGCATTGTGCTTTATTTTTATAGTACCCTAGAATTTTTGATGAAATACTCATAAATAAGCTCACTTGGCCTCTTTTAAGCAAAAGTACTTATCATGAAGGGGAGACAAAAAAAAAAAAAAACCAAAAAATTGTCAGTATTAGTTGAATTAATTTTACGAAGTTGGGCTTGAATGATTAATATTGAGAGTGTACCTTTCAAAAGTCATTTACTAAAGTCTTTATACTATGTATAAACATATTTTTAATAATGAGAACTACTTGTTCTCAATATTAAAAAAAAAAAACAATAAAAAGAGTACAACTTACAAAATAATATTTTGTATTAAAAATTCACTTTGTCATAAAATATGTACATAAATTCCACACACAAGATTTACTTTTTTAAATTCCTCTATTATATGATTTATGAAACATCACCAGAACTCAAAATAATCACAAAGTTTAAATATTCGAGTTATTTATGAACGACTGTGATTTATATTATCTTGAAAAGTTCCGACTATATGACATGCCATCAAAAAGGCGGGCACAAGGAGTGATAAGATAGTTTGCGGTGCAGCATCAATGCTTTTAATTGCTTTTATTACGAAATATTTTCTAGACAGCGTGGAGGCTACAAATTTTTAAAAATATTTATTTATTTTGAAATCAGTGACGAGTATGTTAACATTTTTTTTTCCCACTTATTTTTAATCAAGGGGTCATATTTTTATAGGTTGGACTTCAGAATTATAAACAACAAAAAAGTGGGGGAATATATAGTCCGAAGATTAGGGGTGATTAATAGAGAAGTGTCAAAAATTATGAACTGAAAATGTTGCTGCTTTGCACAAAATCAGCCTCAATGTAGAAAAACGGAAAACATGTTCTAATGCGACTCGTCACTAATCTATATGCGAAGGTTTCAAAAAAATGATACTATGGCGAACGTTGATATAAAATAAATATGATATTAAATATGAATATGAAAATAAAAAATTATTATTATTGATGATAATGATAATTAATTATTATTAGAAATATTTCGTTTCTGAATCAGGAAAAACTTTTATTATCAAATAATTTCCAAATTCAGAATTAAATTATAATTTATACTTTTTGTGTTCATTAATTACTTGAATAAAAATACTTCCTTTTTTTTTGTTCAAAACTTTGTTTGGAAATGAGTGACAAATGATACTTTGTTTATTACTTTGTGAATTTGTTTGTGAAATGAAGTGAAATGGTTGAGGAGTAGTCAAGCTGACTTGTATCACAAAGAACACGATCCGTAGCAACGGTAGTGTTATTTTGGCTATTTTTAAAGGGCAATATACATAGCATATATGAGACCGCATCGAAAGTAAGATGCCACCATTTGGATTTTTAAAAGTTGGACGAACTCTATAAAACGATTTTTCGATAATTTTTTTTTTTTTTAAATCAGATTAAATTCATCGTATCCCGTTAAATTCTCTTTAATGCCCTTTTTTGTAAAAAATCAGGTTTTGACGGAAATCATATGCGAGAGCAATTCGAATAATCAGTGACTTTTTTAAGAAATGGTATTTTTTCAACAAAAAAGGGGTTTTATTTCTCACCATAGTCTCCATTTATGGAACAACACAAACCGCACTCGTTCAGTGTTCAGCACATTTTCCAGCGAATTTTACAAAACGAAATACATGCAAAGCCAAATAAACAAACGCACACTCGATGATGTGGATGCTGAAACTGATTGTCCCGTTACTTATGTGTCGAGTAATTTTTCATGCAAGAATTGTTATTGTAATAGAAATTAAGTCTAGTCGAGTTCATTGTGTTGTCATAATTGTAATACCTATCAAACATTGAGTATATTAACAAAAAAAAAAACAAAAATAAACCACATTTTCTTACAGTGTACTTCATGACACATAATTTTATTACATTGTAATTGTTTTTTGTATTGTTTGATTTTTTGCAACATTTTGTTTTTTTTTTTTTGTTTTTAAGTATTGGCCCGCGCTTAAAATTTCTTGGGCCCCACTGATTTAGATGGATACATTTAGTCCAGCGCTTTTCCAATTTATTTTATTTCTTCCAAATAATAGGTTTTATCAAGGTTCTCAAATTATGCGTTTATTTCAGTGACGTCCTTTTCGTTGGATCTAAATTTCTTACCGTCAAACCATTTTTTCAGGTTTGGAAATAGGAAATAGTCGCAGAGGACTATATTAGGAAAATATGGTGAATGGGGTAGCAGTTCATAGAGAAATTTATGTATTTTTGCCATGCCCGACTATAGACGTGTGCACCGGTACGTTGCCAGGGTGGAAAAGCACTTTTTTTTATTCGTCAAATAGGGTCGTTTTTGCTTCGCTTTTGTGAATAATATTTGCCAGTGATCGTTTTATCTTTTCAAGCTAATTGATATAAATGACGATGTGAATGACCTTGTTGGCCAACGAAAACACCTTGGCCTTCTTTGGTGCACCTTGGCCTTCTTTGATGCACCTTTAGAAGTACACTGCTTTGACTCCTTGGTCTCTGGTGTATTGTGATGTATCCATGTTTCGTTAACCCTTTCGGAGCAAAATCTTCCTTACGCAAAGCAAAATTCTGAGAACATGTACACGTACTCCTGATGACCCACTGTGCCAACATCTGTAATCAAAATTTCTCTACTTATCCTAGGAACGAAGATACTAATTGTTGCCATATGGCAACAAATAAACCCAGAGGTAGTATATGAATTGCTTTTGAACACTGTTTACAATATAGCAATAACATAGGAAATTCTTGTAAAATATTCATGTTTAGACAAAAATATATCAATTTCATTTATTAAAAAGAAACACAAAAGCAGAATTCATAAAAAACATTTCATGAAAAAATACTTGTAAGAACCATGTCGCAATTATTTCTGGTGGTAGTTGAAGAAGCAGTTGTTGTTAGACGATGGAAGTCACAGATGCACTTGGCACTTTGTACACTCGTATCGTGACGTACTTTTGCAGTCTGGAAATTTACAGCCACCCCTTTTTGCGGAGTAATTTGGCCAATGATCGAATTTATCGAAATGCACGGCATCTAACGGTTTTCTTTCATGTTTGGCCTTTACTGGTTAGAAATTATGTTACTCACCTTGAGTAGAGGTTAATGGTCTACCATGTTTTTTGGCAACTGTCGAGAAAATAAGTGTTTCGGCAATGTAAGTCCGAAAAGCTAGCAAATCCATTTGCTCTTTTTTTTGGTACTTATGGACCCCGCAATCTTTTTTATACTCAAGCCACGAACTGCACACGGCCACTCAATATTCCTCGGAAAATTTGCTTTTGTGACCAGGACAATGTGATTCATTAAAATATGCTAAAATTATGAGAAAAACGTGTTTGAGTCTTTCACTACAGAGAAAATCATACAGAACAGCACATATAAATCAAAACTAGATTTTATTAAAACTTCAGAAAACCAAAAACATAAAAGTAAATCAGAAGCGGGTGGTTTTTCGACATTTGCGTTTATACTGCGAGTCACTTTCTCTAATCAATCCCCAAATGTAATCTCCCATCATGTTCTCATTGTATTGTCCTTGGTATCGCCGCTCAAATTCCATTATATCCTGATGGAAGCGTTCGCCTTGCTCCTCTGAATATGCTCCCATGTTCTCCTTGAATTTGTCAAGATGTGCATCTAGAATATGGAGTTTGAGAGACATCCTGCAGCCCATTTTGCCGTAGTTCTCCACCAGAATTTCGACCAGCTCCACGTAGTTTGCGGCTTTGTGATTGCCTAGGAATCCCTGTACCACTGACATAAAACTCATCCAAGCAGCTTTCTCAACACGAGTGAGCTTCTTGGGGAATTCCTCACACTCGAAGATTTTCTTTATTTGTGGTCCAACGAAGATACCGGCTGTAACTTTCGCCTCAGAGAGCTTAGGGAACAAGTCTTGTAGGTACTTGAACGCTGAAGAATTTTTGTCGAGAGCTTTGACGAATTGCTTTATAAGACCCAGTTTGATGTGGAGTGCCTTCAGTACCTTCTGGGGGTCCACCAAGGGCTCCCACTTGACGTTGTTCCTCCCCACTGTGAATTCAGTTCGTTGTGGCCATTCACGCTTACTGTAGTGTGCACTGTCGTTCCTGCTGTCCCACAGGCAAAGAAAGCAAGGAAACTTGGTGTAACCGCCTTGCAGGCCCATTAAGAATGTCACTATTTTGAAATCTCCGATCACTTCCCAGCCATATTGCTCATACTTCAATGCGTTCAGCACTTTCTTGACATTGTCGTAGTTCTCTTTGAGAGATACTGAATGCGCCAGAGGAAGAGACGGATATTTGTTGCCATTGTGAAGCAACACGGCTTTGAGACTCTTGCATGAGCTGTCAATGAAGAGGCGCCACTCTTTGGGTTCGAAATCAATTCCGATTTCCTCGAACAGACCGGTCACGTCGTGGCAGAAGCAGAGCCCATCTTTGCTGATGAAGAAGTTGGAAAAAGTTCGTGACGCTTCCTCTGACATGAGACTTTAACACTAGGATCCAGCAAATTCCACTGCATCAGTCTGGACGTCAAAAGTTCAGCATTGGACTTGGTGAGACCAAGATCTCTGATCAAATCATTCATGTTCTTTTGGTTGGGATAGTATGGGTTTTTGTTATCAGATAGTAAATTAAATCCTTGACCTTCATTGTCTTCTTCACTCTTGGAATCAGGGCTCTCACAGGAAGACACCTGCTCTTTCTCTGGAGGAGTAGGAACGGGGAGGCCAGAGCTGTGTGGAACTGGAGTCATGGATGAAGGAATGTCAGGATACATGATTTGACTTGCTTTTTTGCCAGTCCGACGTTTGGAAGGGTCCACCATGCAGAAGAAGCAGTTGCTTGAATGGTCAGTGGGTTCTCTCCAAACTCTTGGCACAGCAAACTTCATAGCTCTCTTTTCCCCTCTGTACCATCCTGAAAAAAAAAAAAAGTTAGAAAAGAAAAGTACCGTCTAATAAAAAAGTTAAAAGAAACATTTATTTTACCCATAACAAAGCAATATAGTTTTAAAATGTCTTACCTTCCAAAGTCCTTTTGCAGTTTTCACAGGCGAAATGAGGTGCCCAGGATTTGTCTTGATCACCCACAGGCATGCCGAAATAAGCATTGTAAGCTTCGCACATTTTAAAACCTGTTTCCAAGGAGTACTTATTCGCTCTTGTTTTGATAAAATATCCACAGACGTAACAAAATGCATCTGCAGGATACTTGCAGCCTCGTGAAGCCATGTTTGAACGAATTTATCTGTAATAAAATGAGAAACAACTCTCAATAAATCACAAAAATGATGCAAAATTTATTGCGACGACTTTGTTGTTTTAACACACACGAAACGAAATCACAAACTGACGGTGGAAAAAAATAAAACGACAACGACAAGTTGTATGCGCTCGTGTATCAGTTTTCAACAAACAAACATAAAAATAAACGCAGATAAGCGCTGCCATGGTCACAAAAGCAAAGTTATCTTGCGACAATAGCTGTTTTCTATACTTCTGGGACCTAACTGACTAGGAAATAACAATTACAACCCAAGGACAAAAATCTTGTTACATAGTGTTATGAATGGCTGCGAGATCTGATTTTTTTGTTGAACGCTAAATCTTTTGAAATCGTGGCACGGATCGATCCCATAAATGGTAGATGCTGCAAGCGAGTCTAACCACAATATCTGAGCAAAATCCCAAATTTTCTTGTCCTATATAAAGTGCCTTTCCAATATTTATTTCAAAGTCTAGAACAAGGCCGTCAGATTCGCATAGAACAAATATTTTAATGCCCCACTTATTTGGTTTTCTTGGCATATACTGCTTCAAAGAAGTAGGTCCCTTAAAGGCCACCTTCATCTCATCTACCGAAAGAAACTCTCCACGGGGGATTTCGGAACACCGTTAAGAAAGTGCGTCAATCACTGTTCTAACTTTGCACAAAACTTCTGATGTCTTTTCATAATTGAAGCAAAGAGCATTTCGAATGCTGTAGAAGCGTTTAATTGGCATAGATTCTATTATCCCAGGTATCTCTGTCTCTTTGCGCCAGTACATTTTTGTTCTTGGAAAGATAAGGGAACCCATAAGAATTAACATACCAATAAATTTATAAAGCTCAGCATCCCTAAGACGCAAACATGAGCCAGTTTTTGTCAATACCTTCCTGTTTGTATTTTACACTATCGATTTGATAAGATCATCGGTGATGTATTTATTAAAGTATGAAAATGGTGAAGGAGTTGTACAGCATTCAATATTTTGTTGGATAAATACATGATCATGTGTAATCCATGGAACTTTTTTCCAAATTAATTCCCTGCGAAGATGGTTGCTTTTTATCTCTGAGATTTTACACTCGATATCAATATCAGCAGGAGCAACTTCATCATTTGATGCAGCAGCAGCAATCTGCAGGGGTGTTTTATATAATGGTTTTTATAATTTAAGGTTTTATATTAAATCACCTCCACTTCATTTTGTTCTTCACATTCATTACGAATATTTTCCAATATTTCCAAAAGATCGCACTCGTCATCAGTGCATTCGTTACTCGACACATCCGACACATCCGACACATCAAAGTTGGTCAAAATGTTTGCACATTTATTTTTGTTAAATTTCTTCATCTTTTTGTCCAACACCATTTTCAATTTGTGGTGCAAACTAAGTTTAAAATGTTGATCTTAAGCAATAATTAACATAATTCATAAATTGTTACCATACGTCAACAAATTCCGATAAAAAAAATATTCCCTTTGGGAGTCTATGTTGCCTTAAGGTAACAGCCAGAAACAACAAGACAAAACATATGTAAATAATTACCAATTTTTCAGCACATAAAATTCTTGAAATAGTTAGTTACTTTCAAAATGTGTGTCAGTAAACCTTTATTTTGCGGTTTTTTAGCTAAAAAGTTTAAAAATATCACAATCGAAAAAAACCTCCAAAACCACGTGTATCAATTCTGCAAAAATGACTTATTAAAATTTTAAAGTTCCAAGCACCTGTTTGAGCGGAAATAGTCACCAACATCTGTTTAGGACCATAAAACACGCCTAGACATATTTATCATACACACAAACCAAAAAAGTTGGATCTACTCTGTCTTAGATGGCGTTAAAAAAATTGTTGCCGTATGGCCACAAATATGCCGAAAGGGTTAACGGTTACGATATGGTGCAAAAACTCCTTCGGATTGCTGTTGCACATCTCCAAGCACTACCTCGAAGTGGTCACACGGCTGCGCTTATTATCGAGTGTTGGCAATCGCGACAGCGATGACGAGGAAAGCTTTTTCATATTCAAATATTCATGTAAAATGTAAAGTAACTGCACAGTTTAGATGCTTACAGCCTCAGCCATCTCATGGAATTTCATTCTCAGATCATTCAATATCATTCCATGAATCTTTGGGGTGACCTGAACATTGTGTTGGTACGACCACAATGGAATACAGTAAACCACTTCTTAACTATTAAAATTTAGGGTGCAGGGTTTCCATAGTACTTATTAAGCCTTTCTTTGGTTCGGGGATAGGTTTACGCAAAAAATAATGCTTGATGAGTACATGAAATTAAATTCAAAAAGTTACTAACTTCTCCAATTGCTCTCGTATTTACAAACCGCTCTTAAAATTGCATAAAAATTTGAATTTTTGGTCTGGTTAAACTAATTGGATATCCAACTGAGTTATTTAGTTCTTATGTATATCGATTGAATGTTGCATAAATCATTTAAGGGAGTTTCTGTATTTATTTAAATTCCAAAAAGCAGACTTTTTTCCCTCAAAACAATTCGATCCGAATTAGTATATGTTGATATGTTTATTCATTAGCTTGCACTATGGACAAAAGAAGCAAGGAGTTTCTGAACCGAATTGAAAGCCGTACGATATTTAAGGGATAAATATGGCTTGTTTATCGACGCAGTTATGGCTGTCCAAGCATTTTATTTAGGCACGTCTATGAGAAGCCTAGTGGAACAATCTACCTGCCAGCATGATTCCCGAAAGCTTTGAGCTGTATACATTTACAACAAATATTCACTGTCACTATTGCATTTTTACAACCTCCAACTGACTTATTACCTGTCTTTCGAATCAATACAATACAAATGCGTTTGTAGAGGAGATTCTCAGGGATTTTATAGCTTCGAACCAAGAATTTCAGGTATTACATAAGTATGGGTTGGTTCGAAAATGTTGTGATAGATTAGCGGGAAAGAATGGGGCAATTAAGTGAAATATGTGTAGGATGTTCGAAGCGTTGTGTGAAGCCGTAGAATTAGCATCTTAGTGGATGTCAGAGTGCCGTACTTTTTCGAAGATGATAAAGGAAGATCCGTTACATTCAATAGAGTGTTCAACAGAAGAGACATGATAGTTATTTCTTTTTTTTGTGGTAGAAGTTGGAGTTTACGGATTTCAACGGGATGGCAGTACGTGCCAAACAAGTCGCAAAATAATCGAGTTATTACGCACGAAGCTACCTAGTCGCGTAATTGCGCTGTTTGGAGAAATCGATTGGCCACCAAAAACTTACGACATAAATCCGTTAGACTTCTTCCTTTGGGGTTATGTTAAGAATAAAGTCTACGCCAACCATTTGCAACTAATTGCAACTCACAAAGAAAAAATTGAAGTCACATAAGTCTATATGTGATTACTTTATAAAAACAGACATTCATACAATTGTACGTTTAAAAAAAAAAACAAAACGATTTTGTTATTGGAAATCACATCACTATTCAAAACGTTAACCACTGGATCAATCTATTATCTTCCTTTTATAGTTTAGAGCTAAATTCCTACATTTTTTTTCTCATAGACCGCTTTCAAAGTTTAGCTGGTTCCGGTGGACCCCCTACAGCTACATTACCATATTCTCAAAACTGGACAAAAAATGTAAAAATTAGATCTACATACAATGGAAATTTGCGTTACGTCTGAGTTCCAACCACAAATTAACAGTTTTCGAAAAAAAAGTAAGAACTGATTGGTTAATTAATTAATTTATTGTGCTGTAAGTGGATGTCAAAAAAGTAAAGTGATTTCATCCAACTCAAAAAAGTGATTTCATCCAACTTTACTTTTTTGACATCTACTCACACTACAAGGAACCAATCAATTCTGTCTTATTTTATTTAGAAAACTCCCCATTCCGAGCAGTAAATATAAATAGAAAAATAATATATATATATTTAACGACAGTATTATATATATATATATATTTATATATAGTAACGACACTAAAACTTTTTTTGAAAATTTATAACGAGGAAAACGCTATCAAAAAACTTTCTCGCAATTCCCCACAGTCCAGGATATTTTTCAGGTATTTCTGTCTGCAGCCAAAATGTTTGATATCCTCTTTTAAATTTCACCTTCAGCTCCTCATTAGTGTTCAGCTCGAGTACCTCCTCAAGTAATATCACATTCTCCTCTTCCGTTTCATCATATGGATTTATGATCCATGGTGGTATTTCCATCGTCAGAATATCTTCAAATTTGATTTTGAAGTCATCATGCAGGGCAATCAAATGTTGAACGTATGTCTGAATATCCTAATCAAGGCATTTTACCTGTGACAAGTTTGAATACTGGGAAAATTCGCGGCGAATAATAAGAAAAGCTGAAATTACACCCTTTGTTTTTATTCAATTGAGGCTATCCCTTTGTAATTGTAAGTTAATGTCATTAAATTAATTGATAGCTGAAGTCAAGCCAACATTTTAGTTCTTTACTATCGAAACTAGATAAATTTTCGTGGAACCCCGCTTACGAATTGTAAACCCCCATTTTTTTTTTGTCACGCCACCGTAGACCCCCGTCGAGTCCCCCGTGACCCTGGGATCCACCTGGACCACTTTGGGAATCAATGGTTTAGAGAGTGTATCAAGTCATACTGGAAGTCTTACTACTCGCGAAGCAAACAATACAAGCTCGCTCACAAAAATTAGAAAATTGACTTCACAATAACTTTGGAACTATTCTCGTGAGGGAAAAATACTTTGGCTTATAAGTTCGGGAAATTCTACTCATCGCGACTTTGACTCAAAAGTTAAAATTGCTTCGAAAGATCTTCTCGCGAAGCAGGCAACACAAGCTCGCTCACAAAAATTTTAAACCTAACTTCACAAGTAAGTATTGTTTGGGGCGTCCTAAAAGTCACTGACATTTTGATTTGGGCACAGATTTTTTTTTGTGACAAGTGTAGATTACTTAATCTATGACAGCTATGAATAACAATAATGGAGCTTTAGTCATGGAGAAATTAACTGAGGAGCAAATCGAACAAATTGTGAAAATTTATAACAAACATAGTGAAAACTTTGCGGAGATGGTCCATGCACTCACAACGGTGCACTAGTTGGTGTGGATTTTGGGCTGGCGGTGTCATCAAGCTATTTTTTGTCGAAAATGCAGCTGGAACCGCAGTTACTGTAAATGGTTCCCGATATCGTGACATGCTGACCAATTATACCAGAATGTCATGGAACATTTGGTTAAAATGGCTCGAGCATGTAAGCAAGTTCGAGGAGACCGATATTTGACCAATGTTTAACTGATATTTGACCGCTTTTTGAACGCTTCTTGACCGATATTTGAGTGATGTTATATTTCATCAATAACATCCATCTTTTTCCTTATAATTAAATAAAGACTCACTGGCATTTCAACAAAATAATGCGTTTTATTAAAAAGTAAAAATGTAAGCTGCTTTTGGGACTCTCTGGCTTGAAAAATCACAGGTCAACTGAAGCTTTTTCCTGAGGAAGTACTCTTTAGATTTTATCATAGTTTGACTTTCGGTCAAAATTGGTTAATATTTTAGAAATTTCTAAACATCTAATTATCTTATAGTTAATATCTAACTATTAACTATCCCGAATATGTTTTAAAAATTAGTCCACATAAATAATGTGGCAGCAGCAGCTGGTTAACCACAAGTCAGCCATTTGTTTTTTTATTTTTTTTTTTTTTGCATAACAAAATTAATGAATTTCCACTATTTTTTCATAATTATTCACTTGGTTTTTTTCAACGTTAGTGCTATTTTAAAATTGAATTTGAAAATTTTTCACTGCCAAGCTTTTTATTTATTTCACTGTGAATTATGAAGCAACAGTGGTAAAAACCGCAGACCACAGCAAATAAAAAAAAGTAGTGAAATAGTAGATAAAAAGCAATGAGAGACAGAGAGAATAGAAAAAACTAGGTGTTGCCTGTGGAAAGGGTGCCATATTTTAAGGTGGATTTAATTAATGTAATGCAGGAGTAGAAGAACGCAGAGCTGCAATGCTACCACATTGAATGAATGTGCCCTTGCCCTTCTAAGTAAGCAAAAAAAAAAACATGTAAACCTTTTGCATTACATTTTATTAAATATTATGAAAAAGTCAACTTGAAGTAAAAAAAAGAATTAAATCATGTTCTAAGATCTTCCTGACATAAAGTTAATGACCACATAAAAAGTAACAATGCCACAAATTATAGCGCTACTCTTTTTCATCAACAGCTACAATTCAATTTTTTACTAAATTAGCTGCTCATTTTAGCCGCCTACTCGTTGTCTTTCTACTCTAAGCCAGCGCCAAAAGTTCTGCTAATTACACACACTCATCCAGTCTTCCGGACATTCGCATGCATTTCATATGCAAAAACCATAATGATGGGGGCGTTCTTGGGTAGGTATGTTGGATGATGGCAAGCCCACTAGTAGCATCGACGTCCACACTCGTTGGTATCCTGATTGGCGCCAATGACACTCGTTCGAGTAATTAGTTGAGTGTGGCTAAAGGACACCTCTAGAAACCTCTAGTTGAGGTTTGTTGAGTGAATGGAGGATATATGTTGTCTTATATATGGTATAGCTATAGGATGTGCATGGATGAATTTTGTTGTAAGCCATCGCCAAACCAGCTAGTGGTTGTCTATTTGTATTTGTAGTTGTTGTTGTTGTTTGTGTCCGTTTGTGGTGTTGGTAACTCTTTGTGTATGTGCTCATGTGTGTGTGACATAATGTCCTTTCGCCTTTCGCATGTCCTTTACTTATATATCACCTACAGACAAGCTTTTAAATGGCAGCGTGTGAAGCATTTTTTACGTTCTCTCATGTTTAGGTTTTTTTTTTTTTGTTTGTTTTATGCTCGTCCTTCTTATATGAATTAAACATTTGCGGAATGGTTATAAAAAGAACTTCCTCTGAATGAATGAATGAATGAATGAATGGCTGAATGAGTGAGTGAATGAATGGTTGGATTAATACCTGTATAAATGGCTAGATGCATGAATGAGTTTTTATGTAGAAGCTAGCTCGTTAAATAGCAGATTAATGTGTTGTTTGTGTGCTTTAACTCGTTTTAATTAAAGCGCTTAACTTTATTTGAGAACAAAAACAAAAACAAAAACAAAAAACAAAAAAAAAACAAGGCAATAGAAATTTATGTCATGCTATAAATTAGCTTAATTTATTGAAATATGCACAGCAAAATGATGCTCATGCACCTAAGTTCAATGCTTTATGTAATCCAACAGAATTTATTTCATGATCTCATAATGGCTACGTTCAGCAGACACAACTGTTGTGCTCACCATGTTGAGTAAATCTATCAGAAAAATAAAATGATACCAAAAACTGACAGTTTTCACAACATATTCAGCTGATCAGAAACTGATACTTATGCGTTCAGCAGGCACACACTCAACAGTTGCACACCAGTTGTGCCTGCTGAATGTAGCCAATGTTTAGTGCCAGCAAAAAGAACTGTCAATTGATGTTTATTATTGCTTATAGACTGTTTAACCCGTATGTTTGGAATTAGGTCTGGACAGACCTACTGTCTAGTTGTAATGCATTTTTTTTTTTGTTTTCTATGAAAAATTGGAGATGTGGAAGGGATGATTTGTAATAGTCTCGGATGATTAATTCTTAAGGGTTATTTCAATTTTACTATTTACATTCATTCGTTAATATCATAGGTCTGGGTAGACCTATATAGGCAGCCAAGCAACTCTAATAAATTTGAATTGAAATTTCAAGATTGTAGTTGGCTACGATTTTTATTCTGAGAATTTCAAGTCAAATGTTAATAACCATGATACAATTATATAGGTAGCATTGCTAAGTATTGATTTTCTCTGCTACAAGGAAACCAGCATCTGTCAAAGCAGCTGTTCGTGCAACAAACATAAACAACTTTTTTCACATTTTCATATAAAACACATATAGGTCTGAAGAGACCTGTAATATATACCATATATATATATATGATATATATTGAAAGTGATACAAACATAAGGAGTAAATATGAAGTTCACACGAAAATGAGTTCTTGGAAAATAGTTTTATATAATTTATTTCGTCCTTTTCAAACATTTATGCTTTATCAAAGAACATATTCTTAACCTTATCTCATCTGGGCTTAGAAAGCATTTAAATTGCAAGTGAAACAAACCGGTCTTTAGTTATAGTCACACACAAAATTCAGCACACAGGCATTGTCTAAAAGAAATTCCTCAATACGGGAAAAGTTCTACGATATATGTATTTCGTTTCTTTTTTTGGATTTTATTGGTGTATGGAGGGTAAAAAAGTAGTTGATATGTGCGGGAATTCAATCGAAGAAGATTTAGTGACTTCGCAACTAGCTTTTGTTGGTCAAAGGAATATGGGAGAAAAATGCTCTTTAAAAAACAAAAACTCGCGTGTAGCAACCACGGTTGCCACTCGCCTATTATTTTTCGTACCAAATTTTCCGTAAAAATGTACCAAATAGGAATAAAATGTACCAATTTTTTGTAATAAAAAAGTTTTATAACATTCATTCGTGTATATTTGTGTGTATGAGAACAAAACAAAAATATTAAGTTATTTAATATAATATTTATAAAATTTTATATCTATTTTATATTCGCCAGTTGCGTCGATTTAGTTCTACTACATTTTAAAATTTTAGCAATTTGTGAGTCTAGACAGCATACCAATCACAAACTTGAAAGAAAGTCCATTAGAAGAATGGTAGATTATGCATAATGGAGAACATTACAAGCGCAAGTTCCACCTGCCGAACTTGCTTTTCTAAAAATGTATTTTCGGCTTTCAAGAATACATACATCCATCGTGATCTAATTTTTTTTCATTATTTTGGCAGTGCAAATTATTCTTTGCATGTCTGTGCAAATGTGGCAAGTGCTTCACGAACGATTTCTTGCAGACGATACAAAATGTATTCTCAGTTTTGTTTTGCAGCCAACAAAATTTTTGCAACCTTTTGGACGAAAATTATTTTTGAAGTAAGTCTTTGATTGGGAAGGAACATCAACACTATAAAATAAAATTTTACAATTTTTAATAAAAATAGTTGCAGGTAGTTGCTGCATTCAGCTTCACTTTCGCAGTCAGAAGTGGACGCTTCCCTTAAATCTACCCAATCATTGGCATCAGATTTTATTGTTTTCCTAAGAGATATCTGCAAGCAAAATATTATTATATTTAATATGATATTGAATATCGAGTGGATATAAATGCCTTTCCATTAGTAGGGTTTTTCCTTCCACTTGCACACACTTGAACAATTGTAAATTACATTTTGGAATTTATACAAAAATTGACGCAAAAATCCATGTCGTTTATCTTCCTTTCAATTATGATCTTGTACTTTTGTCTCTTTCTTTCCCTCAGAATAAAGGTAGAACTTTATGCAAAACAAGTTTCCACTGCACATAACTTCGGACACTGAACATTACGCCAACAGTGCTACCAAATTTCGATTTTTGTAAAATTTCTAAACTTTTACAAAATGTACCAAATCAGAAAATAATGTACCTATGTACCAAGCGAAAATAAATGTATCAATTTTGGTACAATTGTACCACAGTGGCAACCGTGGTAGCAACGTACACGTGACAGAAGTGAAACTTCTTAAAAAGTTGAGAATAAAAGAAATTTATTTTAGTGTAAAATAGGAAGGAAGTATCTTTTTTTTTTTGTTTTTTAGCTTCGAACCATGGATTTCAGGTGGAATACCTATTCAGTCAAGTCTGCCTTGGTTCGAAAATGGGATGATAGATTAGTGGGTAGGAAAGGGCATTCAAGTGAAACACGTGTAGAATGTTCTAAGCGTGGTGGAAAGCCATTTGAATCAGAGGCAAGTGTTATGCCTTTACCTCAGTCAATTCAAGTTATAAGGCAATCTCATCCACAAACTTCTCTACCATCAACTTCAAAGTCGGAAATATTGATGAATTTTTAATTTCAGTTGAAAAGAAAATTAGGATAGAAAATTTAGAAAGGTTTTAAAGCGAAGGACCATGGCCTGGCCGGTAATCGAACCCGGGACCTCTGGGGTAGCAGTCAACCACGCTACTTACTCTACTACCGAGGCCGCCATTCAGCCGTTCAGCTGGTGATTTTGGAAGTTTGTGAATGTCTCATCCATTTTGACACTTTTTGAATGTTAGATTGCATTTGCATAGTACTCGTCTACGGAGCTATCGGAAGCATCTTGTTGATTATTGCCTCCTGCTTCCTGATCATCATAGCTGCTATGTTGAGTGAGGGTGTTTTGAAGTCGTTGCCTCACTCTCCTCGTTTAGCTCATATTATTATTTACATTGCTTAAATGATCACTATGTTCACATTATTTGCTCACAAGGCACGCGCACAGTCATACGATCAAAATCATACTGACTAGAAAAATATATTCTATAGCAGTAAGTGATGCCATGGTTGTATTTTTTAGGTATTTCGTAGTAGCATCGGGTTCAATACTAAGTCAGCATCGAAACCAATACAGAGGGCTCGTAAAGTAGCGAACGTTGATTGTTATGCCTATCAACTTCGTTGGCTGGAAAATTTTGTTGAGATGATGTTTCAATCGCCATACTCTTACCATTAGTTGCAGATCTAGCTGCGGCTGCATTCTTAAGAGCTGTAATTCGCTGTCTATGCACACGAAAGCTCTGCTCCTGTTTTCGCTACTTTTCTTAGCTTCTTTACTTCTCGACTTTCTAGGTGTCGTTTTGGTATATTCTTTGACATGACAAAAACTATTCGGCAATCTTAACTAATACACTGGTTGCTTTTAATTATATATATAATGTACTAGCGATACCCGGCGCGCGTTGCCACACCCGGCAAGTATATTGAAAAATAATAAGTAAATTTAAAACTTTTGTTAGACCCTTAGTCTGAAATCATGCTCAAGTTTTAAGCATCCGAACAAACCAAGATTCATTTTTATATTAATAGATGGGCGAAGCTTTCAATGCCGGTGCCAGTTTTCCAGTAGAAATACCTGACCAATAAGTAACTCTTTTCTTCCAAGGCTATTAGATATCAAAAATTTAAATTGTATAGGCGGAGCCATACCCCCTATTCCAAAGCCTGTCCCAGTTTTTCAGTAGAAGGATATCATCAAGTTGCAACTCCATACTGAGTAACACTGTTGTGCAACATTTATATCCAAAGATATTCCATTTAAAAATTTAGCTTGTATGGCCAGAACCACACCCTCTTTTTCAAAGTTCGTCTCAGTTTTCTAGTACATAGAAGGACATCACCCAATAGTAATTCCATTCTGAGTTTTATTGTTATGCTACATTTATCTGCAAAGCTATTCGATATCATATATTTGAATTATATGGGCGGTGCCACACCCCCTTATCCAATGCTTGCTCAATTTTGCTAGTCGAAGGACGAGACTAAATAGTACGCTCTTATCAAGTTTCATTGATGTGTGAATTATAGCTTGAAAGTTATACTGAAAATTTGGTCTGCTGAAAAAGTGCCACGCCCCACGTCCAACGTCCATAAAATTTTACCTGTGGGCGGCACTAGTAAATTAAGATAGAACACCGAATTCCGATGCTATGCGACCTATAGTTTCAAAGCTATTCGCTATCGTAGATTTGGGTTGTATGGGAGGTGCCACGCCCCCTTGTCCAATGAACCGTGAATTTTTTCCAAAACCTTCGCGTAACAATTACGAACAAATTCACAGAAGGAAGTATTCAATTTGGTCCAGTCGAATTTCGTTTGCCGTGCTTGGGATCGTTATTTTCAAATGGTTCAACAGTTGTCATAACATAATAATAGTTCAGTTTCGAGAAACGCGTCATTTAGTTGCAGGTAATTTATTTCGTTTGTCATATACGCGAATGATTTTAAAATTGCAGCAATTGAAAAATTGTTTTTCCCAACTGAAAACTTCCTTTATTTTTCCCTTCGTTGAATACACACAACACTTATAGTTCAGAGTTACTTTATGAACAAACTGTTCTATATAAGCAAATTGGTAATTTATTATTAACTTCTACATACTGCCAGATCAATGAATGTAGAAGTTTTGTGTATATTGTGTATTTCCTTTTAAGATTTTATGCATTTTTTGTACTGTTTCGTGTTTGTTGGCAATCCCTGCTTTGCTTCTTGTCTCTGTTGTAGGTAGAATTGTAGGTTGTGGTGTAAGCTGTGCTGCAGTTTGTTCTATTGGCTACAATTCTGCTGCCTTCGACTTCAGAAGAATGATGCCAATGGCCTGCTTCTATTTACTACTTATAGTTAACCGAAAAAAATCACCGCCTTTTGTTTGGATGATGCTATCCGCCTTTTCTGCCTTTTTTTTTCTGTTCAGATCTGCCCAGATTTGAATTGGAAGAAAAATAAATAAACAGTCTGAATTGACCTACAGATGCTTCACAAGCACTAAAAAATACTGCTTGTTTTTTAATATTAAAATTTAATTAATAACTAAATTGTATTTATTTTTTAATTAATTAATTTTTACTACTTTGATTGCTCTTATATGTTAATATATAAAAATTTCATCATATATAGGCATTTTTTTTTGTTTTTATTCTTTTCAAAGAATAGTTCCACATCCAAAACTAGCACTGTGCGAGGCCAAAAAATAACTGAAAAAACTCCAATGGTTTCTGAAACCAATTGGTCTATATAACATATCGTCTAAGGGATTTTTCTGGGTTAGCTCAAATAATCGATTTTTTCTAGGTCACATTTTATACTATATTACCGTGGTTAATATCCTTTAACTCCTTATAAAAGTAAAATATTGGTCTAAAACCTTTAATAAAATTCTTGAAAATTCCATGTCCCTTAAAATTAGGAAACAATATTCCCCCTTATATTCACACAGGGGGGTCAAAAACTCCCTAAATTAAAAAACTGTTTTATCTCGGACACTCTGGGCGATATCACTTTCATTACTTCTACACACAAAATTTCTATTATATTATCTATAACTTCGCAGAATATTATAATAAAAAAAAAACCAGTCCTTCCTTCTTCTCCTTCCCTGAAGTAACACCTCTTCCAATAGCAGCAATAAATGAAGAAAATCTACAGTTTTGAGTTAAAATTATCTTAAGTTTTCTCGGAAAATTGCATAGTGCTGGTGAGCAATTAATATTTAATAATTTTTTATTGTAAAGAGGAAAAATTTGACCAAGACAAAAAAAAAAAAACATGGAATAGTCTAATTTTCCGCGTTTTTTGTACATATGAAAAATAAAATCTAAAATTTTTTTTAAAGAAGTATAGTTGCAACACCAATTTTGTAATATTTTTTGAAATAAAGAACTCATACCTATTTTATCAGGTTTTCTATAAATATTTTGTTCTTGGAATGGAAAATTTGTAAGTATGAACCTATTAATTATCTCATAGTTATGATTTTGAGAAATAATTTTAAGATCCATACAAAAAAACAAAAAAAAAAATAGTAAATAGTACCTTTGAAAAAAGAACTTATATGTTTTAATATCACCAATAGTTAGATCATACGCCTAAAATCCAAAATGTCCCTAAAGGACTAAAACTCCTCTTTTAATTTTTTTCTATTCAGGTTTTTAAAATTGTAAAAGCTCTGCTTAATCCTATTTATCTCACTACTTTATTTTGACAAGCAGTACAAAGTTAGTTCCTTACGCCCATCCATCCAAAACTAATAAAAAGCAATAAATCTTTATTAGCACCAAAACTCTAAAAAGGCCAACTACCGCAGTCGATGGAGAGCTATCACATCAGCAAAAAAGAAAAACTGTTAGATATCAATAATTTTATGTCAGCTCCTGACTTCAGACATTTATTGCGAATACAGCAGCAGCAGCAACAAAACAACAACAACCGAAGCAATAACACCCGGCTGCCGATGAAGAACTTTCTTACAGGGCATAGACTTCCAACTGCACTGAAAATCATTCAATAATGTTTTTGCTCAGTTTTTTTATTTGATTTTCTAAAAACTGCAGCAATTTATGTAAGTACTCGTACAACACTTGAAAGTGCGATACATAGAAGAAGGACCACCCAGACGCTAAAAACTAGGAGGAGAAAAAAAAAAACAAAATAAAAAAGTAAGAAACTTTTATTAGTTGCCGCATGAGGGAAATGTAAAGAATTTAGGCTGATGACTAACTAAGTTTTTGAGAATTCTAATTAAAAACTATAAATTTGAAAATTTATTGATTTTTTAAGAAAACTACTCAAACGAAAGCTTTTTGGAGTTTTCTTAAGTTCAAAAGTGAATTCATGCAAATTTTGAAATTGAATTCATGATAAAAATTGAATATTGATATTAAATTCTTATGACTCCGATGTAAGTTCAAACAATGAAACTCAAGGGAACTTGAATCTCTATAAGTAGTTATCTATCTACACTAGGTAGATGAATCTTGGAATGTTGACTAACGGATATTTGGCAGAGATTGTATAAAATAGTTCGGGTAACCCGCCCAGTTATGCAACTTTTAGCGTAATAAGTGTAAATCGATATTAAATAGAATTTTTAATTTGAGCCCTAAAAGTATTCACCAATAATTATTTACCAAAGGTTTTGCATCTTACCTCACTTATGGTTTCTTTTCTTTGCTAAAAATGGTCGCGATTATTTTATTGTATTGAATTAAATTTTTTAGATTTTGCATCAAATAAGCGAGATTATTGATTCACTTGGGTTTTCCGTTTACTAAAAAGTAACTTCTTCATTTTATAGCTCTATATAAATTGCATTATCATCATTTATCACTTAAGTATATATTTAATAAAAAACATGGTGTTTTTGAGCTTTTTAAATGCTGTTGTCCTGTTAAGATTATATAAGTATGTTCACAAGAGTTGTTTCATTTTTTTCGGCTACAACTCTGTGGAAGATATTTGGTTAAAAGTTTGCTTAGCTTAGAAGTTATCGTCGAAAAATTGCGAAAATAGCCCAAAAAATTAATTTTTTTCACTTAAAAAATTATCTTCTTGAGCTTTTTAAGTAGTGTAGACACGTTCAGATCACATAAGTATGTTCACAAGAGTTGTTAAATATTTCCTCGGCTACAATTTTGTAGAAGATAGTATAGGAAAAATTCGGATTCCCTTCAAGTTATGCCCAAAAAACCGAAAAAATTTAAATTTTTTTGACATTTAAATTAAAAAAAAAATTACAACAAATTATTTTACAAGTATGTTTTGCTTATATGTTTTTTTATTGAATTGTTAGCTATAACTTTGCCAAAGACAATAAACCGATATATCTATTTTCTGACGGAGTTATTAAAGAAAAACTGACAGTACCTTTTTTTGGCAAAATCACTAAAACCCACAATATAAAATGGGCCATAAAAATGAAACGGGCGCCAAACTCGTGAAACCGCGCTAGGGTTATACTCACCACAGATCAAAGTAACCTATATAGTGGCATGCTGTTATTTTGTTCACTGTCGCACAGTGTAATTAAAAGTATTCAAATAAAAAAAAATTACAGTAGTTTGACTATGTCGTAACACAAGACGTAGAATTAGTCAATTCGCTTTTGATGACATCTTTTTTAAAAACTATTTAGCAAAATATTTATTCCATACACCTGAGCATATGACCTTTAAAAGAGTGCCGGAGAGGGTTAATATGTATGACCGACCCCCATTACTTTTATAAAAGCAACATTTTTGCCTTTGACACCTATTCCCTCCGACCACTCCTTAGGGGAGACAAATATTATGGTTTTTGTATATTTATTCCATATACCTGAACATATGACCTTTAAAAGAGTGCCGGAAAGGGTTAATGTGTATCACCGACCCCCATTATGTTTGCAAAAGGAACATTTTTGCCTTTGGCACCTATTCCCTCCGACCACTCCTTAGGGGGGCTCCTATACAAATTTTATTGTGTTTGTGCCGGAAAGGGTTAATATGTATCACCGACCCCCATTATGTTTGCAAAAGGAACATTTTTGCCTTTGACACCTATTTCCTCCGACCACTACTTAAGGGGGCTCCAATACAAATTTTATGGTTTTTTGTTTATTTATTCCATACACCTGAGCATATGACCTTTAAAAGAGTGCCGGAGAGGGTTAATACATATGACCGACCCCCATTACTTTTATAAAAGCAACATTTTTGCCTTTGACACCTATTCCCTCCGACCACTCCTTAGGGGAGACAAATATTATGGTTTTTGTATATTTATTCCATACACCTGAGCATATGACCTTTAAAAGAGTGCCGGAGAGGGTTAATATGTACGACTGACCCCCATTACTTTTGCAAAAGGAACATTTTTGCTTTTGACACCCATTCCCTCCGACCACTCCTTAGGGGGGCTCCCATACAAATTTTATGGTTTTGTCGATAAAACCGGAAACTGTCGATAAATAGGTAGCAAGTTTAAGCAAACAAAAACATCAAATGTTGGCTTTATATTTCATGTAATTGTGTAAAATTTATATAAGTTAGAGAGTTCTAACATGAATTTTTGTCGCATTGAGGATCAAGCAGACCAACAAGTGCTAACATCAACATTGTACGATCAGTACTTTAGGTCCACCAAAGGCTCAAAAAGTTATATAAATACCGACACCTGATCACTATCAACCACTTACCTCCTTACTTACTTACCTTACTTACTTACCTCCGAGAATGACGTATTCTATGTCAAAATTTTAAACTAAGAGTAAAGTACACTAAACACTGTCTTCGTTAATGAGCAGACTTCTGGTCATAAACTCTATAGAAACCTCATCGAAGCATCAGCCATCGAATATTAAAATCGCTTATTCTTTTCAAAGTTTATGTGCTAGTTGTGAGATGTAGTAGATTGTATGAAAGGTGCTATGTACTCATACTAAATAGCTCTATAAAACCTTCTATTTACAGTACTTGACTAGTGTAGATACACTATGTTGTTGCAGTGTATTTCAGTGACATCGAACAAAAATGTTCTGTATGAAGTGAAGCCAACAAAACAATAATTGCAAATTTCGAAAGCACTTCGTTAGTATCGTTCCATTTTTAAAATTTTGCTAAGAAATAATATATCAAACCATAGAACCACAATGAAAGAAACAGTAAATCATAGCAATCACACCGAGTGAACCATGCGTGACCATTGAAAAATTTTCAGCGATCGTTTTCAGTTGTCTATGGAGCTCATAAGTAGAGAGGGTCACTCGATATTATAATTTGAACTTACAAAATTAGAAAAAGCGCCATATCTCAAAAAACGAAGCAGAATAAGCCAAAAATAACAGAAGGTTTGGGTTTTTTAAAGGGGGAATCGAACTCGCGATGCACAGGTATATGGGTCGGACGATATTACAGCCTTAATAATAAGAAAACAGTGGTTTTCGCTTTTCTACAGTTTCCTAAAGAGGGACTCGAACTCGAGACGCAAAGATAGAGGGGTCGGACGATATGATAGCCAAAAAAATAAGAAAAAAAACCATATCTCGAAAATGCAGCAAGATTTAAATGCAGCAAATACGCACAAGTAGAGAGGTTGGTCGATATGATAATCTTAAAAAATAAGGACTAACGCCATATCTTGAAAACGAAGCAAGATGCGCCAAAAATATCGGGTTTCTTGCGGCGTGCACGTATTGGTGTCGGCCGATATTAAACCTAAAAAAAAAACAAACACAGGTTAGTCACTGGACACACGAGAGAAACGAAGCATTTTCGCAATTTCATAGATTTGTTAATTTAATGGCTTTTTTCGACTAAAATAATTTTTCAATTTAAAACTTGAAGATAACAAAGTAAACTAAAAAAAAACACACGTTAATCTTCACACCAAGTTTCAAGTTTTAATATATTTCATTGTTTTTTTTTAGTTTTAAGCTTAACAACATCTAGTAGTAAGTAGAAGCCACATTTTTGTTTTTAGTACTCTTGTTTGAATAGCCAGTACTCAATCTATAGTGGTTATTGCTTATTGGCTAATCGTTGTTCTAGGAGATGAAGGATATATAGCCAATACACAATCCTGTAGATTATTTTGATATCCTACAACATAGTTTTAGTAAATACATACTTAATATTGAATCAGCGATGCTTTACAACGAGTGCTTTTGGTTTGATGGTTAGAGCGTTGAACTATCAGTCGAGAGGTATGAGTTCAATCCCTTCGGCAGACAACAAATCATTTTTAATTTAACATTTTCTTGTTGCAATAGACGTAAGCAAAAAAACAACATCAATTCTTAGAAAAAAATGGTGTCGGAAAAGTGTCGTTTTTTTAGATTTCACTCCAGCAAATCGCAGAACGAGGCGTAAAAAGCTTCGCTTTAAAAATCAAAACATGGAATATACTACATAGGTGTAGTGCATCATATTTTTCTATATTCTACTTCAGTTCGGGCATACTTCAGTTTTCTTAAGCTACTATGTTCACGCAGAGAGTTTAGTTTCAGTCCAAACAAAACTATTCACACAGACATGCGTCGGTCGAATTGAGTTTAGTGTGACATTACTTTGCTTACTTATATGTTCTCGCATTTTGTGTGATGGGGACAGCGTATGCTATGCTTGGTATGATATGATGGGTATGGTATGATGGGCTTGGTATAAAGGGTGTGCATAATGAATAATGTATGATATTATAGTATCTTGGTTAAGATATGATTAGTACGGCATGATGGATATGGTATAATGGGCATGGTATGATAAGTATTTTATTACGAGTATAGTATTATAAGTTTAAAATACAGTACACTCACACAAATTGGAACCACTTTGTTATACAGATTGGTCTAATTTCTGAAATGTTCTAATTTCTGGACTTTTTTTTCACAGAAATTAAAAAGACACGAGTGAAACTAGTTAAAAAAAAATGTATGTTAACACAAAAGAAGCTTTTTTTATTAATATTTATTGTTTTTTTTTTTTAACATAAACCTCATATAATTCTCCTTTTTATATTTATATCAATGAGTAAAGATCACTTATGAATTTAATAAATAAATAAACGTCCAAAGAGTTCAATATTGAACTGGCAGGTTTTAATTTCTAGACAGTTCAAATTTGTGAGAGCTCCTATTTTTATTTATTTATTTATTTATTCAGTCTATGAACCTTACATTCTTACAGACTAGACCTTAAACTATTACAATAATTTAAAATATAAATCGAATAACAATATTACAGAATTTAATGCTTATAGAAAATACAATTTAAAACAATTACATGAATGTTTGACAAAAAGTTTTTAAAACTTTCATTTAACATAGTGAGATCAATAGGAAACTTAAGAGACAAGTCATGAAATAAAATCAAAGCTCTAGTTATCGGTTCATTAAGAGCATAATTAGTACGATGCTGTCTAATAAAAAAATGTTTTAAAATATCGCAAATGCCTCGGTGGAATATTAAACTCTATTAAAAGCAATAATGATGGACATTCAATTTTACTAGAAATAATATTGCGAATTAATAAAAGAAAATGAACTTTTCTAATAGATTCTAATTATTTTAAACCAGTGATCATCAAAGCCTATGCCCGCGGGCATTTGAGCTTTTGTGCTTAAAAGCTTTCTGTATACATATTAGGTCTGTTTCCGTACTCGATTGTAGTAACTTGCAATGTGCTAGAACGTGTTTCCGTACTTTTTCTAGCTCAAAAGAGAGAAGAAGAACAAGCATAAAAGCGCTCTCTCGAGCTCGAAAGTAGCTCGAAGTGTGCTGGAAGAAATTACTTCGAGCATTATAAGAACAAGCATGAAGAAGAACAAGAAACTGTCAAATTGATTTTTTTTCTTTATTTACGTTGTGTGGCGGGAAATAAATTTACAAATAGTGAAATACAAATTGCAAATAAATATAAATAAATTAATAATAAATTAATTTGAAAGTTGATAATCGATAATTGGCGTAAATAAATTTGGCACTGTTAACGTTTTATAGGCAATCAGCTGTTTTTGTGCTGGAAACTAGCTAGAAGTCGTTTCCGTACTTTTGACACTATTCTCAAATTTCATTTTACGCTCCCAGCTCGAACTTTACTCGACTTTTACTCGACATTGTGTACGGAAACACACCTATTAACTCACGGACGAGCACTGAACTGCGTCAGTATCTATTGAAATTTCATGCAGGACAAACCTGCGGCACATGCATACTTGTTAGATTGTTTTTTTTTTTGCTGCGCATACGCAACTATGCTACACTTATAAAAATATAAGATTTTGCTATTTCTATGCAAAATGTCTTGACTTGAATGGGAGTTGCAATTCTTTTTTGCAGAAAAAATTTTTTCTGAACGTCAATGTATGATGTACTACCGGAATAAAAATTGAAATTTAAATTAAATAAAAATTAAATTTTCAAAATTGAAATTAAATTATCAAATAAACCTTTGCTATTTTAAAGTTTTCTCATTTTTTGTTACAGTGCATAAAATAGTGAATTTTAATATGTTTCTTCGATATGAATTATGTTATTATGAGCAGTAGTAAGCATACGTAAGTCGCAAAATTTTTTAAAAACATTTCTCCCTCACGCCTCTTCCATAGATTTGTAATACATCAGATGAAAATTTTTTTCGGTACCACTGAATAATCAAACAAGCGAACCATCGTCTTGCATGAAAACTGGACTGAGACTCAAGTAGTATTTTTTTTCTGTGCAAAGCTTTCAATGAGCTTTTATACATAAACAAAGTATGCTTGTATAGAGTTTGATACGATGGTAATGTAGCATAAAAGGGACGTAACATTGATCTATGTAGTATCAGTTGTTTGAACTGTTTCCAGTCTTAAGCTCTGGATCGCATGTCTCGGATTCCAAATGATTGAGGCATACTCAAGTCTCGATCTAACCATAGTATAAGCCATATTATAACCATATTATAAAGCACTTTAAGTGTGTGCGGGTCTCAGAATTGTGAACAATGTCGTCTAATAAAGGCAAGAAGTGAGTACACTCTTGGCAAAAGAGAATTCAAATGATCAACAAATGTAAACTTACCAGCAAAAACTACACCCAAGTCACGAATGTATTAAACTTTTCCCAATTCCAACTCCATTAAGAAATAAGTTGCGTTAAAGGGATTCAGAGATTTCGTAAAAGTAATTTTTGAAAATTTGCTAATGTTTAGCGGTAAGTCATTGCGAACACTCCACTCATAAACTTTATTGAAGTCTGCTTGAAGTAGGGTAATATCATACTGATTAAACAGTTTAGAAAATAACTTTAAGTCATCAGTATAAAGGAGAAATTGAGAATTACTTAAACATTTACATATGTCATTAATATATAGAGTAAAAAGTAGGGGGCCTAAAATACACCAGACGAGGCAACGTAACAATAAGATTGGGTATTGTTAATAGAGATAAAACATTTTCTGGATCCTAAGTACGACTGAATCCACATTAACAAAGCAGAGTGAAATCCCATTTTACCTAATTTGGCAACTAAAATTTTATGAGGCACTTTATCAAACACCTTCGAAAAATCTGTATATAATACATCAACTTAGTGGCACGATTCAAACGATGAAATGCAGTAGTAAGAGAATAGTGTTAGGTTAGGTTCAATTCAAAAACTTTCTGTGTCATATGGAATTGAACCAGGGTACTCTGGAGCATGGGTCACGCACTATACCCACTGTGAAACGGCCGCCACTGGTATGATTAATATGGTATGATGGATGTTGTATGAATTGTTTGATATGACGTGTGTGGCGTGATGGGTGCGATAGTTAGGAATAGTTTGGTGTATATATTATGAAAAAATTCATATACTGAATATATCGCTCGTTTTCTTCAATAACGTTACAACTCAAAAAACTAGATTTTTCAGGAGGAGCATTTGAACAAGTTTTGAACAGAAAAAGGAAATTAATTCACCATTTTCAAAATATGGACAAAATATCAAATATACAAGTTCTACTCTAATGTACATGGTTTAATCCATACAAAGTGACAAAAAAAAACTGGATATTATCGATATATAATACGATCTAATCGGAAATATATTGAGGTGAATGAATCACAAATTCAACTCTCCTGCAAAAATTAAAGAAGATATCGTTACCAAAATTGTACACAGCATAGATCATGGTAACACGAATGTTGCTATGTAATTAACTCAATTTTTAAGGTTTTTTGGATTGTGACATTATTGAAGAAAACGAGCGATATATTGTCGGACATGTTTTGAGGGTGTGGTATAATCAGATGTTTGATATAAGTATGATGAATTTTATATGATTGTTATCGTTCGAAGAATTTTTATTTATTTATTTATTCATCTATCGAGTAAAACTCTCTTAGACTAATCAGTACATAAAGTAATATTAAATTTCTTTTAGACAGAGAAACACATTTTCATTATATATACTAATTTATAATAATATAATAAAGTATAATAATTTAATACTGAGTAAGGAAATGACAATTAATTGTTTAGAGCAAATTTAGTAGTTCTTTTTTAAATAACTCACGAGACTGAGAAATATCTAGTACATTATGAACAGAGTTAAATTCAATGCAGGATAACGAAATAGGATCAGATCTACTATAATTTGTCCTCGCTCGAGGAATTAAAAAAAAATGCTGCCTACTTCTCAGATGTCTTGAAGGAGCATATATCGGAAAAAGAGACAAAAGCTCGGAGCAATCAATCTTGTTGCAAAGTACATCTCTAGCTAACATAACAAGATAATGTTTTCGTCTGGCTTCAAGCGTTTTTAGATCTATAAGAAGACACCTTTGCTCATATGATGGCCAAAATCCATTATTCCAACCAGTTTTTCTAAAGGCAAATCTGGTAAATCTCCTTTGTATTGCCTCGATACGGTTTATAGTAACCGCATATGAGGGACTCCATATATTACAAGCATACTCTAGTGTTGATCGCACTAGGGACACATATAAGGATTTGAGCGTATAAAGGTCTTTGAATTCACCAGTGTTGCGCTTAATAAAACCTAATAATTTATTAGTTTTTGACACAATAAAGTCGAAGTGACTGTTGAAATTAATTTTGTTATCAAAAATTACCCCCAAATCGATTTGACTTTGCACATTAGATAACAAATTACCTTGTATAAAGTAATCGTTAATTAGAGAACATGGTGATCTAGTAAAACTTATGCTTTTGCATTTGGATATATTTAAGTGCAAACAGTTATCAGTGCACCAGTTTGACAAAGAAATAACATCTTCTTGCAATAAAATGCAGTCCTGCCTCGTCCTGATTGATTTAAAAATTTTTAAGTCGTCTGCATAAAGGAGACACTTCGAGTTTTTAATAACATCCGGAAGGTCATTGATGAATAATATGAACAATAAGGGTCCTACATGACTCCCTTGAGGAACACCAGAGAGATTATGTATAACTTTAGATACTGTTGATCCGATTTTAACAAATTGTTTACGGTTACATAAATAATTACGAAACCAATTTTGTAAATTTGAATGAATTCCTAATCTATCTAGCTTTTTTATAAGTGCACTATGTTGGACTTTATCAAAGGCTTTTGAGAAGTCCGTGTATATAGCGTCCACTTGACCATCATTCTCCATACCTTTCAGACAAAAACTAGCAAACAACGCTAGGTTAGTAATTGTGGAGTTACCATTAACAAATCCATGCTGTTCAACCGTGATGCCATGTCTTACTTCCCAATATAACCTCCTCTTCACAATAGACTCGAAAACTTTAGGAATCAATTTCAGTTTTGAAATGGGTCTGTAATTGATAACTTCATTTTTCGAGCCTGATTTATGTATCGGAGATATATATGAGACTTTCCATGTATCTAAAAATTCGCCGGATGAAAGGGACATATTAAACATCTTGGTAAGAGGTTCAGCTAAATTTTTACATAATTTTTTTAAAAATGAAGGTGTTATGTTATCTGGTGATACTTTATTACTATCTTCTAATGCGGCTAAATGTTCTTTAATCTCAACAATACTAAGCTGCATTAAACCCAGATTTGTGATAGGTGTAAGACTATGATATGTACCTACATGTATAGTTCTTTCAAAGTTTGATTGGAAATATGTTGCCATCATATCGCAAATGTCCTTCTCGCCATTTGAACTACGATCTTCATACGTCATCAGAGCTGGAAAACCCAAGGAATTACGCTTTCCATTTAAAAAATGCCAAAAGGCCTTAGAATTCTTTTTAAACAAAACAAGTAATTTTTGTAGAGAAAGTTTTTTAAGGATTCATAATCTCTTCTAGATTTATAATACTCAAAACGCAAATCAGGACAGGTTGTGCTGATCTTGCGTAACTTACACATTTTATTTTTTAAATTACTCAAACGCCTACTAAACCAGACCGGCTTGTTGCCCTGCTTTGGTCTTTTCAACGGTACAAACTCGTCATACGCTTCTTCAAGTTTTCTAGTAAACGCATTATAACAAGCTTTTAAGCAAGATGAATCGAGAACAGAATCCCAATTAGTACTTTGAAAAAATAAATTAAGTCCAATAAAATCTGACTTAGCGAAGTCTCTCACAGAGTTTGTGGAATTTTTAAAAAAATTAAGTTTATTAAAATTTAAACATTCAATTTTTATCTCCATACCATTATGATGTACGCTATTATTTAATAATGGTGGCTGAGCCAACCTAAGACTGCCTACCAAATCATTATCTAGAAAAATCAGATCTAAAATGCGACCTAATCCGTTCTTCTCGTTATTTATTTGGCATAAATTCATTGATATAAGAGAATCTATAGTCTCATAATCCTTGAGATTGTTTAAATAAAAAGGCAGCAGGCATTTTTCCTCAAGCGAGTTTTGTTTTATTTTTTACGGTTGGATGGGGGATGTAAGATTGTGTGGTATGAAGGAGTTAGTAAGATATATATGGTATGTTGAATTATTGTGTGAACGTTTTGGTATGATAGGTTTGGTATGAAAGGTTTGGTATGATAGGTTTGGTAGAATAGGTTTGGTATGATAGGTTAGATATAATAGGTTTGGTATGATAAGGTCGGTATTATGATAGTGGTAAGATGGTGTGGCATGATGGTTTTGATATGATGGGATGTGGTATGATGAGCATGTTATGATGTGAATGGTATGATAAGTGTAATATAATTATTTTGGTATAGTCCTTATTGTACGATAGATTCGTTGTAATCATGTAGTATGACGAATATTGTGTGATGAATGAATTAGGATGGGTGTAGTTTAATGGGTATAAGATAAAAAATATGTGTATATATTTCTAAGTATATTTTTTGGGTGTGATCTGAGGAAAGATAATGGTAAGGGTGACTGTTTGATTGAGGAAGTGAAAGATGGATTTAGTATGATGGATATGATATGGGCACCGTTATTTGTAAGGCAATGAGTATTATTATCTTAAATTTGAAGTTTGTTTTGATTTGAAACTCTTTTTACTGTAAAATCATTTCATGTGTGATTTATTTATACATATATGAAGTGTGCAGTTTGAAGTGAAGTTAAACGTTATTTAATGATACTTAAGCATAAAAGGTAGGAGAGTTTTTGTTTGTTTCCACTCTTATCCTAGCTCTGAAGGTCTTTTTAAATTAATAGTACGCATTATCCGTTTGAAATGGCAAATTTTTATTAATGTACTCCTATGCGTCAGTATTAATCCTAAAATATTGGTTTAAAACTCTCACTTAATGATTAAACTTGGTCGTAACTTTTGTGATTATAAAATAAAAATGAATATTTTTAGCTTTTTGGCTGAGCTCTGTTATTTATTTTCTCAAAATTATTAAAAAAAAAAACAGGAAATTACATTTAATCGCCGCCGGAAAAAATGTAAACATTTATGATGCAATTAAAAAAAAAAAATTAATTAAATTTTTTACCTTAAAAGCTAACGAAAATACAGGCGTATAGGCGTATATACATATATAATATGAGTGTGTGTGTGTATGTGTGTTCATATGTGTGTTTATGTGTGGAAACGTATGTTTAAATATTGTACGAAAGGACAAACAAAGACATCCGTAACAGCAGCCGCCTTAAAGCTTTCAGGACATGAACGTCTCTTTAACGGCATTGTTGTGTATCATGTTGTTGATATTATTGTTGTTATTATTGTTGTTGTTGTTTTAGTTGACTGTTGTTAGCTTGCAGCACACCATTTAACTGAATATTAAGTCATAACCGTTGGCGGTGGCAATGTCAACACCACCAACAACAGCAAGAAGCCTAAGAAAAGCGACGAAAAAGCAGAAAAATAACAAACATTTACAACCGGAAGTTAAAATCAAAAACATACACACATATTTTTACGCCTTTTTGTACCATTTTTACAACAGGAACAGAAAATAAAACCAACAAAGCAAAACAAACACATTAAATGAAACCCTTTTTGCACTGTTCTTCACATATATTTGTGTTGCTGAATACAAATAAGAGTTGGCTTATATGTGTGTGAGTTTGTGCATGTGTTCGTATGTCTGCGCGGCATTTTGTTTAATGTTTACATAAATAAAAACTCATTATGAAAGTGATATGTGTGCGTTAAAGAGCAAATACAACTACATTCTCACATATATTTAAACAGACACTCATGCATGCAAACATATCAATATAGAAAAAAAATCAACCACGTAGGTGTGTTGCAAAAATAACAACAATACCATTGCAAAACAAAGCCAAGAAATAATGTCGTCAGTAACAACAGAAAAAAAAAAAAACAACCAAAACAAATACAAACATTTGTTTGCAAACAAACACATACGAGCATCATTTGCCCTTTTGCAGTCGCGGTATTTCACTGAGTTTTTGCTGCTAATGTTGTTGTTATTTCTGACTTTAATTTTAGGCACACTGAGCATGTGAGAAATTGTATTATTATCTATTTTCAGTGTAGGTGGGTTTGTATGTATGAGTTTCTATGTAGGTTGCTGCCGTATTTTCAACAATCTCTGCAAAGTAAAAACAAAAACAAAATAAACATTTGCCAGCAGCAAATATGTTGTTGTCATCATCATCTCTGTCGTTCTTTTGCAAAGGCATGTTTTTGTTTTTTGTTTTTTGTTTTTTTTTGTTTGTTTTTTTTTTGTTTTTGTGATTTTAGACTGACAGCACTGACAAGACATGGCAAATTTTTCTTCATTTTCATTTAGAAATTTAACGAGGTGTACGAGCATATCTTTGATGTTTGAAGTCAAGTAGTGCTAATTTTTCGTTAGTTAACCTGGAGTTGGTAGTCTTGATATTCAAAAAAGTTGGCTACGTAGCAAAATTAAGGCTTAAAGGCTAGAAATAATAGAAAAAAAAGTTATTTTATTTGAAGTAAATATATCTGTTTTAATTTAATTCTTTTTTTTTTTTGTATCTTTTTTGTGTTTTTTAAAGAATTTCGAGCAAAACATCAGAATCAGCTCTTTTTGCAATAAGTCAGAGTCAGAGGTTTAACTCATCATTTTGATACGATGACTTAACTCTGGGAATTAAATAAATGATTATTTTTCAAATATTTGTTAAAATATTAAAAAAGCAGGTTGTGAGTGTTCCTGTGCAGGTTAAGTTAATAAAATTTTATGACATAAGAAAATATACGGATAGTTTTCATATATCGCTGAAAGCACTTTATTGGACCATTTATGTCCGAATTAATTTAGCCAAAAAAACGACAAAAAAATAATAATCTGTATCGCGGACACACCCTTGTATTCTTGTTTTTATTCTTGTCCCTGTGGTTTCCTTTGTTCCCAAACTTGTCCTCATTCTTATCTCTATTTTTATATTTGTTTTAATAATTATCCTACTTCTTGTCAAAACTATCTATTTTTCATGCCCAAATTCCTGACCTTAGTACGAACCTATTTCCTAATCCTTGTTCCACTTTTTCCCAACCTTTGTCCTAAATATTGTCATTTGTGTGTCCAAATCCCTGTTCAATTCTTTGTCTTGTTCTTACTATAGTTTAAGGTGTTCTATTTCTTTGTCCTTACTCTTGTCCCAATCCTTACCCTATTCTCTTTCCCAATCTTTGTCTGAGTTCTTGTCCTAATTCTTATCCCATTACATGCTCTGATATCTGCCCGAATTCTTTGGCCTACTCCTTATCTTATTCCTGTTCCAAATCTTTTTCCAAATCCTTACCCTCATCCTTTTTCTAAGTATTGTCCTCATTCTTATGCAAATCCCTAAAACTTGTTCTTATTTTAATTGTATCTTGATCCGTTTTTATTTTTGTTTTTGTTATTGCATTTTGTGCATTTAGGTACCTAGTTATCATGATAATGTACATATATTTCTTTTTTTTTTTATTTATATCATGTGACCGAAAGCCTTAGCAGTATTGACGTTCCATAAAATTTACCGTAGTGCCAATTGTCACGAAGTAATAATTTCATGCAACGTTTTTTCAATCTTGTTCCATTTTTACTGCATAAAGCGGTATGCCTCCGTGATGTGACTCTAAAAATCTTTTTCTCATTTTCGTAATGGAGTCAAAGAATTTTTTGTTTTTTTTTTTTGTCATAAAATAAAATTTTTCGTAGCTCTTTTACTCAGTAAGTAATAATTTCATGTAACAATATTGCATTTTTGTTGCATAAGCTGTTACCTACTCGACCGAACAACATCATAATTTATTTCTTCATTTGGTTTGCATGCCCAAGTATAAGTCCTTCATTTCTATTGTTCCGTGCCGCATTTACTCACCGAGTAATAATTCCATGCAAAGACGTTGCATGACTGATGTATTTTGGATTTTGTAATGTGTCTTACCGCGGCCTTGTAATGTCTTGAATTTTTTTACCTATTTTTGTCATGAGGACTTAAGAATCAGACTTTACGAAAATGTAATTTTTGTACCCTAGCATCTATACAAAGATCGTTATAATTTTATGTAACAAATTTAAAGTATCGTTGCTAAGACAGCTCCCTCCGCTTCCCGAAGACGTTTTTATATTTTTTTTTTCTTAATTTTTTTTCGTAAAGTCAAAGAATTAACTTTGACTGTCGTATCATGACTCCTCATGAGTAAAATACTATGCAACGCCGTTGCATTTTGGAAAAATGCTTTTATACACTTTTTTGCAAACCTACGCGGTAAAACGTAACGTTGTCACGTAAAAAAAAACAAGTAACGATAATTAAAGATAATAATTATAAGAAAACATATTCGTATAAGAAAACGTCGAATACGTTCTGTCTTCAGAATCTGGTGTGAGAATTAAAACATTTTCGAAAAGTTCTTTAATTTGGAATTAAAATAGAAAAAAATTTGCTTAGTTTTACACAAATATAGGTTGCCATATATATTTCCGGGATAAATATACAAACCGAATTTGTTTTTATTGAAAATAGCTTTATTGATTTTTTATATATTCTCCTTCCTAATTAATACATTTTTGCAATCGTTGGAACCATTTGTAACAACATTTAGCCCATTACGCTTAAGACACTTCCAAAATATAGTTTTTGAATGCATCAGCGGCTTCTTCTGGCGTCGAAAATTGTTGTCCATGAAGTTTGTTCTTGATATAGGGCGGGAGCGAACAAATCAGTACCGTACAGAGGATGACCCATTAATTCGATATTTGTGCCTCAAAATAGCAGTGTCTTGATCAAGAATAATTCTTCAAGACTTGTTTGTTTACCTTCTTTCAAGGAATATTTCTTATTTCACTAGATGACTCAAGCTTTTTTTCAAAATAAAAAAAAAAAAAAAATGTCGGTCTTAATATATGCAGTAATCCTCGAAGGTACTAGGTTCGAATCCCAGTTGAAAGAGAAAATTTTTTCAGTTGTGATAAATTTTTCTGATCAACCTTCATCTTTCTGCAGACGACGGAGTATCTCAGATGGTAAGTAATGTAATGTAATGTTTATTGAGAACATTAAAATTAAGGTGGGTCACGAAAAAAGTGCACTGCGTCATTGAGAGTATGGCTCATTTGAGAACTTGAGCTAAACAGAGAAAAAATTTCTGGTTTTTGATGAAATTTAGTACGAATATTCCCCTGCTCCAGGAATAGAAGAAAAGCTATCAGAAGTTTAAAAACCTTTTGATAGAGGGCCCTTATAGCAACAAAGTATATATAATTCTATAACGCCTAAATGGCTGGACAGATTGTAAACAAATTTTGCATAAAAACGAAGCCAAACGAAAATGAACCGAAGACTAATGAACGAAACCGAAGACTAATGAACAAAACTGAAGACAAACTCGCTGTTACATATTCCTCTACGAAAGAAATTAAAAAGACTCTTTACAAAAGTTTAATGATTTTGTAAGAACTCTTATTTTCTTAAAAAAAAAAAAAATAAAAAAATAACAAGAGTTTTATTGATACTGAGGAAATAAGACATAAGACAATACGAAATTTAATCCTTTGCGTGACACGTGGTGAATGCTCGTCTGAGGAGGATGAAGAATTAAGCAATTAAAATTATTTTTTTTTCAAATATTTTATTGATTAAATTTAATTGTGACCTTTCATTAATTATATTGAAACAAACAACAACAACGGTTCTGTATAGAGCAAATCATACAGCAGACTAGACAGACTATTTCGTTGGCCGCTACACCAACTCATCAGTAGTCTTGCATGACTTTTCACTGTGATCCACTCAAGCTACTTAGGTCCTACTTATACTGCCAGTTATGCCGAGAAAGTTACCCGGAAGTTTATTTGGCATAGAGAACGCTTTTACATTAGTAAAGGAGTTCTTATCTACTTTTGATACACCCTGTGTTAAGGTTTATCTTGATCGTGTCATACTTTTAGGCACAGTCATACTTTTAATCTTCAAAGGTCGATCACAATGTTTTGCTGTTATCAGAGCATGTTGTTGTTGTTGTTGTTGTTGTTGCATATCAAAATACTTGGCCTAAAGCTCGAATTTGCTTAAATATAAAATATTTTTGAAGCGAAGCTTTTTACGCCTCGTTCTGCGATTTGCTAGAGTGAAATCAGAAAAAAGAAAATGTTTAATTAAAAATAATTTCTTGCCCGCTGCAGGAATTAAACCCATGCCCGTTGACTGATAGTTTTAAGCTTAAGCCATCGAACCAAAACCTTCTGTTGCTACATTTCTCTGATTCAATATTAAAAATTAACTAAAGCTACACGGTCGAAAATTTGGGTTTTAATATAAAAGCATTAAAACTCTTTTTGGGTTTAAACCTACTTTTTTAAACCCTACGGTTTCTTTTCTAAACTCGTCAAGGTTTACTTTCGGAAGATTCACGAATTTTAAACTCTAGGGTTTAAAAAATAAACTCAAAAAGTTTAAAACTATATGTATTTAGACATTTTAACTCGAAAGGTTTAAAATTTGGCCTTGAGGTTTATATTTTAAACTCTAGGGCTTAAAAAGTAAACCCATACGGTTTTGAATGTAAACTCAAGGGTTCTAAAAATAAACTCTCGGTTTGAAATCAAAACCGCGGAGTTTTAAATTTGAAACCAAAGGGTTTTAATTTAAAACCTTTTTGGGTTTGGATAAATATAGAAACCCTCAAGGTTTTAAATTTAAACCAATATTTTTGACCGTATATGTTGCAGTTGATTACAATAATCTATTTATAGAATTGTGTATGTATTGGCTACGTATCCTTCATATCTGACAACTATTAGCCAATACACAATATTCACTAAGGATTGTGTATTGGATGTTGTTTCTACTTACTACTAGAGGTCGTTGGGAACAGTGGGATTTAAGGGAGGGTCGGAGAGGGTAAATGTGTATGATCAACCCACATTATTTTTGCAAAAGGAACATTTTGTTAATTAGTTACATATGTTGTTGGTACATGGTGTTGTTTTTTTTTGTTTTTGCATAGCATGAAGGAAATTAACAATTGACCAAAAGTGCGTTGACAAGTGCGTTTTCTAAGTGACAGAAAAAAAATTATTAAGATTTATAATAAAACTTACTGGTGTGAAAATAAACGTGTGTGTTTTTTAGTTTACTTTGTTATTTTAAAATATTAAATTTAAAAATTATTTTAATCGAAAAAAAGGCCTTAAATTATCAAATCTATGATATTGCGAAAATGCTTCGTTCTCTCGTGTGTCCAGTGACGCACCTGTGTTTTTTTTTTAGTTTCAAGCTTTGATTTTAATATCCCGTAGGATTTTTCAAGTTACCTGTTTTATATCGAAAGTTATCAATTTTTTAGCCAGTCTTGTAAAAAAATCGGAATAAAAACCTTTAATAATTTTTATAATAAATCTCTTTTAACATATTATTCCTTAAATATTAAGAAAAATGGCCAAAGTATGTATCTCAATTTTTTCAGATTTTGTCTACCCCAGTGCCACCTGCCACGACGAGTGACTAAAAACAATGTGTCACGCGAAGGGTTATATATCTAGTCAAAGATGGAATCGGAGGCAAAAAGTTATTTAAATTAATGTTCGTCCTCATTGAGACCAATTCAAAAATCATTTTCAATGTGATATGAAAAAAGTCATAAAGTAAAAAAAAGAAGGTGTGTGCCTTTGACCACACGATAGAAGTGATAAGTTCTCATTTTCCAATTCTTAAAGATATATCTATGTGCATAAATAATAACTTTTATGTTTTATAAAATATTACAGTACAGACTCGATAATCTCAAACCTTGATACACACAATTCCTCGATTTTTGCAACAGTACGAGACATTTATAAGTGCAACTTATGTATGTTTTTAAAAAAGTTACTTCAATAACTGCAACTGACTGGTTTTTTCTTTCTTGATTTATTCGAGAAAAGTTTTTAGCACGATTATAGGTGCACAGGTCGACATTCACGAAATAAAAATAAGATTCAGTTCTATAAGATGAAGGGGCTACTCAGCCCATACCACAATCGATCTTTTGCGCACCAAATTCCCAAATCGTGTTTCCAGCCATCTTGGCAATGTCAATTGGTCGCTTCGGAGCTACAATTTTACGCCTTTGGACTTTTTTTTTGTGGGGAACCATAAAGGACCGATGTAATGCCAACCATCCGGAAACGATTCAAGCACTAAAAAATTTACATATTTTCCATGTATTAATAGCTATATAGCTTGGAAAAAATTTAATTTTATTCATTTTATAAAAAAAATCATAAAAACATTTATTTGGCCCACCCTGTATGTACGTACACACTGTCAAAAGCACAAACCTACACACGCATGATATAAATGTTGAAAAAAAAAAAACAACAACAAAATGCAAACGTAAGATTGTGTGATCGCACTACGATGCGAGTGCGCACATGTTCGAACATATAAAAGCAGCGCCAGAATCTAACTGTATGCTGACGATTGAATCGAGAAAATCACTGATCAGAAATTGCCAAACGCTCCTAAAGAAGTTATCACTTCAATAAAAAAATTATGCAGCAGATATTTTTGGAAATTATTTAAATGGGAATAATGTCATTTAAAATTTGAACTTATACCATACTTAACCAATTTTAAGCTATGTTTATGGCTATAAAAATTGTGTAGATGGGCCACTGTGTAATACCAATAGAACACTGTTGCTTGAATTAAGTAATTATATTGTTAACAATATGGAAGAAATTATTTGTCGGGGAGAGATTTAAATATAAATACAAATGGAAAATAATGGTTAATGAAGAAAAAACCCAAGCAATCATATTTCCTTTTAATAAGTCTCCAAAGCTTGCTCCCACTGGACCATTCACCATTCAAAACAACCGGATACCGTTATTTAAACCGTATATTGATGACATCTGCGTCAAAGCTACTAGGTGTAGTAAAGCTCTCTATTTTTTCTTAAATAAAAAGTCGAAGTTAAATATTAAAGAATAAAATGTTGCTTTATAAAATGTGTATCAGACCTATTTTGACTTATGCCTGTCCCGTTTGGAAGGATTGTGCAAATTCTCATCTAAAGCGCCTTCAAGTTATCCAAAACAGGAATCTAAAGACTATCTTTAACTTGCCAAATAGATTTCCTAGATCCAAATAAAATTGATATCTTATACTTTATACGATTTCACCCTGTCATTTTCTCATAGATGCAGGACTTTAGCCCATGCCCTCTTGAGGAGTTTGTCATAGTCAGTGTTTTTTTTTCTCTATTTTTATACAGGAGTCGAAAAGACTGATCTCAAAACGGTCTCATATTTATAACTTGTGATATTAATAAAGGTTTTTTACTATCTTTTTCCTATAAATCAAGATTATTTTAAGTGAGTATTTTACAAATTATATACCTTTAACTTATTTGTTGCAATATCTCTAGATAAAATCTCAAACATTGCATTACTTGTAAATATTGAATATGCAGTCTGTGATAGAAATAAAATAACAGCAACAACAAATATGAATAAAAGTATTTATCGTCAAATTGCCTTGTACGGATTTGATAGCAGTATTATTTTTATTTATTTATTTATTTATTTATTTATTTATTACAGCTTTGATAAGCCTACATATATATTACATTATTTCTTACATTAATTCTTATAATCTAACACATTTAAGCTATCTCACAGGTGTTGTTTTACAGTAATTGTATAGTAGTTTATTGAACCGGTTTTGATTTTCACAATTTTTTATCTCATTTGGCAGGTTATTAAAAGTTTTAAGTCCCTTGTAATATAAATTCTATTTTCCATATTCTGTTCTATAAAGAGGTAGTCTGAAATTATTTATGTCTCTTGTTATATATGTATGAATTTCATTGACATATGTAACGTTACTACTAAGGTACTCTGGGACTAATCCATTTTTAATACTATACATAAGTTTCATTGTATGGTAAAGCAACTGTTGTTTTATACTCAACCAATTTAATGAATTTAGCATGGTAGCTGTTGTAGTATCATATTGTGCTTTTAAAATGTATCGCATATCTTTATTTTGCATTTTCTGGAGCCTATCAGTCTGGGAGTCAGGTAGAACATAAAGTAATGATGGACAATATATAAAATGGGCTTCTATTATAGTTCTATAAACTAATATTCGGTATTTTTTCTTCGTGTACCTACATGTTCTTTGCATAAATCCTACCTTCTTTGCTATTTTATTTACTATGTAATCTATGTGATCATTTAATTTAAGTTTATTGTCTATCTGAATGCCTAAATACTTAATTTTGTCTACTTCGCTTATATTTTCATTATTAATTTTTAACGGCTGAATATTTAAGTTTAAATTACATCGAGATATTATCATAAATTGAGTTTTTTTAATGTTTAATTTCAGTCTATTTGTACACAGCCAAATATATAACCTGTTTAGATCTTCTTGTACTTTTATCATGGCATTGCTTATATCAGTACTACTTATTGTTATTAAGGCATCATCAGCAAAAAGTTTAATTTTACAATATTTAAGACACTTTACAATATCATTTATGTATATGTTAAATAAAATCGGTGCTAAGACTGATCCCTGGAGTAGGCCGATTTCAACTGGTATTTCTTTCGATATTGCAGTATCTATTACTGTGCGCTGTTTGCGATTTGTTAGAAAGCTGCGAAACCATTTCAGCTCTATTCCATGTATTCCAATCTGTTCAATTTTTTTAGAAGTATTTCTCGATCTATTGTTTCAAAAGCTCTTTTTAGGTCTATGAAGACGGCCACTATTGTTTTCTTTGAGTTTAAGTCTTCTTTCCATTGAGCCAACACCATATTGAGTGCCGTTTCGCAGGAATGAAGTTTTCTAAACCCTGACTGTTCCTTAATTATAATTTTATTACCATCTAAATATTGCACTAGTTGAATTTTTATCACAGTTTCTAAGATTTTTTCCATATTTGGAAGTGTAAGGCCTCAGTTCTTCAGCTTTAAATGTTTTCGCCACTTTTTTTACAGGTACTACAGTAGATATTTTCCATAGATTCGGAACAATTCCAGTTTTTATACTTTCATTTATAATTATTGCACAAAGATGTCCTAAATATTGCACAGAGTCTCTTATTACACCCTCTGACAGAAGATTTTTACCACCAATTTTGTATTTAAAATTGATGACTATTTTAAGTACATCATCAGTTGTTATTTCTGTAAATGTTAGCCTAGTATGTATCTGGCTATTTATTTCATTAACTGTTTGTAATCTTTGAATATTATTGTTTATGTCGATTATGCTTTCAACAAAGTATTTGTTTAAAGTTTCTGCAATTTCAATTTTGTTATCGTAAACTTTATTATTTATGTAAATTTTATTTATTGTATTTTTTTCTTCTGTTATGTTCACTGTTTGCTTTAGATATTTCCACATTAACTTACTATCGGTACTATTTATTTCACTATTTATTTCAACTTAGAATTATCGGTAAAATGATAGTTTAAAATTATGAAACTATTATTTCAGCCTTTATGACTCATATGAAATTCTTGAGCACAGATGCTGACCTTGCAATATATCAACTGTTTACGCAACATCATTACAAAGTCGTATAGAGTCATTACCAAAGGAAAACTTAACCAAAATTTGAAAATAAAAACAAAGGGGAAATTGTTTTCCCCCAAAACCACCAGAAATCTTTGCAAAACCCAAGAAAATAAATACACTCAGAGCACTTTGCTATATACATACATATAAGTAAAACATAAACAATACATGCACACATACATACGTTACACGCCCACATGCACACATTTGACTTGCAGTCATTCTGAATTCGCTTAACATGTATGCTTCTTTTTCTTACCTTTAGTAACTGTTTTTTTTTTTTTTGTTATGTCTTCTACATCAAACTTTATAAGCAACAAAAAAAACAAAAATTAAGCACTAAATAAAAAAAAAACAGGCGACACCCAAAATTATGCAGCATTCCGAGTGCAGAACAAAAAAAAAAAAAAATACAACAACAAAGTAAATAAACAAAAACTACCCACATGACTCTGGAAACGCATAAAAATTGCTTAACTCCAAAAAAAAAAAAAAACACCCACTAGGAAAAACACTCACACTCTACACTAGCACACTACAACAACCCGCTTCAGGACATTCATTATAACTGTGTAAGGATCTTGAAAAAGGTAGCTTTTGAAAGCCTAGGCATGAAATTTGGAATGCAATGTTTTGTTTTTTATGTCGGTCTATATAGCATATATACCATAAAACAGAAAAAAACATGGCTGCTGCTTAAGTACCTGCTGCCTTACCCTTGGGTTACACATTCTTTTTTGTTCTATTTTTTGTAAATTCTCTTTTATTTCATTTATTTCGTTTTTGTTTTTTTTTTCTTGCTATCTTACAAGTGAAGCAAGTCGAGGTCTAGGAGTAAAAGCTTCGACAGGAATTGTTAGCTATTTTTTGAGATTTTCTGTTTTTTTTTTACTTTGTTTGTTGTTTCATACATCATTTTATTGTTTTATATCTACAAGCTGTTTTGGCAGTAAATGTAGCTGTTATTTTCTTATTGTTGTTGTTGCAAGGAAGTTGATGAACGCACAAGTTAACTACAGGACGCTGCTTTTGCTGGCTCATAATAATAAAGATGAAGCTTTTTTATTTTTTGTGAACCAGTTGTTGTTAATGTTTTCTTTTTTTTTCTATTTTTCATTTCTTATTTTTGGCTCTTAGTTTCCGGACTTGTCTTGTATTGAAGCATTTCCGGTTGTTGTTGTTTTTGTTATTGTGCTGTTATTAACGGAGAACTAGGAAAAAATATGTATGAAACTCTGGCTTACTTGCTGGAAATCAACTCTCTAACCTTGTTCTGAACAATACTTAAACTAAGAATTATCGTTGCATTTTTAAAAATTGATGGCCAAAATAATTGATGAGACACTTAATTTCTATTTCAATCAGGAAAACAATAACGTTATGAATATTGGATAGCTTGTTGAATTTTTTGTTTGAAATTTTGTGAGTTTCTTTTTTTATTCATGTTGAAAAAAGTTGGCGGTCGTGAAGAGAAAAATGAATAAAATTTTTCCAACACGACTTGTTCATGTTGGTATAGAAAAGTATATGTATTCTTGATCAGCATCATCACCCGAGTCGATTTAGCAATAAACGTATGTCTGTCCGTTCATCTCCGGCTCTCCCTTAAAGCCCCCTGTTCAGGTGTAGGAATAAAATAAAAAAAATAAATAACTGGCCATTTCAGCCCTTGAAAGGACTTTAACCTAGCTTCTTATGAGCAATTGTGTTGTGCGTGTTATTAAGTTTGTACACAATTGACCGAGAACCGGGCATACATGCTTAACGCCGACTCCGAACGGCGATGAACGGAATGTTCTCGTTCTCAAGAAGCTTTACATGGCATTTTGATTACTCTCTGAGGTTTGCCATTGTCTGCAGAGAGGTGGCGGCCGTACAGAAAAATTTTTTTAATTCAAATAATTTTCTGTTGCTGCTGGGGTTCGAACCTGGGTATCCAGGTTCGTTGACATAGCGGCCACGCACTTTAACCAACTACGCCACGGACGCACATTGGTTGAAGAGTGGCCGAAATTAATTTTTTTCATGTTCACCGATTTGGATAATTTTTTGGTATTTTGTTTTCAGATATCTGAATATTATGATTCCTTAATATTTGGCTGATATATTCATTATTTGTTTGGACAGACATGCTCGAAGATCATATATGCTCGCTTGTTTAAAATGGCATGCAAATTTACTGTATATTCAATCTTTTGGTACAGTCACAGTAATCTTATCATTTGACTTTGTTGTATATTTTCGTAAGTGACAATTATCATAGATGTCATTTGCATTAAAAAAGTTGGAAAAAGTGCCATATAAAAAATTTCGTAGAACGAAATGTAAACAACATCACAATTTCTATGTTCATCAACTTCAGTGTACTGCATCTTTTTAGCCCTGTGGAGCCCTGTTTAACGAAAGATGTCAAGTTACAGCTTGAAGTCTCAGCTAAAAGTAAAATAAAAATTCAGCTGCTCCTACTTGCTCCTTTCCAAAAAAAACAGTAAAAACTATAAAGTGATAAAGTATCAAAACATGAATTTTGGTTCATGCTTGTTGTTGTTGCCATAGGCTCAGGAAGCCTATGCAAAAAAAAACCGCGCCGAGAAATGTTAAATAAAGCTGAAATTCAGAAGAGATTAAAGTTGACACTGGGCATAAATGTGGACGCAGTGAAGCAAGGTATGGGCACAACCAACGATGGCAATACGGCAAGATGGTTTTTCGAAAATCCAGCTAAAACTGCAGACGTAATTGGCATAAAAGAAGAGCTAAAACATAGATTTAAAATTATTTTGGCCACAATAAATTGTATGCAGCGATCGACACTAGCAAATTTCATATATATTGCATGGATACCGCCAAGTTGTTTGTTTATCTTTATGGCTGGTACTACATGCCTGTAACTGTGCATAAGATTCTGGTGCATGGTAGCAAAATTATAGCTGAAGCTATTCTGCCAATAGGTATGTCTCTATTCTAAAGGCCTATCTAAAGGCCCTTATAAAGATAATGATGTTAAAAAATTATTAAAATACTATGCTTAAATTACTTATTCATGTTTGTTCTATTTGTTTTTTTCTAAGGGAGGTGGGCGTAAAAGTGGGCGGATCAGGTATATATTTTTAGGAGCCCATTCTACAATTATAATATATATTTTTTGTGAAAATTGAGTTGATGCAGTAAAAATCAAGGGAGTTATGCCACTTTTTCAATACAAGTTGTATGGGAAGTGGGCGTAAAAGTGGGCGGATATTTTTCAAATTTCACACAAATGATTCTGAGTGTTTAAAAATGATATGTGCCAAAAAACAATGCCGTAGGTCAAAATTTAATTTTCTCTTTGTATGGGAGGTGGGCGTAAAAGTAGGCGGAACATTTTGATTTTTCCATTTTTTTCTTGATTCAAACAAAAAATGCCTATGTACCAAGTTTCATTGTCCTTCGACAACTTCTTCTATTTTTAGCCGCTCGTTCTATGAACTTCAACCAATGTGGGACGCCAGGTGTAGGAATAAATACAAAAAAAAATCATTTAAAGGAATGCCAGAGATGGTTAATATGTATGACCCCGTTACTTTTGCAAAATGAACATTTTTGCCTTCGGGACCTTTTTCCTCCGACCACTCCTTAGGGGGGCTCCCATACAAATTTTATGATTTTTGTATATTTTTTTCCTACACCATAGACGGGTCCTACTACATAGACGGACAGACAAACGTATATTGCTAAATCGACTCGGGTGGGGATGCCGATCAAATATACATATACTTTTCTATACCAACATGAACAAGTAGTTTTGGAAAAATTTTATTAATTTTTCTCTTCACGAAGACACCAACATTCCTCAACATGAATATTTTGAAGCCAACACAAGTTCGAGACGGAATAGCATTGAACCGTTGTGATCGATCATTGTTGGTGTACATGAAGCACATGCAAACTTCATGAAGAATGATACACAACACGCCAACTCTGCTTCACACAAAAATTAAATGAAAATAAAATTGTGTGTTGTATGCTTCAAACTGTGTTTATGTTCATGTTTGTTTGATATTTTTGCTTCATGAGTGTAAAATTCTGAACCCTGGTTTTTATTAAAAATTAAAAAAAATTAAATTTGTTTTTTTTTTTTTAATTTATTGACACGAATACTACTTGGATCGTGCAGTGGGATTTGCCATGATCTTGAGAAGATAATACAGGGCTATACATTTCATAGTTTAAAAAGAAATAGGCTGTACATTGGATCCATCCGTAGGTTCTGACGTGACAACATATCTCTATCCTTGTCCTTATTCTTGTTCCTATACTTTTCTTCCAAAACTTGTCCTCATCGTTATTCTTATTGTTATATTTGTCCTAATAATTGTCCTAATTCTTGTCCAAGCTTTTAATTTAATCCATGCTCAAATTGTTGTACCTTATCCTTGTTTGAATCCCACTCATAATCTTTGTCTTACTTATTAAACTAGTATTTGTCCTAAATCTTGTCCTTAATGTGTCCAAATCCTCGTTTCATTTCTTTTTCTTATCCCCTTCCCAATCTTGTCCTTAATTTTTTTTGATGTGTCTAAATCTTTGTTCTTATCCTTGTCGTAGTCGCAATGCTTGTCTGAATTCTTGTCCTTCTCCTTGTCCAACTCCATAATATTAACTTTGTCCTACTCCTAATCTTATTCCTCATTCTTTTTCTAATCCTTGTTGTAAACCATATAAAAATCCTTACTTTATCCTTATTAAATCCTTATACCAATCCTATTTTAATGCTTGTCCTTATTTTTATTTTATTTTTGTTTTCGTTTTTGTATTTGGTTTATATAGGTTAAAGGGGACTTCTCTTATTATTTTCGTCATGTGGCAGGTAACCTCAGCCTACCTGGCATCCCTGATAAGTCAAACATTTTATTGCAATTTTCTTTGTATTGTTGTATTTCCTGAAATTTACGAAAATGGATCGTTTAAGCATCATATAATGCATTCAAATTAAAACCTTTTCAGAAGCAGTGAATCTTGTATGGCCACATTTTGCAATTTAATGGTAGATAATGGCATTCATCATCGCCTTACTGTGCGAAAAATTGTGAAGATAGTAAGGAAAAGTGAAGAATTTTGCTGTAACACGTTTCATACCCAAGACAATCGAAAAAATTTCATGGAATGAGCTAATTAAAATGCCAACTTCATCAGAAACTTCTCTAATTATGATTTGTTGATCGATCCTATTCCATTCCTTTACGATTTCATCGGTTGTTGTTGTGCTAAGACGACCCGTACGCTCGTCACCTTAAACGTCTTCACGGCTATTTTGAAAACACTTATATTGGGTGTTTTTTTTAGGGGTTTGTTTTTCGAATAGAGATAAAACTGGCATTTTGTGGTCAAATCTGGCAACTCTAATGTCATTTATGTTCAGTTTGGTTTGCCATTTCATCATGGACAGGTTGACAAAAGAACAACGCTTGCAAATCGTGCAAATTTATTTCGAAAGTAATGGTTCAGTTCGCGAAGTTTACCGCAAGTTCCGTCCATTTTATTGTCGATATAATCGTCCATCAGAGCAATTAATTCGGTTAACCATGGGTCGTTTTCGCACTACGTTTACTCTATGTGATAATACGCATCCGCAGAGACATCGAACAGTGCGCACCGAAGAAACAATTGCCGCTGTAGAGCAAAATGTTGAAGAGGACCCGAATGAATCGATTCGCCACCGTGCACAGCAATTGGAGCTTTGTCCATCAACTTTATGGAAGATTTTGCGCAAAGATCTTGGCTTGCGACCTTACAAGATCCAGCTTGTGCAAGAATTAAAGCCGCGAGACCATGCAATGCGTCGTGATTTTGGTGTATGGGCCGAAAATGAGATTGATCTCGATGCTGATTTTCATCGCAAAATTTTGTTCAGTGATGAGGCTCATTTTTGGTTGATTGGCTACGTCAACAAGCAAAATTGCCGCATTTGGAGTGAAGAGAATCCACATGAGATCCTTGAGACGCCATTACATCCACAAAAACTGACTGTTTGGTGTGCTCTATGGGCTGGTGGAGTCATTGGGCCATACTTCTTCCGAAATAATGCTGGAGTGTCAGTTACCATTAATGGAGACCGGTATAGAGCCATGATAACCGACTATTTTGTTCCCGAATTGGGTGGCATGAATGTGGATGAGTTGTGGTTCCAACAAGACGGCGCTACATGCCACACAGCGCACGTCATAATCGATTTATTGAAGGAAACATTCGATGAGCGCATAATTTCGCGGAATGGACCTGTCAATTGGCCACCAAGATCGTGTGATTTGACACCATTGGATTATTTTCTTTGCGGATATGTGAAGTCGCTCGTCTACGCCAACAAACCAGAAACGTTAGGGGACTTGGAGGCCAACATTCGTGGCGTTATTGCCGACATACGGCCCCATATGCTCGAAAAAGTGGTGGAAAATTGGACTTGTAGAATTGGCTTTATTCGAGCCAGCCGCGGCGGCCACATGCCCGAAATCATATTTAAACATTAATGGCATAAAATTCTCCTTCCAATAAAGCCAAATTGATGGACATTAAAACGATTTTCTTGTGTTTTATTTCAATTCGAAGTTCTATACCTCTAAAAAAAACACCCTGTACTACTCATAAAATCTTGTTTTACTCATAGCAGATTCACCGAAAGCAATAATTTGAAATAGAATATCAAAACTACCGTTACTTTTGGAACACAATTCGAATTTATTTTATCCTCGTTTATCCTCTTTTTTTCGAAAGCACTGAAAAAGAAGCAGTTATCAGAATTTTGCCCCTTACATGGGATAAAACTAATGGCAAAAAAAGTGTTAGCACTGGAAACAGATCGACAATTTTTCAAAAAGATAAGACGCCTGGTCAATGGTTTTTAGAATGGAGGCTTTTCCTGTAAGGATGAAAATGGGAATCTAGTGACAGATAACCAGATTATTGGCAACAATGCTGCCGATAGAGATAATATCTCGGAAATCCCAATTATGGAAGACAGCGTTGAAGTTCTGCTGCCCAACTACTCATATAATGAAGTCTTGAGAGCTTTAGCTTGGTTGAAAAAAAAAAAACAAGGACGCGAAAGCCATTGCTGAGCCGTGCAAGAACGAACCCGAAGCTCTATTTAAATCACGAGTTTCAATACAGAATATGTTTAGTGGAATGCATTCCACATAATTGGAACCTCATTGTGTTTTATCCAATCCACAAGAAAGGCATCCCACCCACCATTTGCTACACCTTTCTTGGGATAAGACTTCTTAACCCTTTGACGACCGCTCCTGAACCGCTGGAAAATTCGTTAATCCGACAACGGATTCGTGTTAAGCGACTCCATATTACTGAACAAAAGTGTCGCAAAAAACAATTTTTTTTACCTGCAAAAGTGTGAAAAATCATGGGACCTATGTGTCCCAATGGTCGTCAACGGTAAAAACGCATGCCACTATTTCTTCTCGTTGACAGTGTGCAAACGAAAAGTTTGAGGTTGAATATTGTTTTATTCATGAGAACTCGTTGTTTTTAATCTGTTATGAAAGTTTACCAATGAAAGTATATATAGTATATATTAAAAAATAACCTTTGCAATGATGGTACTTTGACCTCTCTGTACTATGACTATTGTACTATGATGACTATGACTATTGGTTTAACAGATATTCCCGAAATATTTAAAAAGATTGTTAAATATTTGCTACGGAGTAATGTTTGACATCCAATGAAAGGTTGAAAAATAAACTTTCCAATGGTGGTACTTTGACCTCTTTACGACTCTTCAAAATACCACAAAATAGGTTAAATTATCCAAAAAATCGGATCTTTCATTTGATGCAAAACGAAAATCCGTAACAAAAAAATTGTTGGGATTTTTCAACGAATTTTTGAGCTAGTTTGGAAATAGTCTTAGAGTGGCCAAAGTACCACCATTAGAAAAAAAATTAAACTTTTGATTTTGTGTTTTTATTTCAGTATTACTACGAACACGATCGCAAATCAAAGACTTAATTCTACTTGCGTTTTTCTGCAATCGCTTTGATTTGAGTGTGCACAATCAGTGGCGGATCTAGGATTCACCGGAGGGGGGAAGGACTGAGCTAACAGTTTTATAGACCAAAGGGGAGGCTGAAACGGCTTTTAGCGCTTTCTTTCAATTTTTTCCCACATAAAAAATTCTTGAAGGGGGATGGCGGCTATAGCCTTTGCAACCCGTATGTAAATCTGCCGCTGTGCACTGTGGTTACAACAAAATTTCTACTTCGAATAATGATTCATTTTCTATATCTGCATTGGAAGTCCGCGGGCAACTGGCTACTCAAATGATCAATACGGTCACCAACCGCGAAGTTCTAAGGCAGGTAGGTAAGAGATTTAAACTTGCGGATATCACTTCCCGTTCCGATAACTCTGCAAAAGTGAAACGGGACGTAAGGATGTATTTTCTGCTCAAAATAACACAAAGGCCATCGAATAAATACAATTTGTGCCTTTTGCAAAAAAACATTTTGCTTCGCCAATGATCGAAAAAACTTAAAATTTCTTCATAAGAAAATGAAAATTCAATGCATTGGTCAAAAATGCAAACAAATTTATTTTTATTTCAAATAAATCAACTTTTCAACAAAATTAAATATGTCATAGATTTTTACCGTTGACGACCATTGGGACATATAGGTCCCGTCAGATTTGGTGGTCGCGTGGATAGCCCAAGTGGACTATCTTTTTTTGGTATTTTTGTTAAAAAGTGAAAGGTTTCCCGCAACTTTCCCAAAAATGTTTTACCTATAGCTCCTCCTAGCCCCAAAATATTGCAGCAAGAAGAAGGGGGAGAAAAAGTAAAGATTTTTCGACTTTGAGGTAGTCTGGTAATCAAAGGCATGAATCTACCCTTGAAATTAAGTTTTTTTCTGGAAGCCACATTCATTCCCTGTTGAATGATACCTTATAAAGAAAAATCGTTTGTATAGTTTTTCCAGGAAAAATTCGAAAGTAAAAGGGTCACCGGTGTCCCATTGGTCGTCAAAGGGTTAATATGGCATATAACGTCCCTTCTATCGTATTATTTAAAAGACGAAAGCCCATCGTTAGCTTACTGATTGAACCTTATCAGTGCGGCTTCATATGTTGAAATCTAACATCGACAATATATTTACGTTTTGAAACATTCCCAGAAAACACTAGAAAAAGAAAAAAATCGCCGTCAACAGTCCCATATGGAATCTTGTTGAAACAATTTTTGTTTATTTATGGGAAAAGGGAGAATAAATTAAAATCCAAAATATCTGAATTTTGTATAAAAAAAATTACACCGACCATTAACAGCAGCTCAGCTCAATTTGTTAAGGACCTCACCTTGATTCGTTTGATACCGAAACTTTAGTAGGTTTCAAACTACCCAGTAGGGGAAGTATTCATTAATGAACTAGTTATATACTTGGTAATGGGAAGTAGTTTCCTGCTGAATTACAAGGCACAGAAATAAGGCATCATTTTAATATGGGCTTGTGGGGCTTACAAGTATTACAGCATAGCTTATTTATTTTTTTTAAATTGTTAGCGAGGATGAAAGGTTTTGACTAGGTCGTGGCTGTTTGGCTCGTTGTTCGACCGTTGTTACGAGGCATTCTCTTTGACATTATTTATTTAGAAAGCGAAGGCGTAATGATATGTGCTTACAGGGTAACTAGTTACTGAGCTAGTTATGGCAATAATGACTTCTCATTATTCACCGCTCCACTGGGTAGGTAATTCCTTAGCGCAGGACTTTTTCTTATGTTGCAGAAGATCGCCCAAGCTGCTGATCTGAGACGTAGTCGCACGATATCTTATATATATTACGCAAACTCAAATTTTGTCTGGCATAAGGCTTTTTAAGTACAAGTCCAATTTTAATAAATTTAGTATAGTTTGATAAATTTAGACCTGTAGATGTGCAAACTGGACTTTTTATTTCTTAAAAATTTATATTTTTGAAGTTATAGCTTATTAAAGTTTGCATATTTGAGAACAACGTTATCAAACTCAGAGCAAAACTATTCGCTGCTCACATTTCGCTCTCTTCTGTCTCTTCTTAATAGAGCGTCTGTTAAGAACAAAATGAAAGTCAGAAAATATATAAAGCTCTCGCAAGCCGCTCGCGCTGAACGCTAGCAACCAAGATACATACAAGTTTTTTTTATTGCAATTTTCCGCTCACATTTCACTTAATTCTGCCTCTTCTTTATATAGGTTATGTTCTTATAGTTGCTGGGGGCAGCAACGCGCACCGGTGGTCACTAGTTCTATAAGATCGTTAAATTGCTGGGGTATGCTGATGATATCAGTGACCATATTAAGCACGAAGTCAGTGCAGCTTTTTATAGATCAGGAAGAATTCAGTCAAATGTATCTTGCAGTGAATGCAGAAAAAATTAAATGATTGTTGAGAACAAACAAACAGACCCAGAGTCTTGGAAACCACGTCCCTGTCGACAACACCTACTTCGAGGTTTTTAAGGACTTCATCTAGCTAGTGTGCATCGTAAACCCTTCCAACGATATTCACTTTGAAAACAACAGGTGCTATTTTAGGTTAAATACGCTTATAGAGTAGCAGACTCTTTCCGAATTAGGAGAAGCGAACAACTAAAGAGGCCTAGGCAAGTTCTTAGATCAGGCCCTAGGCGACTTACGGCTATAAGCGCTAATAAAAAAAAAAGTAAAGATGGGCTCGAATAGGAGCATTTAATTTTTGTTAAATATGCTCTTATTTACTTTTTTTTCTTGTTTCCATTGAACGCGAAAAACATCTTTGACAGAGTTTATGGCCCATACCTTTTTAAAAAAACATTGAATTGAGCTCATTACGACTTCAATAAACAAAATCAATTGAAGTAATGAATATCACATTTAACTACAGCAAACTTGTTAAAACAATTCTTGGTTTTTTTCCGAAAAAAAGGGAGAATAAATTAAAATCCTTTTAAAAATGCTTTTAATGTCTCTTAGTAAATTGGAAGTTCTGTACCCAACTTAAGTGGGAAAACAAAAAATCTGTGTAACAAACATAAAATTAAATCCTGACAAGAGTTTCTATAATAAAGCGAAAACAAATTGTTAACCTTTTCCCCCCTCCAACCCTTTGCTAATGGCAACAATAATCTAATTATTTTAAGAGTTTCAACATAAAAGATGCTCATTAAGCTATTACCGAGGGAAAAGGGTTAATTTGATGTCATAATCTGAAGGAGTTTATACAAGGTTAAACAGTGTAATTGCTTTGAAGAAAACAAGTCAATTCCATGTTTGAGCTCGCAAATAGAGAAATCCTGATAAAGTTAGAAGTTCATTTCGAATTTTCTTTAAACAAAAATGATAATTCTATCTGCCAGCACAACACTTTGTTATGAGCTCATCTAGTAAAATTTTAATTTTTCCAAAAATTATGCTGCTAAAAAAGAAAAATCCCTCCTTGCTGTTAGCTATAAGATTGTCTTAATTATGCATAATCAAGGTTTCTTGCTTCAAATTACCTCAACATGTTGAAAAAATGGCTTTCTTAAATTTCAACCCAATCGTCCGAGCAGGGGCGGGAACACATAACAAACACATTATTTCACACCCTTGTTTCTTTTTATTTGGGGGTTTTTATATGCTTGAACTCCTTGAAGTTGCGAAGAAGTCGCGTAAGTCACTGTTTTTTTTTTTTTTGCTACCCAAACGTGTCTAAGACACGACGACCGCCCCCCACCCAACACCTCTATACAGCTCAAACATATCATCATTACCAGCTGATATTTATATCCTCACCTTCTCAGTGACGTGTTGTCCGTCTGCTTAAGTCTCGAGGCTCAACTTACCTTATTTTTGGCTATTTTAATGAGACCAAATAAAGTAATGCACTAAATGAGTGGGCGTGGGTGGCGTAATTTTATTTTTTTTGGTGTTTTTCTTATTCGGATTTTTTGTTTTTTTGGGAATGGCGTGTAACACAATTTGTGGGGTCGTGTACTGGTCAATAAGGTGAAAGTGCAGCGCATACATTTTGACTTGAAATGAGACTCCGTGGAATTAAGACTTCCTTCCGCCTGCGTTGTCTTCGTCTTTATGTCTGTGTGATGTGTTTTTTTTTTATTTTTATTTTTTTGACTTCTTGGTCTGCTGGTCTGGTCTGCTCCGCTGTGGTATGCTTTTTTGTTGGCTTCTACAAACAAAAGTTTTACTTACATTTTCTTTGTATTTTCTTTGTTCTTTCTGGCTCTTCGTTGTGTTTTTTTTTTTTGTATTTATATTTTTTATTCTTCGACTTGACTTGGCTTTTTTATTTAATTAATTTTTCTGCTGGCACATTAAAGTGTGTGTCCAGTTGGCGCTGTACAGGTTGGAGGAGGGTTCAATTTGTATGGGTTTGTTTTTCCACTTCAGCCACGTTGCTTGTGCTGCTGCTGCTTCTTCTTCATCATCATCTCCTACTCCTTGTTCTGCTGATATTGCCTTTCTGGCTGTTGTTTTTTCTATGTTTTGCATTTCTTAGCAATTTTTTTTTGTGCCAGTTTTTTGTTGTCTTTAGGGAAATTTCTGTGTCCTTACTTTAGGGCGAATTTTAATTAATGTTTGCCTGTTTTGCTGTTTCACCTTTGCCATTTTTGTTGTTTTTATTCTTTTTTTTTTTATTATATTTCAAATCAGCTTCTAGCTATTTCCTTCATTTCGATTTAACTTTTTAAAGTATTCTTTGTAGTTTTGCATTATTTTCGTTTTAGTTATTTTTGGTTTTTTTTTTTTTTGTTTTTTTTTTATTTTTTTCTCTGCATAGCTTTTAAGCATATCGCCTAACTTAGCTGCTGGACCCACCTTAATGTGTCACAAGTTTTTTTGACATTTATTCGTAGTCTTTTCTATCATTGGCAGCAAATCGTTTTAATTTATTTGGTATTTTTTTATTTGCTGTCGCTATTTCCTTTTGTTTTCTGTTGCGTTTTTGCTGTTGTAAAACATTAATTAAAATTTTTTCTTGCTGTCGAAATACGAGCTGAAAGAAATCGAAACTTTTAATGAATATTCAGAGCTATGCATAATTATTTTATAGCTTTTTCTTCGGACATTTTTATATTTATTATGATAATTAAGAATGCGAAAAAGTTAAGCTGTGAAATGTTATAAAAACTTCTTGAAGGACAGTTTGAAGCTGGAAATTTAATTTATTATAATGAAGAAAAGTTAAAAATAAATATTGTCAGTAGAATTTAAGACTTCTTTCATAGACAAGCGAATAAATCTGTTGATAATTCCCTGTTTTTAATAACAATTTTCCAATGACAAGTCATAGAATTGACAAATTTACAGGAACAGTGTGTTATGGCTTTTTAAGTTGGTTGGATCGTTTACCACACCGCTTCATATTGTGAGGTCTATTGTCTTTCACTGTCTTTATGACATTTTTGTAAAGGCTTAGTATGTAATTTACTAGGCTCTTCAATAAGTCACAGAATTTTGGCAAAATTCATTTATATTATTCAATACTTACTTACTTAACTTAGTTCAGTGATTTTTCCAAATTTCCATAGCTTTTGTATAGGTAAGTTTAAAAAAACACATTGTAGGGAACCTCAATTTAACCAATTTATGCCTTAAATTTCCCACTGAACCGCATCTGCACAGATAGCTCTGCCACACTTGAACCACATCTGCAATAAATAACGGGTCTTAAACCTGCAAAATTTAGGCTCTGCAACTTCTGAACCCCACCTGGACAAAAACCCGGTCATACTGCGAACCGCCCCTGTTCATAAACACGCAGCTGTGCGACCCGCAATCAAACAATAACAAAGCATGCAGCGAGCCAGTGGCATGATCAAGTGGCGCAACAACAAAACAATATAACAAAGGCGCATAAAGCAAAAGCAGTAAAACATACAAACAACATGCGTTACATGTACCCACAAGTGGCAATAAAAAAATACATAGGAGTCAATAAACAGCGACTATGACAACAATTACATGCAGGGCAAAAAATTGCCGCTAGTTATAAGCAAGCGGAAGTCAGATCGAGATCGGATGGTAACTTGTGACACAAACAAGATCCCTTTACTCTTTTTGAGGATAAAAGGAGTCAACGAACCAACAGTGAATCTCTTTTTGAAGTCAACACGCAAGCAGAGCACATCGGTGAGTCGAGTGAACAAGTGATCAAGGACAAGAAGTGAACCAGTGACAGCGGACAGAAATTCCTAATGTGTTTAAGGTGGACACCTGCCGTATAGGCTTAATTCCACGTTGCTCCATAGCATGGGACCGAATTATTGCGTTGGCCTACGCCCCTTGAGGGTTCAAAGGTACCAAATTAGCTGCATGTTGTGATGACATTTCGCAACCCTTGGTTTGGGTGGAGGCCTATCTAACACCTCTTCCGTACTAAGGGGTACAGCACCCGAGTTGAGAATGCAACTCCACACTGAGCAAGATTGCTCTACCCGCGATATAGGTACTAAACCACAGCCACCACGATACTCCCCGAAGGGCCAACCCAATCAGTCGGCCTGACAAAGTCAGGGGCCGTCGACTACCCGTGGTACCAGTTTTTAAGTCTTTGGTCGGACTTCGCAGCAAGCTACTACCAGTTGAGCTCATCATAGCTCCGGACCGGTTGCCAAACATAAAACAAATAACTACAACTCCTCATTCACACACCATGCAAATCACGGACCATCACATACAGACCCAATGCACTCAAATATTGCCACTAATTCCGCCTGGTACGCCGCCTTTCAAACACCTGACAAGCATACCGATTTAATTCAGCAATTTGCAAATTGCATAAATCAAAATCACCATTCGCACGCAAAACACCCATTGCACGCAAATCACTAATGTCTTCATAAAAAGGACACTCACGAAGAACATGCAACCAATCCTCACGGACTGACCCACAATCACACCTCTCAGTCACACTCAAGTGTCTTTCATGCAAAAATGCATTGAAAGAACCATGCCCTGTCAACAGGAAGCCCAGGCTCAAGCTGAAGCCAAAGTCTGGACAACCACTCACAAACATAACGTCACGTATAAAATTTACGTGACCCTTCCATGCTGACATTCATTCCATCTAGATTGCCATCTAGACCGCACACACTCTATCAGCATAGCCTTCCATTCATTCTCATTCATACGTCTTACATCCGTATGAGAGACCCAATCAAACAATAAGGAGGGCACATCCTTCCGAATCCCGTAAGCAAAACATTGCTGTATTACCACAAGATCAAGAGGTGGCACCCCCAACAGCACTTGTAAGGCATCGGTTGATACCGTACGACATACCGGCATACACCCAATCAGAATGGCTCTCTGACAAGAGAGTATCTAACGATATCCCACAGCAGACCTGATATACCACCCCAGACAGGAGAGCCATAAGTTGCACAAGCAACAAATAAACCCCCATACATGAGGCGCACAGCCTGCCTACTGAGGCCGCATTCACTCCTTAGCAGACGGCGCACTTTACCTACAACCGTCAAAAGACGGACCCTCACATCAACCAAATGAACTAAAAAGTTCATTTGCTCCGATATAGTTATCCCCAAGTATTTGACTTCTGTCGCATTACTGAGGCTAACTTCATTCACACGAACACATGGATGACGACTAGACGATAATCTGCCTTTCAGTAGCATCATCACAGTCTTGTCCATGGCCACACTCACACCAACACGCTCACCCCAATCGAACACTTTGCCCATGGCAACACGTGCCCTTACTGCCAGTTCAACACTAGACTGACCTTTAACCAAGACAAGCAGGACATCAGCATAAGCACAACATTTATACAGTTGCTGAAGCTGCCTCAACAAAGGATCCATCATGAGGCTCCAAATGAATGGACCACAGATAGATCCCTGCGGACAATGTCGAACAACTTCTGTCCATTCACATTGATTAACACCAATGACACTTTACGCCTGCCGGAAAAGTAACTCCTCCAGAGCTTACCTTCCTGACACCCTACCTCATTCAATCTTTCACACACTATCCCAGCAAAGATAATCGAAAGCCCCCTTAAAATCAATAAATAGTCCCAAGACATACTTGGAACTACCTACCGCAACAGCATTCTTTACAAACATCCACGCATCAATCGTACTCTTGCCCTTGCGAAAACCAAATTTATTTTCACAAAGGCCCGCACTCTCACAATCCAGAAGCCGTTTCACCATAGTCCTTTCCAGTACCTTACCAAGCACTGGAAGAAGACTGACAGCGCACAAGTGACCAAGTACATCAGTAACCAAAGACTACAATTAACAGTGTTTTCTTGTCGGCCAGAGTGGTTTAATATCGGACGGCCGGCCATAAAGCATCCTAGTGGCATAACGAAAGCTGCTTTTTTCGCCGACCCGAGTGATACCGGAGTCGATACCGGACGATCTGCTCTAAAAGCATCCATGTAGACGTGCCATTTTGTTCAAATCATCGTGATGTCTTCACCGAACAACAACTGAATCTTACATCTGGCCCGAGTGGTTTCATACTAGACGGCTCATCCTAGTGAGCAGAGTTTTTCTTGTCGACTCGAGTGCTTTCATAGCGGACGGTCTGCTCTAAAAGCATCCAAATAGACGTGTTACTTTTGTTCAGACAATTTTGATGACATTTACGACCGAATTTTACATTTGGCCTAAGTGATTCCATACCGGACGGCCCATCCTAAATTCAAATACACAGCGGGCAGGCGAACGGACTACGGATTTCATGGATCCTATTTCGAAGGACTTCGAAGAAAATCAATAAGCAGCAGAAACATAAACCAAATGTGAATTTTAAATGAAAACAACATCTAAAAATAATTAAATGGTGAATTAAAATAACTAAAATTATTTTATTTTTAATAAACAACCAAGAAAATATTTTAGTAAAAATTCAAACCCCGGTTATCCGGCGAGCTAACCTAGGCTAGAAAGTTAGTAACAACACCAAAAATGCAGATTTCGATGAAATGTTTGGCATTTGCTATTAAACGTGGAATGCAATCTCATTTAAATGTTCTCCACGGGAGTTTTTAAAGGACTCAATCCTTTTGGTGTAACTTTCGGTGATTTTTATGCACAACTCGGGTTCTAGCGCGGCCATGACTTAACGAATACTGTTTTTTAATTTTGCTCAAAAGTTTGAGGTTTATTCACGTAAGTGCGATATTTTGTGTAGCTCCACAAAAAAAAAGTCCAAAGGCGTCAAATCGCATGTTCTCGGAGGCCAATTGACATCCCCAAATCCGAAATAAGTCATCCTGGTAATTTCTGTTGCAACAAAGGCCTAATGTGCGCTGTTGTGCCATATCCATATCTTCAATTTCAGATAAAAAAAAACCTGTTGACATGCGGCCGCTCCATGGAATTGACAAATTGGGGTCTTCAGCCACACTTTCTCAACAGCAGCGATATTTTCGTTACAATGATGCATACGCTTTACAATATCTATGATAGATCCACTTTTTCAAATTTCTTCACTATATTGGAAATTGTTCGCTTAATAGGATGATTATTATGACCATTATCATCTCGTAAAGCGCGAAACGTGGCCAAGGCAGAATCACTTTTTTGTACTTAGAATAATTTAACAATTTTAACGCGTTGTTCGGTGGTACGTTATGTATCGTGAAATGATAATCCTTTAACTACACAAAAACCAGTTTGGATGACATGAGCATTTGAGATTATTACCACAAAATTCTGGTGCTTTTGCCCAAATTTTAAAGGCCGTCTAAGTACTATGTGCCGTTTTAAGAGAAACTTATCATTTTTAACCGACTTCAAAAAGGAGGAGGTTCTCAATTTCGTTGGTTTGTCCGCGCTTTTTTTTTTTTTTTTTTTTTTTTTTTTTTTTTTTTTTTAAATGTATGTACATCGATAACTCCTAAAGCACTTGCCCGATTTCCGTAATTTTTTGTCAACAGATAGATACCATGAACGCGGAGGTCCTTTTTTAAAAAAGTGGGCGATATTCGACAAAGGGGCGTGTCAATATAAGAAAAACACTGTATTTCAGTTAATATTGACACTAGGGTACTGAAATTTACAGCAAAAACACTGGGGTAGACACAATTATTACAAATTACGATCAATAAAGTGGGCGTTATTTGACAAAGGGGTGTGGTCATATTAAAAAAACACTGTATCTCAAATAGTATTGACACTAGGGTACTGAAATTTAGTACAGTGGTAGACACAATTTTAAAAAACTACTGTAAAGAAAATGGGCGTTGTTCGACAAAGGGGTGTGGCAATATTAGAAACACACTATATATCGAATAATATTGACACTAGGGTGCTGAAATTTAGTGCGTGGGTAGGCATAGCTATTACGAATTACAGTCAATAAAGTGGGCGTTGTTTGACAAAGGGGTGTGGCAATATTGGAAAAACACTGTATCTCGAATAGTATTGACACTAGGGTACTGAAATTTAGTACAGGAGTAGACACAATTTTTGAAAATTACTGTAAAGAAAGTGGGCGTTATTCGACAAAGGGGTGTGGCAATATTAGAAACACACTATATATCGAATAATATTGATACTAGAGTGCTGAAATTTAGTACATGGGTAGGCATAGTTATTAAAAATTACAGTTAATAAAGTGGGCGTTATTCGACAAATGGGTGTGGCAATATTGGAAAAACACTGTATCTCGAATAGTATTGACACAAGGGTACTGAAATTTAGTACAGGAGTAGACACAATTTTTAAAAATCACTGTAAATAAAGTGGGCGTTATTCAAGAAATGGGTGTGGCAATATTAGAAACACACTATATATCGAATAATATTGACACTAGGGTGTTGAAATGTAGTACATGGGTAGGTACAGTTACTGCAAGTTACGGCTAAAAAAGTGGGCGTTATTCAACAAATGGGCGTGTCAATATTATAAAAATGCTATATCTTAGTTAATATTGACACTAGCGTATTAATATTTGGTATGCAGGTAGATAAGTAGGTAGAATCATTAAAAAAGTGAGCGGGATTGTATGCAGGATGTGTCACTTTAAGGAAAGTACTATATTACGGTTAATATTGATACTTGGAAACTGAAATTTGGCACAGGGCTAGGTAGAATCATTATAAGGTATGGTAAATACAGTGGGCGGGTTTAGATAAAGGGCGTGGAACTAAAAATTTGAAAGAAGCAGAAATGAAAAATACCCAACAAACTTTCAGGAATTAACAAAACAAATTTTTTAAGAACAAAGTTTCATGTTTGAAATTTTCCCCAAGAATAACTATTACATAAAATATTTCATATTCTCTAAAAAGGAAGAAATAAAAACTTTTTAACAAAAAAAAAAACCGACCTCAAAATCACTACAAAGTAAAAAATAATTTTAAATAATTTTTCCTATTCATTTCTTGGTCATATTTTAAAAGCTATTTATATGTATTATAATATTGGAAATCTTATCATTTTAATTTTTTCTATTTTGTTGTATTATCATCAATATATTAATTGCTTTATGAACATAAAAGCTTTGAAGTCGGCGCTCATCTTTGACACACAATCATGATCTTTTACCATCCGTGCACTATTTGGTGCCTTGGTGACACTGTAGTAATTTTAAAAGCTTTGTACACATTAAAATTCTCACTAAACTGGTTTGGGTGAGCTTGTAAAGCTCATATTGAATATGACATAGTGTGTAACAGCTGCACAAATAATGCATGGAACACATTGGCTACATTCAGCGTACTCAAAAATTGCCAATTTAAAGAAAAAAAATCGCTAAGAAGCTTTTATGTTCATAAAGTTAATAATATTTTTATGAAAAAACAAATTAGAAAAAATTAAAATAAAAAGATTTCGACATAGTAAGATAAGCGCCGACTTCAAAGCTTTTATGTCCATAAAGCTATTAGTATATTGATAATAAAAAAAAAAAAAAAAATGAAAATGATAAGATTTCCAATATTATAATACATATAAATAGCTTTTAAAATATGACCAAGAAATGAATAGGAAAAATTATTTAAAATTATTTTTTACTTTGTAGTGATTTTGAGGTCGGTTTTTTTTTTTGTTAAAAAGTTTTTAAAAACGAAAATGTTCCGAAAATCTTCCTGAAACCCGATATAAACTGATAAAATTAAGCATTTTGTATCAAATTGACACGAATTACTTACTTACTTATCTGACACTTACAACCGTTGGCCGGTTTTGGCCTCGTATAAGAAATTGGGCCATTCATTTCTGTTTTTCGCTTACTGGCGCCAGTTGGAAACACCAAGTGTAGTCAGGTTATCCAACACTTGATCTTCCCAACGAAGATGTGGGCGTCCTCTTCTGCGTTGACCACCACCGTTCACCGAATATTTTTTTCGCTGGAGCGTTGTTTTCCTTCGCTCAACATGACCTAGCCAGCGGAGTCGCTCAATTTTAATGCGCTTTACTATGTCGATGTCAGCGTACAGCTCATACAGCTCGTGGTTCCATCGAATTCGGTACTCGCCATTGACGCAGCTTGAACCGTAGATCTTACTAAGAATCTTTCTCTCGAAGGCTCTCAAGGTCTTTTCATCAGAACTGCTCAACGTCCAGATTTGTGCTGCATATAATAGGACGGGCATGATTAGTGACTTCTAGAGCGTAAGTTTTATTCATCGAGAGAGGGCTCTGCTTCTCAATTGCCTATACAGTCCAAAGTAACACCTGTTGGCAAGAGTTATCCTTCGTTTTATCTCAATACTAACATTGTTGAAAGAGTTTATGCTGGATCCCAGGTAGACAAAGTCCTTAACAACTTCGAAGGATATGTTGTCAACAGTGACGTGGTTTCCAAGACGCTGGGACTGTTTGTTTGTTGACACTAGGTATTTTGGCTTATCTGCGTTCTCTGCAAGACCCATTCGACTCGACTCTTTCGCTACATCTGGAGAATGCTGCTCTTACTTCGCGCTTATTATGGCCAATACGGACACGAAGTACGTTTGAATTTAAAACACGTCTGGCTTTAAGCACATTAACATTTTATTTACTGTATTTTGAAAGTAAAAAACCATGTTATTAAATTTTTGTTCTCTGATGTATTATAATAATTACTAAAAATTAATTAAAAATGTCATTGTCTGCCTTTGTTGAGGATGCATTGAATGATAACGTGGCCATTTTTAAATAATAGGAAAAAAAAACACTGTCTAACATAACAAAAAATTCAAACTTCTGAAAAAAAAGATTAAGATTAAAGTAAAACACTTAAAACTATTTTTCTTTCATTTCCTTAACAGCGTGGAAGTTGGCCCAGCAAACGAAGGGGTTAGGGAGTTAATTTTCTAACAAAATATCTCTCATAAAATTACATTTTAAGTTACTTACAACAAGGGCTGCCTCTCAAGTCTTGCTCCTCGGCAACACTAAACATTGCCAGATGAATTCTAATAGTTCCATTAGAAAATTTGACATTTCATAGCATAAACATACTCACGACATGAAGGTGTGTTGTTTACAGTATTGTATTTCAGCAAAAAAAAAAAAAAAAACATATTGCAATTAATGTGTGAACATTTTCGGGTGATGATTTTTTACGATTTTTGATGTGGATTGACAAGAACAAACAAACAACTTAAATCGACTTTTGGTGACCATGACCAGTATTTGCAAAGCGCTGGTTCTATGAGTTCGAGCGCGATCGTCATTCTCTATAAGACGGATTTTGTGAATGTTGTCCAAAAATAGCTGTTCTGGCAGAAAACACCGATGCTGTGCGTAAGCTGCTAGAAGCAGATCGGCATGTAACATACCGTGAGATGTAGTCCTTCTTAGGCATTTGTGGGACTAGCATACATTCAATTTTATATGAGCATTTAGACTTCAGGACGATTTGTTCTTGTAGGATTTTTTTTTTTTAGCTTTGAACCAAGGATTTCAGGTGGAATACCTATTCAGTCAAGTCTGCCTTGGTTCGAAAAGGGATGACAGATTAGTGGGAAGGAAAGGGCAATCAATTGAAACACGTGTAGGATTTTCTAAATGTGGTGGAAAGCCAAAGAAACATGTGAATTTGAATCAGAGGCAAGTATAATGCCTTAACCTCAGTCAATTCCAGTTATATGGCAATCTCATCCACAAACTTCTCTACCATCAACTACAACTTCAAGTAGTAAATATTGACAATTTTTATTTTCAGTTGATTAGAAATGAAGATAGAAAATTTAGAAAGGTTCTAAAGCGAAGGACCATAACCTGGCCGGGAATCGAACCCAGGACCTCTGGGGTGGCAGTCGAGCACGCTAACAACTCGATTATCGAGGTCGCCAACCGAATCGTTATACGCCTATGAACCCGAAACAAAGTAGCAATCCACAGTTTTGGTCTTTCAAAGTGAGCAAAACCTGGAAAAAGTTGTCCGTGGACGAAGCACATTCCAGCAAATAGCTGTCATTTTTTTCCAAAAACCACCTTTACTACTTGAACAATGGATAATTGTTAAAACTGAGTGGTACACAACCTTTTGTTTGCCAAAAATCTTCGGAGAATTGAGGAAAACCAACCACCGAACGAAAACCATCCTCTATCTCGGCAATGTGAGTTCCAACAAATCAGCTCAAACCAAAGAGTTTTTGAGCACTTAAAACGTGGAATTGATGGGTCATTTGCCTAACAGTCCCAACTTGGCACCCAATGACTTTCTCTTATTCTCTCATATTAAAAAAAAAATGCGTGTCGAACGATTTTTAAAACCCAAACAGGCTGTTGAAGCCTTCAAAGACCTGTTTTCGGAGGTGCCAACTTCAATGTTACAAAACTGTTTCCAAAATGAGTTCAAACAAATGCAAAAGTGTATTGATCATCTTGAAGAATACTTTGAAAAATAATAAAAGCATTTTTACTGATTAACCACTGTTTTTTCATTGCTAGGCGCAAGACTTAACAGGTAACTCTCATACAAATATTATGTCAAAGGTAAAGAAATTTTGCCTTGTTTCTTAGTAAATTGCTAAACTAAGGTAAGACCCTCATAAATATAGACCCTCATATAAAGTAAGACCCTCATAGTCAGATGTAAACTTTTGAATCGCGTATACGCACATTTTTTGTCTTCTTTGAGAGAATCTTGTGTATCAAAAAATTGTACTACAGTGTAATATGCACGCACATCATTCATCTATTCAAGCACGTCCACAAAATGCGCAAACAACGATAAACATGAAATTTCAATAAGTTTTTTTAACTTTATAATTAACACTTTTTTAATATGGCTTTATTTTTATTTTTATTTTTTTTTTTGTTTTTTTGTTTTTCGTTATTATGCAACATAAAGTTGTATCATCATCATCATCATTCAAGCAAAATGTTTATTATTGTATCGATATCTGCCAACATGTGGAAACTATTAAAAAATCTGGATTTCGAGTTTTATGACATCAAGTGGACTTTTTATATTGAATAAAAAAAAAAACCATTCATACTGTGCGACTATTCATTAGTTTATGAGTTATTACGCAGAATAAAAAAAAATTTCACAATACAATAGCACATATTGTAGGCGGTGCCAAATGTTGTACATTAAAAAGCACTCATTAAAGATAACAAACAGAATTGACAGCTTTTTTGATGGACTTGCAATTAAATTTACACGCCACAAAATGCTCAGACTCTGCTGTGGCTTATGATGTGCCAGCAATGTACATTAAAGTAATTTTAAATTTTATGATTTTTAATATAATATTGATAATATTTTTACGAATTTGAATTGAACTTGTTATTTATATGTAAGCAAGATATTCACAGTCGGTCAGGATCAATAATTCGTACACTAGAGTCTAGTGACTAGACCGTATCGCCTTATAGGAAAAAAAAATAATGCTGCCGCACACCATCTAATCTGAAGCATTATTGAAAGAAAGTTTCGAAAAAAAACTTTTTTTTACCGAACGTAGTAGATAGTCACACATCGACATACTTCTTTATAACTTCGGTATTTACTGTTCGATCTTAACCCTCTGTATCATAGTGTAGACTGTAGGCAACATACTCTTCGAGCTCCTCCAAAAATAATAGAAATTATTTCTTTAACGTAATCGCACACTGTGTTCCGTGGTCTACACTCTGATCTAAGGAACAATTACAAAATAAAATTAATTAGAAGGCACCACTTGCTTCAAATTGACATTTGTTTTTTGACTGTGTGTACATACGAAAAGCGCCGGTTGGCTGTGATTTAAAAATACAATAAACATTGTTCTGTTTGTGTCCATGATACAATTATACAGGTAGGTTTGACAACAGGCTATTTTCTCACGAGATCGTTCATGGATTGTCAAAATCAAATGAATATGTTTGTTTTTTTTTTGTTTGCTTTGTTTTGTATGATTTTTGACAATTCATGTTCGAATGAAAACTGTAACAGCTACCCGATAAATTATACCATGTTTGTGTCTTACGTATTATTTTGATAAAGTGAAGAGGAAAGTGTTTGAACTTTATTGTGGAACGGTTTTTTTTAGAACCTTTTACTTTTTATTTTTTTTTTTTTTGTTGGCAAATAAGGATTGTTGCCCGTTGGCTACATCAGGTGAAAAGAGTGAAGTTTTGTTTGACACATATTATTCTTATAGTAGTTTGTTTTTATATTTCAGAATGTCTCTTAAGCGGCCCCTTAGTGACGAACAAATTTTTTGCTGTTCTTACAAATAGCGATGATGGCTTAGATTTGGATGACGACAGCATTGCTGATCCTGATTTTGATCCTGAATTAAAAACTTTCAAAGGTGAGGCTCCATATACAGATATTGACGTGGATTCCATAATAGAAGGTCTGGAAAGCATTGATGAAAGTCCTTCCTATAGCACGGAAACTCCACTGTCACACGAGTGCACTGCTCAACCTTTTCATGCTAAGAATCCAAGCTAAAGAGAAGCCAGCTAAACTGAATTGACGCTGGAAGAAAAAAAAACTAGAGTTAAGTGCAGCAGAGCTCATGCTTATGGGATACAAACCCCTGGGTCCTGATCTTATTGAGTTAGACACTCCATAACAGTTATTTTTTCTACTTATTCCCAAATGAACTTATCAGGAAAATTTCTTTGGAGACCAACTTACATCTAATCGCCCTTTTCGGATATGTGAGGAGGATGTCAGGCAATTTGTAGGTGTGGCATATCTTATGTCAGTCGTTCAATTACCAAGAGTTACCAACCACTGGAGTCCCATACTTGGAACACCTCTAATACAGGAAACCATTACGTTGAACAGTTTTTAAAAAATTCGTCAAACCTTACATTTCAACGACAATAGCAAAGATCTTCCTAGGAACAATCCTGATCATGATCGGCTACATAAAATACGTACCGTGATGAACTGCTTGAATGAAACATTTAGTAAAGTACCAATAGAAGAGCACCTTTGGACGAGCAAATGTGCTTGACTAAAGCACGGAATACGTTTAAGCGATACAATCCTAATACACCATATAAATGGGGTTACAAATTCTTCGTTTTGAGTGGCGTTTTTGGCTTTGCCTACAAAACAGAAATCAACACAGGCAAAGAAAATTACGTCTTACAAGGAGAGCTAGATTTAGGCGTCTCATCAAACGTCGTAATGAGGTTAGCGCGTGTGTATTATTCCAAAGCACCAGAACTTCAGAGTATATTTTGACAACTATTTTACTTTTCTTCGTCTGAGGGAATATCTCGCCAAGGGAGGCATTCTCTATGGCACTATAAGAAGAAATAGATTACCGGATTGTAATTTGTCATCAGAAAAGTTAATGATGAAAAAATAACGAGATTCTTCTAAATATACCTAGCCGACGTCAACGGGATTGATGTCTCTACTGTCGCATGGAAGGACAATAAAATTGTCAACCTGGTTTCTACCGGGCAAAAACCTGAAACTGACGTAAGAAGATGGGATAAGCAGAACTCAAGGTACATATGTGCACATAAAGCGACCCAATGTGGTCGGAGAGTACAATCGCCATATGGGTGGCGTTGATCTCCTTGACAGCGTCATGGCTATATATAAAATACGTTTGCTAAGTAAAAGATGGCCCATGCAACTGTTTTATCATTATTTGGATCTCACGATGGCCAATGCATGGATATTTTACAAAAAAGTTTCTAAATACAAAACCTTTCAATCAGATTGCTTATCATCAGCAGATTTCCGTCTGGAGGTTGCTGTGACGATTGCAAAATGGGTATAAAACCTAATTTATCTAGTCGGTATTTGCTTGAGAAAGAGATCCAAGCTAAAAAGCACCTGCAGGACCTGCTCAGCATGTACCTCCGAAAGTAGTTTGACAAGACCAGGTTGGGCACTGACCGCAATGGTCTGATAAGAAAATCAGATACAAGTTACCAAAGTGTGTTGGATTTACCCATAATGTATGTGAAAAATGCGGGGTGGCATTATGCTACACAAAAACCAAGAATTGCTTCAGAAACTTTCATCTTTCATAACATGTTCTATAGTACTCTTTAATTTTGATAACTTACCTTAATATTAAAGGCTACCGTAAGACTAATTGCTTGAATAATGGTTTGTACGACAGCAACTCATTGTCAAGTCAAGCCATGTTGTTCAAACTTGTTGAGTGTTGCTTGCTACAACTGTGCTAGGTATGATTCAAACAAATCAACACATTGAATTCGATAACAACATGGCTTACTTGAACGTTTGCATGGTGCACAGGACAACTCATTAAAATCTGTATGAAGACACCAAATCACACCATGTTATTTACCGTTATGTGTGTTGGTTAGAAAATAAGTTGAGTCATTGGAGCGTTTGTATCAAACAAACTTTGTGCATCGTAAGTATCGTTTGTGTTGTAAAAATGGAAATTTTTGAAAGTGATAAAGACAAAATTAAAGAAAAAATTAATAGTGGGGAATACACTTTAGTAAAAAGAAAAGGCAAAAGTGATGTTTTTAGTATATTTATGGACATAAAATAATGTGATGGTAACATTTTATTTTTGGTAATATTTTGGTAATATTGTCATATGTGATCGATGCAAAAGTTTGTACAAGTGCAGCGTACGCAGTACATCAAATCTTTTGAGGCACCACTGCTACAAAAGATATAAAGTGGATAAAGAAAATCAAAATGTAGTTCAAGTACAACCTAACTGCTGCCTCAAGAAAAAATGTGTACAATTAGTTGTTCAGTGGGTTGTTGGTAACAGTAGGCCCTTCGACGTAATAAACGACGTTGGTCTTCGTAATTTGGTAAAGGTTATACTCAAGACCGGGCACACATTTCGCAAAAATATGGACTTGAAAAACTTGCTACCTCATTCTACCACTGTGGCCAGAAATATTGCCAACCTTTATGATGGGCAGTGTGTTTTATTGAAGGAAGAATTTGGCCCCTTTAAAAACAACGGTTTTACCATTACCTGCGACTTGTGGACGGACAACTTTTTGAGGACAACATATTAAGAAAGGAACTATTGTGCATAAGATGCTTGTAATGAGGGGAATGGATAACGTGCAACATACCGGTAATTTTTTTCTTAGTGTATGGATATTATACAAAAAATCATATTTTTAAAAAATAAATTCAGGAAAAACAAATGCATGTAGTGTTCTTTATTTTTTTTTTTCATGTTATGGTCCAAAAATTATGCAGTAAGTTTTATCGCAAGAAACCTTAAGCTCCGCACAAAAATACAAAATTACAAATATAATGTTACTGGAACAAAATAAGAAAAAAATTTTATGTGGAAATACGATAATTTTGACTAAGGAGTTAAATTGCATGTTCAAAGCTCCACGAAAAAACATCAGATGCATATTTTAAAAAAATAAAAAAAAATTAAAATAGCTTAGGTCATTATAAATGATTCTTCATCACAATATATTCAACATGTGTTTCGATTTGGACAACATATTATTCAATGTGATCTAAGTCGTAAATAGCTCCAAAATTACCTTAAACGATTTCAGCAATATCTAGAGTACAAATTTTTTAGGGTTTTAATCCATTTTTGGTCTAAGGAATGGAACTTTCAGAAAATGGACGCGCACCGAAGAAAAAAAGACTCATCATTTTCCTCATATATTTTTGAACTGGTCTAATGTATAAGTATGTCTGTATATAATTTTTAACTTCACGTCTGTATATAACTTCAGGCTGTAACATTAAAATTAAAAAATTAAAATCATAAAACTTTTAAGAGACTTTGATTGCAAATTCAACGAAATGGTGACTGTAGTCACTGATAGGGGGTCAAACATGAATACGGCCTTTAAAAATGATAGACACATTTTTTTTATCAACCATCTGCTCAATAATGTTGTCGAGAAAGCTATTGCTGATGTTGAAGAAGTCAGTTCGATTTCAACAGGTTGCGCGAAACTCGTCAAATATTTTAAAAAGACAGGGACTAACATTACTCTCAATACTACTCTAAAAAGTTACACGCCAACTCGATGGAATACAATATTCTACTAATTTTAATCAGTGCAACAAAACTGGGCGCATATAATTCGAATACTGCAAGAAACAGATGAAACCAGAAGAATTTCTCATCTAAATCTGTCAAATGCATTTCCCTATATAATCAAATATGTAGGTGTATGACACAGTGATTCAACACATGTTTTCAATAAGCCATGCAAGCTATTAATTGAGATATCGGTTGCTATGGCGTTGTCGGCTTGAGTTGGCGTTGTCGTTTGAACGGCTTGTATGATTTGGTTTGGTCGCTGGCATGGCATGACATGAATTGCTTTTTGGTTCGATGAGTTGTTTGAAACATGCACTTGTATTAGTCTTGACTCAGTATTGCCTAACAGCAACACTCCCTATTTTTATAATTTTCTTCATAAATAATAAAAAAATATAAAAATCAAGAAATACGTGTACCTACTTTTTTTTTTTTTTGTTATCATCTCCAATCCAAAAAATCAAATAAATCACAGTTCTTAAGTGATAGAGGGTTAAAGAATGATAATAATAAAAAATAAATAACTGGCCATTTCAGCCCTTGAAAGGACTTTGACCTAGCTTCTTATGATCAATTGTGTTGTGTGTGTTATTAAGTTTGTACACAATTGACCGAGAACTGGACCTACATGCTTAACGCCGACTCCGAACGGCGATGAACGGAATGTTCTCGTTCTCAAGAAGCTTTACATGGCATTTTGATTACTCTCTGAGGTTTGCCATTGTCTGCAGAGAGGTGACGGCCGTACAGAAAAATTATTTTAATTCAAAAAATTTTCTGTCGCTGCTGGGGTTCGAACCTGGGTCTCCAGGTTATTTGACATAGCGGTCACGCACTTTAACCAACTACGCCACGGACGCCACAAGAATGGCTTAGAATGGTTAAAGAATGATATGTTTATATTTTTGTCTCAGGGAGACCTATTTTTTATTTTTAAGATTCATTGACCTCAGTTGACCCCTTATAGTACTGACCCACCGGATTTCAGTTTCTACCATCCTAAGGTACCATTTTGATTTCAGATATGAAAAGCTCATAAAAAAAACAATAAACTTTTACTACACAAAATATACTCTATATACTTTTACTACAAAAAAAATAGGTCTCCCTGAGACAAAAACACAATCATATTCTTAAAGAAGCCTTACAGAAAAGCCTTTTTTATTAAGATTCTTTAAGAAGTCTGTATTTTTTTTTCTTTTTTCTTTGAAATTTTATTTCTATAACGAATATTTTATGTATATCCAACAATTTCAATATTCTATCAATTTTTATTAATATTAATATGTTCAACTTAATGAGAAATTAATTACTTATTAAACTTTTTCTTTTTATTTTCAGGTAAGATACCAAACATGCTACACATCAGCAAAATTTTAGCCTCAGTTAGGTATGTAAAGATATATGTATTGTTTATTTGTTGCGTGCGTGTTACATACAACAAACCCTTAAGAAATCTACAAAGTCCATAATAAACTTATAAACAGTCACGCACCTAAAGCTCACCGGATAACCACAAATTATACAGATTTATACAAAACCAAAAAATTGAAATCAAAGATGCTATCATCGACAAATTGATACATCACTGCAATTGGGCCAAAGCCAAATCGAGCCAGAAACCCAACCCAAGCCAATTCAAACTCAACTGCTTCATGGGAAGCTACTTTAGTTCATGCGGAGCAGCAACATCCTGTTACAACAAACAATGCGATGAAATCTCAGCTCAACATTTAGCGCATTAGAATTTATTATTTTTCTATCAAGTTAAGCAGAGGGCAAATAAGTAAAAAATAAAAAAAAAATAAAAAAAAAAACTCAAGAAATGAATTGAAAATAAAACAACAACAGAGTTAGAAAAACAAGCGCCCAGTAAATCCAGATTCAGCAACACTGGCACAAAAGTGACATAATTTTTTTGTTCGCTCGCTATGGCTTTTCTCGATATTGTTGTTGTTTAGTTTTTTAACACGCTTGATACGGCCGTTCAATAAAATTTATTGCTGTCACGATAGCAAGGAGCATAAAAGAAACAATACAACAACAAGAACAACAACAACAGCAACGGCAACGACAATAAGATGCAACACTGTCGAGCTTAGATTATGTACACTCAATAGAAAAAAAAATGTAAAGAAAATTTATGGTAAATACAACAACAATAACTCTCAACATCTTGAGAGCGTGAAAATTTGGACAAAAAATTCTATACAACCCAAAGAAAGAAAAATTTACTCTTTGGGCAAAGATTGATTTGGGCGATATGCTGAAATCATTTGTCTACAAAAAGAAAAACTTCGGATTGAAAATAAATAAAAACGAATAAAAATACAAAAATAAAAAAAGCGAAGGCAAGCGTATAAAACCCTGCCACTGTCAACACCAAGCAAAACTTAACCCATAAGTGCATTCGTTACAAAAAATGTACAATTCCCTCTAAAAACTTATTGAAAGATCATGACAATACTCGTTAATATTTTGGAATTTCTCGCATATATTGATGATTTTATTAATTTATGGTGGATTCACTGATCACCTTCAGCATGTTTTTCAAGTTTTTTTTATATGAAGTTTATGCGCTCTATCTTTCTCCACTCTCAATGAGAGAGTAACAAAAACTTGCTGCATCTCTTTGACTTGATTAACTTTATTTTAATTTTCTTGCTGAATGTTTTTGAGCGGAACTGCCAGAATGGAGTTTGTTAAGTTGATATAGGGATATTTCATTTCTTATGTCCTTATAATAAAGAAACATTACATCTGGCAATACTCAATGACAATAAAACACAACAAACTTGCAGAATGTTTTACATGTCAGTGAATCAAAATTGCCATATTCTCTTGTTGAGAGCAATAGAGCTTTCACAAAAAACATGCTAAATCATGGTATAATAATACAAGGTAGCATTGACAGTTGCTTGGGAAAACATATTCTGTTAAAAAATATACTCAAAAAGAGAGCGTTCGCTGGTCGGCCATTGTTAATAAATGAAAACACAAACAATGTTGAAAACGTTGAAGTGAAAAAAAACAACAACCACAGCAGCTGCAGATGCATATACACAAAAAGCTGTTTTTGACAGTTTATGTTTTCCTGTTGAAGAGAAAATAAGCAGTTGTCAATGCTACCATGTATTATTATACCATGTGCTAAATCAGTGAAAGCACCTGAAGCCTCTTTTTTTCAAAACAGCACTATTTTCTGACTCTTTCTCACAACCTCAGCCGAAAAAACAGAAAACTTTTTTCAATTGAAATTAAGTTTAATGAACGGTCGTTACCTCTCTGCAGACAATCAAACCTCAGAGAGTAAATAATGCCATGTAAAGGCGGATTCACTGATCACCTTCAGCCACCGTTGCCAGATTGGGCGATTTATCGCCAATTGGGCGCTTTTTTTCTTGTTTTTGCGCTTAAATTTTTAGGAAATCGCCTGGCGATTTTTTGGGCGATTTTTGTAAAAACAGCCTTTTTCATAAACTCATCTAATGTGTTTAAAATTTCAATTAAAGAAAATAACAATTGTTTTAAGTGTTTGGAACACTCTGTTAACAATGCGACTGAACACAGCTCACAAGCCCTTATCGATAATTTATTTATATCGAAATACTTATTTTTTTGAGACCGTTTCTTCAAAACATCAACTCACTTAATTCATATTATCAACGAGAAAAAGTTGACTTTTTTCAAGCTTATGTTGAAATCACAACATTTATTCAAAGACTTGTTTCAAAAATTATAAAAGAAGACATTGTCAAAAATTTCCATTTTGATAATTTAGCCACATTCAGCTTAAATAAAATTTTAGCGGATAAAAGCAATTATAAAAGAATTAATGACCTTACATTTCATTATCAGTTCCATGAAGAAATTCACAAATTAAGTGATGATATTGTTATGATAGACATACTATCAAAATGCCAGAATGTAATTATAGTTTTAATCAAGGAAATGTTAAAACGTTTACCTAGTCTGTTAGAAATTTTTGAAAATGCTTTTATTTTATGTCCTGAAAGATGTTTAAACTATATAAGACCTTCTTTCCTTGAACTCCCTCTTCATTATCTATCTCTTGAAGAGCGACGTGCAGAAGAAATCGAATATGAATCTTTGTTGACATTTCCATGGAGCAATGTTTTCAAATACAAAGTGCCATCTGAAAGTGAAGAATTTTGGTAATCGGCATACAAAATTAAGACAGCCGTAGGCGGAAAAATGTTTGACAATATTTGTAAGTTGGCATTCATCTTGTATATACTAAATCAATGTATGAACTAAACAATACTTCGAGAATTCACGAAACGGAGGAATAGTCTATTATGGCTGAAGGAACTACGTTTTTTGCAAAAAGTTTTTTTTTTAAGTTGCATATTGAAAAATTCTAAAAAGTTATAGTCTCTAAAAAAATGTTCTTTAACGATCAAAATTCTCGTTTAAAATGAAGTAGCTTTTTTATTATATTTTATAGACCTCAAAAATATGAAAATAAGAATCATGGTATAATAATATAAGGTAGTATTGACAGTTGCTTGGGCATCGACCATCTGTCAAAAAAAATGTCTAGAAAGAGAGCGTTCAATTATTTCTTATGTTTTCGCCATTGTTTATGTTTCAGCGCTTGCAAATAACCAAACATTTTCTTACAAAATATTGCCTATTTTATTTAATCAATAGTGAATTATTATTACTACAACGAAGATAACTTGTGAACTTTGTGTTATTAAGTGCAAACATAAGAAAAAATGTTGAAAACGTTCAAATGTAGCAACCTCAGCAGCTGCAGATGCATATGGACGAAATTAAAGAAGTTTCCAATTATTATTAAAACACCACGGCTGGAAAACGTTAAACACATATCACACATAATTTTTTCACAACTTTCATTATTATAATTGTGTATTTAACGCACATATTTTGCGGAATTTATTTATTTTTACATTCGTTTAAGTCTTGTTGCACGAACAACTGTTTTTGACAGATGGTCGGTGCCTTGTTGCTGAGAAAATCTATACTTGTCAATGCTACCTGTATAATTATATCATGGTAGGTGATCAGTGAATCCGCCTTAAGAGCCTGAACAGAATCAAAAATCGTTGTGGCCGACGATCTTTGTTGTTGGAAAATACATGCAAAATGTAGAAGAAACCGCAGCTCGATTTCCGCAACGATATATCGCACAATTAGAATCTATTCTATTTCTTCTCTTGCGACCAATGATTCTCTCTCCGAGTGCCATTAGTGTTGCCATATTTTTGCTAGAAATGGGATATGTTCAAAGACATTTCCTTAGTTTTTATTATGTCTTGATGTTTTTTCTTTGTGTGTGTTGTATTCACACAATTGAAGAGACCAATACGTTGAAATGAAATAAAAAAAAGAAATAAAAAATATATCGTCAGTCGCGCCGAAAAGCAATGTTGATCCGACAACCAACAACAGCTCTTATTGTGGACGTGTTCTCAGCGGATTTCTCCGAAAGAGGATGGACAACCGACAAACGCTTTGGTTCTTTTCGGGCTCTTAAACTGCTTGTGATTATGTTTAGAGAGGGAACAGTGTTGAAAATAATTCAAAAAATTAAGAAGTCTAAAACAAATATTGTTTTCGCAAAATTTACCACTTTTGGTCAAAAATTACCTTTTTCATCTCTGCCCAAAAAATAAGTCAAAAATTACTTCAATTTAGGAAATTTACCTCAATCTGGCAACACTGGTCGGCATAAAACTATTAGGTCCAGTTCTCGATCATTTGTGTACAAACATTTAAAAACATGCACAACTCAATGTGATCATAAGAAGTGCGGTCAAAGTCCTTTCAAGGGCTGAAATGGTCAGTTTATTTATATTTTTTAAAGCTTCTTGAGAACATACACATTAGGCGTTCGGAGTCGCTACAAAACTATTGTGTCCCCTTCTCGATCATTTATGTACAAACATTTAATAACATGCACAACATGATTTGATCATAAGAAGATCTGTCAAAATCCTTCAAGGGCGGAAATAACAGTTTTTTTGTTTTTCTTATTCATTTTAACTATTTAGTCCAGTCTGCCTTGGTTCAAAATAAGTTGATAGATAAGTGGGATTGAAGGAACATTCAAGTGAAACATATGTAGAATTTTCTTAACGTGGCGGGTTACCATAGGAACAAGCGAATTAGAATCTGAGGCAAGTGTTATGCCTTTAGCTAAGTCAATTCTAGTTATAGGCAAATCCCATCCACAAACTTCTCTACCACCAACAACAATGTTTAAGCTGTAAATATTAATGAATTTCAAGTGTTAGTTAATTAGAAGTTAGGAAAGATATGTAGAAAGGTTAAGCGTAGAACCATGACCTAGCTGGAACACGGTACTCATGAGTAGTAGCCAAGTGCTCTAACTACTCGACTACCGAGGCCGTCAAATAGCACTTTTTTCTTTGCCAAATGCGGTCGTTTTTGCTTTGAATCAATGTCTAAACTGTCCAACAGCTTTGAATAATATTCGCTGGTGATTTCTTTACTCTTTTCAAGGTGGTGACGATGTGAATGACCTTTTCGGCCGACAGACTCACCTTGCCTTCTTGGGTGCACATTCATCTGGAGAGGTCCTCTGTTTTTTTTTTTTTTTTTTTTTAGCTTTGAACCAAGGATTTCAGGTGGAATACCTATTCAGTCAAGTCTGCCTTGGTTCGAAATGGGGTGCTAGTTTAGTGGGAAGGAAAGGGCAATCAAGTGAAACATGTGTAGTACCACAAGGTAGTCATCTTGGCCCAATACTTTTCAACATTTTCATTTCAGATTTATCTATTACTCTTTGTGACATTCCCCATCTTATGTACGCAGATGACCTTAAAATATATAAGATCATTAAATCAGAAGTTGATGTAACTTTCCTACAATCGAAACTGCTGTCCCTTGAGCAATGGTGTAATCAAAACAAACTTCACTTGAATGTTAAGAAATGTTGCGTGATAAGTTTTTCCCGTAAGAACTTGATACCAGAATGCAGTTACCTCCTTAATAATATTGTTCTGAGCAGAACCAACCATATTGTAGACCTTGGAGTTGTCCTTGATAATAAGCTGAGATTTAATCTACATTTTGATAAAGTCTTATCGAGGGCAAATAAACAGCTGGGATTTATAAAAAGACGTGCTAAAGAATTCCAAAATGTGTGGGTAACCAAAACGTTATACTGTACCTTAGTGCGACCACTTCTTGAATATGCTTGCATCATTTGGAATCCAGCCTTTGAATCTCATAGCGACAAAATTGAATCCATTCAAAAACAATTCCTGCTTTTTGCGTTAAGAGATATCTTTGACCCCCGTGACTATAACAACTTGCCACCGTATGAACAAAGACTCAGGCTCCTCTCTCTGATGCCTCTATCATCAAGAAGAACTTTACTGAGTTCATGTTTCACATTTGATGTTATTAACGGAGCTATTGATAGCGAATATATCTCCAGCAAAATTACACTAAATGACCCAATTAGACGTACTAGGCATACGCGGCTCCTAAATGAATATATTCACCACACTATTTACGCAAATAATGAACCTATTAGTAGGTGCTGTAGAATTTTTAATAATATTAGCGAGCACTATTCACCATCCATACCAAAATCCACATTTAAGCGAACCCTCTCAAAGTCTCTCTTTGACTCGGAATAATTTGTCCTTTTCAAGCACTGCTCCCTACAGAGTTATGCTGCTTGGTCTAGTCCCCCTCCGTCATCCCCTAAAAGTAGTACTTAAGATATATTAGCGTAGTTTAAGTATTCTTTTGAAATTAAATTGTTCGTATATAAGTTCCTTTTCTCTTCTTCCTACCTTTGTTGCGTGTTTTTGAAATCATGTCATTCAGGTGGGCGGATTACGCCCACATCGAATTGCATATCTTCAAACACAAAAACAAGGAAAGGAGAGAAAAAAAAAAAAAAAAAAAAAAACATAATGTTAGAATAAGTAAATTGCCTTGTTTTGGCCAATAAATAAATAAATAAAATAAATAAATGTTCTAAGCGTGGTGGAAAGCCAAAGAAACATGTGAATTTGAATCAGAGGTAAGTGTTATGGCTTTACCTCAGTCAATTCAAGTTATAAGGCAATCTCATCCACAAACTTCTCTACCATCAACTACAACTTCAAGTCGTAAATATTGATGAATTTTAAATTTCAGTTGATTAGAAATGAGGAGAGAAAATTTAGAAAGGTTTTAAAGCGAAGGACGCTGGCGTGGCCGGGAATCGAACCCGGGACCTCTGGGGTGGCAGTCGAGCACGCTATCAACTCGACTACCGAGGCGCCAAATTTCCTTGTTGTTCCTTGATCTCTGCTGTGTTGTGATGTATCCATGTTTCGTCTACGGATACGAAACGGCGCAAAATCTCCTTCGAATTAATTGTTTAACATTGCCAAACACTCCTTTGAAGTGGTACCACGGCTGCGCTTATAGTCGATTGTGAGTAATCGCGGCAAGGATAGTCTTTTCATGTCGAAATATCCATGTAAAATGTGATGTACCCGCTCAGTTGAAATGCCTACAGCCTCAGCCATCTCAAGCACTTTCATTCTCCGATCGTCAAATATCATTCCACGTATTATATCTATGATTTCTGGCGTGACGACCTCTTTTGGGCGACCTGAATAATCAGTGTTACTTGTGCTGGTACGACCACAACGGAATTCAGTTTACCACTTTTAAACCATTGAAATTAATGGTGTACAGTCTCCATAGAAGCCTTTTTTTGGTCTCGGTGATGACTTTATTACTCCAAAAATAATTCTTGATGTGTACACGAAATTTACTTTTCCCCATTTTCGTCGAAATGTTTTCTGCTTGCTGTTAAAGATTTAAAAATGGCTGTTAAACACAAACTTAATAACGCAGCTTGCTCAAAATTTGACAAAAGTCTATTTACAGATGACAGTTGTCGGGGCCAGTGTTGCATTTAAAGTTACTAAGTGGGAAATTTAAAAAGTCACCGACTTCTTAAATTGAACTCGTATCTGCTTTTTTATCCATTCCCTCTTTAAATGCAAAGTTCGATGGCAAAGCTTTTTTAAATTCCCTCTTTAAATGGTTGCTGGAGTGCAAAGCTTGGTAAATTTCGGATTCGGATTCAGCAACCCATTTTTACCTAGTGTTCGTCCAGCATCGAATTCGTAAAAATAAAAAAAATTAGGTGGCAACCCTATCAGCCATCTTTAATTTTAAAATTCTGACATCAGATTCGAAATCAACGCGATAGAAGAGGCAGGCTTCATTCGCATGCTGACTCTTTCCATGGAGTTTAAGTTCAATGCCTTGTGCATACCAATGCTCCTTAATGAAACATTACTGAAGAACTGTTGGATAATGTTTAAAACTCTTAAAAAAGCATATTTTTAGGTGGCAACCCTATAGGGTTAAAAATTTCACAATTTTTAAATTCTGCGGATTCCGACAACGGATTCGGATTCAGCAATTCATTTTTACCTAGTGTTCGCCCCAGCATCGAATTCGTAAAAATAAAAAAAAATTAAGGTGGCAACCCTGTCAGCCATCTCGAATTTTAAAATTCTGACATCAGATTCGAAATCAGCGACCCCCTAAAACTGTTGAATAATGTTTAAAACTCTTAAAAAAGCATATTTTTTTTGCTGTTATCCGACGATTGTTTAACGAATCGTTGTTTCGGTATCATTTGTGTCTCTTCGTCGCTCAATCGTTTTGTTTTGTCAATGGTTTCGCTAGTGATAGAAAACGAAAAACAAAACAGACGCCCAATCGTTCTTTTGTTGTTTGAATCGTTTTTGGTTCGTTCGCTTGAAAGTAACAAAATAGAACGATTCGTTTTTGTTTATTTGCGTTCTCTGGTCACCATAATCTTATCGAGTGACTACACTACCTTGGCCTTCTTTATAGCTCTCTATCCATTTGCAACAGAGATAAAGAGATAGGCAACTTCAATTCTATTGTGAATTTTGTTGATTTTGCGCCAAAATGATGCTTTTTCTTCTCATTTTTATGCACTCCCATATTGTGTATTGAGTTCATCCAAGACTGTCAACAGTTGTTGCAAAAATTATCAGCTGCTTTTGGCTACCAATAATATTGCTTTATTATTTTCGAAGCTTAAATAAATAGGGTGGTAATCAAACTGAATTAATGCTTGTAAAATCTTTCAGCTGATAATTTTTCATCTTAATATTTTCAATAAAAATGCCTTGAAAGTTAAAATATAAACTCTGATCATAATCCTGTACACACACCTTCTATGCATGTTGAATTTCTTGACGAATTTATACAACAACCGGAGTAAGTTTAAACCAACAGCAGACTTTGTTTACTTAAGGGGCTACCCCCACTTGCAGTGCACAAAATTAGTTATTTTCATGAATGTTTTTTTCAAAAACTACTAAACTTTTTTAAACGATCAATATAACATCTTAAAGTACACACATTAAACAACTTTCAGTAATTTTTTTTATTGAAAAATATTTAGTCTTGTAACAAATTGCTGTAAAAAATGTTTTTTTTTATTTTTGCGTTTTGTGATGGCAAACATTGTGGCGAGCTGGATCACCTTGAAAAAAAAAACTTTGTTAAATAAAAATATAAGCTAGTGTTGGATTGATGGAGTTAAGTCAGACAGTCAAAAATAATAGTTCAATTTTCACTAAAAAAGCCTAAAAAATCTAATGATTAAGCACTACATTTATAAGCCTGCAAAATTTAAAAAAGTAAAGTTGAGTAATTTTCGAGTAATTTTTGTCACCAATTTTAAAAATGTCATTTCCAAAAAACAAGTTTCATTTCTCAACTTTATTTTTTTACATTTCTTTTAAACCATGAAAATAAACTAGAAAAGGCATCAAAATCCTTTTTTGGAAATTAAATTAATGCCACACTTTATATGAATGCCAGAAATACAAGTTGAATAACAGGTATACAACCCTTTTCGCAGAACAATGAATCGAAATCGGAGAGAGGGCGGAGTGTGACCGGCGACAGACTAGCCAGTCGTCTACGCAACGGATTCTTCTCCTTCAACGCTCATATCTCAGTCAATTATATTCGGATCAATTTAATATTTTAAGTACGTGTAAATTCGCAGATAGTTATACTTAAACAATATGCAAGAAAAAAGAATCGATGAAAATTCAAAGTTACTAGTGGGATTAACCCCTTAATTTGTTAATGTTTCGACCGTGGTAAGTTTGTCCAAGCTGAGTAAAATTTTACACCGTGGTGAGAACCCAAACCAGCTGAATAACTTAAACTAGAACCCAAACTGGGTGAGTTTGTCAACAAAATGTACAACCGCAACTACTTATAATATTAGGTCTGTTTCCGTACGAACGGAAGACACTTACTTGAAGAAAAGTTCAAGTAAAGTTCAAGCTGAGAGAGTAGTTTTATAATATCTCGAAATTACAGAATTCACAGAAAAGTACGGAAACGATTTCTACTGAGTTTCAAGGACAAACACAGCTGATTGCCTATAAAATGTAAGCAGCGCCAAATTTCGAGTTTCGAGCTCGAGAGAGTGGTATTTTTCTGGTTCTTCTTCTCTCTCGATCTCGAAAAATGTGTAAAGGAACGCCTTCAAGCAACTTCAAGTGACTTAAAGTGCCTACGGAAACAGACCTATTGTGTTACTATTGACTCAAGAGTGATAGAAACAAGATTACGCGTTCCGCAGTCCCGTTATCTAATACTCTCTTTCTCAACTGAGTGGATGACGTCACACAGTACTTTTGCTTGAAGAAAACATATGCAAATGTACGATCTTTTAGGCAAATTGAAATTGAAAATAAATTCTTTCGGAAAAGTAAAGTAAAAATATCTAATCTTCTGTGTAAAAATATGAATATTTTCGTATACGAAAAAATATGAATTTTTTGAACTTTCAAAATTTTAATTTCCTAAACTATTCGAAACCGACAAAATTTTATTATACTATTTGGTTTAAGAGGTCCATATACATATTATAAAAATAAGAAAAAAAAATATTTAGGCGTGGGCCCCAAAGTAAAATTATTCCAAAGTCTGACTATATCGCTTGCGACGTCATGCTCTCTCTCTCTCTCTCTCATTTGCGGAACGCGTAATCTTGTTTCTTTCATTCTTGCTATTGAATTCAATTTGACATAAATCATACATAGTGCTATCCCTTTTACAATGAACTTTCCAAATTCTTTATCTCTGTTTTGGAATTCATGATCGATTGTTTCTTCATCTCTAAAGTGTAATGAAGGACACATATTTCATCAATTGTTATACATATATGTGCGTAAAACTCTTCGTGCTTTGCTTGAACCTATGAACGACAAACGAGAAACGATCAGCACAACTATCTCTCATACAAAAACCGATTGATTCTCATGTCTTGCTTATCGTTAGTGTGCTTTTTCGTGATACAGAATGAAGGGGTAATAGTTACTTTTTTTTTTAGTTTATGCATTAATGGGTTAAGTTAAGACATTAGGGTTATTCAATATCAGCGCCATCATTATAAAGCTGCTGCAGCTCACTCGCACCGCTCCCTCACTTGACATTTTGCTCCACTGTTCTCAACTTTCAGCTGGCTGTGATAAAGAAGCAATAATTTTTCAATAAATAAACAATTGAACGCTGTGCTGAACGGTTGCCAAAGCTCAGGCTCGAATTGAATAACTTGTGCATCATTTTGTAGACACATGAAAACTTTATGGTTTTTGGGTTTCACAGTATCTCGCCCAAGTGAGCCTCTAGGGATTTCGTACGATGCCGGTCTATGTAAAAGTCGTGCACTGTGGCACGCTTAACGGTATGGAAGTTTCATACAAAAAGGTTACTGGATAGTCTTTTCGTTGTCATTGTTGTTGGTTTTATTATTGTTGTTGTTGATAACTCTTATTGATTATTAATTGTTTTCAATTTATCGAGTAACTTCCTTTTGTCGACGGACCTTCTGCCGTTGTTAACATTTCTGCTCTTGATTTTCCTTTTCTTCTTCTTCTTATTATAGTCAGGCAGTCGAAAACAAATATTTTATTTGTGTTACTCGCTTTGCTGTAATGAAATTCAAGCTTCTTATCGAGATTTTTATCTTGTATCAGTTTTCACAAAGTTCATTCGTTCAGTTTTCTTTCAACATTCATCTTCTTTTTATTATTTTTGTTTTTTTTTTGTTTTTTTTTTTTTGTGATTGCTTATAAAATATTTTGTATTTTAGACTTTGAGTAATTAATCTACTTTGAGTGTCTATAGTATTGGTTGTATGGGTACGAAAAGTGATATGCTGAGAGATTTTGAAACTTTTGCTGATTAATAGCTTCAATATTTTAAGAGTTGAGATAAGTTATAATCGTGTTATTTTGTAATGTATAAGATTGTCGTCAACTATATGGAAGCATTAAAGTAGAATATTTAACTTCGGAGTATCATATTTTTTACAAAATTTCATCTCGCTAGGCCTAATAAAATTACATGTGTAGTTTGTTAGAAATTCAAAGTGCTTGAAACTCGTGGGAAGAACTTAATATTGAATATGAGCTTGAACGTTTGAAAAGTATAGAGCGGGAGTACAACAAATTTGTTCTACAGGGTGGACCATCTAGTGGTTTCTTTTCAAATCATAGGTTATTTTGACACTGACAGCTGTTTCTATTTTGACAGTATTATACCTCTGCGGAAAGAAATGAGTCGCTTGACGGTTGAACAACGTTGAAAAATATTGGAAACTTATTTCTTATTTCAGTGTGTTATTTGGTAGAGCGCGAGACTGGTATGCTAGTGGACGACACTCATGGTCCCCGTCTTCATACGGTGCGCATAGAGGAAAATGTGGCTGTTGTAGATGAGAGCTACAACAGTTCACATACTAGCTTGAGGAGAATTTTGGATAAATATCTCGGATTATTCGCTTACAAGGTGCAATTGACTCATCAATTGAAGACGCACGACCATCCATGCTTCACAGGCATGATGCATGCTTGAGACATGCATGATTTCTATGTGTTTTGGCCTTTTGGGTGTTTCAAAGTGAGCAAAACCCGACAAAAGTTGTTCGCGGACGGAGCACATTCTAGCAAAATGGTTACTACATGGTTTCCCATAGCCCGCGGGCATCGTGTGTTGTTGAGCTTTTGCACACGAAGTAGAAATCGGCTTTCTGTGTTTGTACACTGCGTAAAAGTTTATTTTTTTCTGCTGTGCTGTAAATTTCAAGTCAGTATCCTTTGAGCGTTCATGTGGTATGGAAGTTGTTTGCTGTTTAATTTATGAATGCACGTAAATATATTACAAAGTTTCAGGAAAAGCATTAATACATTCTATTCTTCACTTTTACCTTTTTGATGTAGAATACGTCATTCTCGGAGGTAAGTAGGGTGGTTGATAGTGATCAGGTGTCGGTATTTATATAACTTTTTGAGCCTTTGTTGGGCCTAAAGTACTAATCGTACAATGTTGATGTTAGCACTTGTTGGTCTGCTTGATCCTCAATGCGACAAAAATTCATGTTAGAACTCTCTAACTTATATAAGTTTAACACAATTACATGAAATATAAAGCCAACATTTGATGTTTTTGTTTGCTTAAACTTGCTACCTATTTATCGACAGTTTCTGGTTTTATCGACAAAACCATAAAATTTGTATGGGAGCCCCCCTAAGGAGTGGTCGGAGGGAATAGGTGTCAAAGGCAAAAATGTTCCTTTTGCAAAAGTAATGGGGGTCGGTGATACATATTAACACTTTCCGGCACAAACATAATAAAATTTGTATGGGAGCCCCCCTAAGGAGTAGTCGGAGGGAATAAGTGTTCCCTTTGCAAAAATAATGGGGGTCGGTGATACATATTAACCCTTTCCGGCACTCTTTTAAAGGTCATATGCTCAGGTGTATGGAATAAATAAACAAAAACCATAAAATTTGTATGGGAGCCCCCTAAGGAGTGGTCGGAGGGAATAGGTGTCAAAGGCAAAAATGTTCCTTTTGCAAAAATAATGGGGGTCGGTGATACATATTAACCCTTTCCGGCACTCTTTTAAAGGTCATATGCTCAGGTGTATGGAATAAATAAACAAAAACCATAAAATTTGTATGGGAGCCCCCCTAAGGAGTGGTCGGAGGGAATAGGTGTCCAACGCAAAAATGTTCCTTTTGCAAAAGTAATGGGGGTCGGGGATACATATTCACCCTCTCCGGCACTCTTTTAAAGGTCATATGCTCAGGTTGAACAAGTATGGAATAAATATTTTGCTAAATAGTTTTTAAAAAAGATGTCATCAAAAGCGAATTGACTAATTCTACGTCTTGTGTTACGACATAGTCGAAACTACTGTATCTTTTTTTTATGTTTTCCATGTTAAAATAGCGAAAAACAAACACAAAAATAAAAAGGAAATTATTGTACTGAAAATCAATAATTTGAAAGCTTTTAACAACTTCTTGTTTCAGTGTAATAGCATGTTCAAACCGACTTCATTTAACGTGTTATTTGAAAAAAGCTTTTTTTTTAACATCATCGTTCATACTGCCTTAACTAGTTTCAAAATGTCAGTTTATTTGTTTATTTTTTGAAAGAAATAAAAAATTGTTTATTCAAAAATATAAAAAAAATAAAAAACAATAACAAACAATTCAAATAAATTAAAAAATTTGTCAAAGCATTAAGAAAAATTTGTCAAAGAATTTATTTGTTTATATTCAAAACATCAAAATAAAAAGCTCTTGTCAGATTTGGCTGCGTTTAAAAAGCAAAAAAAGCTTTTTTGACGTTAGCAAGAACACAAACCAGTGATTTAACGAGTTTCGAAACGTGTTAAATCATTTAACACGTTAAATTTCCAACAACAATTGTACGCATTTAACTTCATCAAAACTTCATTTCAGAACTTGTTTTTCGATTTAACTTCATTAACTCGATTTAACATAATTAACTGCTCGGTTTGAACATGCTATAAAGCTGTGCACTCGGAAAGCTATCTTTGTTGTTGTTTGAACAGCGTGTTGATCACCACTTGATATTTACGATCCGCACAAGGTGAAGAGAAAGAAAGCTCGCCACTTGACGACAAAATAGTCTCTTTCATGATAGAATAAGAGAAGGTAGACGCATTTGGGACTGCGCTCTCTCAGGGGCGGTTCCAGGAATATATTTCGGGGGGGGTTTCAAAAATATTTATGTACGTTGTATATATAAAGGGTAGTTAAATTTTAAAGGCCGATGTTGATTTTGAATAAAACACAAATTATTAAGGAAATTATTGTCATTTATTTTTATTATGATAATATTGGTATGGTTCAATTATGCATGGAACAAAATATCGGATAAATGGCCGCCGCGACCTCGGCGGCACACCTCCATCCGATGGTCCAAATTTTCGATGACGCCGAGGCATAAGTGAGGTTCTATGCCGTTAATGTGCCGAATTATCTCATCCTTTAGCTTTTGAATTGTTGCTGGCTTATCGACGTACACATTTTCTTTCAAATAACCCCAAAGAAAGAAGTCCAACGGTGTCAAATCACATGATTGGCGGCCAATTGACATCGCCACCACGTGAGATAACACGGCCATTGAATTTGTCGCGCAAAAGAGGCATTGTTTCGTTAGCTGTGTGGCAAGTGGCACCGTCCTGTTGAAACCACATATCGTCCACATCCATATCTTCCAATTCGGGCCATAAAAAGTTCGTTATCATCTCACAATAGCAAACGCCATTCACAGTTACTGTCTGACCGGCCTCATTTTGGAAAAAATACGACCCAATGATGCCGCCAGCCCATAAACCGCACTAAACAGTCACTCTTTGTGGGTGCATTGGTTTTTCGACAATTATCGTCGTAAAATTCAACAGAAATCGTTTAGACTTTACATTAGAGCGGGTTAAATCGTAGGCGTGGATAATGTTCTACGGAGCAAATTCAACTTTGCTCAAGAAACCGTTAGTCTAAAATCTATTTCGAGCCTTTGGTTTTTCAAAAGAAGGTTATAATTTGTGTTTTGCTGCAATATGTGAAAAATTATTCCTCTTATTGGAAAAAACTTTGCTACGAAAAAAATAGCCATCCACATTTCACTCCATATTAACTCCATATTCACTCCATATTCACTCCATATGATTGTGTGGTGCTCAGGATTATTTTTTTGTGTTAAATACCACAAGCTGACGCTGGGGTGAAGATAATTATAATAATAAAAGTTATTTCTCTATTTATTTGACCCGAATACAAATCTAAAAGGCCAACATAAAACCAACATCAAAATAAATAAAAACTACAAAAACCGGAATTTTTCTCCATTACTGTATAAAAAGGAATTTTACGTCTACACTTCCGATACTATCGAAACTTTGGGTTTTTAAATTAAAACTGTGCGGTGTTAAGATATATTTTATCCAAAAAATGTGGTGTTTTTGTGATTTCAGGTTAAGATTGTATGTGTGACTGTTTACAGCTACAGGCGCTATATCGCAAAAACAAACAAAAACTGGAACAGAAATCAGTATTTTAGCAATACATGTAGAAACAGCTACAAACGTTTACAGCATAGGAGTGTGAATATTTCAAGTAAATTAAAAAAAAAAACCAATGTTTTTCTTTTTGGTACTCTTAGCCTACATAATAAACATCAGTACATCACATTTAAATACAGGTTCTTTTAGAATTTCGGGTGGCGGGGGGTGGGTTTGAACCCACAAAATCCCCCTGGATCCGCGCCTGCTCTGGGTAAACAAACATTAAAAACAAAGCAAGTATGGAGAAAACTGACGAAAAGAAAAGGTATGCCCAAAAATATACAAACAAATGGGAGACGGAGCCTGCTTTCAAAGGTTAAACTAAATTTTAAGGCCAATTTCATCTTGGACAATTGAAAGCTACAAAGCAACTTCCTGAGCTTGTTGAAGACGTCCAGCAGCTCAGCCCTTTAAATACATAGGAACACATTAGCAATTTGCATTGCAATTGCGCTACTCTTCAGCTGCCCCTTGAAGGTGAAGTTTTAACTCAATAAATTTTAAGTTATTTACAACTGTATTTTTGTATGTTTTTCGAAAAAAAATGTTAGGGGAATTTTAGGGAGATTTGAAATCCAATCTAGGGGTAAATGGTGAGAGGCATCTGGCAACACTGCCGCTATGTCAACGAACCTGGAGACCCAGGTTCGAACCCCAGCAGCGACAGAAAATTATTTGAATTAAAATACTTTTTCTGTACGGCCGCCACCTCTCTGCAGACAATGGCAAACCTCAGAGAGTAATCAAAATGCCATGTAAAGCTTCTTGAGAACGAGAACTTCCGTTCATCGCCGTTCGGAGTCGGCGTTAAGCATGTAGGTCCAGTTCTCTGTCAATTGTGTACAAACTTAATAACACACACAACACAATTGATCATAAGAAGCTAGGTCAAAGTCCTTTCAAGGGCTGAAATGGCCAGTTATTTGTTTTTTTTTTTAAATTGAGCGTTTCTCGCAACTGACTATTATTATGGCAACCATTGAATAACACGAAATAACGTTTGCAAATAACAATTTTAAGCACGACAAACGAAGTTCGTTTGCGGCAAACTTAAGTGTGTATCAGAGATTTGCACAAGCCCAATCATCATTTTTTGCCACTCGAATAACAATCGTAGTCAGCCACAATCGCACACAAAAATGAATGCACGCATATCGCTCGAGTTCGTAAACAACGATTGGTGCTAAGCACAGTTTGTAGTGATTGCGAATATATATATACAAAGGCAGCATCCAGGCAATGCAGACATTCGACTGCTTCGCTTAATACTCGAGTGTTTGCTGCTGCATGAATTTTTGTTTTTTTGATACTTCTCTGCTGTTCTCTAGCAGCGCTTTGTGTTGTTTGTTTCAATTTGCTTTAATATTTACCATTTTTTTTTTTGTGCGAATGGATATAAAAGCATGGATATTCATTGCTTTTGGCGAATGTTGCTCATTTCTCGCTTCGTTGGGTATTCTTGTGTCGTAGAAACTCGTAATCGCGAGTGCTCGTACTCTATGATACTCGTATCCGCAGCGATTGGTGCATGCATTCGCGCATTAATTTTAATGCAGATAGCACATTCGATGCTCGTATATTGAGTATATATTCGAAACGCCATTTGAATGCAATCAATTGTTCTCTGGTGTGTATAAAAAGAAATGGAGTGCCTTAGGAAAAGTAATGCTACCTACATTCTATGGAAGATTTCTTGCTTATATCCGGGAATGTTTTCATATCCCAGAGGGGTAAAATTTCGACCACAGGCGTTTCTAGTACACACAAGGTAGTTACGACAGATAATTTGGCCTCGAAGAAATAACTAGCAATTTTGTTTAGCTTATATCAACACGTTCAATAACATCTTTTATTATTAAAATAATTTCTTAAAATAGCCAAATGTATGTGTGTATAAAATGTATTGTAAGACATAATTTCAGCACACAAATGTTTGCTTTTTAAAATTAAAATTTAATATTCAGTTCGATGTGAGTTTTCTCATTATCATTATGCCATCCAACAAAGCAGTAAATATTGACACTACGTGGAATTCTATCTTAAAAAAACAGCACATAAACATAAAAAATAATAATAAATTAAAATGAATTTATGTAATCTTGAAGTATTCGACAAGCTAAATAATTACAAAGGAATATATTTAGGCATTAAAAAGAACAGAAGACAAAAAAAAAAAAAAAAACAAGACAAACCCAAACATGGCAAGCTCAAAGGTTAATTAAGGCAATTAAGAGCATCCCGTATGGAGAACACGTTCGAAACGTAGTCTTCGCAATGCTATTAATTCTCAAGCTTTGCTAGCTGCTCCTGCTGGCCTAATGATCAATAATTTATTGGCGATTGTGATTTGCGACCAGGAAAACAATAACAATTATTTTTATATGGTGTTTTTTTTTTTGGGTGGGGGCGTGCTTAGGGGAATGGGATGAAATGCACACCAAAAGTGTTGTAAGAAAAAACTTTGAAGGATCCTTTGCAAATAAGCCATAAAAATCAATTCGCAAAAATGTTAAGCAACGCGTATCCGCACGAAACAGCCAATGAATACAAATTGCCACTCAAAGATAACTAGAAGAGGAAGAGAAAACAAGAAGAACAATAGCCACAAAACAAACGGCACAAAACAACACACGAAATGATTAGCATCATGATTAGTTATCAACAACAACAGCAACAAAAACAACAACAACAAAAACAACAAAAACAACAAAAACAACAAGAACATCAACAACAACATCAACAACAACATCAACAACAACAATAACAACAACAACAACAACAACTGGGAAAAACCTATACATATTAATGCCAAGAACAACATTTCAATAAACACTAAATTATTTAGGAACATCCAGGAGTGGCAACGCTTGAAAGCAACAAACTCAGCAACAACAACAAAAAAAAAAAAAAAAAAACAACTAGCAAAAACTTGAAAGGCTTGCTTATAAACTTGCTTAGATAAAAGCAGCGAAAATAAAACGAAATTTTAACTAAAACTCTTAACAGAGAAAGTTTTTGACAAGGAACACATAAAAATAATAATAAAAAAAACAAACATTTAACAAAAAGCAAAAAATTACAAGAAAATTTAGTATGACCCCTATTTGACCTGCCGCACACAGAACACATGCGGCGGGTCTTAAGGTACCACAAAGCCACGCAGTTTGACGATCACTTTAAGTTGCATTGAGAGCGAGATTCTAATTGTAAGTGGGGAGCGGAAGGGGGAAAAGGGGTGGGCCAGACCTATGCCTGTCAGTCTAATGTGAGAGCGCATAGCTTAAACGAGCCTAGCTACTACGATGCGGTCATTTATTTTGGGTCAATCCAACGACCAGTAACAGCCAGTCGCTGCAGGAGCAACAAAAGCCGTTGTATTAACTTGGCATTTTGGGAATACTTACCAAGGCTTACTCGATTTTTTTTTTTTTTTTTTGGATTTTCTAGTATAATTTGCTTTGTTGTTGTCGTTGTTGTTATTGTTGTTGTGTTGTACTCCCTTAGCAAATGACCTGCAGAAATTTACGCACAGATAACACTCGATTCCAACAGCAGAAGGACCAAAAAAAAATTACAATTGCCTGCATGAGGGCGAGAAAATACAAAAAAAAAAAATAAAATAATTTATAATCAAAGCCGCACTCATAAACTTGCAAGATTTGTGTATGAGTGCATGCATGTTTGTTTGTGTGTGTAAGTTTGTTTTTATAATACTGGGTGTATACTGTGTGTTTGCGCTGCCAGGCGTTAAGTGGGCGTGCTTAGGCGATTACCATAGCTCTCTAGCACAATTATGTCCAAGCGGCATTGTCCAAGCAAACACTGTTCAAATAAGCCAAATGGGCTCTCTTAATACACACAAAAGATGTGCTCAATTCAACTTTTAAGCTAATTTAAAGCATCCGCAAATTTGTCAGTTACATAATCTTGCAAATAATCTAGATTAATATGAAAACTAATAAAAAACAGTGATTAAGCAATCCATAGGGACTGGAATTTGAATAATTGCTCAAGCCTCACTTCGCTCCTGAACAACCTATAGTTTGGGTAGCAATGGGCAAAAATCTGCTTTAATGAACTATGAGTTGGCCAGCTGTCACAGCTTAAAGTGAAAAAAAAAAAAAAAATAATAAAAAATAATAATCTCCTTTCATGTGGGACACTGACTAGTTTAACTAAACCGAACAGATCTAACCAATTATTATGTAAAAATTTGGTTTAAAAGCTTGATAAAGCTCTTAATTAAGATGGGTTCACAGAAAATGGTGGTGCTTCTAGATTAAAATTTACTTAAAATTTAGGTTCAAATAAATTATAAAGACCTCGGCTCTTTTATCCTTTCATCATTAAAAAAACTTTTTGTTGTGGAACAGCAAAATTGTTGCGAGGATATGTTTAGGAAGTTAAATTGGCTGTGGTGGTGGCGTAGGTTGAGTTTAATTTCAAAGCTTTATTCAACACTTTGGGCATTTTTCAATGGAATCTAATGTATTAATAAAGAAAAACTAACCAAAATATCTCTTTCTACTTGTACTTCATAATTAAAGCAACGAATACGACTAAGAGTGGTAGTTACCCTGCAATATCGATTTTTTTTTTTTGTGCTAGCCTGGATATTAACGTAAAACTTAAAGCTTTTAGAACAATTCTAACAGCAAGACAGCGTTCTCAGCATTTCTCTTGTACCTAAGGTTTTTATTTAACCCCTTGAGACCGAGGGGTATTATATGACCCCAACGGATTTTTACTTATTGTCGCTTTAATTATAATAAGTCCGGTAATTTATCCATTGAATCTTGTTTTAAAAACTTCAGAGAGTCTGGCAACATCGGCAACCTGACAGCTAATCGCTGGATGTATTATTTTTTGCGCGCAAAGTGTGCTATTTAAGCTGCTCAAGTATTTTGCTAATAAATCTTATAAATTGGCGAAAATCGTTCCAAACGTAAGTGTTAGTTGTGAATTTTGAAGTGTTTTATTGGAAAAATAATCGATCTCACTAAATATGTCTAGTAATTCTTACAAAAATGTAAGTAATTCAGAAAATTAAATGGGGTCGCACATGACCCCATCGGTTTCAAGTAAAACGTTTTGCGATATTATTTCAAAAAACCGAAAATTTGTGCTTTCTTTCACTCTCTTGTGTTTTCTACAGTTTTGATATCACAAAATGCCAGAAAAAAGATTCTATTTTTCGTAAAGAGAAGGATTTAACGGAAATATTCCAAATTTTGGAAGCTGACGGTAGTGAAGAAGAAGTAGAACCATTGGACGCAGAAGATATAGCTTTCCTTGAAGATGATCCTGACAATATTTATCCTGGCGCAGAAGTTTTGATTTGGCGTGATTTGGCATTCGCACGCTAACTGATTTTGATCAACCATCAAGGGTGTCAAACACGTATTACGCTTATTAACTCATACTACGCTTATTGATTTGTGCAGTTATACTCTGTCTGGTAGGTTAATGCTAAAAAATTGATATTTTATTAATATTAATTTTATTCTTTTGTGTTAACAACTGCTTATTTACTGCAGCTCTTTGTGTTCAGTATGTCTTCATCGAAGCCAAGTGGAACTAAACAAAAAATCGCGGACGAAGATCGAGTATTCCAAGTGAAATGGGAATTAGAATATTTTTCCTGTGAAGTAAAAGATAAAATAATGTGTTTGATATGTATGAATGGTATTCATGTACCAAAATTATATAACATTAAACGTCACTACTAACAACACCAATCAAAATATGATAGTTACGAAGGATTAATGAGTCAAGAAAAGTTGAAAGAGCTCAAGTTAGGTCTGAAAAAACAACAGTTAATGTTTTGTAAAGTATTGCAAAAAAGTGAAGCTGCGGTACATGCAAGCTACGTCTTGTCAGAGTTGATACCTTAACACTCTAAGCCTTTTACTGAAGGTGATTTCATCAAGAAATGCCTGATTAAAGCTGGAGAAATTGTTTGTCCTGCAAATTTGGAGGCTTTTCAAACAATTTCTTTGTCTCGAAATACAGTTGCGGAAAGAGTAACCGAATTGGCCGCGAATTTAAGTAATCAGATCAAAGCAAAATCCTCTAGTTTCGAAAGTTTTTCGATTGCCTGTGACGAGAGTACGGACATTGGTGGTACAGCTCAATTAGCTGTGTTTCTTCGTGCTTGCGACACGGATTTTAATATTTATGAGAAATGATTGGAACTAGTACCAATGCGTGGTACTACTACAGGACAAGATATATTTAATTGTGTTTTTGAACTTCTGCTGTTAGAAACTCTATTAATGACACTCACCTTGGATCAGTTTTGAAAGTCATCACTGCAAACAAAATTTCTCGCGAAATAGAAAAATTAGTAGCACGGAAGAGATGCCAAGTATTAGGATCTAAATATTAAATTTTTCTTTTTATATACAGTGAATCAAAAAAGTTTAGAAACAAAACATTTTCTCTTAAACAATCATTGAAATTTTACACTTTTTAAGCTGATGCAAAAATATTTTTTATATATTTTTATTCCATGAATATATCAAAACACAATAACAAAAAAATGAAATCAAAAACAATTACAATATTCGTACAAGTGATAAAAACAACAAAAAGGACATTATTTCATGGCCAAAAAAGTTTAGAAACAAATTAAGAGTTGTACAGAAAAAATTAAAGAACTACTAATTTTTTAATATTTTAGTACTTCGTTTGATAGCCTTTCGCATCAAGAACCGCTTGGAGTTCATTTTTCAATCCCAAAGATAGTTTTCCGATTTCTTGTGGGGTGATTTCATTCCATTCTTCTAATATAGCTTGTTTAAGCGAATCTTTGGATGTAATATGATGGTGCCTGATCCTTTTTTCAATAAGGTCCCACACATTTTCAATTATGTTGAGATCTGGAGATTGTGGGGGTGTATTCAGCTGGTGTAGGACTTTAAAAAGCAGCCATTCCATAACCAAACGCGACTTGTGCTTGGGGTCATTATGTTGTTGGAAGAAGAAACTGATTTCATCTAGCCCCATTTTGTTCACACTTTGCAGCAAATTTTCTCTCAAAATGGCTAAATATGTTCTTTATTTATTATTCCTTCAATGAACTTCAAGTTTCCCACGCCAGCTGCTGAAACACACCCCCATCACACTACCGCCTCCATGTTGTATTGTTGCTTGAATGTTTTCTTTATTGAACTCCGTATTTGCCTTTTTCCACACCATGCGACGTCCGTCCGAACCAAAAATGTTGTATTTCGACTCGTCACTGAATACCACAGTTCTCCAAAACTGTTCCGATTGGTTGATGTATTTTTTTGCGAACTCCAAGCTTTTATCCGCATTTCGCTTATTATGAAAGGTTTTTTTTTGAGCAACTCTACCATGATAGCCAGCCTTATGGAGCCTATTTCGAACTGTTTGGGCATTTACGTGGACATCATGAAATTTATCTAGTGTCGCAGTAATCTTTGGAGCAGAAACGTTTGGAGTTGCTTTTATTTCTGAAAAAATAACTCGTTCATGGCGCGCTGTTAAAGAACTTAGCCGACTTGATCGAAGTTTTGGTTGTAATGATCCCGTGTCTCATTACCATGTCCCGTGACTTCTCCCGATTATTTAGCCAATATCTCGCACTTTACAATTTTGAAAATACAGCCTTAGAATTAATTTACGAACGTCCATTTAGATTTCGGTATTTTTTCCCATTTTTAAGACAAAAAGACAAATAATCTGGGTTTATTACAAAAAAGCGAGTGACTGATGCGTATATTACTGACCTTTATAGCTAAAGATCCCGTTATTTTAAAGCTTTTTTCAAACGAAGCAATACAAAGTTCAAAAAAAATTTTTAGGGTTGTGTTAAAAGGGTAAGAGTTGAATAAATGTTTTAAAGAAACTGGTTTGTTTCTATACTTGTTCGATTTACTGTATATATGTTTATTATAAATTATAATTTATAATACATAATTATTCGAATAAATCTTTGTTTCTTTGAATATTAATTTATTTTGCGGCCCACCGAAAGTTAAACTTTGTTTGCTCGGACCAATTTAACCTTTGAGTTTGACACCCATGATCTACATCCTCCGCCGCATTAAACATTGCACCACTCACTACCGTTGAGACTGCACTCGACGATTTTGTTCCTTTCAGATGGCGTAGGCATTCATTTACGCCAAAAATATTCGATCGTACTCTAGAATTTCCGTATTCAGAAGTTCTACTCTCTGATAAAGAATTGCGACTGCACACCAATATCTGTTTTCGAAAATGTGACTCAGCTCGAAACGCTCTTACTTTTAATAAAGAAGCAAAGTGTACTTTATGCTTTGCAAAAGGGAGTGGATTTTTCTATTAAAATTAGTGAGCTAAAAGCATTCCTCGGTATAACTTACATAATGATTTATCATGTACTGCCTTCTATCAGACAAATACTATGACTCGTGATCGATATCTTACTATCCGATCAAATTTAAATTTCGCAGACAATGCTATACAACCACCGAGAAATGATATCAGACACGTTAGAGCATTTAAGGTGAGGCCATTGTTCGACCATTTCAATAAAGCTTACCAAGCTGCATTTTCACCATCACAACAGCAAAAGAAAATTCCAATACAATTTCCGGAAACTATTAAAATTTATAATTATTTTATGGGTGGCGTAGATCTCGTGGATCAAAAGAAATTAACCAATAAACTCGGCCGTAAATCAAAAATGAAATATTATTTGCGAATATTCTTGGACTTGATGGACATAGGAATAAACAATAGCTATACTGTCTACAAAAAAATCCACGAAAAGAGAAGCGCTGTATTGCCATGGGCTTTATTGGAACCTATAACGAACGAAAAACACCAGTATCAACTACGGGACGAAGAACGGCAAAGAAACAAAAATCGGACGATAGCACAAATGCATATAAATACACATATAATAACCAAGGAAGCAAAACGAGAACGGTATGACGTCTGCCCACGAAATGCGGACAAAAAAGTATAAATAAGTGTAAGTGTGAGTGTAAATAAGTGTATAAGAGTGTAATCTCTATTTATGTTTCACCAAAAATCGTGACTGTTTCACCCACAAAAAAATTGGCGTTGCTGATAAAGACAATTAAAATTTAACTTTTGCACTGTAAAGTGTATGTACTAAAATCTTAAATTTGAAATTAAATGGAATTGTAAACATAGTTTGCTTGTTATTTCTTATTAAAAATTATTTCAAACCCATTATAAATCATACTAAGGGAAATTCGTAAATAGTTTTACTTGAAACTGATGGGGACGTATTTTAAACCATTTTTTGTTTTTTTTAACCAAATATTTCATTTTCTTAATTTAACCACGTGAAAACCAAATTCGAAGTAATTTTTACGATATCTGTAACGGTCTAGGGTTCGGTCTCAAGGGGTTAAAAGCATCACAAATTTCACTTGACTTGCATTTTACATATATATTTTTCATACACAAGGAATTCTTACAATAAATGTTTAAATCTGATATCAAACCAAAGAAGTGATTTCCTATTAAAAGATAAAAATCATATTCTAAAACTTAATCATGTGAAATAAATGATAGAAAAAAAAATTCCTTTTGAACTTTAAATCTTACATATCATTAACGATTTCCAACGAAATTTTCTAAAAAAAAAACAAAGACAAAAAAGAAAAAAAAATACTGATGATGAAGGCTAAAGTATCTGTCAGACATACTCAAATATCAACTTCAAAGCTTAAAAACTTTTTTAAGCTTCATATTATAACATATTTTATTGTGTGTGTAATTGTTTGCATTGATATTGAAAAAATAAATCTCAAACATTTTTTTGTCGCTTTAAGCTTTTGATTTTTCTTTATGACTGATTTTGCCCTAATGAAGAAGTAAAGTGTTAAAGTTAGAGTCTGAGTTTGACTTAAAAACTCGAAATATATTTCTTAAAAAACAAAAAAAAAAAGGAAAAAATGAGAAATCTTCAAGGATATTTTGACATAACAGCTCAAGAGGACAATTTGACTTAACAACGTTAAGTTTTACCTTGAAGTTTTCGAAAAAGTTCATAAAGGCATTTTTTCAGAATGCGTTGGCGTTGCATAAAATTGTTACTCGTTTATTATATGTAGGTGCGATGAGAAAAGTTATGGTGCAATAGGAAAGGTTAAATTTAAAGCTTCTATGTTCTTTTTGTGTTTGTCTTTTGTCTTTACTTTGTTCTTGCGTTTTGTATTGCTACTTAAGCCTTTGCTCTCAATTGGCTCCGAAGCTTGATCCGTGCCCATAGCTGCTCATGATAATAAACAAAAAAAAAAATATATATAGTAACCCTCCGATTGGCCAATGTTCGGATTGCCACATTCGTACCTAATGTGGTATGGCGAGACCCCTACATATTTTCATATGTTTGCATGGAAATGTCGCGTTTTTGGTGATGAAATGAACCGAATGTCATGATAAGAAGTCTTTTTTATTTATAACTTAAATCAAAACAGGTCTGCCTGGGCTAATGCGACCAACGGAGGGTTAATGACATGATTGCGACAGAAGGAAGCTGCAAATTGGTTACATAAAATTATTGCTCTCCATGTATAGGTGCTACGGTAATCAATATATTACACCAAAAAATGCATTAAAAGGCTGCTTCTAACGCATCACGACAAATAAAGACAGCCAATTTATGACGTAATGAGGCCGTCGATAAAGCCGCTCCAAGATAGAATGTGTAAAAATCTCTAGGTGAGTATATAAGCTACGGTAAATGACATAAAAAAAATTACAAGAAAAAAAAAGTAATTATGACGTCGTCAGGTCGTGGAGGTAACAGCTTACGTAACAAAAATTAAATACTGTCGCATTGAACTAATTCACCACAGTAGAGGGACAACAGTAAATATTGTTTTATGAATGCGAACTTATGATCTTCCTCAAGCAAGCAACCGCTTACTTAAGTGAAAATGAAGTTACAATGAAAAACGTGGTGAGCAACTATATCTCCGTGACTATAGGTGCAACGGCAAATGGTATAGAACGTCAATAAATGTGAGGTTTTTGGCCATATCCTAAAAGTAAAAAAAAAAAAAAAAAAAAAAAAAAGGTGTCATGACGCCTTTCAGGGAAACGCTTAGTGTTAGATAAATACAAAATCGTCACATTGATTTATTGCATGGCGCTTAGGAAAATGTTAATGTACAATACACAAGGATAAGCAAAAGCAAAAGCAGAAAAGTAAAAACAAAAGCTGGAGCAAAATGGGAAAAGCAGCATAGTTATAAATAAAAATAAGAATAATACTGAAAGTAGAAAAATAAAGAAAAAATAGAAATAGAAATAGAAAAGAAATAGAAAAGAAATAGGAATAGAAATAGAAATAGAAATAGAAGTAGAAATAGAAATAGAAATAGAAATAGAAATAGAAATAGAAATAGAAATAGAAATAGAAATAGAAATAGAAAAAGAAATAGAAATAGAAATAGAAATAGAAATAGAAATAGAAATAGAAACAGAAATAGAAATAGAAATAGAAATATAATAGAAATAGAAATGTAATGGAAATAGAAATAGAAATAGAAATGAAAATAGAAATAGAATAGAAATGTAAATAGAAATAGAAATAGAAATATAATGGAAATAGAAATAGAAATAGAAATAGAAATAGAAATAGAAAAAGAAATAGAAATAGAAATAGAAATAGAAGTAGAAATAGAAAAAGAAATAGAAATAGAAATAGAAATATAGAAATTGAAATAGAAATAGAAATAGAAATGGAAATATAATGGAAATAGAAATATAATGGAAATAGAAATAGAAAAATAAATAGAAATAGAAATAGAAATAGAAATTGAAATAGAAATAGAAATAGAAATAGAAATAGAAATAGAAATAGAAATAGAAATAGAAATAGACATAGAAATAGAAATAGAAATAGAAATAGAAATAGAAATAGAAATAGAAATAGAAATAGAAATAGAAATAGAAATAGAAATAGAAATAGAAATAGAAATAGAAATAGAAATAGAAATAGAAATAGAAATATAATGGAAATAGAAATAGAAATAGAAATAGAAAAATAAATAGAAATAGAAATAGAAATAGAAGTAGAAATAGAAAAAGAAATAGAAATAGAAATAGAAATAGAAATAGAAATAGAAATAGAAATAGAAATAGAAATAGAAATAGAAATATAATGGAAATAGAAATAGAAATAGAAATAGAAATAGAAAAAGAAATAGAAATAGAAATAGAAATAGAAGTAGAAATAGAAATAGAAATATAGAAATTGAAATAGAAATAGAAATAGAAATGGAAATATAATGGAAATAGAAATATAATGGAAATAGAAATAGAAAAATAAATAGAAATAGAAATAGAAATAGAAATAGAAATAGAAATAGAAATTGAAATAGAAATAGAAATAGAAATAGAAATAGAAATAAAAATAAAAATAGAAATAGAAATACAAATAACTATTTAGTAAGAAATGATCTTCCACTGGGCAGAAGTTAAAATACCTTCACTGCCGAACCAAAGTATATTCAAAGTTTTAAGCAGCCAATAAAATGTTGTGTATTGGAGGTAGGCGTGGTTTTCACCCGATTTAAATGAATTTCATACTCAAAGTGGTCATTTGCAAATTTTCTACATCTATACATTAAATTTTAATCTTAATATTTGAATATGACCTTTCATTATTTATATTGAAAACAAATTTGAGCTTTAAGCCAAGTATGTTGACAACAAGACAACATGAAGACAACGAAGGCAACAACCAAAAACAACAACAACAACGACTCTGTATAGAGCAATCACACAGCTTGACTATACAGACTGTTTCGTTAGCCGCTACAACAACTCATCAGTAGTCTTTGCATGACTTTTCAATGAGATCCACTCAAGCTACTTAGGTTCTACTTATACTGCCAATATGCCGAGAAAGTTACCCAGAAATTTATTTTTGATAGAGAGAACGCTTAACTGAGTTCTTATCTACTTTGATGCACCCTGTGTCAAGGTTAACCTTGATCGTATCATACTTTTAGGCATAGCCCTTAACTCATTAGTTGTGTGTTTATCCCAAAAACCACAAATTTTTTCATAACAAAATGGTCTCCACACCATTTTAGGTGTACTATCAGTTAAACTAGCTGAACCCTAAAACGGAAGTGGGGAAAAAAAAGAATAACAACAAAATTAACACAACCTCAACATGCTCTGATAGCAGTAAATCACTGCGACCGAATTTTGAAAATGCACATGAGTTAAGGCTATGCCTAAACGTATGACTCAATTAAGGTTAACCTTGACATAGGGTGCACCATAAATAGATAAGAACTTGGTTTCTAATGTAAAAGCGTTCTCTCTGTCAAAATAAACTTCCGGGTAACTTTCTCGGCATATTAACAGTATAAGTAGGACCTAAGTAGCTTGAGTGGATCACAGTGAAAATTCATACAAGACTACTGATGAGTTGGTGTAGTGGCCTCTATACAGAGCCGTTTTTGCTGTTGTTGTTTGTTGCCTTCATTGTCTTCATGTTGCCTTGCTGTCAACATACTTGGCCTAAAGCTCAAATTTTTTTTCAATATAAAGAATGAAAGGTCACATTAAAATTTAATATTTAAAGTAATTTAAAAACTATTTTTTTTTTATTTATTAAAAACACCAACTTCAATGACAGATTCAAGGAGAACCACATGAAACTCAAAAATACAAGTTTCGTTTTTATCTGCTTTGCATACAATTAGGATTTTATGCATTATAGAAAAGAACCAAGAGCATCAGCATTCGTGAAATAATGGAAATTATTTATGGCCAAAGGACACGTTCGTTAAGATAGACAGACACACAAATACAAATATGCTCACACAAGCGCATACAAATTCACACAAGACCACCACTAGATATGCGATGAAACTTTAAGACAAACACTGGCAGTTTTGCTTAAAAACAAGCAGTTTCGCTTAAAAGCTTGGATGCCGAAAAGCATGCAATGTTTTTTTGTTTTTGGCTGTTTTTGAATAGCATTTGGTGCAATTTCAGGCTGTCGTATGCAAGCAAGGAAAGTGAACTTTGAGCTTCATTAGCATTGCACAGAGGCAGACATGGGTATGTGTGTGTATGTGTGAGTTAGTGAGAAAGTGAGTGAGTTAGTCAGTGTGGATATCTATGCAAATGTCTATGCGTCTGTTTGTATTGCTGAGTATGTATTTATAAATGTAAATGCAAACTTTTGTTGGGTTTTGTTTATTTTTCCACATTTCGTTAAATAATTGGTAGCATATTTTTTGGCTGTTTGTTCTGACTAAAGATTAAGTAATCAGCAGCATTGCATGTTTTGGGGGGCAAATTAAAAAATGCAGACAATTTTTTTAAATACTTTGAATTCTTATTTCTATCTAGTTTATCTGGAGTGCTAATGATAATTCTACAATTGAAACATTTTGCGAAAATTCATGGTAATCATCCTCACAGAAAATCTAGTCTTCTTTTTTCTACATGATGTGAGTTATGACTTTGATTTTACTTGTTATATATATAAGTATCAACTCATTTATATAAATTTGAAGTTTGACTAATTGATTCAATTAGTTGATAGATTGGCAAAATTCTAGCTTTTAAGTGAATAATATTTTGACGTTGAATTTTAATAGGACTCAATTGATGCCTAGTTGCGGTTGGCTTTGAATATTTAAGTGGCTTTTGTTGCCGCCTATCAACCATTGCTGTCTTATTTCACATTATCTATGAAAATCCCCTGGTTATTAGAAAGAAGTAGAATATTATCTCAAGTTTTAATTTATTTTAATTAATTCCATTTATATCACAACTCATTCACGTCAATCATCATTTTGTGTTCATGCATTTATAATTCGAAAATTTTATTTAAATTGTTTTTTTTTCTATATAAATCATGAAGAGCATCTAAAAGTTCTAAGATTTAGTGTCTAGGGTGGAACATAAGAGAAAAAACAGCTACGCAATGAATAAAATACATGGACATCACGACGAAATCCTTTACAAAATTGGTTTTCACACAATGTTCAATTTCATGGTTAAAACTTGCTATGTGTTATGTATGTGAGTGTCCCAACAAGAGGCACTAAACTTGTTTGGATGTCTCTTAAATTTTAGTTGGATTATAAAGTTAACACATGGGAATACATATGGCAAAATTTATCTTTTAAATGGCTACCTTAACTTCGATTGTTAACCTTAATTTTTTTCGAAATTTTCGATCACACTTTCGCATAATTGGGACTCTATTTCGATGATGGCGTTTTCAATGTTCGTTTTGAGAATTGAGATTGTTTGCGGATGGCTAGGGTAGAACCTACCCTTAACATCATCTCATAGGGAGATGTCTAACGGTGTTAAATCACAAGATCTTTGTGTCCATCTGCTATCTCCAAATCGCAAAATTTCGCAACTGGGAACCTCCGTGCGCAATAACTTGATAACTTCGCTTCTTGTATGGCACCGAACACCATCCTACGTAGTCAAAAGTACGGGTCGTCTATATACAGATAATCCATCTCCGAACACAAACAATTTTTAATATCGCTGTAACGCACTCTATTGACCGTTACGGCTCTTCCGTCTTAATTATCAAAAAAGTACGGCCCTATGATGCCTCCGGCTCACAAGAAGCACCCAATTGTAAGTACATTCACATCTCTTAAAGACGCGGGTTTTCGAATCCCCAATTTTGCTTATTAACCCTAGAACTGTATCGTGGGGCGAAAAAGCACCCCAGACTGGCTTACATCTCGTGCCAGACACAAACGTCTTTCGTTTACGGCCCGGTACAGTAACCATAATTCTGTTTCAACGTCTGAGAGTAGAGGGAGCATACTCGCGACATCCGTACCACGTGCTTGCTCAAGCAGTGAACATAAGAAGTGCGTCTGGGGTGCTTTTTCACCCCACGATACAGTTTGTGTATATTTTTCGTCATCTTAAAGTTTTTTTATTTTCGTGTTGTTTAAACTTTTTGGACAAGTAATGAGTGTATAGTGGCCCCACTTCACATATATTTACATATATACGCTCCCTTCAACTTGATTAGTCGCATTTGTTTTAATAACAAAAAATGCTCTGCTCTCAATATTGGTTAAAAAAATAACAACAATAACTACTTGGAATATATGCTCATTGAGTGTACTTACCAACAACAACCAAAAATGTGCACTCTCTTTAAAAAAAACGGTACCTGCTAACAAGAATTCAAACAGATATAAAAATTATTGTGGCGTCCGTGGCGTAGTTGGTTAAAGTGCGTGGCCGCTATGTCAACGAACTTTGGAGACCCAGGTTCGAACCCCAGCAGCGACAGAAAGTTATTTGAATTAAAATAATTTTTGTGTACGGCCGCCACCTCTCTGCAGACAATGGCAAACCTCAGAGAGTAATCAAAATGCCATGTAAAGCTTCTTGAGAACGAGAACATTCCGTTCATCGCCGTTCGGAGTCGGCGTTAAGCATGAAGGTCCGGTTCTCGGTCAGTTGTGTACAAACTTAATCACACGCACAACACAATTGATCATAAGAAGCTAGGTCAAAGTCCTTTCAAGGGCTGAAATGGCCAGTTATTTATTTTTTTATTTTTTTTAATTATAAAAATTATTACAATTCTTACTCGTTCATTAGATTAGACGCAGTACGAAATTAAAGTTTTCAGTGATACAAGTTAACTTTGATTGAGGGAAGATGTGTTCATTGTCCCCGAATCATCGAAAGAAAATATGGAGCCAAATACTCCAAGTGTCAGGCCTTCGTGTGTCCAGACCATAGAGCTATTTTCTGTCACGAGTGTGGTGAGCAAGAATGAGAGATAAACAAATTTAATATTCTTCTCAATAATTGTGCTTTTTAATTTCAAATAAAGATGTTTTTTTCCAACTTGAACGAAATTCTTATTCATTGTAACGATCTGTGCGGCAAAAACCATTTTTTTCAATTTCTTGCAATTTGCACACTTTGATTTCTCAAAATAAATATCATTTTTGGAACATTGGCCAAAACCACTATAATATCCCTTAAACATAGTATGTCCGCTTTAGAACTCCGTCGGAATTACTAGATTTAGTTAAAAATTCACTGAGATATCGTAATTTTAACGAATAAAATTTTTCCCAGTTTTTCACGTTTTTTGCCCTTCTTGGTCAATATTCCCGGACCATCCAAATTTGGCCAAACAATTTAGTTCACGTGAATCTAGATCAAAAGACGATTAAAATGAGCCCCCATGGAACCATCAAAGTCACACTGTGTCCGAGATACGGGCCCTTGAAAGTTGGGGTGTTTTTTCACCCCGCGATACAGGAATAGGTAAAAAAAATAGCGATACAGTTCTAGGGTTAAGGAAGCCAACAATGTGCTTTGTCAGAAAACACTCGTTTTTTGCAAAAATCATCGTCACCATCATGTTTTCCAAGACCCAATCAGAGAACTTTGACATAGTATGCATACATAGCCAGATCTTTCGTCCATATTCGCTGTAGTGTCGATGTGGAGAGGTCGAGTTTTTGAGCATGGTGAATTGAGGTGCTTGGATCGTTTTCAACTCTTTCCTTCTCTGCGTCGATATTTTAAGGCGAATGTCCGGGCCGAGATCATTTCGGTATCTTCATATCTTACATTGAGTAAGTCTTTTGGAATTTTTTTTGATTATGTTGAGCACACACGTCTCCGAAGGCACATGATAAATTGAAAAATTTGTGAATTGAAAAATCGATTTTTTTAAGTATAACTATCTGCGAAGTTATATATCTGCGAAATAGCTCGTATACCAGACATTCAAATCGTAGTTATGGCATTCATTTAATCCATGGAATTTCCACAAATGAATTTTCGACGTTTGACAACTCGAGACGGGTGTATATCCGCCGTTTAATTAATATTTTAACTGCAAGTTTTATTCATTATCCAAGTCAATCTTATTGAAGGCCATCGGCGGTCACAATTTGCACACATATGTCGAAAAAATCGATGAATCCTAAATTGCAGTCACAGATAGGCGCGCGACCGAGAGCACTTATGAGGAGGCAACAGCAAATTTATTAGTAGCATCGGCGGTGGAAGAGCTACCAAATGGGCAGAAATAGATGACTCTACACCAGAGATCTGCAACAAGTCAATTGAAAATCAAGTAACTTGAAAATAATCAAGATTCGACTTGACTTGTAGAAACTTGATATGTTTCTACCCTACAAGCCTCGACTTGCTTCTGAAAAACGAATCATAAGTTAGACTTGATTCTATTTTGTTTCTACCCTACATTAATTGGTAGAAAAAACCAAGCTTTCTACTTTTCAAGTCTGTTTTCAAGTCTATGCGACTGCGCTGCCGCAGAAAACCACTGACGAGCGTCTACTTATACTTTTCTATACAAAGTGACAAAATTAAAAATAAACAACAACAACTATAACAAAAAAACAAACAAACATACTTCAATCCAATGCTTAAAAGCAGTGTCGACTGCGTAGTACAGTCGAGTGTGGAGCAACACTTCGTCTTTTTGCGTATACACGAAAGAGCAAATGAGACATATGCCGTTGCTGTGGTCGACACTTCTTTAAAGTTAAACTGTTTTATCAACTCGAGAAACGAAGTTTGCATTGACGACACGAAGTTCATGTCACGAACTTCTTAAACAGACTTGAAAATAAACGATTTGTAGGCAAAATAATTGCTTTTTTCCTACATTTGAAGTTTCTACATTTCAAGTTTTCTACATATCAAGTTTCTTCAGTTCAAGTTTTCTACATTTGGCGACTTGATTTTTGCTGCCTATGATTCGCGCAAACTTGTTGTTTGCCTGCCTCGACTTGCAGGGAGTTGAAAAATTAAAGGAACTTGAAACAGCAAATGAATCCATTCATGCAGATCTCTGCTCTGCACTAAGGGAAATAACGCATATTAGCATTATCCACGCCTTAGTATAAATGTTATTTAAATATTTACGTGGATAAATTAAAGGTTTTCTTACAACTCGTTTTTTTCTCGTATTTGAATTCTATTTATACCACACACGTACACACATATTCCACACAAGCAAGCAGCAACAGCATCGCACACGTACACACATATTCCGACAAGCAGCAACAGCATCGCACGACCAATTTTCTTCAATGCATGTATAAAGTATTAAAAACTTATAATGAAAGTGACAAACATTTTCTCAAAATTTTGTGCTCCAGATCAACACCCCCCGTATAACGTATTCTACGTTAAAATTTTTGTTTGTTATGGTTCCGAATCATACTGACATTTTTATGAATAAGGACCACCTTAATATATACCTTTTCTATATCGTGCTTGGCCGTGGCGACCGATGTCAGTGGCGGCCATGGCGCAGTGGGAAGAGTGCGTGACCCATACGCTAGAGAACCCTGGCTCAATTTCCATCTGATACAGAAAGTTTTTCAAATTAAATTAATATTTCTGTTCGACCGTCACCTCTCCGCAGACAAGGGCAAACCTGAGAGAGTAAATAATGCCATGTAAAGATTCTTGTAGAACATGAACATTAGCCGTTCGGAGTCGGCATAAAACTAGTAGGTCCAGTTCTCTATCAATTGGGTACAACCAACACAATTTGATCATAAGAAGTTCGGTGATAGCCCTTTCAAGGACTGAAATGGCCAGTTTATTTATTATTTACTTGTTGGCCGCGACTAGGTCGTAAGTGGTTCATTCATTTTAGATCACTTTTTTCAGCACTGCTACCGGTATCTCGGGAATTACACGAGTAATGCTGGCTTCTAAGTCTTCTTTAAGGCTGTCTTATTGACGAAGAATTTCGACTTCACATAACCCAAAAAAAAAAAAAAATTCAGAGGCGTGATATCACATGATCATTGCGACCAGTTAAGAGGTTCGAAACGCGAAATTAGGCGCTCAACAAAACGATTTCTTAATAAAGCCATTGTTTCGCGCGCTGTGTGTGCAGTAGCACCCACTGAGGGAAAAACTCATGTAATCAGTACATAGACATCTACATATGTAAAATCTATGTACTTCGTCTTGTATGAGAACGCGACGAGAGCTCCATGTACTGGGTAAAATGAGCGTGTACTGGCTACATATAAGTTTACTCACTTTATAAATTGAATAAAATATGTATTCAATACAGTGCATTATGTGTTGAATACATTGCAACTTCAAGAAAAAGAAGCATCGTGTACTCAATCAATATTTCTTGTAACATTTTACAAGAACTATACTCAATACATAAAATATGGACTCCGTACATGTTTCGCTTGCATACGATTTCGCTCAACGGCATACGATTTTGCTGTTTTATGTCATTCGCTTCTTCATTTGCAAACTTCTCGATCAAGGATCGGATCAACCCATTTTTTAAGCTTCTACATTATATATGCGGCAGATAACTTATAGATAAGACTTATAAATAACTTAAATCTTCTGAGAAAATCTATGGTTAAGATTTAATCCGGTATGAATACCTTATCAAACTCCACCGACGGAAAAACCTATGCACTGACCACATAAATTTATATACTCATGACAGGATTTTCTACACACAGAAATTTTGTGATTTTCTCTAAAATTCTAGTCAATAAAGAATTTTATGTACTCATCACAAAACTGCTGTACATAACACGGTGAGACCGCCAAAAAGTTTCAGCCAAAATTCTTAAAAATTCCGAGAGAGAGAGACATCTTGTGATTATATCGCGACTAGTCCGACCTCTCAGTTCCATCACAATTTTTTTTTTTTAAATTCTCAAAGTTAAAAAGTAGGAATTCTAGTATTCCGACTTTTAACAATTTTTTACATATGCTTAGGTTGTGAGAATTTAAAAACAAAATGCACTTTTGTTCAATAGAATTAAACGTTAAATTTAACAGTGCCAAAATATTTTTGAAAAAAATATATAAAGTGGGTTTATCGCAATGCAGAATTCAATTTTTCAAAAATTTTGTACAAATGTTAGTTCTTCTTTATTTTTTTTTAAAATGGTAACAAACAAAAATCCTTAGTTTTTTTACAGGAATTATTCAAACTACTAAGTACCTTTCAAAAAAAACTAAGATAACTGAAATCAGTTTAAAATTGGAAAAATGGCAGAAGTTTTAAGGTGTTTTTTAAATTGACAATCATCGATTTTTCTGATATACGTTCACAGCGTTCAAACTGCTGCCATTTAACCAAATGATAACGGATTTGCTCATATATGGATTGTTAGAATGCACAAGCTAAATGCTACATTTTGCGATTCTAGTTTTTGTAGAAAATAAAAACGGCGATATATTATGACTGCGAATAATAAAAGTTTTATTAATTTTTTGGGATCAAGGTTCAAATTTTGATTGAATGTATGTTTGTGCCTTTATTGTAAATTGCATTTATGTTGGTGCTCTTCATCCAGTGCCAAAAACAAACACAAATTAGCAATAAAAGATTGCAAATTTTTATTTTTGTACCGGTCCACCATTGTTTTTGTCGTTTGATGGAAGCGCTCGCCTTGTTCATCAGACTTGGTTGGAATTGGCTGTTCGAATACATCAATATGATGGTGCAGAAAGAGTACTTTAAGCGACATTCGAACATTGAGCTGGTTAAACGCTTCCATAAAATCAGTGACAAGACTTGGTGCTGCGTTTTCTTCTGGAACTGGATGTAGCATTGGCAGTTCCTCAGAATGTTATTTGGGAAGAAATACGAACATAGTGTCTTGATACACGTATAACTTCTGTATTTTTCGATTGAATTTCAATACTTTTTTGTTGACACAACAGTAGCAAAACTTTTAGCATGACGATGAACAGATTTCCAATCACAGGTATTCCGAATGGCATTACTTTCTTGAAGCCTTTTATGAAAGCCAACATAATGTATTGCAAGGAACATAAAAAATTGGGTGCCCAAGAAACATTTTTTGCATATCAAGGACAAAATAACTTTTATAAGCGTTTTGAACATCATATAAAATCGCTTGACGATATGATTTTAGTGTATATCTAAACACACGTAACAAAGAGTGTTTTTTTTATCGCACATCATGAATAAAAAAGTCTAAAAAGTATAACAGATGGTAAGCCCATTGCATCAGTAAAAAGTCTGAACACACTTTTCACTTTTTTGATCTGATCAAAGTACACAACATTTTACTTACCGCAGGATATAACAACAGCAAGGAGCTCTAATAAAATTTCTTTCGGAAATAATTTGGAAAATATGCAATGCACTTTTCACTATTCAAATTACATAATTCCAAATGAAGTAGCACAAATAAGAAGTTTTTCAATCGTAAAGACACTCAGATTATCTTACAACAATCTTGTGATATCTTGTTTGATATCGCCTTTTTTTTATTTTCTACAAAAACATTCTAACAAGCCATATATGAGCAAAATCCGTTATCATTTGGTTAAATGGTAGCAGTTTGAACGCTGTGAACGTATATCAGAAAAATCGATGATTGTCGATTTAAAAAACACCTTAAAACTTCTGCCATTTTTCCAATTTTCAACTGATTTCAGTTATCTTAGACTTTTTTGAAAGCTACTTAATAGTTTTAATAATTCCTGTAAAAAAACTAAGGATTTTTGTTTGTTACCATTTTTAAAAAAAATAAAGAAGAACTAACATTTGTACAAACTTTTTGAAAAATTGAATTCTGCATTGCGATAAACCCACTTTATATATTTTTTCAAAAATATTTTGGCACTGTTAAATTTAACGTTTAATTCTATTGAACAAAAGTGCATTTTGTTTTTAAATTCTCACAACCTAAGCATATGTAAAAAATTGTTAAAAGTCGGAATACTAGAATTCCTACTTTTTAACTTTGAGAATTTAAAAAAAAAAATTGTGATGGAACTGAGAGGTTGGACGAGTCGCGATATAATCACAAGATGTCCCTCTCTCGGAATTTTTAAGAATTTAGGCTGAAACTTTTTTAAAGGTCGAATCGGTCACACAGTGTAATTATATGTAATGAGTCAACAATCTAAGTATTACACTAAGGGAAATAATGCATATTAACATTATCCACGCCTGAGTATAAATTTTATTTATGTGTATATTTACGTGGATAAATAAAATATTTTCCTTACAACTCGTTTTTTCCCGTATTTAAATTTTATTTACATATACCACACACGTACACACATACAGTGAATCAAAAAAGTTTAGAAACAAAACATTTTCTCTCAAACAATCATTGAAATTTTACACTTTTTAAGCTGTTGCAAAAATTTTGTTCATATATTTTTATTCTATATATATTCACAACACAATAACAAAAAAATGAAATAAAAAACAACTACAATATTCGTACAAGTGATAAAAACAACAAAAAGAACATTATTTCATGGCCAAAAAAGTTAAGAAACAAATTAAAAATTATACAGAAAAAATTAAAGAAAAACTACTCTTTTAATATTTTAGTACTTCTTTGATAGCCTTTCACATCAAGAACCGCTTGGAGTCCATTTTTCATTCCCAAAAATAGTTTTTGGGGCTCTTGTGGGGTAATTGCATTCCATTCTTCTAATATGGCTTGTTTAAGCGATATGATGGTGCCTGATCGTTTTTTCAACATTTTCAATTATGTTGAGATCTGGAGATTGTGGGGGTGTATGCAGCAGGCTTGTGACTTTGAAAAAACAGCCATTCCATGACCAAACGCGACTTGTGCTTGGGGTCATTATCTTGTTGGAAAAAGAAACTGATTTCATCTAGCCCTACTTTGTTCATATTTTGGAGCAAATTTTCTTTCAAAATGGCTAAATATGTTCTTTATTCATTATTCCTTCAATGAACTTCAAGTTTCCCACGCCAGCAGCTGAAACACACCCCCACACCATCACACTACCGCCTCCATGTTTAATTGTTGCTTGGATGTTTTCTTTATTGAACTCCATATTTGCTTTTCTCCACAACATACGACGTCCGTGGTTGGTGGTATTTTTCATTTAAGTTTTTACTTTTTTCGTTCTCTAATTTATGCTATTTTTGACAGTTGGTGTATTATTATGCCATCAAATGTCAAAAATAGTTTAAACTACAAAAAGAAAAAGTAAGATAGAATAAGAAGGAAATTATGCAGGTAAATGACAATCGCTCCAAGACATTCTTGAGAAAATACCGAGTTGTCATTCCACCCTACATAATTTAAGTATCCATCGCACTCACCATCGCACTCACAAATCATATTTGCCAAAAAACCAGGCTATATTACTCTTGCAATATTAACTAAATGAGAACTATAAGACTGCAACTGCAAGAAATAAACTGCAGGAACAGAGTGCGATGCTGTTGCTGCTTGTCGGAATGTGTGTGTACGTGTGCGATGCTGTTGCTGCTTGCTTAGGTGGAATATGTGTGTACGTGTGTGGTATAAATAAAATTCAAATACGGGAAAAAAACGAGTTGTAAGGAAAACATTTGATTTATCCACGTAAATATTTAAATAAAATTTATACTCAGGCGTGGATAATGGTAATATGTGTTATTTCCCTTAGTGTACTCAATACAGGAACAATATAAAATTTCTGTGTGCAGAATTTTCTGTCATGAGCACATAAATTTATGTACTCAGTCTATAGGTTTTTCCCTCTGTGCCGTCTTGCTGAAACCAAATGTTTCCAACATTCCGGGTTTCAATTGCAGGCAGCAAAAAGTCCTTGATTATGGTGCAGTAGCTCTCGTCAGTGACAATTATGTGCTGTCCGGCCTCATTATTTAAGAAATATGTACCGATGATTCCACCAGCTCATAAACCACACCAAGCAGTGCGTTTTTGTTAATGTGACTGTAGTGGGCTCTAGTGGGCAATAGTGAGCTCGGAACGTCGATGATACACACCATATGTTGCTCGAAGTGCACGAAAAATGTTTCTCACAGAACGCTGACTTACGTAATACTGCTGAATAGTTTGGAGACGTTATTGCGGTGTTAATCCTTCTATGATGAATTGTCAAACAATAAAATGACAGCATGACACCAGTCACGCGTGATCTGTCAAAAATAAAAAAAAAATAAAAAAAACCTGTAAATGAATCACCCTTATAACAGAATTGAAATCCATTTGTTTTCGATGCTAAAAGTTAACATTAAAATCAAAAGTAATGCATTTCTCATGAGCACAAAATTGATTGCTGCAAAAGAATATTTTAAAATAATGAATATTTATTTTTGCACACCTGCGCTTAGCATGTCTGAGGGATAATCTATCAATTATTTAGCTAAAATATGAGTTGTTATCCATTTTAAAATTTTTTTTAAGTTACATTATTTCTAAGCCTGTCATATTGTATCGGCAGGAATATTGATTGATAGATTGATATCATCATGAGGCACACAAAATTTAAAAAATGACAAAAAGAAAAATAAAAGCATTAAAATATATGCGTTTGGTGCTCGCACAGGAAGTGCTTAAAATAAGTTAGACATATTTATTAAAAAGGCAAGTTACTTGTAGAGCGTGTTTTATTAAAAATACTTTTTACTTTTTCTCATTTTTTTTTTTATATTTTATTTTAATAAATACATGATTGATGCCAGAAACCCATTTAGGTAAATACATGAGAAAAACTTTAAGTTGTCGGATGGATTTCGGAGTAACTTTCAGTTAGCCTCTGTAAGCTCAAGGCATCCTTCACAGTTCTGACAATGGCAGCAATGTTAATTTTGTAAATTTCTAATGTCAATTTTTTGTTTTTTTGTTTTTTGTTTTTAAAGAAAGAAAAAGCTTTTAAATTATACAGCAACCGAAAGACACAGCAGAACCCAATTCTTCATACACACATACAAATATAACATTTGAACAAGAAAATTCAACTTGTTTTAAACAAACGATGTTGAAACCAATGAGTTGAGTTGCGTTAAATTGGGTCAATCGCTAAAGCAACAACAAAAAGAGAAAAAAATAAAATAAATTCCCCGAATAGGAAGCAGAGCAGCAAATATAAGATGGTTACTCTTGGTGACTCCAGTGTAAAAAAAATAAAACCAAAAACAACTTTTTTTTTTGGAAAAAAAAAAATAAAACCAAAAACAACTAAAAAAGTCGTGCAAATTCCAGCTTGGCACGTTGGCAACTCTGCGCAACCCAGCTACTTAGCTGCAATATTGAACAGTTGCTACACTCCACTGGCTGTAGAAGAATATCCTTGCAGCTGCTTAACTTCTAGCAAGAATCTTTTATTATATCAATTTGAAAAGTTTTTCCTTTCGACTCTCATGATGGTAATGTATTGGGAGTGAAAATTAATGTAAACGTTGTATGCGCTGATAAATTAAGCTCAATGTCGAAAGAAAAAGGATGCTCTAAGGAATTGCTATACTTAAGAACTGTTTCAGTTTTTTTTCTTTTTTCTTAAGCTAGATTATTTTAAAGGAAGCTGCTTGTTGAGTTTAACACAGATGACGATGGCTGGGTCTAACTTTAAAGGTATTCTAAGTTAATCAATATTCATAAGGAGCAAGGCGGAGATGGAGGTGTTCGTTCTTTTACGTGTGAAGGACGATAAATCATTAAGTGTGCATTTCATTTTAACTTAGACTTAAAAAGTTGTCTGCAAGAAACAAAAAAACAAAAAAGGAAAAGAATTTACAAGGTTGAAAAGAAAAAGTATTGACATCAAATGTAGATTTTTGTTTATCTTGCAATGAAAGGTATCGCTATATATCGACATATCGATTTAAGATAACTAATCGGAAGAGTAATGCGACCGAAAAAGATAACTTTTCAACCTGATGACAAATTAAGATAAAATTGTAAATTTTGAATATTCTCACAAGAGATAGAGTCCTTGAGATTCGATTCAATCGAAATCGAAACAAGGATTAGAACAAGTATTAATAGAGGATGAGAGCAAAGATTTGTACAAAAAATATAAGAATTAGAACAAGGGTATGCTTACAGGATTCACTTACTTACTTGTCTGACGCTTATAACCGTTGGTCTGGTCGGTTTTGCGCCAGCCATTTCTGTTTTGCTCTTGCTTGTGCCAGTTGGAAACACCAAGAGTAGTCAAGTTATCCAACACTTGATCCTTCCAACGCAAATGTGGGCGTTGACCACCACCGGACACCGAATCAAATATTTTTTTTGCTGGAGTGTCGTTTTCCATTAGCTCAACATGACCTAGCCAACGGTTTAAATGAGCTTCAGTACGTCGATGTCAGCGTACAGCTCATACAGCTTATGGTTCCATCGAATTCGGTACTAGCCATTGACGTAGATTGGACAGAAGATCTTACAAAGAATCTTTCTCTCGAAGACTCAGCCCAAAGTAACTCCTGTTGGCAAGAGTTATCCTTCCTTTAATTCAATACTGATATCGTTGAAAGAGTTTACGCTGGATCCCAGGTAGACGAAATCCTTAACAATTTCTAAGGGTGTGTTGTCAACAGTTAAGTGGTTTCCAAGACAATGGGACTTTTTATTTGTTGACACTAGGTATTTCGTCTTATCTGCGTTCACTGCAAGACCCATTCAACTCGACTCTTTCACTTATCTGGAGAATACTGACTTCGCGCGTATTATGTCCAATGATATCGATATCATCAGCATACGCCAGTAGCATAATACTTTTGTAGAATATCGTGCCACTGCGTCTCAAATCAATTCGGATGATTTTCTCCATCATCAGGTTTAAAAAGTCGCACGGTTAGGAATCACCTTGTCTGAAATCTCGTTTGGTATCGAATGGAGGAGTGAGATCCTTCCCGATTTTAATTGAGTTGTACTGAAGCTGTTGCTTAGTGTCATTCTGCAAAGGCGGATAAGCTTTGCAGGAATACCAAATTCAGACATGGTTGAATATAGATTATTCCTTATTGGACTGTCAAAGACGGCTTTGTAATCGACAAAAAGATGGTGTGTGTGTCGATTTTTTTCCCTAGGGTCTTCTTCAAGATTTGTCGTAACGTCAATATATGGTCTATGGTGGATTTGTGAGATCTGAATCCACATTGATAAGGTCCAATTAGCTGGCTTACGATGCGCTTCAGTTTTTCACATAATACGCTCGACAGGACCTTATATGCGATATTTAGAAGGCTTATCCCACGGCAGTTGGCGCAAATGGTGGAATCGCCTTTCTTGTGGATTGCGCAGAGCACCCTGAGGTTCCAATCGTTTAAAATGCATTCTTCCAACCATATTCTGCAATGAAGCCCATCAATGCATTTAAATAGTGCTTCGCCTCCATTCTTGAAGAGCTCAGCAGGTATGCCATGGGCTTCTGCGGCTTTGTTGTTTTTAAGACGAGCTATACCTTTCAAGGTGGCGTAATTGGTTAAAGTGCGTGGCCACTATGTCAACGAATCTGGATACCCAGGTTCGAACCCCAGCAGCGACAGAAAATTATCTGAATTAAAATAATTTTTCTGTACGGACGCCACCTCTCTGCAGACAATGGCAAACCTCAAAGAGTAATCAAAATGCGATGTAAAGCTTCTTGAGAATAAGAACATTTCGTTTATCGCCGTTCGGAATCGGCGTTAAGCCTTTAGGTCCATTTCTCGGTCAATTGTGTACAAACTTAATAACACGCACAACACAATTACTGTGTCGCCTCCTAAGAAGCTAGGTCAAAGTCCTTTCAAGGGCTGAAATGGCCAGTTATTTATTTTTTTTTTTATAGCTTTCAAGACTTCATTATGGTCGGGTAGCGGAACTTCAAAGCTGTCGTCCACAATTGGAGTTTCCGGGATATCATCTCTTTTTGTGGGATGTTGTCGTCGTCACCATTCAGAAACCTTAAGAAGTGTTCCCTCCACATCATCCAGTGTATATCCAGTGATATCCAGTGTACTCTGGATATCTGTCACTAGATTCCCGTTTTCAACCTTGCAGGAAGAGACCCCGGTCTTGAAACCATCAGCCAGTCGTCTTATTTTTTCGAAAACTTTTCGGACCTCATTCCTGTCACCATGCATCTCAATTTTCTCGCACTCCTCGCTTCTCTTTTCTTTCGCCTGAAAATACGTTTTTCTTCCCTCCTCTTCTCTTTGTATTGCTCCTTAGTGATTGCATCCGACTGCAGGGTGGCTTTGTAGGCGGCGTCTTTTTCTGCAGTGGCGTCGTGACACTCCTGGTCGTGCTACTAGTTTCGGCAAGTGCGGTGAAAGCCAATCAACTCTTCGGGAGCCGTACGCATAGAGTGAGAAATGTGATTCCATTGCGCGCTTATAGCGTTGACCGGAGGAGTAGTTTCTTGAAGCAGGAGTGAGAGTCGAGTAGCGAAGTCTTCGGCTGTTCGTTTTCATTGCAGCTTTTCGACGTCTAGCTTTCTCTGTCCTGGATTGCGCGCATTCTTGGTTGCGCACATGCGTGTACGGATCTTGGCTGCGACAAGATAATGATACGAGTCTATATTGTTACCACTGATCGTGCGTACATCTAAAACACTGGAAGAGTCAGGAGACAGCCAAGTGGCTTTATTAATATTGAGATGATTGAATATAGTGCTACTAAGGACCATGTTTCGCGCTGCGGCAAAGTCAATCAGCCTCATTACGTTATCGTAAATATTGTCGTGGAGGCTGAACTTTCCAACTGTTGGACCAAAGATATTTTCTTTTCCCACCTAGGCGTTGAAGTCACCAAGCACGATTTTTATGTCGTGGCGGGGGCTGCGCTCATATTCCTTCAAGGCGCTCGTAGAAGCTGGTCTCATCGTCTGTCTTCTGTCTGAGAGTGCGCACATATCAGGCTTATAATGAAAAATTTTGCCTTGAAACGAATTATGGCAAATTGCTCGTTCACAGGTGTGAATCGCAGGATATGGTGCCGTAGTCTCTTGCCAACCACGAATCCGCATCCAAACTCGTGCTTCTCCGCATGACCGCTGTAGTAGACATCACAGGATGCTTGCCGTAAGCAACCCTGTCCCTTCCATCGCATTTCTTGTATTGCAGTGATATTAGCCTTGTATCTTTCTAAGATATCTATCAGTTGGATATAAGCACCATCCCAATTAAGGGTTTGGACGTTCTTAGCGCATATCCGTAAATAATTGTCAGTTTTTCATTTGCGGTGGGGGATAATTTTATTTCTTTTTCGTTTCATTGAAATGATTTTTTTACTTGGTAGTAAAACTTGATTCGACTTGAGACGATTTCGACATGGATAATGCTGGCCTCACCAGATTGAGGCAGTCAGACACGTTGCCAAATGAAGATCGCCCCACTGACCCTCAGGCGTTACCTTGTAAGAATCGTCCTCCTTTACAGGATTTAGATAACATTAAAACAAAAATTAGGAAAAAATTGGAAGAAGGATTGCGACAAGAAGTGGGGCAAAGACTATGAAATGGATTCGGAAAAGAAGTAGATAAAGTATTTGGACATTGATTGAGGGAAAGATTACGGATAAGAAAAAATACGAGAATAGGGGCAATTTAACTTAAGTATAAGCTGTGTTTATGACACAGCTTATTACATCCTTATTGGATCAGCCATACTCAGTTGAAGAACATAGTAATTTTTGAATTTGGAATTCACATTTATGAGATTTTTAGCAAAAATCTTCGAATAATATGTTTCCACTATCTTGGCTGTAGGTATTGTTGAAATTAGCCATTGAATTTATGGTAATTTTCGAAAATTATTGAATTGAAAAATGTGTGACTAAAAGGATTAATCAGACTAAGAGCATTTATGAAATAAGCATTTAAAGGATCTGCAGGATTGCAATCTCATCACTCAATGTTTGTTTTTTTATTTATTTTGAATAATTTTTTACTTCTTTAACTCCTTTTGTTTAGATTTGAGTAGTACACTATGATTGTGTAGCTACAACTAGAAATTATTTTACAGTTTATGTCATGCATAAATTAAATAATTTTTTTTTATTAGCTTAAGACTCGCCTAACATAATTCAGTAAGTCAGCAGTTTTTGCCACACCCTTCCCAGTAGCAAGTTGCAACACATGGCAAGCTCTTAAAACATAATCATATGTTTTGCTTTTTCATTTGCATCTTTAGTTGCATCCTTTGTTAGCTTTTGCATATCTAATTGTTTTCAGATGTCGTCAATTGATAGGTAGTTCTGTCTGTCAGCAAAGGTTGCCATTGTCCTGCCAACTTCTCAAAATGCTTACGGTTATGCATAAGCTATTCTACTGCTGCATATGTCAAATATTTACACATTTACAATATCTATGTTATATACAAATATTTATGATCCTATAACCATGATAGTGTATGTGTGTGTTTGTGTGTGCATGTGTGTTTGTTTGCTTGTATTGTTGCACAGCAAGTGCCACAATTTCCATGAAGTATGTTTCAATTTGCAACAATCCCCAAGCTGGACAAACTAAATCCTATTATTATTTGGCTTCTGCTAGCTGACTATTTCCTTTTGGCGTTTTATGTCTTGCCATGTTAATGCCATGTAATAAATTTAATTATTTTGTTAAGAGATTTTCTTCTACTCAGTGCTAGGCAATAAGTTTCGAGATGATTTGCAGTTGTTCGTAAATAATTAGTTAGCTAGTTGTTGTAATTTTACGCAATGTTTAAATATTGGTCAAATTAAGTAGGAATGAATGTGTTTTATGCGGTAATTATTTATAGGCTTAACATATTTAATTCAAGTTGGCTAAAGATAAATAATAAGCATTTGAAGCTTCTTAAAGGCTTGTGAGCTGTAATAACAAATTTTTCACAAACCGTAGAAATAACTTTAATGTTTTAACGTGAACATTTTTAATAACTTCTGTGAATTGAATTGACAACTTATTTTTAGATGAGCCAACTTCAATGAATTGAAGTCTACATTTTGAAATCATTTCTCATGAGTTTATTCGGCATAAATTATAATTTACAGCCAAAAAAAGATCTAATAATTCCAATGATTTAAATAAATAACCGAATACTTTTATCAGTGTTTTGTACTTGATCTTAATGTTCAGTCAATAACCTTTTCGTAATCGTTCGCTCTTTTTTACTAGTGTTGGTAATGAACTTTCATTCATTGTACCTAGTTTTCCTACATATATGGCGTTTTCTTTTTTCAAATGAAACTTCTTTAGCCGCGTATAGAAATACAGCGAATTAAACGCGAGCAAAACCTAATGAAACGGAAATGAAAAAAATTCGCCGCATATGGAGTATGTCTTTGATATTCATATCAAAATCATCAACCTTAAACGAAAAGAAAAACACTGACTCTGCTAAGTAACAGAGTTGTACTGTACAACATTTAAAATTATATTTCAAACTTTTGAGCAGTAATCTTTAATCAAACCAAACGAGAAATAAAATCGAAAAACGAGAAACGAAATCGAAACGAGTACTGTACAACATTCGGTTGGGTCTCAATAGAGTGTGGGCAGAAATTGCTGATCATGCAAACTCTTTGTATAACCGCTAAAGGGCAGATTGCAGTGCTGCCTGTTTAAAATACAGTGTGCTTACCAAGAAATAAAGAGAGAGAGAGAGAGAGAGAGAGAGAGCGAGAAAGAGAGCGAGAGAGAAAGAGATAGAGAGAGATTTTAAGTAAAATTAAAGAAAATATATTTCATTCAAACCATTTAGTTTTATTTATTTTCGAAAAGAAAACTGGTCTGAAAAGTGCACTGTCTGCCACAGCAATTTTTGCAAATTGTTGAAATTTATTTTGAAGAACACGATTCAATTCGAGGAAACACATCGGGCATAATTTTGTTCAGTGATGAAGCTCACTTTCGTTTAGAACAGAATTTTGAATAACAGTCAAAATACTAAACTCATTACACCATTCCCACCATTATACGATATCTAGAATACCAAAACCAACATAACATACTTTTAATACCATTTTTTTGATTCCATTTTCATTATACCATAAGCACTGTTCCATTTAAATTATGTATGTCCATGATACTAAACCAATCATAACAAAAAACCATTATTATGAGCGCAAAATACCAAGCTCATCACAGAACACCCATTATACCATATCTTTTATACCATTTTAATCATGCCTATCATACCCATCATACCAAATCGTATCATCTCCCTATTCTTTCTCTATAATTTATATATAGAATTTGTTATTTCTTAATGTTATTGTGTGTCCTCATTAGTATAAAAAGGCATGTCCCTCTCAGTTTTAATAGAGCTCTTGGCTTGAAAACTTTAAACCAAGAAACCAATTTCGTTCACCCATCTATGTTGAATTGCCGCATTTGGAGCAATGGTTAACCAAAACTCTTTCCCAAAACACCATCACATCCAGAAAACTCACCGTTTGATGCTTTTTATAGGCCGTTGGAATCAATAAAAAAAAAAAAATAAATAACTGGCCATTTCAGCCCTTGAAAGGACTTTGACCTAGCTTCTTATGATCAATTGTGTTGTGCGTGTTATTAAGTTTGTACACAATTGACCGAGAAATGGACCTACATGCTTAACGCCGACTCCGAACGGCGATGAACGGAATGTTCTTATTCTCAAGAAGCTTTACATGGCATTTTGATTACTCTCTGAGGTTTGCCATTGTCTGCAGAGAGGTGGCGGCCGTACAGAAAAATTATTTTAATTCAAATAATTTTCTGTCGCTGGCTGGGGTTCGAACCTGGGTCTCCAAGGTTCTTTGACATAGCGGCCACGCACTTTAACCAACTACGCCACGGACGCCACTGGAATCAATATGTCATCAAAAATGATGATGATCAGAACTTTAAGCCATTAATTCCCAGAAATGTATGTCTCTTTTATTCTCGGAGGTTAGTAGGGCGGTTGATAGTGATCAAGCGCCGGTTGACAGCGTTTTTAGGTCACAATTTGAGCCTTTGGAGTGCCTAAAGTACTGATCATACAATGTTGATGTAAGCATTTGTTGGTCTGCTTGATCCTCAATGGGAGAAAAATGCATGTTTGAACTCTCTAACTTATATAAATTTTACACAATTACATGAAATATAAAGCCAACATTTGATGTTTCCGTTTGCTTTGCGCATGGTTCTTGTATCTGCTGCATATGAGTTGCATGCTGCACTGCGGAACTATCTAGTTCCAGGACATGTTTTGCAACTCGAGAGTACTCAATTTGTTCTTATTAAGCACTTATAAGTTGCATACGGACGGACGGACAGACAGACGGACATAGCTAAATCCACTTGGGTGGTGATGCTGATCAAGAATATATATACTTTGCTATACCTACGCCTCTTTTTGGGCCTTACAAACAGAGTGACAAAATTAATATGCCTCTATTACGTTTTTGTATTGGAGCCCAGGTAAGGAGTGGTCAGAGGATATAGGTTCCCAAGGGAAAAATGTTTCTTTTACTAAAGTAAAGGGGGTCGGTCATATATATTAACCCTCTCCGGCACTCTCTTAAAGGTCATATGCTCAGGTGTATGGAATAAATATACAAAAACCATAAAATGTGTATGGTAGCCCCCCTAAGGAGTGGTCGGAGAGAATAGATGTCAAAGGCAAAAATAATCATTTTGCAAAAGCAATGGGGGTCGCTTATACATATTAATCCTCTCCGTCACTCTCTTAAAGGTCATATGCTCAGGTGTATGAAATAAATATACAAAAACCATAAAATTTGTTTGGGAGCCCCCTAAGGAGTGGTCGGAGGGAATAGGTTCCTAAAGAAAAAATGTTCCTTTTTCAAAAGTAATGGGGGTCGGTCATATATATTAATCCTCTCCGGCCTTCTCTTAAAGCCCTTCTGTTCAGGTGTAGAGAATACATATACAAAAACCATAACATTTGGTTACAACCATTACGTAGCTGGCAACATTGTTGCTTACAACGTAGAGCAACATATTTAATAAGCACGAAAAATTGCTTCTACAGCTCAAAGGAACTACATAGTTCCGCGAACATGTTTCCGCGAACTAGTTCCGCTGTACAAAAGAAACGTTCCATGTTCGTTCCGGCCCCGGAACTGTTTAGCACCATGATACAATTATACAGGTAGGTTTGACAACAGGCTATTTTCTCACGAGATCGTTCATGGATTGTCAAAATCAAATGAATATGTTTGTTTTTTTTTTTTTTTTTGTTTGCTTTGCTTTGCTTTGTACGATTTTTGACAATTCATGTTCGACTGAAAACTGTCACACCTACCTGATTAATTATACCATGGTTTAGCACAAGCCTATTCCACATAGTGTAGAGTCTGTGTGGAGAAAAAAGTGTTTGTGTGGAGAAAAAAGCAACTACAGTACAACCTTCCTCAATGCAACTAGATAGATTTTTCCTATATAAAAAATGTAGTTTGGAAACAAAGAAGAACTGAAAGGAAATAAGGTAAACGTTTATGCAAGTTTACGCAAATGTAAATAGCGATAATTGTACAATTTTTTTTCTTTCCTTAAATTTGCGTTTACTAAGTGAACAATGTAACTTTTTGAGTGTTGCGATAATCGGACTGTACTCTTAAGCGAGGTCGTACTGTACTCTTATTGAAATGTCAAAATTAGCCAATTAAATATCCGGGCATATAATCGACAGCGAAATTTGGACATTTCAACTCTCCACATGGGTTGTTGAACTTGCTAGCATGGAACAAATTTTTCGACTCTACAGCGTACTAGGTAGCGAAAAAAAATTCCGCTGTTGCTTTAGTTATCCATTCTTGCTAAATATTTTTTAAAAAAGATCTCATCAAAAGCGAATTGTTCTACGTCTTGTGTTATGACATAGTCGAAACTGCTGTATCTTCTTTTTTGTATGATATTGTTAAAAAGACGTATAATTATCCATTTCGACCGTCTGAACACAAAAATTTTCAAAATACATTTTTCCGTAAAATGCGAAAAACCAACGTTACCATATGATAATCGTGGGTCACTGAGGGTACCTACATGTTTCTTATTCGCATATGATTTTAGGACTTATTAAAGAAAACAATGCACAAAAAATAGCTGCTTTAACGCATTTTTATTGAAATTATAATCGATTTCAAAAAGTTTGACTTTTGGCTATAAAGCACCATACACAGCGACTTTAAAACGCTGGGTCATTGAGTTCAAAACAAAGCAGCAACCACTGCTTGTCTCTTTCAAAATGAGCAAACCACGACAAAAGTTGTCAGTGGACAATGGTTGCCAGTTTTTTTCCAGTCACATTACAACTGCACCACTTAAGCAACGGATAACTGATAATGTTAGATGGTACATCCCTAACATTCTTGATGGTTCCCTCACATTCAGAAAAAAATAAGTTGCGAGCCCGAACAGGCCGTTAAGGCCTTCAAAAACCTTCGGAGTTACCAACTACAGTTTCCAACTTCAGTGCGACAAAACTGTTTCGAAAATTTGAAAACAATAGGAGCGTTTTCACTGATTAACCACTGTATTTTCATTGTTAAGCGCAAGACTCAAACGGCAACCTTGGTATGTATTTATTTCTTCTGTTGAAATCGCAAAAAAGCGCAACAAATTACGTTAAGCTAAAAACAGGCAAAATTTTCGTGCTACTGACATATGCCGTACTAGAAAACTATGGTTCACTATGCAGCGTAATTTCTTTCTACCACCCTAAATATGGAACCAATCTTTATTTTTCACCAAAGTGTTTCTACCTACCTGCTAAAAGAACATCGTCAATAAATCTGAAGCATTTACCAATACGCTTCCTGCTTCAACGTCTTGGAAGACCACATTTCATTCAATTTATATTTCATAAAGTTTTAAATAGTAAAGGCATAAATATTATGTTGATTTTATTTTAAATTTGTTTTTTATGCCCCAGTCGACTCTGACAGTCTGTGAAAAATCCGCCGTCATTAAACTCAATTCTAACGAATAAATTTATTTGTTCAAGACATTTTTTAAAAATTCCTTGTTGCTGTTATATGTATTTAATAATTTAAATTAAAAATATGAGTTCTAGGGCATCTAGAACCCCAAGTTACTTGTTCCTTCTGAAAAAAATTAAACAATTTTCTTTAGAACTGCAAGCAATTCAGCTCCGAACCATTAATTTAAGAAATGCATTAAATTATTTCTGCTGTTGTTTTATCCAATCCCTTGACAACAGTTTTTTTTTTTTTTTCATATATCTTACGCTTTGTTTTGGCGTTCCTCTAACAGCTTTACACAAGAGCGTCGTAAAATACCATCTTCATTGCTGTAGCATGAAGCTAACTGCTCCGCATATATTCCTGTTAACAACAGTGGCGCACTACTTTTTTAAGATAGGTGGGGGCCAGAAGAGATTTTGTAGAATATTGACGTGACAAAGTTGTATCAAAAAAGGCAGTTTTTCAAAATGCATTGACGTTGCATGGAATTGTTACTCGCTGAATATACAGGGTTTTCCAATAAGAGGTGTTATTATGAATCGCCCGCTTTTGTGAATCGCTCACTTTTAAAGCTTTTATTCTTTGACATTTGACAAGTAGAAACTACGCTATTACTAAAAATGGAACAATACACACTTCAACAACGCACTGAAATTATTAAAATTCACTACAAAAATGGTGAAAATCTTGCAGTCACAGTTCGCAAAACTAAACCATTTTTTGGTCGTCGTGAAGAACCTTGTCGGACCGCACTACGAAAATTGTTGACAAAATTTGAGCTGTTGGGACAAGTTAGTGATATGAAGAATAAAACCCGTGCGTGTCGCTCAAGCACAACTGAGAATATTTATGCTTTAGCCCAAAGTGTTGAAGAAAACCCAGGTTTGTCCATTCCTCGTCGTTCTTTGGAATTCCACATTACGTCATTCCACATACGTCATTACACCGTATTTTGCATAAAGACTTTGGTCTTAAGGCTTATAAAGTTCAGTTAACACAAGAACTCAAGCCGGACGATCATCAACAACGTCGTGTCTTTGCTGATTGGGTTCTTGAAATGCATGAAAATGATCCGGAATTCCATCCAAAAATCATCTTGACTGATGAGGCCCATTTCCACCTCGGTGGCTACGTCAACAAGCAAAATTGTGACATCTGGGGCTCAGAAAACCCAAGAGTTATTGTTAAGAAGCCTCTCCATCCTCAACGTGTGACTGTTTGTGCGGTTTATAGTCCGGCGGGGTCATTGGACCTTACTTTTTCGAAAATGAGGTTGGATCAGAAGTTCCGGTGAATGGATTGCGCTATCGAGAGATGATTAATGATTTTTTATGGTCGGAGTTGGATGGTATTGCTCTGGACAACGTTTACTTTCAACAAGACGGCGCTACGTGCCACACAAGCAACGAAACCATTGAGCTTTTACGGGAAAAGTTTCCGGACCGTGTTATCTCTCGAAGAGGTGATCACAATTGGCTACCGAGATCTTGTGATTTAAGACCTTGTGACTTCTTCCTTTGGGGCCACTTGAAAGATAAGGTCTACGCCAACAGCCCCGCATCGATTGAAGACCTCAAAGATGGAATTCGTGAGGCTATCGAGGACATAGGGCAGCCACTTTGCGCGATTTAGTTATGGAAAATTTCATGAAAAGGATATTGTCCTGTAAGCGTGGTCGTGGTGGCCAGTTGGCTGATGTTGTTTTTCATTATTAACGGCATACTTTCCTCTTTATTATGAAATAAACATCCGATCATTTATCTCAAAAAATGGCATTTTTCTTTGAATACCAAAATAGCACCTCTTATTGAAAAATCCTAGATCCTTTGAGAAAAATAATCTTTTTATTCTTCGACTTTATGACAAAAATAAAAACTAAATTGAAGACGTCTTCGGTACGCGGAAGGAGCTACTTAAGTAACGCGACTGAGTATTTGGGTGCTAAGATAAAAATTACTATACGTCAGTAAAGGCTAAAGTTCGTGACGTTATAAGACCGCGAAGAGAGCCGCTCCAAGATTGAAAATGCAGCTATCATGCAACGGCGTTGCATGGAATTATTACTTGTTGAGTGTTTGTGCTGCGGTAAATTTGAAAAGCATAATAATGAAAAGCAAATGATCAATTTTTAACGTTGTTTTCGGCCACATGTTAAAAATAAAGCAAAAATTAATGGCGTCATGAGGCCTCTTAGAGAACCGCTTAAAAGTAACTTAAGCGCACCATCGTTGTATGGAGATATTGCATGACGCTATGGGAAATGTAAATGCACCACAAAAAAGCAAAAATAAAAATATAAAATAATAAAAATAAAAATAAAAATGAAATGAAAATGAAAATAAAAATAAAATTAGGACAAGTATGTGTATTAGGGAAATAATTAGGATATGGATAAGGACTAAGATTAGAAAAATGATGATCGCAAGAATTTAGACAAAGATTAAGACCAAGAATAACAAGGAGTAAGAGAAAGATTTTGATATAGGTTAGAGCATGGAATTGAACAAGGATAAAGACAAGAATTCACACAAGGATTAGGAAAATGACTAGGACGAGAAATAGGACAAAAACTTAGGCACACTTTAAGCGAAATTTAGGGCAAGATTGCAAAAGAGATGACTACAAGGATTGGTATAAGACATAAAACTAGGGTTTTAGCACGTTAAGGACAAGATTTCGGACAAAGATTGGGAAAATATGTGAGACAGGGCTGAAGAAAGGGATTCGAACTAGAAATGGGTCAGCAATTTGAAATTAGGATAAAACAACAACAATTTAGACAATGATAAGGACAATTATTAGGATAAATATAAGGATGAGGATAAGTTTGTCCTCGCTGTCGCTAAAAGGATACGCTGTCACGTCAGAATGGTGTGTTTATAACACAGCCAACTCCTTTTTTTATGTGAAATAACATAAGTTATATGAAAAAAAAATTTTTTCTTCAAAAAAACACCTACTCGTACGACAAAAATTAGGAACAATCGATTGCACCCACCTACAACGCCACTGCTGTGTACTCTGTGTCCTTGCTTGCCAACAAATTTCGCTGTTAACATTTTAAATCTGTTACTGTCGCTTTAGGTTGACTGCATATCCTTCGCAGCCAGTATATTTGCAGAGGATATCCTTTAGAAAATAAGTTAGACAAGGACAGACAGATTGCCAGTAAGAAATAGATAGAGATTGAGTACAAATCTCCTCTATGTACGTACGTCAAGAGTTGCTTTCGCTCTTAACTTTATGTGTTGTTTCCGCCGTTATCCTGGAACATTTTGAATTATACGGTCAGAATTCAAAAGTCAGTCAATTCGTTTTGGCGGTTGTAGTATCTCCCTCTTTTTCTTGCATTTTATATTTTGCTCCGAGAAAACCAAACTAATTTTTTTTTCCTTACAAGCTAATAAAAATGGAAGAGTTCATTAGTTGAACGGCAAGAAAAGATTCAAGAAAGACGTTAGGGAAGAATGATGATTGTACGTAGAACTCTTCCCCAATATAAAATGCCATCAATTTAGTTGTTGAAGCTATGTTGCATACTTTTAGGAACTTTGGAAATATTTATCTTATCAAATAAATGGATAAACCAAGAATTGCATTGCTTTCCCTCGCTGTTTTTCACTTTTTCTGCTTCGCAAATCCTTCATTCGTCCTTCAATAGCTTCATTTGTCCTTCTACCAAAGCTTTCGAGTTATCAACTCCACTTGGCATCGTTTGCCTTGATGCTCATAATTTATCTAATTTAGAACTTCAACAAAATTTTCCTAACTTAATTACCGCAGCGTGCGAAAGCTGACATTATATATAAATTAAACAAAATTCTCATTTGTGGGTTCGTGTGTGTGTGTGTGTGTGTGTGAGTGCGTGTGTGTAAACTTGTTGGCAGCGTGTGCGTGCTGTGATCAAGTTGCATCCAACGTGCATCCAACTCTTAGACCAGCATAGTTATTAACAACACACTGACATACATTTGCCAACACACAAAAACTTAAGGCGTATTAAGAACAACAACAACAACAAAGAGCTTGAGTAGAGCAAAGCAAATGGTATCAAAGTCACTCACACACAGTATAACACACATACAACAATGTTATCATATATTTTGAGGCAACATATGCAAAAAAAAGTCATCCCTTGGCGAAGAAGAACTAAAAATCAGTCCAAGTAGCTAGGCGAAGAGATGCAACTTTAAAAACAAGGAATAAACTTACAGTCGGTCGAAATGGACTGCAAAAATAAGTACACATGTATTTGTTATTTTGAAGTAATTTCCAATCATTTAAGTACCCATGGAAATTAAGTACCCATGTACACACATGGGTACTTACCTATGGGGCATTCTTTATCAAATCGGCCACCCCCCTCTAAACCAGTGAGGCCCAAGAAATTTTAAGCGCGTTCCAATGCTTAAAAAAACAAAAAAAAAGAACAAACACAAAATGTTGCTTTTGACAAAAAATCAAACAAAACAAAAAAAAAACAATGACAATGCAATAAAATCACATGTCATGAAGTACACTGAAAGTGCACTGCGACAAGACTTAATTTCTATTACAATAACAATGCTTGCATGAAAAATTACTCGACACACAAGTAACGGGACAATCAGGTTCAGCATCGACATCATCGAGTGTGTGTTTTTTGTTTTGGCTTTGCATGCATTTGTTTTTGTAAAATTCTCTGGAAAATGTGCTGAACACTAAACGAGTGCGGTTTGTGTTGTTGTTTTTTGCAGGCGTTCTTTGATTTTGACTCATCACAAAGACAAAATTGTGATAGAAAAAAATTTGTATAAAGGGCCACGCGGGCCGTACGGGCCACTACGAGGGCATGTTTGCTCTAAACGTTTGAATTTTTAAGATAAAAAGTTCCACGGTGGCTTAAAATTTTCCTAGAAATCTCTACTTTTACCGCCGTTTAACGATCTTGAAATTTTTTAGAGGTGTTTTGGACACTTTTTTGGGCAATGCAAAAAAAGGAAACGTAAAAAAGTTGCCTTACACTAAGGGAAAAAAATATTAAATTTATCCAAAAACTTTTTTAATTTATCCAAAAAGCGAGTCATTTTTGCACCAATAACGCATTTGAATAAATCGACTACGTAAATATTTAAAATTTATTTGAATACTTTTTTAATTAAATTAAATATTTAAATATTTAAACAGAATTAATAAAAAATATATTAAAATTTTGCACGAATTTTTTTAAAATATCTTTCAAATATTTACTATTTGAAAATAAACTATCGCATTTAAAGAAAATTTGAATAAAAATATTGAAATGAAAAAAAAACATATTTAAATTGAATATGTTATTAATGGTTTTATGGTATTATTTTCTTCATATTGCGTTCATCAAATGCCATTGCCTGTATAATTTATTATCGCTTCACTTTTTTCGTTCTCTAATTTATACTATTTTTGACAGTTGGTACACTAATATTGCACCAACTGTCAAACATAGTATAAATTACAGAACGAAAAAGTAATGTACAAAATTATTTAGGCAGAAGCAAATTATGCAGGTAAATGACAATCGGTCCAAGATATTCCTGAAAATACCGAGTTGTCACTCCACCCTACATAATTTAATTTCTTTGCCAAACATGCATAATATATTACTCCTGAAACAATAACTAAATGAGAACTATGAGAACTATAAGAACTGCAAATGCAAAAAATAAACTGCAGAAACAGAGTGCTGTTGCTGCAGATGCTGTTGCTGCCTGTCGGAGTATGTGTGTAAGTGTGCGATGCTGTTGCTGCTTGCTTGTATGGAATATGTGTGTACGTTTGTGGTATAAATAAAATTCAAATACGGGAAAAAAACGAGTTGTAGGGAAAATATTTGATATATCCACGTAAATATTTAAATAAAATTGATACTCAGGCGTGGATAATGTTAATATGCATTATTTCCCTTAGTGTAGGTTAGTTTTTTTTTTTCTCTATTTAATGATAGAATCTTGTTCCTTACCTAAAAGTATTTTGTAAAGTGTAAATTTTTCTAAAAAGTTAACCCTTATCAGCAAAAATGGGTCCAAAAAATATTAAATTTTCAAACTTAAACGATTTTTTTTTTCAAAAATAAGGCACTTTAACCCTCACTTTGGCCCCAATCTTTTACTACGTAATCTGTCACTATTTACATTTGTAAATATTTTTTTGGCATTATTAAAGATAAACAGAAACTCAAAATTTACATTATTTTTTAGGTGGAACATATATATTAACACCTTCTCAGTCCAATTCCGGAAAAATTTCGCGCCGCTCTCAAGTGGTTTAGAAGTTATAGGGTTCGCAAGTTGGGAAAATGGGCCTTGAAAAGTCGTTTTTTTTTAAATTTCCAACAAAATCTAGCATGGGTATCTATGGGTGTCAGAAGAAAGGTTATTCTGTAACCTATTCAAAAAGATAATAATCATTGAAATTCATGCGTTACTTCTTACGATATAGCGTTTTACATATTATGCACACCTGACGGTCCAGCCCTTTACGAAATATCCAAAATGTAAGTATGAAGATTAGAGTGGAACGAAATGTTTGGAAGCAAAACATCTTCATGGGCTTCATATATTTTTGAAAACTATGCTTAAAAAAATAAATTTCTACATATTTATTTTTTTTTCTGCGACATAACTTTTGACTGCGCCCAAGGGTTTCCAAAAAATTTAAGAGCTAATTTTTTTGATGCAAACCTCTTCATTAACTTATTAATAACAACTTGTCATTACAAATGACATTACCGAAATCGGTCATTTGCTTATATCTCCGCTCTGCTCAAAGTTAATATGAAATTTCTACTTTGCGTTATTCATACATATCTAGTCGCATAGCGTGGAAACTGTTTGTTTATGTTAAAACTGTTGAGGACATTTTTGTAGAGAATTATCTGATCTACAATTTTGTTCTGATCATATTTTCTGTCCTATAAAGAAGAGCGGAGATATAAGCGAATGACCGATTTCGGTGATCTTTGATCCTGAAGATCTTCTAGCGCATACATGGTATCATAGGGAACTCTTGACAAGTTATCATTTATGCGTTAATGAAGAGGTTTGCATCAAAAAATTAGGAACTTATTTTCAAACTAAATTTTGGATTTAAAAAAAAAAAGAAAAATTAGTCTGGTACGAAATATATAAACCCTCTGGTGCAGTCAAAAGTTATGTCGCAGAAAAAAACTAAAGATGCAGAAATTAATTTTCTTACTCGTAGTTTTCAAAAACATATGAAGCCTATGAGGTTAAAAATTCGTTCCACTCTAATGAAGATCAAATTAAATAAATTTATTAGTTCGAATGAATAAACAGGACAAATTTCAACAAAAAATATACTTTTTTTATTAAATTAGCACTTCCATCTACAATATCAAAACATGACATATTGTTATAAAAAATCGCGCTGTTTCCACACATCTTCAATTATTCCTTTTTTTATGTTTTCTGTAAGTTGGTTTTTGCACTTTGCGCATTTTTTGCATTTCAAAAGCACACTGCGTTTTCTCCCGAAACACCAGAAACACCATAAAAGCTTTTTAAATACAAAATATTTACATTGTATGTAAATAGTGCCAAACTACGTTATAAAAATGAAATATTTTTAAAAATCATCAGAAAATTCTAAAATTAAAATCAAGTTTTGAAATTTTCAGAAAGAAAACGAAAAAATAGCCACAGAGTCCAAGCCATATTCGAATCGAATAAAAAATAAAGGAGTTATGGCAAATTGAAAATTGGGATATTTACAAATGTAGATAGTGCCAAAGTGAGGGTTTTGGAAACATTTTATGTAACAAAAAGTGCTTAGAATTTGTCAAAATATAACTTACAATTAAATAAAAAAAATGTTTAGGGAGGGTGTTTAGGAATCAGTATGTCTGCTAAATAATTTTTTTCATGGATTCTTTAGGGCTCTTCACAAAATCTCTACCACAAAACAAAAAAAATATTTATATACATATATATATGGGGCGTTCTTTATAACATAGGCCACTCCCCATAAACGTCCTTTTAACGTAGAATACGTTATACGGGGGTGTTAATCTGGAGCACAAAATTTTGAGAAAATGTTTGTCACTTTCATTATAAGTTTTTAATACTTTATGCATGCATTGAAGAAAATTCAAGTATGGTCTAAACATATTTAATATGTCTTCTTTTGATTTGTATTTAAATAATCATATTGCTACATATAATTTTTTTGATTCTATAAGTAAATCAAAATTTAACTCCTTCAAATTTTGTATTAATTTTCATATGGTTTGTATTTTATGTATTATAACATCATGTGTAAGAGCAGTACGATTATCTGTGTGTTCATCACAGAACCAGTGTGAGAAAGAGAAGAAGTATAATGACCAAGTAGCGAACGACAACCATGATAAATACAACCATGATTTTTGTTTGTCTTTTCGTTTAATATCAAAGACATGCTCCATATGCGCCCTTTGCAGCATTTTTTTATGCAGCGGCCATTGTAAATCCATAGGAATTCTTGATTTTTGTAGAGATTTTCTATAGTTCAGACACAAACCTTACAATCAAAAAGCCTAGTATGCTGTAGAAACGAAAATTTCTTGGCATATAATTCTACACCCGAAATATTAGTGTAGAGTCAAAAATGTTTGTGTGGAGAAAAAAAGCAACTACAGTACGACCTAGCTCAATGCAACTAATAGAAATTCGGCCAGTTGACGTAGTTAATGTTGAAGAAACGCAATTAAACTTCTAAACATAAAGCTTTATGGCTCTGAATCCTAGATATTGTGGTTTTATGTATTAAGATATGCACTTTGTTTCCTTAAATATTGTTTTAAGAGATTTTTCGTACATCAAAAATGTATTTTACAAGAAAAGAAGAGCTCAAAGTAAATAATATAAAAGTTTATGGAAGTGTACGCAAATGGAAGTTGCGATAATTGTGCATTTTTTTTTTTAAGTTGCGTTTACTGAGTCAACAATGTAAATTTTAGTATTGCGATTATCGAGTGTTGCGTAAAGCGAGGTCGAACTGTTTTCTTATTGAAATGTCAAAATTCTGGTGCCAATTAAATGCCCGGACATATAATCGACAGCGAAATTTTGACATTTCAACTCTCCACATGGTTGTTGTACTTGCTAGCATTGAAGAAATTTTTCACCTCTACAGCGTACTAAGTAGCGAAAAAAAAATTCCGCTGCCTTTTCGCTGTCAAAAACTCAATGCATTCCATATGGAAAGTTTCTTTCCGCTTCTACAGCATACTGGGCTTAAGCAGAAAATGAAAAAATGTTTATGAATAACAATGTTAGCAAGGTTGCATAGAAGCTGCGTAAAGCCTTAAACAGTGCGTAACTAAACAAGCGTTTAAAGGTTGTTTAAGGAAATCTATTGAATAAGGCTGTTAATGACTAACGTATTCTACGTCTGACCTAAGCGCCCGTGTTATCTAACACAGGCTTGAGTTTTTTTTCCTTAAGAACCTCTGCCAACCGTTTCAACATAAATTTAACCAGCTTAGATGTTTCTTCTCTGGTGATATTGTTCTACTCCTCACAAAAAACGTCTTTTAGCATTTTTTTAGAGGTGATATTATTCTGGCGGATGTTACGGTCCAATTAGTCCAATAAATGCTCTAATAGATGTTTCGAGAACTGTTTCGGGAAGTGATTCGGGAAATTATAGCGAAATCTTGATTATTTTAGAAGTATGCTTTGCGTCGTTGTCCTGCTGGAAGTGGAAATAATTTCCCTAACCAAGTTTTTCAGCTCTTTGTCTTAAATGTGTTTTGAAGATGTCCAAATAAACTCGTTTGTCATAATAGACTCCATAAACTCCAACTACCCTACGACAAATGCGACCATACACTGCCCACCATGAGTCGACCACCACCGGGCTTAACTTTAGCCGTCAGGTTTTCCTCGTTGAGAGCAGTGTTGAGCTTTCTCCAGACTAGCTTACATCCCTTGATTCCGAAAAGGCAGAACTTCATTTCGTCAAAAAAATCACATGCTCCCAAAAATCTCTAGATTTGTTTATATACTCATTTGCGAAAGCCGCTTTTGCCGTTTGTTAACAGAAATAAATGGCTTCCTATGAGTAATACGGATACAATATTATTTTTATACCCCTACGTTTAAAAAACGTAAACGGGGTATATTAATTTTGTCACTCCGTTTGTAACGCCCATAAGGAGGCGTGGTAGGTATAGAAAAGTATATATATTCTTGATCAGCATCACCACCCGAGTCGATTTAGCCATGTCCGTCTGTCTGTCCGTCTGTCCGTCTATGATCACGATTACAGCCGTAATTTTAAAGCTATCATCACGAAATTCAATAGTTAAGCTTTTATTTAAAAAATAAAGGTCATGCTCGAAAATGAGCCAAATCGCATCATAACCACGCCTACCTCCCATCCAAAGTGACTTTATCAGAACGGTAAAATCTCTTAAAATTCCACAAAAATTAATATATGAAATTGAAACTTTGCATATGAGCTTTGATATATAATATACACTCTGAGTTTGAAATTCAACCAAATCGGGTGAAAACCATGCCTACCTCCCATACAAAATGACTTTACCTAAAATGTAAAATTTCTTTAAATTCCCCAAAACTTAGTATATAGACTTGAAATTTTGCATATGAACTTTGAATATAACCTGTACTCTGTGTACGAAATTCAACCAAATCGAGTGAAAACCACACCCACCTCCCATACAAAGACTTTATCAAAAAACAAAAGAGAATATTTTCTGTTAAAACTATGACGAAAATGTTTTTACAGATAAACATTTTTTGACTGCTTAAGACTTTGAATATACTTTGGTTCGGACGTGGGGGTATTTTAATTTCGACACAGTCGAAGATCATTTCTTACTAGTTTTTTTTTAAGTGAAACGTTTTTAGCTGCGATGGGGAGTTAAACCGATGAAACAATCAATTCGCCGATGAAACACTTCGCCGTCAAACGCTTTGGCGAGTTTTTAGCATAGTGATACGCAGAATTAAATAATTGGGTCTGTTCCCGTACTTTTGGAGCAGAAATTCGCAAGTTGCAATATTTGAGAGAGTAAGCCAAAAAATGCTCTCTTTGCGTGAAAAATTGCAAAAAGTACGGGAACAGGTTTTTGCAAAAATTTGCAACTTTTGATGTTGCTTCAATGGCTGCCACTCTAATTTAATACTAGCTGTCAAAAAATTAAAGCTTGCGATTTTTTGATTCGTGTAGCAGAAAATAGCAACATTTGACAAGGACTGGATTTCACATTTTCGCTCTCTTTTGCGAATTTTTTGTTCAAGTACGGGAAGTTAGTTTTTGTTCAATAGTCAAGTACTATTTTTGCAGAAAATAGTACGAATTCGTGCGAATGTTCAAGTACGGGAACAGACCTATTATAATACAAAACGGTCACAGTAGCTTTTCAACTGCATGGTTCATACATTGAGTAATTATAATATTACCGAAAAAAATTACCGCACATGGAGCATGTCTTTGATATTCATATTGAAACATCAACCTTAAACAAAAAGACAACACTGACAGCTGCTAAGTTACAGAGTTGTAATTTACAACATTTTCAAGTATATTTCAAACTTTATGCAGTAATTTCAGAAAATCGAAACGAGTATTGTGCAACATTCGGCTGGTTGCATATTCTTTGATTAACCGCAGAAGAGCACCAAGAAATAAAGAGTAGGTACACAGAGTATATTTCTGTATTACATTTACTTTCCTTATATCTTTATGTTTTTGATACAAAATTCTACATATCACATAGTTTTATGACACATTTTAACAGTCTCCAGCCCTCCCGTAAAGCCCCCATATTTAGGTGTAGGAAATTAATATACAAAAAATTATAAAATTTTTATCGGAGCCCCCATAAGGAGTAGTCGGAGGGAATAAGTCCCCAAGGGAAAAATTTTTCGTTTGCAAAAGTAATGGGGATCGGTCATACATATTAACCCTCTCCGGCCATCCCTTAAAGCTCCCGTCTTCAGGTGTAGGGAGTTAAAATTGGCATGTGTCAGCAAAAAATTTTTTAGCTTTGAACCAAGGATTCAGGTGGAATACCTATTCAGTCAAGTCTGCCTTGGTTCGAAAATTGGGAGATAGATTAGTGGGAGGGAAGGGGTAATCAAGTGAAACATGTATAGGATGTTCTTAGCATGGTGGAAAGCCATATAAACATGTGAATTTGAATCTGAGGTAAGTGTTATGCCTTTACCTCAGTTAATTCAAGTGATAAGGCAATCTCATCCACAAACTTATGTACCATCAACTACAAGCTCAAGTCGTAAATATTGATGAGTTTTCAATTTCAGTTGATAAGAAATGAGGAAAGAAAATTGCAAATGCGAAAGGTTAAAGCGTGGGACCAAGGCCGGGAATCGAACCCAGGACCGTTGGGGTGGCACTCGAACACGTTATCTACTCGACTAATAAGAGTAGATTTTTTTTCATTTTGAAAAATAAAAATTTTTTCATTTCTCTTCACTACACTGCACTTCTTTTTTCTACAATTTTTTTTTTATTTTGGACCATTTTTTTTTCAATTTTACACGAGCACGTAGAAGAATAAGAAATATTCCTTGACAAACGGAAAACAATCAAGCGCCGAATCTCCATCAAGACAATTCTAGCTTGAGGTTTTTTTTGAACATCCAAAGGAGTTTTTGAACACTAAAAACTTCGATCTGATGGGTCATCCGCCGTACAGTCCTGATTTGGCACCTAATGACTACTTTGCGTTACCGCACATCAAGGACAAATGGTGTGGACAACAGTTTTCGACGCCAGAGAAACCTTTGATACATACGTTCAAAAACTATGTTTTAAAGGTGTTTGAAGTGGAATGTTATAAATGTTATGACGAATTGTTCAAACCAATGGTTCCTTAATCTTCTTATACATAAAAATGAAATGCGTGTGCGTTAGTCCTGCAAAGGCTCAGAAACGGCTCGGCCGATTTTAATAATTCTTTTTTTGTATTGTTTGCCTTAATACAGATGTGGTTTAGAAAAAAAAAAAATTACAAAAAACTCGAAGGAACAGCGGAAAAATCGAAAAATTCGAAATTGGTCATTTTGTATGGGAATTGCCACATCAGACTACTTTAAATAGCCAACAAATCTTAACGGCTGAAAGGATTTCACTCAAATTTTGCACACACATTACTTGAATCCTAGATAAGGATACAGCCCCTTGACCACGCCCCTTCTTCCGTCCCTTTACAAGAATCGCAAATTATTCTACTAGCGTACTTTTATTAGCGAAACTGTTCGTCTAAATAATCAAAAGAAAATGCTCCTATTTTAACACCAAAAGCATTCACATATCTTCAAAATTGCACAATATTTTAGTACAGCGTCTTTTTCTAATAACATCGTTTCCTTAGAATAACAAAAAACTATCAGAAATTCGTATTTCCTACTTTCGATGAAAATAACTCCGTTGTTTTTGAATATATTTCATTCAATTTTTTTTCGTTGATAAATTAAATTTAAGCACTTAATAAACCCCTATTTGAAAAAGCTCCAACATATTCACTTTTTACTCCAAAAAGGACACAAAAGCTGTTATTTCAACAAATAAAAAAAAATTTAAAAAAAAATATTTCTTTGCCCATTGTGAGGATCGAGCCTTAGACCACCTCATGGCTTCAAAACTGACGGTTAAGCTGACTATTTTTATTCAAATTGAAATGTACTACAAAAATTTCCTAATAGAATTTACAATAAAATGATATGACAGCACAATCTTCTGTAAGCGAATTATAGCAACCTATTATATTTTTCTTAGACAAAAACCAATCGTGTTTTTATATTCTATCATCTGAATATTTACATAATTATCAATTGCCGTGCGTTAGTCTTGCTAAAACTCGGAAATGGCTCGGCCGATTTAAATAATTTTTTTTTGTTCGCCACAATACTGATGTGGTGTAGGAAAAAAGAAAATAAGGAAGAGCACAAAGCGAAAGAATCGAAAGAATTGAAATTGGTAATTTTTGGTGTCGTATAGTGTTCATTACAACTCCAAGGAGGGGACGAGCCTGACATAGGTCTACGAAATCAGTCAAATGCTTGGCGAGCTAATACACGTGTAAGTCACACAGCAGCGAGTGACGGATAATGAAAACAGTTAGATTGTCATGTCCGAATAAGTGTCATATATAAACAAAACAGAGTGGCATAAATAAGAACCCTTTTTTTTGTGTTCGTTTTCGCACAAGGTAGGTTTTAACAGCAAAAAAATTGGAATTTTCTCGGAGAAATCGATGCTCCATACATTTTGTATGGAAAAATAAAAAATAAAAAAAAACTCGATTTTAACTTCATAATTCAAAATGCAATTTCTGCACAATTACATTCGTTCAAATCAGTTGTTTGTGTCCAGACGAAGCAACCAATTATCGAATAGTGTTCCTGAATTCATTGATTTGCAAGGATTACCACCACATAATGTACCACTGAAGGTTGGATCTGTTATTATCATGCTTCGGAGCCTCAATCAATCCAAATTCTGCAAGGGAACAAAATTGGTCATGAAGCAACTCAAGAATAATGTTTTTCAAGCAAAGATGAATGCTTTTGAGTAGGCCAATTCAAGGGCGGGGAAGTACACATTCCAAGAATTCCATTGATTCTAACCGATTTCCTTTCGAGTTCAAAAACGTTCAATTCAAATTCAGTTCAGACTTGCATCGCCATGACAATCAATGAATCACAAGGCCAATCTTTGGAATTAATTATGACACTGTGTGCTGGATTAAATCAAATCTAAACTTATTTTCTACCTTAAGAATAAAAAAACATACGAGTAATAACATAATATATAATGCATATAAAGATAATAGAGCGCAAAGCAGTGCGATCATATAAAGAGAGAGAGCAAGTAGACTATGCAAACGCAGCTTATTTTACACCTGTAGCATGGAAGTGCATTCAGTTTATTAGATATATATATGCGGACGGACGTTCCGCTATCAAAATTATATGGAAACAATATAAATGTTGCTCAAATAAATGTTAGTGCAAAACAATGTGTTTTAAATTATTTGTAAAAAATGCATGTATAATATGTCTATAGCTATTTATCTTGAATTCCTAAGCTTCTTGCATGGCTTACACTATATGACATGTTCGCGTGTTGGAAAGCCTTCATCTTTGTTTACTTTTGCTAATGTTGTCTATCAAAAAGCATTGAATTGATCTGACATGTGATTCCCTCAACCTCCTTACATTCCGTGTAAATAAGGGATATTAGAGTGATTCATTCAATCAATAATTGAAATACAATTGGCACCATTTGTTATCAATCGTGAATGTTCGATACAAAATTAATTTCGGGTGGGATCGTGATTGCTCGGAATTATTTCAATAAAAAAATTAATTCAGGGCGGGACGAAGTTTGCCGGGTCCTCTAGTAGATTCATAAAGAAGAATATTTTGAAAAACAATAAAAAAAAAATTCGATCTTTATATTTATTCCCGAAGTATATGTAGGAACTTACGTACAGGGAGTATTGAATACAGGAAGAAATTATTTTATCTATTCCTAAAAAATATCCCTGATTTGGACAAAAAAAAAAAAAACAAAAAAAAAAAACAAAAAAAAATAAAATAAAATTGCGGACTTTTTTCCCATGTTCAGTTTCCTTGTTTCTTTCGGTCAAGAAAATTTTTTTAACTTTAATAAAAATATTCTCTTAAAGGGACAGTCTTATGAAAAATAAAAATATTCTCTTAAGGAGACACTCTGGTTCTATTTTCTTCAAAAAATCTATTTTCTAAAAAACTCAGTTTTATAGATAAGATACCATTAGAAATAGTATACAACATATTATTTAATTCGCTGAGATGGGGAAACATCTAGAAGATACTTATTTATTATGTTTTTTTTGTTAAAAATAAAACTTTAAACACGTTTTTTTCGAAAAAACGTTTTTCGACCTTTATGACGTGATTACGAAAAAATTCAACCGATCGGGCTAAAATTTTTACGTGTGCTTAAATATATATGTACTTTATCTTCTAATAAAATTATAATTCATTGATATTTAACTTTTTCTTGATGTGACCCAATATACAAATTTTTTAAAGAGGTTCCAACTTAAAAAATCATTAACATCTGACATAAATAATGAACTGTTCGAAAAATATCAACCTCAGTATTGAATCTAACATAACAAGAGTTTCTCAGACTCGCTATTACCGTTTATAGCGCCTAGAAATTTTCGCACAATCATATACGCACACACACGCACACAGAAACCCATACATCTAATATATAAAATTCTTCTGTCACGGGGTGCGTGATCGAACTCCTCCGAAACGGCTCGACCGATTTTCGTGATCCTTAGCGAGGATATTAGTCAGGGGTGAGAATCGGACAACATCTATTTTTCATCCCCCTAAAATAAGGGGGCGTGGCACCTGCCATACAACCCAAATCTACGGTAGCGAATAGCTCTGAAGTTATAGGTCGCATAGCATCGGAATTCGGTGTTCTACCTCAATTTACAAGAGCCGTTCCACAGGTAAAATTTTATGGGCGTTGGACGTGGGGCGTGGCACTTTTTCAGCAGACCAAATTTTCGGTATAACTTTCGAGCTATAAGTCACACATTAATGCAACTCGGTTAGAACGTTCTATTTAGTTGTGTCTTTCGACTGGCAAAATTGAGCAAGTATAGGCCAAAGGGGTGTGGCACCGCCCATACAATTCAAATTTATGATATCGAATAGCTTTGGAACTAAATGCCGTATAATAATGAAATTCAGTACGGAGTTGCCACTTGGTGAAATATTTCTACTATAAAACTGGGATGGGCTTTGGAAAAGGGGGTGTTGCCCCGCCCATACACTTTAAATTTTTGATATCAGATAGCTTTGGAACAAAAAGTCGTATAACAACGAAATTCAGTATGGAATTACTATTGGGTGATATAGACGTCATTGAACAAGGGGGTGTGGCTCCGCCCATACAAGCCAAATTTGCGATATCGAATAACTTTGGAATTATGGGTAGCATAGCCTCGAAATTTGGTTCTCAATTTACACGAGTCGTTCCACTTAGAAAAAGAGATAGCGATAGAGATAGAGATAGAGATAGAGATAGAGATAGAGATAGAGATAGAGATAGAGATAGAGATAGAGATAGAGATAGAGATAGAGATAGAGATAGAGATAGAGATAGAGATAGAGATAGAGATAGAGATAGAGATAGAGATAGAGATAGAGATAGAGATAGAGATAGAGATAGAGATAGAGATAGAGATAGAGATAGAGATAGAGATAGAGATAGAGATAGAGATAGAGATAGAGATAGAGATAGAGATAGAGATAGAGATAGAGATAGAGATAGAGATAGAGATAGAGATAGAGATAGAGATAGAGATAGAGATAGAGATAGAGATAGAGATAGAGATAGAGATAGAGATAGAGAAAGAGATAGAGATAGAGATAGAGATAGAGATAGAGATAGAGATAGAGATAGAGATAGAGATAGAGATAGAGATAGAGATAGAGATAGAGATAGAGATAGAGATAGAGATAGAGATAGAGATAGAGATAGAGATAGAGATAGAGATAGAGATAGAGATAGAGATAGAGATAGAGATAGAGATAGAGATAGAGATAGAGATAGAGATAGAGATAGAGATAGAGATAGAGATAGAGATAGAGATAGAGATAGAGATAGATATAGAGATAGAGATAGAGATAGAGATAGAGATAGAGATAGAGATAGAGATAGAGATAGAGATAGAGATAGAGATAGAGATAGAGATAGAGATAGAGATAGAGATAGAGATAGAGATAGAGATAGAGATAGAGATAGAGATAGAGATAGAGATAGAGATAGAGATAGAGATAGAGATAGAGATAGAGATAGAGATAGAGATAGAGATAGAGATAGAGATAGAGATAGAGATAGAGATAGAGATAGAGATAGAGATAGAGATAGAGATAGAGATAGAGATAGAGATAGAGATAGAGATAGATATAGAGATAGAGATAGAGATAGAGATGGAGATAGAGATAGAGATAGAGATAGAGATAGAGATAGAGATAGAGATAGAGATAGAGATAGAGATAGAGATAGAGATAGAGATAGAGATAGAGATAGAGATAGAGATAGAGATTGAGATTGAGATTGAGATTGAGATTGAGATTGAGACTGAGTTTGAGATTCAGATAGAGATAGAAATTATTTCCGCTACGACAGCAACGCGTCGGGTACCAGCTAGTCTATACATAAAATAGTTTGTCATTCAAAGGGACAAACTTTGTTTAAAAAGTTTTCTCCATTTCGTAAAGTGTCAACAGTGGGAATTAATGTAGCATCGAATGATCTTTGTAGGTGAGTGAAATCAATAACAAGCGACAACAGGTTTCCCCAGAGCACCATAGTTAGCTAAAATGTTCTCTAAGTGCACCAACATCTTCCATGTGAGAGTTGGTGTCAAGTCATTGTTCTAGTTGTTGAAACTTGAAATTGTCTAATTGAATGATAAATACGGATATTTTAACAAAATGGAGATTAAGGAATAACGGTTAACTTTCGGGTTTGGCTAGTAGGGTTAAAAGTTTGTGATGAGTTGTCAAAGATGGGGTTGGTTTGCGAAATAAGTTAGACCGAAATTTAAATATAAATAATATAGAATAAACTGGCCATTACAAAGACCTTGAAAGGTCTTTGACATAGCTTCTTGTGACCGAAATTCTTAAAAAAAACATTTACAGTTAACAGTCATTTTCTGAAACTGCTAAATATTATCTCTTAAAATTAAACATAACATATTTTATCTTAATCTAAGAAGATTTTATTAGAAGACAAATTTTTACAAATATTTATATTAGAAGAATATATTATATACTATTAGAGAGATAATAAAAGATTTTTAATAACTTAATAGTCTTAAATTTAAAAAAATAAATCAACTGGAAATAAGTGTTTTCTAGAAATCTCCCTTGATTTTTCCTGTTTTTCTGAAAATACGTGTTTGTTAGGACATTCTCTACTAAAGTACCTTTTTTAAACTTTCCAATTAAATAACTTTCAAGTCCTGTCGTGGGTTTTTCGACTGTATCATATTTATGTTTTGTATTGTCTGACAAACATGAATAGGCTTTCATCAAAGGAATCCGTATCATTCAAATGGATATCAACCAAATTTATTTTGAATGGTTCCCTATTATAAAATGGTTATCAAATCGGACTTCAACTTGCGAAACGTACAGTACAAACTGTCAGTACCTTCAATACACACTGATGATAAAATAATTAAATTGGGTACAGGTAACATAATGCTCGACAGAACTGAAGGCCTAAATAGACGAAACGAGACGGTTACAACTGTCTGTTTTGACATTTAACCCAAAATGAAACGAGCACCTGCAATCGTGTGAAACAAGAAGAAGAAGAGTGCTTTGCACAGCTGTTGTTGAAGAGTTGAGACGCTAAAAGTTCGGTTGTTACGAAACATAATGTCTCGTCAAACTGTTTCGTTTAGTTTCGATAAGTTTACTTTTGTTCATTTTGGGTTAGAACATTGAAATGCATTTAAGCGAACATTTTTGTCTTGACTCGTTATGGAGCAAATCGTCTATTTTGGTTAGGTTACTTATTAAATTGAGCTGATTTTTGAATTTTTGGCAGCACTCGTTTGCGAGCTCGGGCCATTACTTTTAGTATCTGTAGTTGCCGCTCGCTAGTTGGAGCTACACAATATTTTAAAAATGGAGCCATAATAAAGACTCTTTAAATACTCAGAATAAAGACTCTTTTAGAACTCATATAAATTAGCCTTTTTGAACACAAAATTAAGACTCTTTTATGACTCACAGTTAATACTCAGTTTTAAGGATGAGGATGAGTTTGGGAATAAATGAAAGAATAGGGACAAGGACAAAAGTCAAAAGCTGCGGGTGTGTCCACGACACAGCCAACTCTTTTTTTAAGGTAATCAAGTAGTTATTTTAACATTGTAGGGTGAGGTGGGGTGAAGCGTTTCTCTTTTTTGTTTTTTGGAGGCTTATTTTAAGTCTCCTTCAAAATTTAATGTAAGATTTTCATATACTTTTAAACCTGGATAACCAATGTTAGTCGTTTCAATCTCAAGAATTAAGTAGCTTATCGAAATATGTCAACAATTAAATAAAAATCAAAGACCAATATTTACGTTTTTTTATGTCTAGTGAAATTTTCTATTGTTTTTCATTTTTAACAGCTTTAAACGTATTTTATTTACCACCTTGGAAATTTGATTGGTTATCCAGGGTTAAATAAAATTAATTTTTAGTACATTCCATATTTTTGTATAAGTTAAGGGACAACCAACACAAATGTGTATGTCCTCCTTCCAAGGATGGAACAATTAGAATACCTTGGAAACATTATTTTTGGCATTTAGAGACCTAAATTGGCTAGGATATTAACACTCAATTAAATTCTCTAAAATTTAAGAACCCTGGGCCCGAAAGGGATAAACAATCCGCACAAAGTGAAGAAAATGAAAGCTCGGCAGTTGACGCCAAAATAGACTCTTTTTCTATTATCAGTTTACCGCTCACTTTGAGTTCTCTTTTGAGCGAGAGAACTGGTGGCGTATTCATTAGGAAAGTAAAATTTATGACAAATTTTTATGGAGAACATATTTTTTTATGAAAGGGATAAACAATGAAAGCGATAAACAATCCATACAAAGTGAAGAAAATGCAAGCTCGCTACTTGACGCCAAACTAGACTCTTTTTCTATTATCAGTTTACCGCTCACTTTGAGCTCTCTTTTGAGCGAGTGAACTGGTGGCGAATTCATTAGGAAAGTAAAATTTATGACAAATTTTTATGGAAAACATATTTTTTTATGAAAGGGATTAACAATGAAAGCGATAAACAATCCGCACAAAGTGAAGAAAATGCAAGTTCGCTACTTGACGCCAAAATAGACTCTTTTTCTATTATCAGTTTACCGCTCACTTTGAGCTCTCTTTTGAGCGAGAGAACTGGTGGCGAATTCATTAGGAAAGCAAAATTGATGACAAATTTTTATGGAAAACATATTTTTTTATGAAAGGGATAAACAATGAAAGTGATTAATAATCCGCACAAAGTGAAGAAAATGAAAGCTCGCCACTTGACGCCAAAAAATACTCTTTTTGTATTAACAGCTAACCATTCACTTTGAGCTGTCTTTTGAGCAAGAGAACTGGTGGCGAATTCACTAGGAAAGTAAATGTGATGACAAGTTTTTATGGAAAACATATTTTTTTACATTAATTTTGTATCGAATTTTATTTTAATGCAAGGTTAAATTTAAAATTTGTTGTGAATGCAAATTCTTCTGAAAACTTTATTGTTACCAATCTAGAAGACTATGAAACCTAAACATAAGCATGTATGCCTTCTAATTGATTTTATCAATATAATTTTTAAGAAATAATTGGAACTAATCCTTGATTTAACTCAATATTAATTTTAATTTCATTCATTGTGTTACACTAAAAATTTTCTCAATTTAATGTTTCTTAACTTTACTAAACGTTTTTCAATAATGATATTTTCAATAATAAAAATAAAATAACAAAACTTAAGTCGACTTTTATATGTTCGAGTTTCGACCATAATTTTTACTATTAAGTAGAAACCTACGTATACGATTTACCCATTGAGCCAAAATCTCAGATCGATTCCATAAAAAACAAAAAGGATATAAGCATTTTAAGTACAAAATTTTATCAATTTGATGACAAATCCGGATAAAGGTTTACGGAAAACTATGTTTTTATTATCCGTTACTGTCCTAAAAACTAAAAAAATTAGATTTTGGGGCATCATCTTAGGGTTTCTTGCACACATGCCTGCATAAACATACAAAAATTGCAAACATTGATCAGCATCGATAGCATAAACGCTGCATTTGAACCATCACATCACGTGACATTCTTGTGTATCTTTGTGTTTGTCCACATCGTCTTGTCCGAAATTCCAGCATGTCAGTAAATGTGTTCATGCCACGTACGGAGCAAAGGATTCACAAAAGTTTAATGCATCCTCAATATACATATATGAATGTAATCTTAATGCTGTCTCTAGTTGTCCCACTTTCACGCTTGTTCCTTTCTCTTTCTCTCTCATTCTCTTTCTCTTACTCACGCTGTTGCTTTTGCTTTTCATGACCGAACGTATAGTTGTTACCAATTGTTCGCTCCTTTATACAAAATTTCAAATTCGCACAATTGATGCATTATGAAGGACTACGCTGCAGAAATTGTCTGGGGCAGATAAATGGGCAAACAATTGTGGCAACTTAAGGTAAACAGTGCCGAGCACTGACACATGCATGCATACATACACACCCACACACACACATACATACACGCACAAGGTTGCACTCACTTGGACACAGACTAGCATAACAATTGCATTTATTAAAAGTTCAAAAGGATGTTTGCGCGCCGGTATTCTGCATGTTATTCATGGGTATCAAGGGGTCGGATTCACCAGCAATTTGCAAATGTGTGACAAAGCATGGACAAAACAGGACTCCGGGCGGAGCAAGATAGCGGATGCGAATGTGTAAGCATGTTGAATTTATGCGCACTCACACATACCCACAAACAAACACATACACATCAATGGGATTTATGCGCTTACATAGACGTGAACTCGTGCTTGTGAGAATGTGTTGTTTTTTGTGCCTTGTCTTGTTTTATAGGGATCCTGCTAAAATATCCTTTCGAATATAGTTTAAATCCATTGCAAGTACATGAAAACTGTTTATCTTTTGGATTATTTTTTTATAGTTGTATGTAAGTGCTTGCTCGTAGGTGTGCCTGCCTTTGATTTGTGTGCGTTTGTATGTGAAGTGAAAACGAGACATTTTATTACATCCTTGAAGAATTGATGGTTCAATATCCATTGACACTCGATTTAAATTTATCTACATACCTTATAAGCAGTGGCGGATCTTCATACGGGCTGAAAGGGTTTAGCCCCTCCCTTGGAGAATTTTTTGTATGGAAAAAAACGAAAAAAAGTACAAAAAGACGTTTCAGACCCCCCCCCCCCCACCCCTTTGGCATACAAAAGTATAGTTTCAGTCACCCCTCCCCCCCACCTTTGACGAATCCTAGATCTGCCACTGCTTATAAGTATTCAGATATTCTCGTGTATGCATGTTTTTTTATTGTTTTTTTTTTTGTTTTTTTATTTTTTTTTTTTGTTAAAATGAATGTCCTTGCATGTGCATGGTCATGGGTGATACAGTAGTGAGTGAGCTACTACTTAAATTTACGTCTATTATGCTAAAATATAAGAGATTTGTTATCACATAGCTGAGAATTTAGATGGAAAAGCACAGAATGGAGCTTATGTTATTTTTGCAAGACTTAAAGTAAATATCCTTAAAATCCTTACATCATTTTAGAAGATTATAAAAAAAATTAAAATTAAGTTTTTGTGCCTTCAGAAAGAAGTTTTCAATCTAAGAAGGTCAAATTCGATAGAAGAGAAGAGATTTAATTTTATATTTAAAAACCGAATTATGTATGTCAGAATGTTAACGTTCTCCATAAGATCTATATAACATTTATTTATAACTTGATGCTTGCAGAAGTTAGTCTGCAGAAAGTTAAATTGAGAAATTTTTCTGTCTGATGTCATTTGAACCAGGAATTTGAACCCGCTTCTTGAAATCAGCGAGCGGTCAAAGCACGTTAACGCGTTCGTCCACTGCCTAAACAAAGCCTTATACAATATAATACATAATTCTTATATTACCTTCTCCTAATATATTTGAAAATAACTCTTGCAATTTGTTCTTGAGAACTTTAAAAAACCTCAGAGCTTCATTATATTACTTTGTATGCCTCTTATGACGATTTTTATTTCATAATTTTTATTATAATTTCGATTATTTTTCGATTTAATAGGCCCATGTAAGCTCGGCTAATATTACCTTGTAAAACAACAAGATTGATTTAATCAAATTTTTCCCATATGGGTAAAGATGCCCAATTCCTTACAATAATGGATCTTATTGCAAATTCCTTATTCTGGAATAAATCGGTGAAGGAAAAGAATGTGTTAACTTATCATAAGGTATGATGCAAAGTACTTTAAAGGTACAAATTTTTCAAAAAATTAAAATATTCACCAAGCATGGATTTCAACTTATTTTACTTCTCTCATATGAACATTAGAAATAAATGTATAAACTGGCCATTTCAGCCCTTGAAAAGACTCTGACCGAGCTTCTATGATCAAATTGTGTTGTGCGAGTTATTAAATGTTTATACATGATTGATCGAGAACTGGACCTTCTAGTTTTATACCGACTCTGAAGGGCTAATAAAGAGTTTTCCATTAAGGACTTGGCAACTTTTTTTTTGTAATAAAACGCAAACCATTTGAGATATTTCAAAAACTTTATTAGCGGCTTTAAGAACAATCAAAACCTTTATTAATGAAACTTGACTTCGTTCATATGGCCACCGCGGACACGTATGCAGCGGTCGATTCGTTGGACCCAATTTTTGATGACTCGGCCACACATTTCGGCCAAAACAGCCGCTATTTTTCGTTCAATGTTGGCTCTGAGCTCTTCCAACGTCGTCGGCTTCTTGGCATATACCAATGACTTGACGTAGCCCCAAAAAAAAAATAGTCTAGAGGCGTTAAATCGCACGAATGAGGCGGCCAATCAACTGGTCCATTTCTTGAGATAACACGCTCATCAAACTTACTCTTCAATAAATCGATGGTAACGTGGCCTGTGTGGCTTGTGGCACCTTTCTGTTGGAACCACAAGTCGTCCAAGTCCATATTTTTCAAGTCAGGCCAAAAATAATCAATAATAATGGCGCGATAACGATGGCCATTTACAGTAACGTTTCGATCGTTATCGTCGACGAAAAAATCTGATCCAATGACGCCGCCGGCATGCAAACCGCACCAAACAGTTATTTTTTGTGAATGAAGTGATGATTCATGAATCACATGTAGATTTTCACCCAAACAATAACCACATGTGGATTTTCATCCGATCAATAACGCTTACTTTGCTTATTAACGAACCCATTGATGATTTTGCTATGAAATTCATCATCTTGGCGCATCTTTTCATTTTTATAGTTGCAGACGTTGTTCATTCATGTACTTAATTATTATGAAAATGTTGAGTTTACTGAATAAATTTGCAGTGACAGTTCGATGAATAGTGAAAGTGTGCGTTCAGAAATTTAATTCAAAGTTTTCAAGTCCCTATTGGAAAACCCTGTATATATGTTCTTTAGAAGCCTTACATGGCATTATTTACTCTCTGAGGTTTACCATTGTCTGCAAAAAGGTGACGACCGATCAGAAAAATTCATTTCAATTGAAAAACTTTCTATATCTGGTAAAGGATTCGAACCTCGGACCTCGCGGATCGAAAATTTACATCGAGTGGTTCACACATTTTAGCGCACTCGGCCACGGCCCCCACTCTCATTTCAAGATTAAGATGTCTTAAAGAATGTCAACTGCTTCAATTTTAAAGTCTTGGGCAAACAAACATTGGCAGATATTCTCTGAGTTATTTAATTAGTGAGAAGTAATATTATCTATTATCTATATTAATAAAAATAATTTTTTGTTTGTTTGACTAGAATACAAATCTTAACGGCTGAACGGTTTTAACTCAAATTCGGCTCACATATTACTTGAATCCTAACTTAGGTAATGGCATACTAAGTTTTGACCACGCCTCTTCCGCTCTTTTACAAGTAACGCAAATCTAACTACTAGCGTATTTTTTTTAAGCGAAAACGCTCAACTTATTGATTTTAAGGAAATCCTGTTATTTTGACACCAAAAACATTCACATATCTTTAAAATTGCACAAACTTCTGGTACAACGTCTTTTTCTAATAACATCGTTTCCTTAGAATAACAAAAAACTATCAGAAATTCGTATATTTTACTTTCGATGCAAATAACTCCGTTGTTTTTGAATATATTTCATTCCAATTTTTTCGTTGATGAACTCAATTCAAGCACTTTATAAAAACAATTTAGAGGGTACCGTTATCTTAGCGGATATATTTTTAATATTTCTTTCAAAAAAGGTCTAAAATATTGACTTTTTACTCAAAAAATGACACAAAAGTTGTTTTTGTTGGTAAAATAATAAAAACTCAAAATTGCATTTTCGCATCTTATACATAACATAGCGTTTAATAGCAATAATGCTTCCAATTTTACAAAAAAATTTATTAACTGTTTCTGTCATCAAAAAACATGACCCTAAGCCCCCCAGTGATTTTTTAAAGAAATAAATTTTTTTAAAAGTTGTTTTTATTCCTTTTATATAATAATTTAGTTCCAAGAAAAATTTATCTGAAAAAATTATATCAATATATCTTTCCGATCAGAAGTTACCGCAATAAATCTATTTTCTCACCGCCTGGTACCTCTTTATTTTTAAACCGATTGAAAAAACATGGATCTTTATTATGAGCTTTAAAAGAATTTAATAACCAATCAAGTGCAGCTTATTGTTCATTATTTGGATTTTTATATATATTAAAAGGAGGATAAATATCAAAATTTAACATTTTTGCACCCGAATAAAACTGGGTATATCAGCTTGTGTGTTATAAAAAACTTTTTCAAGCAATTGATTAAAATGCATGTGAAAAAAAATAAATCCAATTAAAAAAAAATTCTAACAGTATACAGCAAGGGCTACAGTTGGAGGTGTGACTGAAAAATCTTCAGGTATTTTGACATGACTACGTCTCTTAATCCCTGTCCTTATACTTATCTGAATCCTTATCCTTGTCCCAAAACTTATTCCTATTATAATCTTTATTCTTGTCCTAAGCCTTGACTCAGTTCTTATCCTAATACAGGATGGGCCATCTAGTGGTTTCTTTTTAAATGATATGTTATTTTGACACTGTCAGCTTGTTCCTTGAAAGAAATTAGTTTACTCTTGAACAATGTTGGAAAATATTGGAAATTTATTTCTAAAGTGAGTTCTGTGTAGCCCAAACAGTGCGTTATTAGAAGAAACAAAAATGTGGGTTGGTCAAACATTTTGAGCGAAAAACCATCTTTTCTGATGAGGCGGCTACGTTAACGTACACAATTGCCGCATCTAGGGCTCGGAAAACCCGCGTGTTATTGTCGAGAAGCCGATGCATCCACAGGTAGTGACAGTTTGGTGCGTATTGTGGAGTGGTGGCATCATTGGACGATTTTTCTTCAAAAATGAGGTTGGGAACAACGTTTCGGTCAACGGTGGGCGTTACAAAGCCCTTAATTGACCGATTTTTTTTTACTGAAATTGGAGACATTAATTGAAGCCGTCTTGGCGAAGTCAATTGGCCGACTCGGATCTGCGATTAGACCCCTTTTATCTTTTTTTTGCAGGACGGTAAAGGACCTATGTTATGCCAACAATCCGGAAACGATACAAGCACTTAAGGCCAATATCATCCAAGCAATCCGTGAGCTACAGCCCAAAACTATCAACAAGGTCCTGGAAAATTGAAATGACAGAATGCGCAACGGCGAAGACAACCGAGGCAGTCACTTGAACGACGTTGTGTTCCATAATTAATAGGAATGTTTGTTCTTACTAGTAAAGTCATAATACATGGAAAAAATTTAATATTGTTCATTATATTGAATTTAAAAAAAAACTTGTATTTGACCCACCCTGTACTTGTATTTGTAATCATCCTAAGCCTTGTCCATATCCTTGTCCTAATACTTGTCTTAAGCCTTATCCAAATTCTAGCACCTTGATCAAATCTTATTCCTAATTCCTGTCTTAGACTTTACCTAGAGAACAAGGATTGAGCCTTGTTCATATTTTTGTTCTAATATTTTTCCAAATTCTTGAATCTTGACCAAGGATCTTTTTCCTAATCCTTCTCTTAGCCTTTGCCGTAGAGGACAAGACTAAGGAGGCCTTTTTTGTTATCTCTCATTTTCCCCATTATTTTCTTATTCATTTTCTAATCACTTTCCCAATTCTTGTTGTTCTGGTCCTTGTGTTGACTTTTGTCCATATCCTTATATTTTGCGTTGTCCAAATCCTAGGACCTTGGTCAAATCTTATTCCTAATTCTTGCCTTAGACTTTACCCTAAAGGTCATGGATTAAAACAATGCAATTTTTATCCCCGTGATTGTTCTAACTCATGTCCTTATTCATGTCCAAATAATTCTATTAATTTTTGCCTAAGTCCTCTTCTGCTTTTTTAAACCTTGTCCTAATGCTTAAGCTAATCCTTGTATTATCTTATCTAATAAACCTTGTATAATTCTAATCTTAATCCTACTTCCAAACCTTGTGTAAGTACTTGTTCTTGTTCTTTCATTTTGCCCTTCCTTTTCTTAGTAATTTCCTAATCACTCTGCCAATCTTAATCATAAATCCTTGTCTTAATTCTTGCCCTAAACCTTTTCTTAATCCTTGTGCGAATTCTTGTCCTTTTCTTTCTTCAAATCATAGTTATAGTTCTTGCAAAAATCCTTGCCCATATTCTTATGTCAATCCATATCTTTATATTTGTCCTAGTCCTTGTCGAAATTATTTTCCAAATTCTTATCCTAATTCTTTTCATTATTCTTATATTCATCTTTACTCTAGACCTCGTTCAAATCCTTGTCTAAATTATAAATAAAATTCTTATACTTATACTTATCTTAGTCCCGGTTGAAATCCGGGTTCAAATTCTTGTATTAACTCTTATCTTAGTTATATCCTTATCTTATCCTTACCTTAGTTCTTTCCCCTTGTCACTTTCCCCATCATTATCCGAAGTCTAGTCCTTACCCTTTTCTAAATTTATGTCCTAATCTTTGGCCTAGTTCTTGTTCTAACAATTGTGTTAATCCTTGTCTTATCCTTGTACCATTTTGTGTTTTTATCTTGGTATTAATATTTTTCCTGCAACGATGATGCACTTACGTTACATTTAACGATGGACTGATGATCTAATGACATAGATACATATTTGCTAGGTTTTACCATGGTTCCTTTATTTCGTTCCATAAATTTTGCCGTGGCGCCTAAAGTCTCTGGCTTATAATATTTACTATGCAACGCTTTAGCATTTTTGTTGCATTTTCTATGTATTAAGCGATGGGCTCTGCCATGTCATGGCGCCATATATTTTTTTTTTTTTATTGGCGTTATGAGGTCAAGGGCCTTACCCTTTAAAGCCTGACCACAAATCGTAATTTGATTAGATTTAGATTTTTACGTGAACAGAACTAAAGGTAAACTGCAGAAAATTCGACCCTTCATTTTTTTTTTTGACGTAGAATACGTCATTCTCGGAGGTAAGTAGGGTGGTTGATAGTGATCAGGTGTCGGTATTTATATAACTTTTTGAGTCTTTGGTGGGCCTAAAGTACAATGTTGATGTAAGCACTTGTTGGTCTGCTTGATCCTCAATGCGACAAAAATTCATGTTAGAACTCTATAACTTATATAAATTTTACACAATTACATGAAATATAAAGCCAACATTTGATGGTTTTGTTTGCTTAAACTTGCTACCTATTGATCGACAGTTTCCGGTTCTATCGATAAAACCATAAAATTTTTATGGGAGCCCCCCTAAGGAGTGGTCGGAAGGAATAGGTGTCAAAGGCAAAAATGTTGCTTTTATAAAAGAAATGGGGGTCGGTCATATATACTAACCCTCTGCGGCACTCTCTTGAAGGTCATATGCTCAGGTGTATGGAATAAATATACAAAAACCATAAAATTTGTATGGGAGCCCCCCTAAGGAGTGGTCGGAGAGAATAGGTGTCAAAGGCCAAAATGTTTCTTTTGCAAAAATAATGGAGGTCGGTCATACATAATAACCCTCTGCGGCACTCTCTTGAAGGTCATACGCTCAGGTGTATAGCATAAATATACAAAAACCATAAAATTTGTATAAGACCCCCCCTAAAGAGTGGTCGGAGGGATAAGATGTCAAACGAAAAAATGTTCCTTTTGCAAAAGTAATGGTGGTCGGTGATATACATTAACCCTTTCCAGCACTTTTTTAAAGGTCATATGCTCAGGTGTATGGAATAAATATTTTGATAAATAGTTATTAAAAAAGATGTCATCAAAAGCGAATTGACTAATTCTATGTCTTGTGTTACGACATAGTCGAAACTACTGTATCTTTTTTTTTTTGTTTTTTACTCTGTTAAGGCCCATATCTTAACAATAAAATCATATTACACCACAATATCTCTAAATTTTCTATCCGTTGACAGAATGTTTTTATGTGTCAACACTTTTTTGGGTATTGAAATACCATAAGGCATAAATGGGTTAAACCTTCTTGTCATAAAATTTAATTTCACGCAGCAACCTGTACTAAATTCCATGCAACAATATTCCATTTTTGTTGCGTAACCTGCTAACTCCGCGACCTGATGGCGTCATTCATTTTTATTTTTGCTTAAATTTAAATAAAATGTTTACCCTTTATTTGAATTTCATAACATTTACTGGGGCGCACATAATCACTGAAGAATTATTGAATGTAATGCCGTTGCATGATTGTGCATTTGCGAATACCTGTAGGAGTTTTCTCTGCGGCCTTATGACGTCATAAGCTTTTGTCTATCTTTGTCGTGTGGGCTAAGAACTAGCCTGTATTAGCGAGTAATATTTTTTAATTCTTTATTTTTTTAATTACTCCCAATATTTTAGACAACCAAAGTTTAAACAGCATTGTAAGGAATTTGCACTATGCCTTCTTAAAACCATCGCAAAACGATTTACTAGCGTCAAGCTTCGCATTCATCAGTAACTTTTAAATATTTATCAAGTAAATATCAAAAATTTATCACAAACATTATGAATATAGAGGCAAAATTAGCGGTAATAGTAAAGATTAGCGTCTCTCAATCTCCAAAGAATTCTCATACTTTGTAAATTAAGATCAAATTTTTAGAATTCATCTTAGCTGTCACCAAAGTAATATTTTAAGACACAAATAGGATTGCCTTCTTCAATGAATTTACATATTAAATTATAGAGAAAGGATGTTTAATAATTCCTCTCCATATTATTGACAAAATTTCCACAAATCTGCTGGGGCGCAGTATGAAGAAATAGTGTTCACCCCCTTCTAGCATAATTTAAAATTTTCCAATTTACAAGAATGCTTTCACGCAAAAACAACAAAAGCACTTCTGTTATGTCTCAGAGGTCCTTCCACTGTCTACCAACAAAAAAGAAAAGTGCCCCTTTCTAAAATATTCACACTTAATTCGCCACTTATTGTCACATTATTTGGAATGTTTTTACACTTAACTGCACTCGATTGCCAAACGAAATCTTGAAGAAGCTGCGAATTGAATATTCCATTTTACATTTTCTACTACTACTACTGCTACTACTACCGTACGTACTACTACTACAACGACAACCATCACTGCTATTTTATGTGCTGTTACTTCTATCTTCAGTTTCGACAAGCTATTCACGCCACACCAACCACTAGTGGGTTGGAAGGTAAAGCTCACTTAATATCGTAGTTGGTTACATCAATGATGCAAGATGGCGTCTATAGATGTGCCACAACGATAGATACCCACACCTGGGTGGATTGTGGCGAAAGCTTCTATTGACACAATGTTGTCAGCAGCGCTGCCGGATCTAAGAACATGGCCGAGCGTTGTCTAACATTAAAAGCCAAATATTGTAAAGTTCTTGGCTGAAGATAATTTTTCTTTTGGTTAGCTAGGAAGATGCTGCTTGAGCAGGTGTCACAAGCCAGTAACGACACCCTACGGCATTTTTCTTATTTGCTGTGAAATGGCAACGTTGTTTTTCGACTGCTTGACTTGTGGTTTTTGTTGGATTTCAACGAATTTTTTCTTTTCTGCTCCATTTTTATATCTGTGTTATTTTATATATTTTTGTTTTTTTTTTGCAATGCGATGGAGTTGTTCGAATAATCGATAAGTTTTAGTTAAAAGAAACTTTTAAGGGAATCCTTTTGAAATTAATTTAAAGTAAAATTTTCGGTTAATTACGGTTATGAAAGAATTTGGTTGAAGAAGAAGACTGTAATTTTTCTAATAGGAATATCTGACGTCTATATTGACAGATTCACGCAATTTTTTTATTTCATTCCGCAACAATCATCATGCAGAGGTTTAGAAATGAGCAACGTCTCCAAATATTGGAATTTTAAATTAATTGAATTTTCATAAAAAATCATATATTCGGACCACGCTCATTTCTGGCTAAATGGCTACATAAACAAACATAAAAATAGCCAAATTTGGTGCAATAAATTCAGCCGCATGAGAAAATAGAGACTCCATTACATACGCAACGGGTAATAGTTTGGTGCGGAATTGTACTCAGCAGTCATCAATCGATCCTTATTTTTTTTAAAAACGAAGTGATGCTTAAGTGACGGTACATGGATTACGATCTCACGAAATGATAGAAATTCTGCCAAACCTTGCCACACATGATCTCGATGCGCAATGGTTCCAGCAACAAGCCATAAAGCCACCAAAACAATAAATTTTGCTGAAAGATACTTTTGGAGCGTGAATTTTTTCACGTCCTGGACTTGTCGATTGGCAACCGCGATCCTGCGATTAAGCGCTTCTTGATTATTTCTTATGGAGTTACGTCAAGTAAAAATTTATCAAAATAATAATTTAATACATGTTTTTATTTGATTACATTTTGGCAATTTAATTAACATGCTTAAACAAACAGTGACCATAGATGAAACATGGATCCACCACTATATACCAGAATGGAAGGAATCAGCAAAAGAGTAGGGTAGGTCACAGTGTAAGTGTACCAAAGCGAGTGAAGGGTCAACAAACGATCAGAAAGGTGTTGGCGTCTAGTTTTTGGAATTAAAGTGGCATTTTGTTCCTTGACTATTTGAGAAAAGGAAAAATAATCAACAGCGGCTATTACTCTAAATTAGGGGTGGGCACAATTCTTGCCCGTTCTGCGACTGCGGGCAAGCAGCGGGCAAGCAGCGTGCGAAATCAATTGCATGATGAATTTGGAGGTGAATCGGATTGCGGAACGGAAAATCCTCTCTGTAATCCTCTCACAATATGCAATCACAAGAGCGCACTTGAAATTGCTTTAGTACAGAAAAATATGTATTAATCTCACGTACAGAACGATCAAAGCTTCAGTGTTCAAGCGAACGTCAAGCAGCAACGTCTGCGCTGGCCTGTTGCTTGAATAGATGACGAAAAATTGTACACTATACAAAATTTCATGCATGCAAATTTATAGATGCTTCTACCTCAAACTGTACCATTTTTTATTGCAGTAGTTTTTTGTTCATAAATTTTTTTTTCAAATAAATATAAATGTTTATTTTAAATCATCTACCCTGAAGTCCGATTTATTTTTTGTTAAAATCATTCAAGATCTATAACAATTTCTTTCCCAACAAACATTGTGGCGAGTGGTGATTCGTTAACGAATCACTTATGAATCGCTGTTTTAATTGTTTTCGAATAGTTTCGTTCCTACTGCATCAGAGATTGGCTTGATGCTTAAAGAAAGCACCGATTGAAATCACGACTTTGCTAAATTCCATTGAGGACGCTTTTAGCATCGATTTGCTATCGAATCGCCTTTCAACATTTTTGTGGGTCGTTAGCGAATCAAGTCTTTAAATTTTAGCGATTCGTTAGCAAATGGCTTCTCTTATTTTTAGCAATTCATTTACTAATCACTACTTTTATTTTTAGCGATTCGTTACCGATTGACTTAAGCTTTATTTTACGATTTGTGAACGAATTATTTTGTCCCCAATTATTTCCGATATTTAATATATCTTTCTTATTTAAAAATTTGTGATTCTTACCTCTTATAATAATGCGCAAACTTTAAACCGCCTCTCTTTTTACCCCTTTTTTAAACAACACATTCGAATGAAACTTATATCATTTGAAAGCTCTGGTTCATACCAAAATTTTTATTCAAAATATTTTAAGATAAAATAAGATTCGTTATCGAACTGCTTTTTTTAGTTTTGGAGACTCGTTAACGAATTGCTTTTTATATTTTTGGGGACTCGTTAACGAATTCCTTTTTTCGGATTTGACGATTCGTTAACGAAGGAGGAATTTCTCCCGCTCGCGATATTATAAGTGAATCGCTTCTAATAATTGCTAATGAATAAAATGTACGAGAATGCGATTCGTTAGCGATAACATTAGTGAATCAATTTGTTTGTTGGGTTGTTTCAAAAAATCAAATCTAACATTCTATGAAATTTGTTGTTATTTTTTTATTTTCATTTATGATTTTTCCATGAGCCCATCGCCGTCCCATAATAAAATTTTGTGCACTTTTAGCCGAGATATAAAAACCAAAAAATTTAAAATTTAAAGTTTTCAGCTTTTTACATGTCCGTTTGCTTCTGTATCTGTATTTCACTTTAACCATCTGTCACTGTGTTTAATTTTTATAATCCGTCCACTACACATTTATTTCATTTCGCAGTATAAATAAGAGCAAAGAAAAAATTTCAAATATCTATAAAATTTCCGCAAAAACCACTTTAGCACTACTTTGTTTTCCGTGTGCTTTATAAATAGAAACCGTAAGAGCGAGAGCATGCTGTTGTGAAAAGTAAGTGTTGCGTATCTAATATATTAAGAGGATTGCTTATTAAAAGGGACTTTTTTTTCTTTAAATTACTACCAGCAGCTATAAAATCGCTTTGCAAAAACAACTTCTTGGCATATTTATAATTGTTTTGCAAGAGCATGCAACCATAACAATTCTACATCTGTCTCCTAACATATTTTTAACTAATATTTTGTTAGAACTGAATCACATAATAAATTTATACTTTTATTTTGCGCGTAACTACTTAAAAGCAATTTTATGACACAAGAAGTTATCGAGATATGATTGAATTCAACGTGATTGAATTCAATTAAATTCAAAATGTTAAATAGTAAAATTATAAAACGCCCTTTTTTTTTGTATAAATGGCATGCAACATTGATTATGAACTGCTCTGAGCGCAATGAGCACAAGTATCATATCACTATCTATATTACGCTCTTCTTACGCTCTATCTCATTATATTTTCGCATGTCCCTCGTTTCCTTTACCATCGAATTTATGAAGCAATGCTGTCGCCCGTGCAGCAAGCAGCGGGCAACCAAAATGCCCGTACGGGCAAAATGCCCATACGGGCAACTTTGCCCACCCCTACTCTAAATTATTGAACAGACTGAAAAACGAAATCGCAAACAAACGGTATCGAAGAAAGAAATCATCTTTTTGCAAGGCAATGCTCTAGCTCACAAATGCTCCGAACTGCTTCCTCATATTCTCCATATTCTCCATTCCCCATATTCTCCAGATGTGTCCCACAGCGAATATTATCTGTTCGCAAACTTATAAAGGTGGCTCCAGAGAAGGAGATTTGCAACGAATGAACACTTCAAATTGGAAACTAAAGCATATTTCGGAGATCTTGAGAGATCTTATTATTCAAAGAGCATCGCAATGTTAGAAAATCGTTGGTATAAGTGTATCGAGATGAAAGGGACTATGTTGAAGAATAAACAATAATTTTAGTAAAAATCGTATGTTTTTTTTGCTACGCCGACTGCATTTCGAACATCCTAGTATAACTCCTAATTTCTATAGATGTTAAAGAGCACAACATTATTAACTCAAAAATTCCATTGTCAGAAAACAATTTTTTTAAGCGAAATTTGGGTTGCTCGTAAATTCCCATTTCTCTAGAACTTTGCTGATTATACAAGGAGTACAATTTTATACGGGTACAACTTCAAGTCCCGGCGCAAAATTCGTCAAGTTAACCCTCTCATGCCCAATGTTGCAAATGGGCAACATTGTACACATACACTAAGGGAAATAATGCATTTTAACATTATCCACGCCTGAGTATATATTTCATTTAAATATTTACGTGGATAAATCAAATATTTTCCTTACAACTCGTTTTTTTCGCGTATTTAAATTTTACTTATGCCACACACTGACACACATATTCCAAACAGCTGCCAAGCAGCCGCCAAGCAGCAGCAGCATCGCACAGGAACAGAGTTTCACACCATCAGTTGCAGGTTTCTTATAATTCTCATTTAGTTAATGTTGCAAGGGTAATATATCATGGATATTTGGCAAATATGATTTGTGAGTGCGGTGGTGAGTGCAATGCATGATGAATTCATGTAAGGTGAAGTGACAACTCGGTATTTTCTCAAGAATGTCACTCTACCCTACATGATTTCATCATGCATCGCACTCACCACCAGACTCGCAAATCATATTTTCACAAAAAGAAAATAAAATATACCACTAAATGGCGTTTGATATGGACGCAGCTCGTGGGAAATATTCAAATAAATTGTTTTTCAATTTCAATATTTTTATATAAATTTTCCTTAAATGCGATAGTTTTATTTTCAATTAGTAAATTTTTGAAAGATATTTGAATATATGCGTGCATAATTTTAATATAGTTTTTATTAATTCCGTTTAAATATTTTAATATTTTAATTAATTAAAAAAGTATTTAAACAAATTTTAAATATTTACGTAGTCGATTTAATTTAATTTAATTTAATATTTATTAATTACAATAATAGATTATTTTAATAATATTTACAGCGAGTACAGCTGCCAGGGCTTTCGACTCGGTAAAAAAATACGGAATTTATGTAATACTTGATTATACTAAATGTCTAAAATAAGATTGCAATTTTTAAAATAAGTTTCAATAGCATAGATATTGTGAATGTTTATGGTTTTTAGAAGTTCAGTAGGAATTCTATCTTTAAAAGTATCTTTGCGCTGCTGAGTAAGTTGACTGCATTCGTTAAGGATATGTTCGATAGTTGGTGGTCCATTGCAAAATCTGCAGTTTGTTGGAGAGTTACCGCTTAAAAGATGACCGTGAGTCAATTTTGTATGCCCAACACGAAGTCGAACGAAAGGTCTGGTTTGTTGTCGAGAACATGATACAGGATAATTTGCTTTTAGCGCGTCTGGATTGAAGTTATGGTAGCGATGGTTCTAGCTAGCCCACTCTTCTAAGCGACATTTGTATAGGTGCTTCTTAATAATTTTTGCCAAGTCTTTGTTTTCATTTGTGCTTATAGTTATACATGGCGATTTTGCGGCGTCTTTAGCTTCTTGATCTGCATTATCATTTCTTGTTATGCATGAGTGGCCAGGAATCCACATAAGTTGAAGTGTTTTTGGATGTCGGATATAAGAATCCCGGATATTGGATATGATTTCACTGTTATTGTTGATGTTCAAGATGTCGTCAATTGTGGATTTGCTGTCTGAACAGATTACAAATTTCCCTTTATTACTTACACAATAATCGATGGCAGTTTGTATTGCCAGAGCTTCAGCGGTAAGGACCGAGGCGTGTTCTGGAAGTAATCCTTTAGCGATTAAGTTGACATTTTGATGCCCGACGGCAAACGAAATTCCATTGCCAGATTTTGAACCGTCGGTATACACTAGTGTGTAGCCTTTCATTTTGAACTGGCTTTCTAGATCAGCAAAAACTTGCCGATATATCGTGGACTTGTAGTTGATTTTGGATATTCTGCTAACTTCAGTACAAAAGATGATTGGTCGAGCCGCCAAGGGGCTCTCTATTATGTTTTATGATGCGGGGTTTAATGTTCAATTGCATGGTCTTCCAACCTTCAATGCAGTGCCGAATAACCGACTTTATTTTATAAGTTTTTTTTTGGGCTAGTGCTCTGGTTACATATTGGTGTAGGATAGCGTTGTTGCAGTTAAAAAGTTTTGGAATAAGATTGTATGTTGCCCATTTTATTCGCTCGGATATTGTTGGCAGACCAGCCTCGGCCAAGATATTTTTGATTGGTGATGTTGGGAATGCGCTGATACTTCTGCAAACTGCTGTGTGGTATGGCGCGTATAGGTGACGGATGTGAATTCGATTTAAGTAAATGCGTTATTGGTGCAAAAATGACTCGCTTTTTGGATAAATTAAAAAAATTTTTGGATAAATTTAATATTTTTTTCCCTAAGTGTAGGCTTCTAAATCCCGCAATTTTTATTTTTATGACCTGCGGTTTTTTGCCTTTCATGTAGCCTTATGAGTTGTGCAAACTTACAGCTATTTGTTCTATTGTAAGCTGTGTGCTTGTGCATTTAGTAGCTGTTTTTCGTAAAGTGAAATTGTCAAACTTAAGATCAAGATCAATATCGTTTCGCGAAAAATGTGGTTTACAAAAAGTGTTAAAAACCATTCAAATAATTGTTTTTTTTTTGTGAAGCCAAGTCAACAATATAAATAAATATAAGTAAGAAAGTTATTTAAAATAAAAGCATGAAAAAATGTTCAGTTTGTCCAACGACAGCACATCCTTGCCTATAAGTTACATCCTGTAAAAAGCGAACCAGGCCACTAAGGACTTTGAAGCTATTGTCAGTTCATATTTGTGTAAAGACTAACACATATTTATTCTGAAAAAAATTGTGGCCCCACCCATTTTAATTCGGGCATGAAAGGGTTAATGTCACAGATAGATCAAGCCGAATGTAGCGAGGATAATGTAATAATTGATTTTGAAAATAAAATAGAGTTACTATTTGGTGAAACTGTAACGGGCAGTGGAAAATGACAGTGGTGTTAAACTATGGGTCTAAGAAAAGTTTTAAATATACTTATTATGTTCCGATATAATTGCTGGGTGCAGCAACGTGCGCCGGTAAAAAGCTAGTTTTTTATAAATATTAATTTAATTATTTTTGTGAATCCTGGCAATTGATTATGTATAGAATGGCAGAGCATTTTTTACGTAGAATACGTCATTCTCGGAGGTAAGTAGGGTGGTTGATAGTGATCAGGTGTCGGTATTTATATAACTTTTTGAGCCTTTGGTGGGCCTAAACTACTGATCGTACAATGTTGATGTTAGCACTTGTTGGTCTGCTTGATCCTCAATGCGACAAAAATTCATGTTAGAACTCTCTAACTTATATAAATTTTACACAATTACATGAAATATAAAGCCAACATTTGATGTTTTTGTTTGCTTAAACTTGCTACCTATTTATCGACAGTTTCCGGTTTTATCGACAAAACCATAAAATTTGTCTGGGAGCCCCCCTAAGGAGTGGTCGGAGGGAAAAGGTGTCAAAGGCAAAAATGTTGCTTTTACAAAAGTAATGGGGGTCGGCCATATATATTAACCCTCTCCGGCACTCTCTTAAAGGTCATATGCTCAGGTGTATGGAATAAATAAACAAAAACCATAAAATTTGTATGGGAGCCCCCTAAGGAGTGGTCGGAGGAAATAGGTGTCAAAAGCAAAAATGTTCCTTTTGCAAAAATAATGGAGGTTGGTAATACATATTAACCCTCTCCGGCACTCTCTTAAAGGTCATATGCTCAGGTGTATGGCATAAATATACAAAAACCATAAACTTTGTATAGGAGCCCCCCTAAGGAGTGGTCGGAGGGATAAGGTGTCAAACGCAAAAATGTTCCTTTTGCAAAAGTAATGTGGGTCGGTTATACACATTTACCCTTTCCGGCACTCTTTTAAAGGTCATATGCTAAGGTGTATGGAATAAATAAACATAAACCATAGATTTGTATGGGAGCCCCCCTAAGGAGTGGTCGGAGGGAATAGGTGTCAAAGGCAAAAATATTCCTTTTGCAAAAGTAATGGGGGTCAGTCATACCTATGAACCCTTTCCGGCACTCTCTTAAAGGTCATATGCTCAGGTGTATGGAATAAATATACGAAAACCATAATATTTGTAAGGGAGCCCCCCTAAGGAGTGGTCGGAGGGAATAGGTGTAAAAGGCAAAAATGTTCCTTTTGCAAAAGTAATGGGGGTCAGTCATACATATTAACTCTCTCTGGCATTCTTTTAAAGGTCATATGCTCAGGTGTGAGGAATAAATATTTTGCTAAATAGTTTTTAAAAAAGATGTCATCAAAAGCGAATTGACTAATTCTACGTCTTGTGTTACGACATAGTCGAAACTACTGTATCTTTTTTTTTTTTTGTTTTTTTTCTAAGAAAGTGTATGATATATTCGAATTCTACGTTAAATTCTAAGCGAAAATGCCGAAGAAACTATATCCCAAAAATGACGTGTGATCCTTCCGATTTTTTAAAAATGATTTATGATTTCTTTTTTATCAAAGTGAATTTTTCTATATCTCACATATTTACTTTCTAATTTAATACATGAATTACATTCATATGAAAGAATTTATTTAATATTTGTACATTGCTTTATCTTAGTACTTAAAATTGAGAATATATATTTTTTTTTTTCAATTTTGTTCACCGAGTTGTACAAAGCATTTAAATCCTCTTCCAGTTGCTACGCGTTTAAATACAAAATATTAAATTATTTAAACTATGAAAAGAAAAATTTTACTTTGATTTAAACATAACATTGTTCTATTCATATGTATAAAATCCTTCACAACAAACTTTAGTTTAAATGAAATATGTTTTAAGCATTCCAACAAAGTGAAATATTAAAACTTGGCATTTATGTTCAAAACATAAACATAAAATCACTCAACGGCAAATAGTTTTCAAAATATCGATGCTTATGTTTTGTGCAATTTTTTCTTTCCCCAGCAACTTTGTTAACCAACTACCTATTTGTTGAACAGTCCTCTGCTACACACCCACTGTTCCATGCTACTCAAGACCACTCAGTTAAACATTTAAAAATTTACCCAACTGACCATCACTTATCCACGGCAAACATCGAACAAATCCTTTGGAATGCAAATCTAAGCTCATATATCTTTACATATGTATGTACGAGTGAAGCTAGTGAAGCTCACTTGCCATAGCTACACTCGTTTACTCTAGCTGAGGTTCAACTCCATCTAAAATGTATGGGAGTTGGCTACGCTTTGCTCAATCTAAACACTATTTTTAATATGTTTTTTTCATTGTTTTTGTTTTTCTTGTTTTTTCTGTCCTTCATTCACAGATTGCACACATAGTCTACGCTTGGTCGAGGTTCGAATACCGAACTACGTGATTAAAGGTTCGGCAGCACAGTTGGAATGTTTATACGATCTGGATGGTGAAGCATTGTATTCGGTGAAATGGTACAAGGATGGAAATGAGTTCTATCGATACGTGCCCAGAGATATGCCGCCGGCGCAAACATTTCTACTGCCAGGTGTTTCGGTCGATGTAAGTACTAAACTAGCAAAAACAAAACAAAAAAACTATGGTATAAATTATATGTAGCATAATTTATCTACACTCATACATAATATATGTATGTGTGTGTGTGAGAGTGTGTCTGCATGTGTGGCGCTGTATTGCTGTAGCTCTTTTTTATCAATAATCTATTTGGGTGCTTTTTTGGTTTTGAGTGCGAAAGTTTAAAACCATTTATTATACATCCACACGTAGCTACCAAAAAAGGGTAACCCTGTTTTTTTTTTCTATTTTTGCACGTTTTACTATGGTCTACCATAAAAGCTCGTAATGGTGCGAGCTTTGTTCACAAAGTTAAGTGTAATAAATTGCACTGGCTGCTCTTTTTACTTCGCCATAGTTCGTTTCAGTACGTTTTCGCACATGCACCGGGCCACTTTTAGCCATTTTCGTTAGCAGCTAAATTTGATGTTGTTAGTTTGATGGTAGAGAGCAATAAAATTGTTTATGTAGCTGTAGTTTGTATGCAAGTGTGTGTGTTTTGCAAGTTTGTATTGTTTAGCTTAGAACCGGATATTGTTTAAGGGTAATCGATTTTACCGGTAGTAAACATTGATAAAGCGCTGACTAGCCGCAGATAAGCAGCAGTTGTGCTTTTTTTTTTTGTTTTCTCGTTATACTTGCGGCTTAAAATAGTTGTAAAGTTAAGCGTAAAGAAGTTATAAATTCAAAAGTTAGCTGAGCAACGATAATGTTGCTCATTTTTTAAGCCAAGTTTATGTGGCCGAAATTGGCTTTCTAGAGCAGCTAAGAAATAATTTATTTACTTTGTTTAACTGCTAGAGGAAAGAAAGGAAAAGCGGTATATTTTCACTCTTAGATGGGAAATGGTGATTGTAACACAGTTTAAGTGAGCAATTCGCTAGTGAGCAATGTGGTTAAGGTTTAGATGAATTTGGTAGGATAAATTGTACGCACCTTTTACAGAAAATTTATTAAAAAATCGATATGTCGGTCAAACACAGCATTAAATTGAGAACATTAGAAATTTATAAGCTAGAGGATGATTAACTGAGATTGAATCATTGACATTTCATTCGGCTGGTCATTTATTTTTGGCTGGTCATTTATTTAGAAGAAGGCCAAATTGTTATTTATACGCCTGTTCTAAAACACGTTTATTTAGGTATGGTTAACATAGCTTTCGGGGCCTGCGATTTATCAAAACTAATCCACCACTTTGAGAAACTTCAATAATTGAGTTAATGTTACGATATGATTGGGTTGTTTTGTAAAGTATTTTATATAAAGGTGCTCTATACGGAGAGAAAAAAAAAATTTAGTATTCTATGTTGGAATCAAGCAAATAGGCTATCAGTTCACACTCAAGCGTACATTTTTCGATTCAAACACTATTTTGCTAGAATTGAGCAAATGTAAAACACATGATTTAAGAAAAAATGTTAAACTCAAGAAATCTATATATTAATACACAAACAAAAATCTTGTGGTACACTTTTTTAATATTTATAATACAAGAAAGGGCATAATTCTTATATAATTCGAAAGGTAATGAGCCACAGATGTACTCATAAAATAAAAAATAAAAAAAAAATTATATATATTATGTGATTATTGCAGTTTAAAAGAAGTTTATGCACTATCACTATCATGGCTGTAGTTTGAATCTCTCTGTTTTTTTACTTGATAGAAATTACAAAACAAAAGTTATGCAAACAAGTTTTAAAAGCAAATACTCTTGCTGTTCTCTCTTTCTCTCTCTCTCTCTCTCTCTCTCTCTCTTTGTTTATTAAGGGTGGTTAAATTTTAAGGGCCGATGTTGATTTTGAATAAAACACAAATTATTTAGGAAATTATTGTCATTTCTTTTTATTATGATAATATAGGTATGGTTCAATTATGTATGGAACAACAATATCGGCCAAATGGCCGCCGTGACCTCGGCGGCACACCTCCATCCGAGTGTCCAAATTTGCGATGACTCTGAGGCATAAGTGAGGTTCCATGCCGTTAATGTGCCGAATTATCTCATCCTTTAGCTCTTGAATAGTTGCTGGCTTATCGACGTACACCTTTTCTTTCAAATAACCCCAAAAAAGAAGTCCAACGGTGTCAAATCACATGATCTTGGCGGCCAATTGACATCGCCACCACGTGAGATAACACGGCCATTGAATTTGTCGCGCAAAAGAGCCATTGTTTCGTTAGATGTGTGGCAAGTGGCACCGTCCTGTTGAAACCACATATCGTCCACATCCATATCTTCCAATTCGGGCCATAAACAGTTCGTTATCATCTCACGATAGCGAACACCATTCACAGTAACTGCCTGACCGGCTTCATTTGGAAAAAATACGGTCCGATGATGCCGCCAGCCCATAAACCGCACCAAACAGTCACTCTTTGTGGGTGCATTGGTTTTTTTGACAATCACTCTTGGATTATCATTCGCCCAAATGCGGCAATTCTGCTTATAGACGAATCCACTGAGGTGAAAATGTGCCTTATCACTGAAGATGATTTTCTTCGAAAATTGATCATCCACTGTTGCCATTTCTTGCCACCATTCTAACCATTGACGACGCTTGAAATGGTCAAGAGGCTTTATGGCTGAATTACAATACTGCGTTAGGTCGGTCGGCCTTTGACAGCTCGACTAGAAACAATGGGTTCTTATGAAGCAACACAAAATATGACCTCATGCATTGCGTCGACCTCATCCCGTAAATATGAATTTGAGGGGGTGACGTACGATCAACGCTATGAGTAGCGACATGATCAAGCTAGGTCGTGCTTTTGACATTCCATATTAACGCTGGGTTGCATTTTCGTTGAGCAATGCTAAAATGTGGGTATTCTTGGATTCCGATGGAAAACTCAGATTTTCATAGGATTATCGTGGGAATTTATATTTTGATGCGAGTTTTTTTTAAATTGATCAAATTTTTTAAATTAACATGCTGCTTAAGTAGTATAAAAATGATTTTGATGAATTTAGCATGATATTAATATTATTCAATTGTATTTCATATTAAAATTTATGCATTTTTTAGTATATTATAAATAATATTATAAGGGTATTCATGCAAAATGGCAAACTTATATATTGGTCAATTAGATATTTTAATGAGGTGGGTTGAGGACGAATACCCTTAATATCATTGTTTGAATAATATAACACACAAAGGAATGTTGTGGTAAGGTAGATTGGCAAATGCCTTTCACTTTGTTTTTGTAAAGTTGTACCCAAGTACTCACTAATTACAAGTGATTCAGCGAGCATTGTACAAGGGGGCGTGGTAGCTCGAATCTGCAATATTGAATAACTTTGGAATTATAGGTCGCACAACATTGGAATTAAGTGTTCGGCCTCGATTTACATATGCCGTTCCACTGGCAAAATTTTATGGGCGTTGGGAAAAGGGTGTGGCACTTTTTTGGCTTCCCAAATTGTGGGTATAACTTTCGAACTATTAGTCACACATCAATGAAACTCGGTAAGAATGTACTATTTAGTCTTGTCCTTTGACTGGAAAAATTAAGTGAGCATTGGACAAGGGGGCATGGCACCGCCCATATAAGTCAAACTTATGGTATCAAATAGCTTTGGAGTTAAATGCCACATAATAATGAAACTTGGTATGGAGTTGCCACTTGGTAATATCCATCTACTAGAAAACCTTCAGCCATTCTTATTTTTATGAAGAGAACTTCTGAAATGCACTGTCGAATCGTGGCGTTCCAGAAATCGTTATCTACCCTATTTTTTAGAGCATTTCGTACAAGGGCAATCATTATATCATAGAAAAACACGATAAAAGTTCAAGTAAATCTTAAATTTTATACACCAAATTAAAGATTAATTTCCAAGCTTTAATAATATATTGTCTTTAATCCATAGTAATAAAGGTTAATTTTGAAGAAAAAAATGGTTTTATGTAAAAAATAAAATTACTTTTACATGCAAATATCTTTAAAATCTGAAATACTTAACGGATTTCATTAATTTCAAATTTTCTGAAAGCTTATTGTATTGTCTGCAATTTGGCACCTAAATCATTAATATTGGTTATATATTTAGAATAATACAGCCAATTTTCTTCATACACCTTATAACAAAAAAAAATTTTTAAATCGATAACTCGAAAACAAATCGATCGTTTTGTAAATATTTTGAAATGTTTTGACCAATTTTCTTGTTTTTATTTTGTTTTTCTTTTGAATTTTTTTATAATTTTCACATATTATCCAAATTTTTGAAGTATTTTTAATTATTTTTCACAATATTTGTCCTCAAATGAGAGCAAATAATTTTAAAAATGCTTTTTGAGGGGTTTATTGGATTTATTGGATGTTCAGCCATTTTTAAAAATCCTCTCATTTATAAACAAACATTTTCAATAATTTTTTTTTACATTTTCTGTTTTTTTTTTTTATATATTATGAAACAATCATGATATAATTACAAGGTAGGCTCATTTTAAAATGGCTGCTCAATTGTGAAATTTTGCAACAACAAAGCTGTAGAAGCCACAAACGTCAAACGACAAAAGCAACAACAACAACAAAGAAAAACTAAAAGCTATCAGCTGATTTTGACAACTAGCGCACCCTGCTCTCCAATATGAGCCTACCTTGTAATTGTATCATGGAAACAATTTGATGTATTTTCGACATAATTTGTGCTCAGATGAAAACAAAATAAAATTTAAAAATGCTTTATCGAGGGTTTATTGAAGGTTTCCTCCATTTTTAAAATTATCTCATTTATAAAGCATTTAAAAAAGATTTTTAACGCTATTGAACGCTATTATGACACTATCTCTTAATTTTTCATTGATTACAATTATAATTGCATGATTTCGGAAAAAGGGACGTTTTGTGGGATTTTTAGTATAGCTGCTTTTATTGGCATCACCAAAATGACAGACGCACGATCTGTCAACGCAACATTTAGTTTTGCAAAGTTTGAGGTCGTCCGTTTTGACAGCTTATATCGTAAAGTTTTTACAACGGAGACCAAAGTACGGTCAAAGGCCGACCGACCTAACGCAGTATTGTAATTCAGCTATTAGTTCTTGAGTCAATTGCACCTTGTAAGCGTGTAAATGCAAGCCTTTATGCATAATGTTCATCAACGACGAGCGTGAGAGGTACAATTGTTGGGCACGACGACGAGTTGAGGTGGACGGCTCTTCAGCCACACTATTACGAACAGCAGCAATATTTTCTGCAGTACGAGCTGTACGAGTATGTACTGGTGTTTTCACATCTCCTACAGACGATTTTTCCGATTATACGTACATTTGGACAATTAAATTGACCGAAAAAATCACGAAGTGCACGATATGCATTTTGATTTGAAAGCCCATTTTCATAATAAGCCTGAATAACCTGAATAAAAAACTGGATGTTAAAGTGTGGTTCACATTCAACATCGGCCCTTAAAATTTAACCACCCTTTAGTATAATTTTGCATAAAATTATTACTAGCCCCGTAGGTGATCCGGTAAATTTTATTTTAAGTTAGCAAAGGTCGGTTCGGTGGCCTCAACACATCAATAAAACAAACATTTTTGGCGCGATGATACCACGTAGGCAACCGCTTAATGCACTGAAAATGTAACAGCAATGAAAAAACGTTGTATGGAATTATAAGTCGGTGACTATTGGCGCCACGGTAATTTTTATGAGCCGACAGTAAAGCTGATGCTTTCAATCACATGATTAAAATAAAAAAAATGCTTAAAAATCACTGCTTTAAGAATCTTTAGGCTTAAGCATTCACCTACAGCTACGTGCAGCTAATTAGGGACACAAAGTAAAGTTTAATTTGTTCCATAATATTGTTTATTTTAAGACAAAAATACATTGAAATTCGCTTCAGAGATTTGTTGTCTTTCTATTAGAGCCTTTAAATTTCTAGTTTTCAACCAATATTTTTCAAATTAAAAAAAAAACTTGAAAATTAACTCAAACGAGTCGTGCAGATAATTAAGGACACATCAATTTTTATATTTTCATTTTAATTTAATTGATTTCTTTTTTTAATATTTGGTAGCAAAACCGTTGTTATCAATCACAGCTTGACATCTGCGCGGCATAGGTTCAACTACACTAAGGGAAATAACGCATATTAACATTATCCACGCCTAAGTATATATTTCATTTAAATATTTACGTGGATAAATCAAATATTTTCCTTACAACTCGTTTTTTTTTCGTATTTAAATTTTATTGATGCCACACACTGACACACATATTCCATACAGCTGCCAAGCAGCCGCCAAGCAGCAGCAGCATCGCACTCTGTTCCTGTTCGATGCTGCTGCAGTTTCTTCGCACCAGCAGTTGCAGGATTCTTATAGTTCTCATTGAGTTAATGTTGCAAGGGTTATATAGCATGGATATTTGGCAAATATGATTTGTGAGTGCGGTGGTGAGTGCGATGCATGATGAATTCATGTAAGGTGGAGTGACAACTCGGTATTTTCTCAAGAATAACACTCCACTCTACATGATTTCATCATGCATCGTACTCACAAATCATATTTTCACAAAAAGAAAATAAAATATACCACTAAATGGTGTTTGATATGGACGCAGCTCGTGGGAAATATTCAAATAAATTGTTTTTCAATTTCAATATTTTTATAGAAATTTTCCTTAAATGCGATAGTATTATTTTCAAATAGTAAATATTTGAAAGATATTTAAATATATTCGTGCATAATTTAAAATATTTTTTATTAATTCTGTTTAAATATTTTAATATTTTATTTAATTAAAAAAGTATTTAAATAAATTTTAAATATTTACGTAGTCGATTTAAGTAAATGCGTTATTGGTGCAATAATGACTCGCTTTTTGGATAAATTAAAAAAGTTTTCGGATAAATTTAATATTTTTTTCCCTTAGTGTAGGTGTTCACAAATATTCGTTGGCAGTGCTTCCCAGACTCTTTTGGTTTCGCGGTAAAGTTCATCGAAATTGTTGATTTTCTGTAGGCTCACCTCGTCTTTCACAGCTTGCCATAGGTTCTCAATGTGATTGAGATCCGGACTGCAAGATAGCCAGTCCAAAACAGTTACTTGGTTATCGATAAGCGACTGCTTGACTAGTCCTGCTGTATGCTTCGGATCATTGTCCTGTTGTATATGCCTAACAGGCATATTCTCGTCCGAATAAGATAACATCGCATTTTCAAGAATGTCAATATACTGGAACTTGTCCATAAGATCCTCAATTTCTTTGCAGAGGGCCAACACCACGCCATGACATAGCACCCCAAAGCATGATACTTCCTCCACCATGCTTCAGAGTACCGCGGGTGTACTTAGGGTTGAACTCCTGTGACCTCGGGCGGAGGACATATTTTTCCCATTAGGAGAAACTCTATTAATTTTAGTTTCATTGGAAAACAAAAATTTTTTCCAATCCCTCACAGTCCAAGCACGATCATTTTTTTGCAAACTCAAATCTCTTCTTTCGGTAACGTTCAGATAGTAGCGACTTCTTCCGAGAAATCCTTCCATAGAGACCGGCTTCACACAAACGTCTTTTTATTGTATCTACTGATGGACCAACTTCGTTTTCGCCATAGATAGCCACCTGAACTTCCCTTGCTGATTTGTGAGGATATTTTTTTTGATTCTCGAATAATCTGAGTATCTTCGCGAGCTGTTGTCATAAGGCTTCTTTGCTCCTTATAACTTTCTCAAACGTCGCATTTTTCTTAAAATATTTTATAGTATTACCCACCACGGTATTCGAAACCTTTAAGGCTGCAGCGATTTGTTTACATGAACTACATTTGGATGCCTACATTTTGGTGCATTTGAATAATCACTTTACGTGTGCTGACGTCGCAAGTTTTATTTTTACCCATCTAAACTACAACAAAATAATTGTAAAATATGTCGTAACTACAAAAAACTACATTAAGGGAAATAACGCATTATCCACGCCTGAGTATAAATTTTATTTAAATATTTACGTGGATAAATCAAATATTTTCCTTACAACTCGTTTTTTTCACGAATTTAAATATTATTTATACGACACACGTACACACATATTCCATACAAGCAAACAGCAACAGCATCGCACACGTACACACATATTCCGACAAGCAGCAACAGCATCGCACACTGTTCCTGCAGTTTATCTCTTGCAGTTGCAGGTTTCTTATAGTTCTCATTTAGTTAATGTTGCAAGGGTAATATAGCCTGAATGTTTGGCCAACATGATTTGTGAGTGCGATGGTGAGTGCGATGCATGATGAAATCATGTAGGGTGGAGTGACAGCTCGGTATTTTCTCAAAAATGTCTTGAACCGGTTGTCATTTACCTGCATAGTTTGCTTCTATTCCCTATCTTTTTCTTTTTATAGTTTATACTATTTTTGACATTTGATGATAATAATTGCACCAACTGTCAAAAATAGTATAAATTAGAGAACGAAAAAAGAAAATAAAATATACTACCAACTGGCATTTGATAAACGCAGCTCGTGGTGAATATGCAAATAAATTGTTTTTCAATTTCAATATTTTTATATAAATTGTCCTTAACCCTTTCAGTGCCAAATTAGCCCTGGCAATGCCAAACATTCCAAACTTCGTTCAGGTCCAGTTTTTGACTAAAATAAGCTGAGTATGAAGTTTGAAAGCCGTATTGCTTTCCTAATAGATACTACAAAAATTTTTAGAAATATTCAAAAAAATTTTAAAAACTTCTAGCGCTATAAATATCACATATTTTTTCTAACTAAAAATGTAAATAAGATCTCTTACATTCGTAGTATTATATTTAATTACTCTTAGCTTTAGAAAATTCTCGGAAATATTAATATATAATAATAATTATATATAATAATATAATAATAATATATAAAAAATAATATATAATAATAATATAATTTTTTAATTTGCTCTTTTTTGAAGTCGCGTGGCCGCGTGGTCGCGCTCATGAGTTCACTCCGAATAACTTTGAAAAACGTGTTATAAAAATTAATTTCCGTATTTTTGATTTTCTCTTCTTTTTCACCACATTTCAATCTATTATTAAAAATGTATTGTTAAAAAGAGGGGTGTCCCAAACTAGAAACAGAGCCACAAAGCAAACTGTTGCCGTATGGCAACAAATATGCCGAAAGGGTTAAATGCGATAGTTTTATTTTCAAATAGTAAATATTTAAAAGATATTTAAATATATTCGTGCATAATTTCAATATATTTTTTATTAATTGTGTTTAAATATTTTAATATTTTATTTAATTAAAAAAGTATTTAAATAAATTTTAAATATTTACGTAGTCGATTTAAGTAAATGCGTTTTTGGTGCAAAAATGACTCGCTTTTTGGATAAATTAAAAAAGTTTTTGGATAAATTTAATATTTTTTCCGCTTTGTGTATCAAACATTAGCTACAGAAACAAAGCAACGATATTGATTAGTACGATGTGCACGATGATGAAGTTGATGAAAGTGGATCAAATAAAAAACTTGAGATTGTTGCTTATTACAATTCGACAAAAGATATGCTATTTTATTTTTCGTCTATAATTTCTAATGCTTCGACTCTCTTATGAGGCGAAGATACTGCTGACCAAATGATTGGGTCCTGCACCACAAAACGTAAAACAAATCGATGGCTGATCATTGTATTTGCTAATAGACGAGATATATCGGCTTGGAATGCGTATATACTTTTTTTTTTAAATCGATACTTCATAGGCACCAGCTGATCGAAACCGCAGTAGACCAGAGGTTTTGCGACAACTAGCACTTTCTTTGGCTAAGTCATATATGATGAAACGGAGTAGATTACCTCAATAACAGTTCTCAGCACAGTTATTGACTGAAATACGAACACCATCATCAGTTTCAGAGGCCTCTTCAAGTAATTATACCTCTTATTCAGGGTTCAGAAAGCGAAGAATTTGTAGTTTTTGCAAGTCTAAGACTTACATCAAGTGCTCTATTTACGCGAACTTTATTTGTAAAAAAAAACAAAACATAATATATTCAGCAAGTACTTGATTTTAATCGAAGAAAAATACATTGAACCAAATGTTCCCCAATCCTAGATAAGTAAATTTTTAATTTTCTAAGTCTTGTTTTACGCCAGACAGTTGAATTTATGGAAATAACACTGTTTCAGAAAAAAGCCAGGTGAGCCGAAATTATAGTTAAAAAGTTATAAACAAAGTGAGCCAAAAATTGGACCAAATAGTCCTAATCTAACAGCAGGGTTAAGCATTATTTATTTATTTAATTATTTAATTATAATGAGCGCTAGTAAGAAATAACTTATAGTTAAGCACCGATAACATGTGTGGATATTAAGAATCAACAAAGTTTATATTGAACAAAAAAGGATTTTAAAGATAAATTAGTTAATTGAATAACAAGAGATCAAAAATAATATAAAAAAACAATCGACTTTTAAGATTAAAGTAACTTAAAACTCCAAAAGGAATAAAATGCAGTGAGAAATAAAAATAGAAAAAGGATAATTAAGAAGTGAGTATTGGTTTTATGATTGAAGTAATAGATGACAATAGATAAATTAGAAGGAGGACAAATAATCGAATAACTTAGATTTAAATATAGTTGCGTTGCAAATACGCTGCAAGTTGGGTGGAAGTGTATTCCAAAGACGTATACAATAAACAAAGAATTGCCGTTCGGACGCTAAGCAGGCATGTTTAGGTTGAACTAGGTTGTTTCCACGCTGAGATCTTAAAAATTTTATTTTTTCATATAAGTAAACAGGTTCCTTAGTAAAGATAATTTTTTGCAAGAAAACTAATGCTCTCATGTTCAAGAGGTTGTCAAAAGTCAAATTGAATATTTGTTTTGCGTGCAGTGATATGCGGTCAGATCGTTTAAGTCCGTACACATAACGAGCTATATTATTGTAAGAAACGTTCAGCTTGCGTTTACTAGCAGCATCACAATATGCAAAAATCTCAGATCCGTACAATAAGGTGGGAACAAGATATGTTTTTGCCAATAGCATTCGTATGGTAAATGGGGTAAAGTATTGCGTAGCCCATAGATTGCGAAGCATACTGGAAATTTTCCCTACAGTAATATTGACATGATTCGTCCAATCCAAAGTACTGTTGAAGGTTATACCCAAATTCTTAGCCGTTTTTACAACTTCAATAGACGATCTGTTTAGAATGACTTCCGGAATGGGCGAAGAAAAATTGTGTCTTCTAGCTATGATTAAACATTTTGACTTATTGGGGTTTATGCTTAGGCCATTGGCAGATGCCCAGTCGCTGACTTTACTCAAATTATCGTTCCATTTTTCAACACAGGAAGGAATATCACATTTGCGACAGCTCGTGTAGAGTTGTACATCATCAGCATACATTTGTATTCCACAGCCTTGCAGTACAGTTGGTAAGTCGTTTATGTAAGCTGAGAATAAAAGTGGGCCCATTATAGAGCCTTGAGGTACACCACGGCTCACAGGTAAAAAATTTGAGGACACGCAACCTATTTGAACGGCTTGTGATCTGTTTGTTAGGTATGATCTCATTAGACGAGTTGCAGTAATGGAGAAATTGAACAAATTGGATAATTTTGCGCATAAAGTTTGATGATCGACGGTGTCAAACGCTTTTGAGTGGTCTAGCAGAACCAAAAAAGTAATTTCATTCCGATCAAGACCATTTCGAATTTCATCAGTGACGTCTAGTAAAGCAGTTACGCAACTGCGTTTCGGTCGGAATCCTGACTGTCTGTCAGTTAGCAGATTGTTATGCAAGAAGAATTTGTTTATTTGCTTGTACATCAGTGATTCGAAAACTTTAGATAGATATGGTAAAATCGCTATAGGGCGATATTCGTTACCAGTTTTAGGAATTGGAATAATTTTAGCTTTTTTCCAATTTGCAGGGAATTCTGATTTTATCATTATTATTTAAATGAAGAGTTTAGACAAGAAGTAGGACAGTTACTACGACAAATATATGAATAAAAATAAAGATGAAGACACGTTTGGGGACAAAGGATATGATAGGGACAAGAATGAGGATCAGGATAAAAATACTCTGTCATGTCGAAACCTAGGTGTGTGTACGGCCTTTTTTTATTATATTATCAACACAGTTGTGACAGTTTTGGTATCTAAAGGGCACAAGAATCCAAGTGACTAGGAGTCCATCAGTAATGTTGGTTCCCAAAAAAGCAATAAACATCTTTATGCTTAAGCATCCCCCTAAGTCTGGTAAAAAAATTCGAAATAAGAAAATGATACGGATTATAAACAAAATTCTCTATATGTAATATCCTGAACTCTAGTTATAATATCCTCCTAAATCTACATCTTCGTTTCGATAAAAACTTGTTTATAGATTTTTCGCTGCAAAGAAATCGTTGCAAATACAGCCAACAATATTGATAATATCTATCTGCTATCTTTTACAATAGAGTTCAATAAATATTTTATATACGTGTAACATTCGAATGTGTGCTGCTAAGATTACCCTGTAGTATTAAAAGTATACAATTGCTACTACATTGCTAGTTACTTCACTAGTGCATACTGTCACTAGTTACTTTTTTGACCCTAGGTAATGCATAAAAGGGTCAGTTCATAATTTTCATACTCACACTGCTTAGAAAACTGAAAAAAGCAAGGCAGACTTTGCGGCATTTGTATGTTGTTTACATATGTTCAATAATTTTAACTTTTATGCAATTCAGTGCTGTAATTAAATTCAGTGGTATAGGAAGTGCAAGAAAAGAAATTTAAAGTGACGTAAAAGAAGAAAAAAGTATGAATAAAATATAAAATGTTATAAAACAAAAAATACGCGGGGCAATACAGCTGCAGAAAAAACGATTTTCAAAGAAACCAAAGAATCGAACCCAACGTAAAATCCTTATTTTTTCTAGTTTATTGTCATATTTATGTAATTATTTTAGTTTACTAGTGATGTTCCTGAATTTAATTTTTTCTTTAATATTGTTTAATTATTATTATTTGTTTAATTACTATTATTTGTTTAAATTACATATAAAATGTACTGAAGTTCAAGTTATTGTTAATTTATATTTTAATGTTATATATATTATATTAACTATGTATTATAATAAAATATTATGCTTGCAGCGTTTTAATAAAAAAACAGAAAACGTAAATGGTTGCTTTTAAAAAAAAAAAAAATGAACTAGGGAGCTAGCTAGTTATTTTGCACAAGTGAAGGAATTAACTCCAAAAGGACTAGCTATGTAGTTGTTTTTTCCACACTAGTGAAGTAGTTGACCCTTAAGCACTAAAGAAGTAGTTATTACTTTAGTACTAGTGAAGTGACTGGAGAATAATAGCATAAAAGGTAGCAATTCACCCCTTCCTATGACATGTCCATATAAAATTCGCCAGTTGAACGCATGAAAAGTAGATGGAAGTGGAACTAGTGGTGGTAGCTTACGCACTAGTTAATTCGTTAGTTCAGCACTAGTTCCTTTTACTGCAGGGTACTAAGACCAATACAAATAAATAACTTTTTTTAATATTAGCAAATAATTCGTTAAACATAATCCTACTGCAGACTACATACATAATTCATTGCTCACTTATGTACGCTTGAGTTATAGCCAATTTCTAGAGCTACACCATCAAACAGCCAGCACGACTTATGGGCTTGAAGACGACTCTATTTGCCAGCGCTGCATCCGCCATGGCAACCAATAAAACTTCATAAAAAAATTATTGAGCTTCGATGCGTTTTAAGTTGCAAAGCAATCTATGCGAATACAGGGCGATGCAATGTGATGCGATGCAATAAGATTAAATAAAATTGATTGCAGACACTCAATCATGACTTAAAACCCTTTTATCGCTAGAGCAAAGCGGAAGTTTCGCTGTGGTTGTTGTTGTTGTTGTTTTTTTTTTGTTAGTATGCAGCTTCATTTTTATTGAGTCCTTTTTTGTTCCTTTATGTATTTGTACTTTATAATAAATTGCATTTGATGCTTGTTTAAAATTTTTTAACCTTCCATTTTGTTTGCAGCTGCACAACTCTAGCGATGCCATCGTAACACTGCGCAATGTCAATCTACAAAGCGCTGGTCGCTTCCGGTGTGAGGTTTCCGGTGAGGCACCATCATTTCAAACCGTTACCGAACATGGCGATATGATTGTTGTGTGTAAGTATGAATTTATTAATCAAAATGGGCAACCATCAATATTAAACTTGATGCGATTTTAATATTTGTTCTAAAAAATGTATTTTTATTCGTCTTTGAATAGAAATCTTTGCAAATTGTTATCGTTTCTGTGAAATTTGCAATTGATTTTCTTGGAAATGGCCTCAAGTGATAGCAAGGGAGAAGTTTTATTAGCTTCTAATGAAAAATTAAAGAAAAGTTCAATGAAGCCACTGCTTTGTCGGACTTGTAGTTGTATTGCTTTCAGAAATTGAGCATTTCCTGTTTTGCTTGCAGCACTTCCGTTGAACTTTTCTTCGTCGATCGATAAAAAGCATGTTGCTTTTGTTCTCAGAACTATTTTCTACTTTGATGTGATGCGACCACAATACCAAATATAGCAAAGATCAAATGTAGTTTTTTTTTTGTTTTTAATATTAACTTTCCATACGGAAATGCGCTTTTTAAAATGTTCTTGAATTAAAAAAGTAAACAGATAACTTTATTTTTTTAATTTAATAATAAAATTAAACAATGGGTGACTTGTTATGTATGTTCTTGATATAAAACAATCTTTGAGGTTATGTTATATGTAAAGATACACGGCAGTTCATCAAGTAAAAGCTAGTAAACTTTCGAAATATATGTACATTAGACCGTCTCGCCTAAGAGGCAAAAATAAAATGTCGCCGCACACATTGTACATACAATAGCAACAGGTGCTAAAAATTGCCCAGTTATCGCAATGTAATGCTGAACTGTAAGCGGCGTGTGACGCTTACTGTGTTATTAAGGGTTGTTGGTTTCATTATTAACCCTTCGAACCACACCCTCACTCCAATATGGCAAATGTTCGTTGTATCCGTCATAATAACCTGTTTCTTAAAGAAGTAAAATTATGGCTGTTTAATTTTGATTTCAAAACTATAGATATTCCAAATTCTGTACTTGTATAAGTTATAATCTTCTTAAACTGTGTATTTACTTAACGTGCCTAATTTCTTTTTGTACTTTTATTTTATAATATTAAATTAAATATTTGCTTTTATTTTACTAATGAAGTCATCTTTTGTGCATATCTGTTATATTTTAATGTCATATTTTTTTGGCCCCACTTCTTTCTTTAAGTGTATCATGCTGCATTTCGACACATGCTCAAATTGGGCATCTGAAAGCAGTTTTTTGAGTCAATCTTATATTAGTTTTAGCATATCTCTACATTCATTGTTAGTTATATTGTTTCTAAAAAGATTGAATAATAAATAATAATAAATAAATAAATAAATAAAAAAATAACAAAGAACCACATGGGGGTATGTCATCGCCCCACGTCAAAAAATCGTAAAATCCCGAATTTTTGATATATAAGCTTAAAACTTTACATGGCTACTAGTTTTGGCCTTGTTCAACATTTTGTGCACTTATTTTCTAATATTTTAAAAATGGCTGTCTTTAGGAGCGCGGCCAAGTTAGAAAAACGTGAAAAATTAGCTCTCTACTAATTCATAACTTTTACAGTTTCTTAATTTAAGACCTAAAAATTTATGTTTGAAGGCATCAAATACGTTGCTACAAAGACAAAATATACGTCATAGCGTTAGCTACAAAAAACATATTTATTCTGCCAAAAAAACTGCACCCACTTTTTCAAAAAACGAAAATTTAGATTTTTTACCAATTACATTCAAATAAACTCGTTCAGTGTTGATTTTAAGACCTGAAAATATTTTTTCTAAATAATTTATCCCTTAAATGCACCGTGTATCTTTAAGGATGCAACCATTCAAAAATCTCTTACGACTATATTTTTGGTTTGCTTTTTTTCAAATCGGTTCTATATTATTTAAAATATTATAAGTCTTAAATAAAAAATAGCTTTTACTTCTATTTGTCATAGTTTTTAAAAAAATTTTGTACAAAGTTAAAAAAAAATACTTTTTTAAATTAAATAAACACTATTTTTAACAGTTTAACTTCTAGGAACAGATAAATAATTTTGATAAGGAAAAAATACTGACTGCTTTCAAAACATGTCCTTTAGTGATTTTAAGTGGTTCGAAAAAATTTCGATCATTTGGCACCTCACTGGATCACTTTAGTTGGTTGTATCTTTAAAGATGCAGTGTGCACTCCCTGCAGTTTTTTAAAAATTTAACTTTTTAAAATAAATGAATTCAAAAAAAATTTTTGGTTTTAATTTGGTTTTAAGAAATCACTTTTTTTAACTTTTTTTTTTTAAAAAAATTTTTTTTTTTCAAAACTAAAAACGCAGTTTTTATTTTTACTCAGTTTTGCATAAAATATATTTTTTCGGTAAAAATCGGGGGCCTTGTGCATTTAAGGGTTAATAATATATTTAGAGAAAAAAGTAGTTAAATAGTCAAATTCAGTCGAATTCAAATTCAATAGTTCAGACACTTAACTTATAAATTTTTACACAAAAATACACTTTTTTTATTTTAATTTATCAATTTATATTCATACATACCTTAAGACAATAAAAAAATAATTAAATTCAATAAAATCAAATATTTCAGTTATTTCTAAAAATATACACTAAACCACACGTGGGGTATATGAGACCACCAGTCGACACACTAACGCATCCCTGACCTTCTAAATTGCTTGAGAGTAAAGCTAGTTAAGTTGTGAACACCCAGGTGGCGTAAGGAATATGCATAAAAAGCTTTTAATTTAAAAAATAGGTTTTTTTAAGGCATGGGGCAATGAAAAGAACCAGTTTGGCTCGAAGGGTTAAAGTATCAGTTTCACTTTATTTATCTATACAGGGTGGACTACATACAAGTTTTTTTTTTAAATGCAATAATATGAACAAAATTAAACTTTTTCCATGTATTATGGCCTTATTAGTAAGAGCAAACATTCCCATTAATTATGGAACACAACGTCGTTCAAGTGGCTGACTTCGCAGTAGCGTATTCTGGTTCTTCTCGGTTCCCCATAAAAAAAAAAGTTCAAAGGGGTCAAATCGCAGCTCCAAGTCGGCCAATTCACATCGACAAGATGGCTGATAACACATTTGGGAATTTGGTACGCAAAAGATCGATTGTGGCATGAGCTATGTTGCATGGCGCGCGCCATCCTGTATGAACCATAGGTCGTCCAAATTCATGTCTCCAATTTTAGTAAAACAAAAGTCGGTTAACATGGCTCTGTAACGCCCACCGTTGACCGAAAGGTTGTTCCCAGTCTCATTATCGAAGAAAAATAGTCCAATGATGTCACCACTCCACAATCCGCACCAAACTGTTACCTCTGTGTATGCATCGACTTCTCGACAATAACGTGTGCAATTGCCTAGCCCCAAATGCGGCAATTCTGTTTGTTAACGTTGCCGCCGAGATGAAAATGAGCCTCGTCAGAAAAGATGATTTTTCGCCCAAATCATCTTCTTTTCAAATAATTAACTTTATTTCCTTATTATTGAAACGCAGACACCTGCCATATAGGCTTAATTCCACGTTGCCCCATAGCAATGGGGTCGAGGTTCATGGAAATGATGCCCTTGAGATAAATCTTCAGGACTTCTGTGCCATGCTAACACAATATACGACATCCGTTGTGGGCGTCACTTCCATGAATCCAGACGCGACCAACGCCCTGTCATACCGTTTACACACCATACTAAGTGTATATTTAAATTAATAAATATACTATATGGACTGTTCCAGCATTGGTTGGTTACAGTCCATACCAATGCAACCAACGCAAGAGTACCAATTGTGGATGATTAGTTGGGTCACTATCCAAATTTATTGGTGAAAATCGAGGCCCATCTTACATCTCTGATAATGAAGGGCATTGCCACCCGTTTAATTAGCGCAACTCCACGCTCAGCACAGACCTGTTCGTGACATTGAACTACCACAGCTAGCACGATACTCCCAAAAGGTCCAACCCTGCGATAGTCTCTTCGGGCAAGACGGATTTACCTCGAAACGCACCAACACAAACCGACACATCTGAATCCATCGTTCATGTCTGTGCTGGAAAAAGTCACCACTATTGGATGTGCTACAGCGTAGACCACATCACTTCTGACTTTGTGTGACACATGGTCACCATTACTTGGTACCTTTGCAAACTAGCACATCGAGGCTACTAAGATATACTTTTCACCTCAGAGTACCCAATTCTGACACATCTTGTACACCAAGAAATACACAAATTCTTCATCTTTTAAACAGACTTTATAGGACAGTACGTCTGTCGAGCGTAAAAACTATCCCCGTGCTAACAAATTTTAAGGATCATTGCTATTCCTTCGTAGGCATACTTTACCATTGATCTAGTCAAACGGTCAACCTACTCCCCAAATTGGGCGACTAACTCCAGGATCTGGGTAGTCCGCCTACATTTAAACAGGATAGGGTGAACCCGTTACCTGCGACCAATGTCAGCTGTCAGTGTCAAAATAACCAATGATTTAAAAAGAAACCACTAGATGGCCCACCCTGTACATACATACATACATACATACTTCTGTGAAGATAGCCCAAAATCTTCAGCCCAACTTTTTGCTCAATTTGCCGCAAAAATTATTTGATGCTGAATTCGCCGCAAAGAAAAAATAGAGGTGTTTGATAATTTTTTTTTTAAAATAATGCAATTTAAAACACAAATTACTCTCATCATCAACAAATTGCTATCAATCGTCCTTCATACCGTAAAATAGCCTAAAAGGGAAAAAGTTAAGTCATGAAAATGTTATGAGAGGAGAAAGCTCTAAAAGTTAAAATTGTAAAGCAATTTCCTTGAAAATAGACAGATTGAACCTTCAGACTGTCAGAAAAAAATTTGCATTATCCTTTTGATAATAAAAATCGTCCTTCGTATGGCTAAATTGCATGAAATGAGCTATTAGCAATTTTGAAGTATTTTTTTTTGGAAGAAACGACAAAAGAGGTAGAAGATCACATCCTGGATTTCTGCTCAAAATTGTAGTTTTATACGGACAATCGAATAAAACTATGCTCAAGTACCAGTCTATCGTCCTTGGTGCCGAAATTTGAGCCTAAATAGGAAAAAATGTGATTTTTGTATGAAAGTCCGATTTCCACACCCCGAAACATGTCCCACAACAAAAGTTCACATCCTGGATTTTTGATATGTGATAGCTGATGGTATAAAGATGATTTTGTTTTGGGACATGTTTCGGGGCTGATTTGAAAATTTGGGATAAAGAATTTGGGCTAACTTCACACCGGTACATACATACATGCAAAGAAAGGGATATTCAGCTGAATGTATAAAATAGATTATTTTTATGATAAAAGTGTAATCGAAGCCAAGATTGATTCTACAGAACATAATAACTAATTTACCAAAGATTTTCAGATATGTTCCCAACAAAGAAAAAATGCTGTTAGCTTAAATCCCATTACATACCAATTTTTGGAAAAAGTGCACCAACTTTTTGCAGCATGATTCTTAAAAACTTATTTTTCTGTTTCTCTCTGCTATGCACCTGTATGGTACATTTTATTTCCACAAACTCCATGACAACAGCTTCCAAGAATGAAAAAATCATTGATTTGGGAACAAAATAACCGAAAACGAATTGAGAAAGTTAACAATTTTGAAACAAATTCCAAAGCAATCTAAATTTGTAGAGCGTCAGCATTTGTTTTTATAACAGTAACTTTTTGCTATGCTATTGTTCTTTAAACCTTTTTTTTATTGTTTTCACCGTTTTTTGTTTTTTCTTGCAGTGATCCACTACATTTTTATTTTATTTCACTTCCGCTTGCCCGTTACGTTGTGCTACTATTTCCCGCTAACTCACTTCCTGTCACTCTGTTCATGCTTGTCAGTGTCGAATATTGAATTTCCGGTTTTCACATTTTCATGAAACTTACGGTAAATTAAATTTTGCACAGCTTCTCGACATTGTTTGGTGTACCGACCGAATGAAAGCAGCAGCAGCCGAACAAAACCATTTGTTTCTCATTCGAAAACATTGCGAGAGAAACCTTGATTGTTTCACTGTTTGATGCATCCAGTGCCAGGATGCAGCCACTAGAAAAAATACAAAAAAGCAACAGCAAAATAAACCTCATTTCCAAAGTAGCATCATAAAAGTAAAAAAAAAATAAAAAAAAAAACTGAAAAACTCAACGGAAGTCAAAAAGAGAGTTGCGAAGTGGCAGAGAGTAGCGAGTACGCATAAAAGCCATGACAAACTTTTGTCAATTGCGCATAATTTTGAAAATAAAAAACTTTTATGATCTGAACTAATGATTTCTAAGTTTAATGCACATTTTATTGAAAAGTTTCCTTATGCTCGTTATAAGTTTTATGCTAGAAAAATGCATTTCTATAGACAATTTTAATAATATTAATATCTATGTTTATTTTTAGCGCTTCCGGATCAAGGACCTCCAAAAATTAGTGGCGGCCGCCCACGTTATCAAATCGGTGATTGGGTACGAATAAATTGCACTGCTGGCCGATCCAAGCCAAGCGTTCAGCTGTCCTGGTATGTCAACGGCGAAATGGCAGAACCCCACATGCTACGAAAATACGATACAATAGTTTCGGGCCGAGAGGGTCTGGAGACATCGGTACTGGGCCTACAATTTCGCGTTGATCAACATCATTTTCGCAATGGCGACATGAAATTAAAGGTAAGTTAGAGCATATTATGCAGTCTTGAATAAAGTGCACCCACGAGACATTTCAGAGTTCACAATTATATTTCAAGATCTCAAAAGTATTTTTTTGAGCACATATCGCGCTCTTAGTAGGTATAGAAGGGGCTCGAAAATTGAAAGTTTTGACTTTTCGCTTATGAAAATGTCGCAAATATCTCATCCGACATTCTATTTTTCAGTTGTTTGCCTTTTCTATCACTTTGAAAGCACACACATCTCTACGCAATGAGATAGCAGGGCAGAAAAAGCAGACAGAATAGCATTTTTCTAAGAAATAGAAACGAAATAGAAAAATATTTGCCATTTTTTAAATAAAAAGGAAAAAACGAAGAGGTCTTTAACCTACGCTGTTCCATAAAATAGCAATGCTTTTAATGTGTCCAGTTTTATTTCACAAATTCTTTATATCTAATAGATAATTTTATTTTTTTTTTAATTTTTTTTTTTATATTATTTTGCATTGCCCTGACAAAGAATTTACAAAATTACAGGTGTTAGCCAGTCTTATGGCTGTTCAAGCAGTTCACACCTTATCCCGCACTTTACTCAAATTTTAAATAATACACTGAAAGAAATTTTTCATTCACCGTAGCTGAAAAATTTACCAACTACACTTAATTTGCGAGTCGTACACTAAGGGAAATAACGCATATTAGCATTATCCACGCCTGAGTATAAATATTATTTAAATATTTACGTAGATAAATCAAATGTTTTCCTTACAACTCGTTTTTTCCCGTATTTGAATTCTATTTATACCACATACGTACACACATATTCCATACAAGCAAGCAGCAACAGCATCGCACACGTACACACATATTCCGAAAAGCAGCAGCAGCATCGCAGTCTTCCTGCAGTTTATTTCTTGCAGTTGCAGCTTTCTTATAGTTCTCATTTAGTTTTTGTTGCAAGGGTAGTATAGCCTGGATGTTTGGCCAAGATTATTTGTGAGTGCGATTGATGATCACAAAACAAAATAGTGTAAGGTTTGACTGACAACCGGACTTTTCACAAATGTCTTGCACCGATTGGCAATTGCCTGCATGTTTTTCTTTTTATTTTATTTTCCAATTTTTCTTTCTCTAATTTGTACTATTTTGACATTTGGTGCCATAATACTGCAAGAACTGTCAAAAATAGTATAAATTAGAGAACGAAAAAAGTAAAAAAGAATATAAAATATACTACCAAATGGCATTTGATGGACGCATCTCGTGGGATATGTTCAATATCTTTGTTTTTAATTTCAATATATTTATATAAATTTTCTTTTAATGTGATAGTTTTATTTCAAATATTAATTATTTGAAAGATATTTAAAACACTTCGTGCATAATTTTAATATATTTTTTATTTATTCTGTTTAAATATTTTAATATTTTATTTAATTAAAAAGTATTTCAATGAATTTTAAATATTTACGCAGTCGATTTAAGTAAATGCTTTATTGGTGCAAAAATGACTCTCTTTTTGGATAAATTAAAAAATTAATAAAATAAAATAAAAAAAAATAAAAAATAAAAAAGCTCAAGCCTGTGTTAGATAACACGGGCGCATAGGTCAGACGTAGAATACGATAGTCATTAACAGCCTTATTCAATAGATTTCCTTAAACAACCTTTAAACGCTTGTTTAGTTACGCACTGTTTAAGGCTTTACGCAGCTTCTATGCAACCTTGCTAACATTGTTATTCATAAACATTTTTTCATTTTCTGCTTATGACAAAAACATAAAAAGAGAAGACCTCCAAAATGTTATTTTAACAGAATTTCGTGAGCGAACCTGACGGGCCATCGAGAAGTGAAACATGTTGTGTTTTTGATAAAATCGTGAAACATGTTGCGCTACTCAGAAAAACAGGTTTTCTTCTTGTTGCGAAGATCACAAATCATTTAAATTTTGTGATTGTGTTTGTAATTGCCATTTGTATCAACAAAAATAGCGAAAATTTGCAACAATGCACTTTTTCGCAATTTTGTTTAATTTCTATGAAGCTGGCATTTTTTCGCAAAATTCAATTTCATTGGATATGATTGCGGAGGCGTGGGTTCAATTCCGGCGGCTGGCATGATTTTTTTTTCTTAAAATATACATTTTTTTATTATTTTTTTTAATCAATTTTAAGTAAATAATTTGTAATTTTTATAAATTTCAAGCGAAGAACTTATTTGTTTTCAGTCATTTTGTTTTTTTTATTATTTAAGCTTAGGTAATATCGCAAAGGCGCGGGTTCAATTCCGGCGGCTTGCATGATTTTTTTTTTCAATTTCGCATTATTTATTATTTTGTTTAAACAATTTTTTAATAAATAATTCTATAAATAAAATTTTGAGCAAATAATTTACTTCTTTGCAATCATTTTATTTTGTTTTATTATTTAAGCTTAGGTGGTTAATATATATGTGCATATGCTTAGAGTAAATTTTATTTTTAATTTTTATGATGATTTCGCATGGATGTTTAATTGAATTATAATTTTTTTTCCTCAAATGGTTGCATTATTTAAAAAAATTATTTCATTTAAAAGTAAGTATTATTAAAAAAAAACTGACAAAATGTATAAAATTAATTAAATTATTTGCAAGAAAGTGTAAAAAATTAAAATAAAATGTACTCTAAACATATGCACAGACAATACATATTAACTTCCTAAGCTTAAATAATAAAACAAAATAAAATGACTGCAAAGAAATAAATTTTTTGCTCAAAATTTTATTTATAGAATTATTTATTAAAAAATTGTTTAAAAAAAAATAATAAATAATGCGAAATTGAAAAAAAACATCATGCCAGCCGCCGGAATTGAACCCGCGCCTTCGCGATATTAACTAAGCTTAAATAATAAAAAAAAACAAAAACAAAATGACTGAAAACAAATAAGTTCTTCGCTTGAAATTTATTAATTAAAAATTATTTACTAAAAATTGATTAAAAAAAAATAAAAAATGTATATTTTAAGAAAAAACAAAAAAAAATTCATTTAAAAACTTTTTTAATTTAATAAAATATTAAAATATATAAACAGAAGAAAAAAAAAATATATTAAACCTTTGAACGAATTTTTTAAATATCTTTGAAAAATTTACTATTTGAAAATAAAAAAATCACATCTAAAGGAATTTTATAAAAAAAATTATTGAAATTAAAAAACAATATATTCAAATATTTCTCACAAGCTGCGTCCATTAATGCCATTAGCATGGTTGCTTTATTTTCTTTTTTCGTTCCTTAATATTATATTCATTTTGACAGTCGGTGCAATATTATGACACCATATGTCAAAAATAGTATAAACTAAAGAACGAAAAAGAAAATGAAGTAACCATGCTAATGGCAATAATAAAGCAAAATTGTAAGGCAAAATATGCAGGCGAATGACAATCGATACGACATATTCGTAGGAAAGTGTCGAGTTGTCACTCTACCCCACAAAATTGCATTATTTGAGCAGGCCAATACGTACGGCCAAATATCCCTCTTATACAACTCTTGCAACAAGAACGAAATGAGAATTATAAGAACTAAGGTTGCAACTGCAAGAGAACAGAGTGTGATGCTGTGTGTACGTTTCTCACACTGGTTCTTTGATGAACACACAGATATCGTACTGCTCTTACACATGATGTTATAATACATAAAATACAAAGCATATGAAAATTAATACAAAATTTGAAGGAGTTAAATTTTGATTTACTTATAGAATCAAAAAAAATTATATGTAGCAGTATGATTATTTAAATACAAATCAAAAGAAGAAATATTAAATATGTTACGAGCATACTTGAATTTTCTTCAATGCATGCATAAAGTATTAAAAACTTATAATGAAAGTGACAAACATTTTCTCAAAATTTTGTGCTCCAGATTAACACTCCCGTGTAACGTATTCTACGTTAAAAAAATGAAATTTTGGATAAATTTAATATTTTTTTCTCTTAGTATACGAGTGTATGCCGCAAACGAATATTCAGTTGTCATCAACTTAAAAATATATCTTATATATATACCGCAAGCTTATACCGCAAGCTATTTCGTCATTATTTTTTATTTTAATTTATCTTTCAATTCATCATTTTATATTAATTTATCTTTCTACCAATAACAGTCCGTCTTCATATGGATTGCACCAGTAGCGTAGCTAAGATTTTCCAAAAGGGGCGATTAATACAATTTGAAATTATGTGTAAAAAAAACTACATATTTTATTTTAGCGTTGTTTTATGCTGCGCTCCGTGCGAACGACCAAACAATAGTTATTTGTGAATTAATTATTTTTTTTTTCACATGAAATAATAATAGAGTTTAGGTTATTGCTTAGAATTTGGAATGTTGGATTAAACTACTAAGTCAACCCGTCTTGGCTTCTCAGACAGCTCATTAAGTACTTAATCGGTGTTAATGGGTATATCCGTTTAGCCGATTCTGAAATTTTAATAAATAATAATAGTTTACGTCAACCGTTTATGAAACAAATTCAAAACTATACATGTCTGTCGGAATTTCTTAACTAGGTCTTCTTTATACGCTTCATACACGAAAAAGTGCGCTCAGCCGTACTAGTTTACTGCTTGACACTGGTTGCTAAAATTTTCACCAATGTATTAACACTTGGAAAAACGTTCTTGGGATACATATCAGTTACAGTTACATATCAGGATACAATAGCAGTTTTTCGTAACATTCCCTTGCGGCTAATATACTGCTTCTCTAGTCTTACTTCAGTAACAGCTGTTGATACCGGGCGGTCAAAAAACTCTTCGTAAAACTCAAATGTGGATATCAGATTATTGTCTGAAGTGCCATCATCAAAAAGTGTCTGAAATCCAGTCAGTATTTTTCTATGGTCTATGAATTTTTCCTTTAAATCCATTTTATAAAAATCTGGAAATTCATTAAACAATTTTACACGGAAATATTTTTCTATTGGCAGGTCGTCATGTTTTTGAGTTCTTGTAAGTCTTTCAGTTACATCAAGGCTTTCTGCCAACGACTTTGCTTCAATGAAAATTTTTTCAAAAGTTTTTTCGCTCTCGCGAAATTTTTTCAATTTCGCGTTAAGCATCGTCTGCCAAACCGTTTGCCTGAACCAAATCAATATCCTTTTTTGAAAATTTAAACTCAATGGTAACGAATGCTCGTAAATTCCCAGCAGTTATTTTGGAGTCAATCGAAAAAGTGAACTAGTTCATTTCTAGCGCAGTTCGAAGTAGCTCTGAAAGAGTACAAAAGGCGTTCAGTGTAGAACAGTTCACTTTGCTTTTGTTTTCAAAAGTATTGCTGAAAAAAAATAAACGCGTTCTGGCTTTTTTTAAATTTGCTGTGAACTAAAAAAATAATAAAACAAAAAAAATGTTTATAGGCATTTATAAACAAAATTTTCTAAATTGTGGATGGAAAAGATCATTCAAATCAGGTCTTTAGAACCTGTACTCCAATACACTAAACGTTTACACTTTTAAAATGTTCTCTTTAAAACTAGTTAAAAAAGAACCATTTTAAGGCTAATGCGAAAGCAACTAGTTTAAAAATGTTTCTAATGCTACTAGTTCAAATATGGGGGAAAAGGAGTGTTTATGGGGACAATTGTCTTTTCCTATGACATCAACCCGCAAAAAGCGTCAGTTCGTTCAATGTTAAAGGGTATTGTAGTGGAACTAGTACTGGTTCTTTTTGGAACTAGCTCAGAACTATTTCAAATTTGGTCCACTTTTCTGCTGGGTTAAAACAACAATTTTGAGGGTCAAAATAAATTCAAAGTAAAATGTATTTTTCAATATTTTAGAAATCGGATCATCAGGTTGCATTTTTTCAAGAGCATGATATACGTGCTGGAAAATTGCATAGAATTCGCTTTCTGCTTCGCACTTTGCAACCCATCTAGTTAAATTTAATCTTTTGAACATTTTAGCTCTTTCGCCAGAATCGGTTTTAATAATGCCTTTTAAAACCCCGCTCCGTTTGGCGAAATGAGAAATGAGTATATTTTTTCTATAAGGACATTGCAACGTTTAATAACTGGCTAATTGCTCGTTGTGCAAATTGATAACATGAGACAGTGAACAAAGAACATACAGCGCGTTTGGCGCAAAGTTTGATCGAATTACCGCCTGAACACCTTTAAAAACTGCATTCATGTTCTTTGCACCGTCTTACCCTTGGCCAACTAAAAACTTGACATTTAAGCCGGCTTCTCGAAGATTTTTTATTATTAATTGAGCCAAGTCTACACCTATAAAATAACAGGTAATTGTGTACAATAATTCATAAAGGCGTAATTTTTTTATTATTCGAACAATTTGTGTACAAAATTTAACTCCATTTTTTCAAAATTAAAAATAGCTTAATTTTCAAACTAAGCGATAAGTAAAGGGTGGGGGGATATATCCCCTTTATCCCCCTGTAGCTATGCTACTGGATTGCACTCATCGCACCTCTGTTGCTTTCTCCGTCCCCGTATTAAGTTAATTAACAATTTAGTAATAATTTGTCCAAAAAGCAACTCTGAACTATAAGCGTTGTGTTTCTGCAACGAAGGGAAAAACAAACAAAGTTTTTAGTTGGGTAAAAAAAATTTTTCAATTACTTCAATTTAAAAATCACTCACGTTTATGATAAACGAAGTTAATTTCCTTCAACTAAATAACGCGTTTCTCGCACCTGACTATTATTATGACAACTGTGGAAACGTTTGTAAATAACAATTTCAAGCACGCCAAATTTGTTTGCAGTAAACTAGAGATAAACTTTTTTTTTTTCTTTACGTGTAACATCTTGCCCTTTTGACAACTTAGTAATGGTTCAATGTGTGATTTAAGCCATGTTATTGGGCACAAAATTCTTTTCCATGAATATTACTTCCAAATTTTCATTCTACTACCCCCATGTGTTACAGTCTCTGGGCTGTACTGGGCATAACTGGTGAAACGCGGAGCCGAAGGGCAGTCATTAACCATTTTCGAGAAGGACAGGAAATTTGAAAACTGTATCAAAATAAAAACTAAAAAATTATAATATTGTTATATTATTTATTCAAATAATTAATAAACAATTAAAAGTAAATTATTCAAACACTGTTTGCAAAGCAATTATCGACCCCATTTTATTTTATTGCCTTAGTTTTCAATGCAACACTGGTTTTGCTCTTTTTATTTGTTGTAGATGTTTTATTTCTTAAATTTTTTTAATTTATTTCTATATTCATATAGTTTTTTGTATAACAGCTTCTGGATTTCTGATTTCACCCCTTTACTCCCTTTATGGGGAATTCAAAGGATATTTTTCAACATAGAGTAGATAGGATAGAGTGTGTTCAACAGTGCATGAACTCGTCGATGCCAATGCGAGCTCAGGTTCGAACCCCATCTGAAATAACAGAAAGTTTCTTTAATTAAAATTCACTTTTTTGATCGGTCGAAACCTCACTGCAGACAATGGCAAGCCACAGAGAGAAAATAATGCCTAGGAAAGCGTTTTGAGAACATGTGCATTAGCCGGCATAAAACTAGTAGGTTCAGTTCTCGATCATTTGTGTAGAAACATTTAATAACACGCACAATACAATTGGCTCAGAAGAAATAGGCCATTTATATATATTTTATATTTGGATGTCATTGGCAACTTTAACAGCTGCTGAAACATAACAATTGAAAAAAAAAACTATAATTGATATCTATAGTAGTTTCAGAACCGCACATAAAAAAAAAAAAAAAAAAAAATAAATAACTGGCCATTTCAGCCCTTGAAAGGACTTTGACCTGGCTTCTTATGATCAATTGTGTTGTGCGTGTTATTAAGTTTGTACACAATTGACCGAGAACCGGACCTACATGTTTAACGCCGACTCCGAACGGAGATGAACGGAATGTTCTTGTTCTCAAGAAGCTTTACATGGCATTTTGATTGCTCTCTGTGGTTTGCCATTGTCTGCAGAGAGGTGGCGGCCGTACAGAAAAATTATTTTAATTCAAATAATTTTCTGTCGCTGCTGGGGTTCGAACCTGGGTCTCCAGGTTCTTTGACATAGCGGCCACGCACTTTAACCAACTACGCTACGGACGCCACTATTAATTCATATTTCATTTCCAACGTTTTCGAATTCATTTGTATGCATTATGGAAATTAACGATTGTTAAAAAAAACTTTTAAATTATGTTGTTTGTAATTTATAATTTTTTCTTAATCAAAATGTAATTTTTCTCTCTTATATATTAATTTGGATTTAATTTTTTTTACAGTGGTTTGAAATTTGAATTTTTTGGTCAAAAATCGAATTAACCAATTTGAAAAATCATGTGTAAAACGTAATTCAGGGTGGTTCTTGTCTTCGGAATATTTTCTCGGAACATTTTAATCTTCTAGCTCTTACCCGAGTGTATACTTTTGTGCCTTTGTTTACAACAACTTCCTAAAAGTCAACTTTGGATAGAGGTCAACTTTCCACAAGAATATTTTCCGGAAAATTTCATTAAGGGTCACCGAAGTCAAGTAATCTGTAAGAGTTGCTGGTAGAAACGAAAATAAATTAACATATAAGAACTTGATTTCAAATTTAAACTAATTTATTTATACAAGTTGGTACTTTGCAGTAGTATCGATTATGTCCATATCATTATAATAATTAATACAAATAATTGTTGGAATGGTTACATCAGAAACTCAGATCAATACCGTTTGGTGTTCCTATGGTATGAATTGACCCTATTGAACATGACCCCTTGAACTTTGAAAAAACTTTCAAAGTAAAGTCACAGAACATTTTACCTCAGAATGAAGTTACTATTTAGTGATGTCCTTCTACTAGAAAACTAGGACAGATATTGGGACAGGTATTGCATGTGTCTCCGCCCATATATGCCAAAGTTTTGAGATCGAATAGCTTTGGAAGTAAAAGTTACGGTATTAAAACTCAGAATGGAGTTCCTATTTGGTGATGTCCTACTACTGGAAAACTGTAACGGGTAGTGGTGTCAAACTATGGGTCTAAAAAAAGTTTTGAATATACTTATTATGTTCCTATATAGCTGCTGGGTATATTAATATATTTTACTTTTGCGAGTCACAGCAACGCGTGGCCAGCTACAGCTGCGGTACAAACGTTTAACAGTTGTCATAATAATAGTCAGTTGCGAGAAACGCGTCATTTAGTTGCAGGGAAATAATTTCGTTTGTCATGAGCGTGAGTTATTTCTAAATTGCAGCAATTGAAAAATTTGTTTTTCCCTACTGAAAACTTCGCTTGTTTTTCCCTTCGTTGTATAAACACAATGCTTACTTGTGTTTCGTTCTTGTTAGGACAAAATGTTACTATATAAGCAAAATGATAATTATTAATGCTTCGAATTAAAAAAAAGCTATTTTTGGTTCACTGGGCAGATGCATATAGCATTCAAGGTTTTGAAATGTATAGAATCTTTAGCTCCTTTTTATTGACTGCTTTCCGTAAGCTTTGTATGTCTTGGATAGAATAATTTTAAAAAAAAAAATCAAACCGAATTTAATATATTCTATCATTATTTCTTATATTTTTAGTGCGTTGCCAGTCTTTCAACATTCTACTGGCGTAGCAACGAAGAATCCGTTGAAGGTGATCGTCCGCAAAAAGCACCGGTACTTGAATCGCGTGAAACTGTCTATGCTAGCAATTCGCGTGCCGACCCTGTACAAGGTATGTCATTCCGGGAAATATTTGTTACCAAAATCTTATCGTTTTTCATTCAACCTCAAAATGCAGCCAGTAAAACGGATTCAGTTGTTGTTGCAAATGCACCCAGTTTATTAATGTTGTTGCTGCCGGCAATTATTTTGAGCGGCTGCTTCTTGGAGCAGCTACATTTTATGCAACACTTGATTGTGAGGCAAATATTATGTCAGCAACAACAACAACAAAAACAAAAGCAAGAGCAGCAACAACAACAACAACAAGAACGACATAAAGTAAAAGACGAAAAAGAAGTAATGGAAGAGAAACAAGAACAACAACTGCGGCATAGACATAGACAAATAATGCCAGCGACAGTTGCTAGCGCAACGTCTGTAATGCAATCGTTAATTGTTGACACTCAGACGATGCAACAGCAACAACAGCAGCAGCCGTTGAAGTGGTTGTCAGCGGCAACAACTACATCATCGTCTTTGTCGCTAATGGTAACGTCGAGTGTCGAGTCAATGTCGCAAGTGTCGACAGATCATCAAATGTCTTTGGTTGCAAGCTAGCTGCATTTCGTTCAGCAGGAGCAACACAAAGTATTTTAAATTAAGTTTATTTTAAAAGATTAAAAAACAAAAATTCACAATATTACAAGTGAAAAAAAAAAAACATAAAAAAATTGTTAAAAAACTTTTACAAAAACAAAAAAAAAATCAACTATCAAATTGAATTGCCAAAAATTAAAAACCAAAAAAAAAAATTAATACATATATTTATTTATAGTAAGAAAATTATTTGCTTTTAAAAGTGTATTTCAAGAGAATCAACAGAGCGATTAATAAGTTATTTAAGTTTTTCCCGTAAATTTTGAGAAAAATGCGATGGCACATAATTTTATTCTGAGTGCTGTTCAGTAGTTACCTAAACGAAAAAATCCGAAAAAATTAGTATCGAATTTCAGAGCACGTGCAACATTATATTTATATGTATGAAGAAAACTTTGTTATAAAGCTCCTATCGGGTTGTAAGTATGATGGCTTGTGAAAGGCTCAAGTTTGCTGAATAAATAATTTTAAACAATTTCTTGAAAAACACTTGATTGAAGTGGATGATTTCATAAATTCTATCAATGATATTTAGGGTATAAATTTGTTAGTATTTGTGTGTGTGGGTTCCTAATAAACTATAAAACAATTTAACTGAATAATGTTTAGATATTTTTTACATTAACTTTTAAAGGACACAGGACTTATTAGGTCTATATAAGCAGAAGAGGGCTCAGTTGTGACGAGTTAAATAAACGAATGTCAGAAAAACCTCCTTAATTATAAATTTTCCAGAAGAATTCAATTTTACAGCTCATTTTATTCAAATCAAATTTGAAATTTTATTTGCATTGAAATAAAATGCGATACAAAATAAATGTGAAAACAATATGTTTTTCCGTAAAAATATGGGATCAGTTTTATTTTCCTAATGAATTCGCCACCAGTTCTCTCACTCAGAAGAGAGTACCATGTGAGCGGCAAACTGAAAATAGAAAAAGAGTCTATATATGAACCCACAATGGGTGAAATACAAAATACATTAGGTACATACATCAAGGCAGGTATATTTAAAAACAAAACAAAAAATATTCATTGCACTCCTTCTCTCTACTCCAATTCATTAAATAAAAATTATCAAAATCGATTAAGAAATATGGGAGAAAATGGTCCCTAACTGCCTACGCCTATTTATAATATTAATAATAGATATCTTTTTATAATAGATATCTATTTATAAAAGATATCTATTTATAATAGATAAAATTTGTTGCAATGATTTTTGTTTATTTCGTCATGTTTCTTAGTTTATGTCGTTAAGACGACTCCTCTGGCAACACAGAATACGCTTATCAAAATTGTCCATGACTTTTTTGCATAGTTCGAGATGTATGTCATTTAAAACGCGTATGATTTCATTCTTTAGCCTTGGAGTCATCCTGCGCTTATTGTAATAGATCATACCTTCAACGTAAACCCAGAGAAAGAAGTGCAATGGTGTCGAATCGCAAAATCTTGGAGGCCATTTGACCTCATTGCTTCGTGAGATAACGCTATACGCACTTCTTGCATAAGAACCATTTTCATCAAACATTTGGATCCCTTTTACGTGTTGTTCAACTGAGTTTCGCTCCATGACTAAGTTTGCCAAGGCCTGTAGATACCAATTGTATGAAAAAAATAAAAAAACTAATCGCTGCCAAAGATCTTTATTACAATAATATCACCCTGTAAAATTTATACTCTTCAAATATCATTTTGACCTTCTGATCTAAAAATATCCATAATTACCTAGTCAAGAAAACCGCGCTTGAGATAATGTCAAAAATATATTTTTCTGGGCTGGTACATCTATGGTCTGGTGCTCAAAAAAAATGTTTGAGTGCCATTTGTTGGCAGTTTGTGCAAGATAGTTTTGTAAACAAATCAGTGCTTGTTGTGTTCTACGAATTTCTGAATTTATTGCTAAAACAGCATCGGATTGATGGCGCTAAAGAAATTTTTTCCTTGGTCCAAAATTTTATCGACGGCATCATTATTGGTGACGAGACATGGGTCTATGAATACAACAACGAAACTAACCAACAATCACCGGATTGACGATTCTCAGGCGACCCAAAACAAAATATTATTCATTACTACTTCCGACAATTGTGCTATATATAAAGGGGTATTAACTCCCTTTTAAAGTACTTATACCTAGAGAGCATATTTTTATACTTCCACATTTTATCTGAGATTTAAAAATGGTTCCGAAATTATGCACATCCTAAAGTTTTGCATATTTACATATTTGAATTTTTTTGATCGGACCATCAACTGTTTACAGACATGGCAAACCTCAGTGAGTAACCAATGCCATGGAAGGTTCTTGAGAACATGAACATTAGCCGTTCAGAGTCTGTATAAAACAAGTAGGTCCAGTTCTCGATCATTTATGTACTAACATTCAATAACACGTACAACACAATTTGATTATAAGAAGCTTGGTCAAAATCCTCTTAAAGGCTAAAAATGGCCAATTCATTTTTTTTAACATATGAATTCACCCAAAATTATTCTTTATCTACTATAATCTAACAACAGAAAAAAAACAGTAGTTAATCAGTGATAATGATTTTATTGTTTTTAAAAACATTCTCTAAATTGATCAATTTACTTTTGAATTCGTTTCAACCAATTTTAGAAGTAATTTTGCCATTCTGAAGTTTGTGCCTCCGAAACCAGGCATCTGAAGGTCTAAACGGCCTGTTCTGGTGTAGAAAAACGCTCTCCAAGCATTTTTTTTTCTTAATGTGAGGGACTAAGAAGAAGTCGGGAGTGTAAGGCGGATGCCCCATTAATTCCACGTTTTGAGAGATCAAAAACTCTTTTGTTTGAGCTCATGTGTGGGTACTCACATTGTCGTGATGGAGGATTATTATGATGGTGATTAGTTTTCCTCAATTCTCCGAAGACTTTCTTTCGGCAACGAATGGTTGTGTACCTTTCAGTATTATTAGTTTTCCGTTGCTCAAGTAGTACAGTTGCGACATGACCATGATGTGCTCCATCTACAGACAACTTTTTTCTGGTTTTGTCACTTTGAAAGACCCAAACAGTGGATTGATGCTTTGTTTTGGAGCTCATCCATGATTCGTCACCTTTGGTGATGTCGTTAACGTGTTTCGAACCACATAAGCAGTATTTTTTCTGTATTGTCATGCACCAAATGACATGAGACTGCGGCTAGCTACATATATTTCGGGAATAAATATATAGACCGAATTTTTTTTTTTTTTTTCGAAATATTTTCCGTTATTTTTACATGGTTTTTTAAACCATTTGCCATTTGTGAACATTTATCCCATTCCGCTTGAGACAACTCGAAGACATAGTTTTTGAATCCAACTCGGGCGTCGAAAATTGTTGTCCACGCAGTTTGTACTTAATGTGCGGGAACAAAAAGAAGTAGTTCGGTGCAAAATCTGGACTGTAAAGCGGATAACCTATTAATTCGTTGTTTGAGTGCTAAAAAACATCTTTGTTCGAGCTGATCTTGGGAGTTCATATTGTCTTAATGAAGAATAGTTTTTTTTTTTTGAGATTTCTTCGGCGCTTGTTTGGTTTCCTTATTTCACGGAACACTTCTGGAAAACGAATAGTTGAGTACCATTCCGAATTGACCGGTCTATGTGTCTCAAATGGTACTGTGGCCACATGACCGGTTCTTTGCAAGAAAAAGAGATCCATTTGGTTCACAGTGCTTCGAGCTCGAACAACTTTTGTTCTAATTGGTTCATCTTGAAAGACCAATACAGTCGACTGCTGTTTATTTTTAGGCTCATAGAACCATAATTCGTCAACAGTCTCGATTTTATAAACGTCTTTGAAGCACCGCTATTGTATTTCTTGAGCGTATCTTCACATCTATTGACTGGAGCCTTTTTTGAGCGATTGTTAAATTATGTCGAATCCAACGTTAACAAATCTTTTTCATAACAACGTGTTCATGTAAAATGGTATGTTTGCTGGTGAAAGTAATGCCAAGGGATCCCTCAAACTTTCGGTATGTCACATACCGATCAAGCATAATCAGTTTGCGTACAGCATCAGCTTTTTGTGGCACAACAACACATTTTGAACACCCTTAATTAAATTTATCAGCTAGCGAAGTACAGCCTCGCTTGAATTCTGAGTACCACCCATAAACAGAGATTTTGAAGTTGCTTCATCGCCAAAGTCGAATTGAGTTTATCGATGCACTCCTGTTGAGATAATTCACGTCAAAAGTTGTAAAAAATAATTACATGAAAATATTTCCGAAAAATTCCGTTATTTTGCTGAAAAACATCTATAAAAGCCGAGGGTAGAATTTTATTTGATTTTTTTTTTTTTTGGTTTTGTTTTTGTGCTTGTGTTTTTTGGTGAATAAGCGCGGTTTGAAAATTTGGTTGACATCGAGTGCTATTTGTATAGTTTTTATTTTTACAATAACGAGTAGGCAAAACTGATAATTAAATCGTTGTAATCTTTTCTTTTGTGGGCAGTTTTCGTTCCAACCTTCGACAGTTTTTTCACTAAAAATTGGCCCCTGTTCGGCCAAGTATTTGGCCCGAAAGGCTTTTTGGATTCTGTTTGGGACACGTTCAATTGCCGTTCGGATGAACACCCCTTGTTCGACCACTCATAATTTTGCTCATTTTGACAGTTGTCACATTTCTTATTTCCTTAATCGATTTACAATGACGCTCCGAAAAAATTGTTAACATGTTAAAAAATGTTTAATCCACCCATGGCATCAGTATCTTGAAAACTCTTAAGGCGGACATTTTCTGAATTTTTTCATCATTCGCTAAATATTTCTTTTATTATCTTTTACCTTTTTGTCTAAATATTTTTAGAATATTTTGCATATTTCTTGATCGGATCATAAGAATCTCTCTCTACTTATAACATTAATTTTTTTTGTATTTTTTGTGGAATCAGAATAATAGAGTTTGTCTTACTTTATTTTTCTTCATTAGTTCCCAAGGGTCAGGAACTTTTAATGATTGTTGACATTTTTGGAAATACCTGCCAATTTCGTCCGATAAGACCATCCATCAAATCCACGCCGCTTATGTGACGGCTATATTTTCGGATTATATTTGAACAAGCAATATCATTGTACATTTTTTCATACAAATGAACCCAGAAATTGTTAGAACATAGATCGAAGTTAAACGAACATCTTAAATGTCTTTCCATGATATTGTGGTGATTTTTACTTCAAATGCAGAGCCTGCAAAATACCTTTAGTAACTATGAGATGTTGAACATACCAATTTATAATTTTAACAGCACTCGTTTCTTGTTTCATTCAAATCCAATATATGTGTCACTACACTAAGGGAAATAACGCATATTAGCATTATCCACGCCTGAGTATAAATTTTATTTAAATATTTACTTGGATAAATCAAATGTTTTCCTTACAACTCGTTTTTTTCCCGTATTTGAATATTATTCATACCACACACGTACACACATATTCCATACAAGCAAGCAGCAACAGCATCGCACACGTACACACATATTCCGACAAGCAGCAACAGCATCGCACTTTGTTCCTGCAGTATATTTCTTGCAGTTGGGGGTCTTATAGTTCTTATTTAGTTAATGTTTCAAGAGTAATATAGCATGAAAGTTTGGCAATTATGATTTGTGAATGCCATGGTGAGTGCGATGCATGTTGAAATCATATAGGGTGGAATGACAACTCGGTATTTTCTCAAGAAGTTCTTGAGCCGGTTGTTATTTACATGCATAATTTCCTTCTTATTCTATAGCTTACTTTTTTGACGTAGAATACGTCATTCTCGGAGGTAAGTAGGGTGGTTGATAGCGATCAGGTGTCGGTATTTATATAACTTTTTGAGCCTTTGGTGGGCCTAAAGTACTGATCGTACAATGTTGATGTTAGCACTTGTGGGTCTGTTTGATCCTCAATGCGACAAAAATTCATGTTAGAACTCTCTAACTTATATCAATTTTACACAATTACATTAAATATAAAGCCAACATTTGATGTTTTTGTTTGCTTAAACTTTCTACCTATTTACCGACAGTTTCCGGTTTTATCGACAAAACCCTAAAATTTGTATGGGAGCCCCCCTAAGGAGTGATCGGAGGAAATAGGTGTTAAAGGCGAAAATGTTTCTTTTGCAAAAGTAATGGGGGTCGGTCATACATATTAACCCTTTCCGGCACTCTTTTAAAGGTCATATGCTCAGGTGTATGGAATAAATATTTTGCTAAATAGTTTTTAAAAAAGATGTCGTCAAAAGCGAATTGATTAATTCTACGTCTTGAGTTACGACATAGTCGAAACTACTTTATCTTTTTGTTTATAGTTTTTACTATTTTTGACATTTGACGCCATATTATTGTACCAACTGTCAAAAATAGTATAAATTATAGAACGAAAAAAGTAAAAAGGAAAATAAAATATACCACCAAATGGCATTTGATGGACACAGCTCGTGGGAAATATTCAAATACATTGTTTTTCAATTTCAATATTTTTATATAAATTTTCCATAAATGCCATAGTTTTAGTTTCAAATAGTAAATATTTGAAAAATATTTTAATATATTCGTGCATAATTTTAATAGGTATATTTTTTATTAAATTCTGTTTAAATATTTTAATATTTTATTTAATTAAAAAAGTATTTAAATAAATTTTAAATATTTACGTAGTCGATTTAAGTAAATGCGTTATTGGTGGAAAAATGACTCGCTTTTTGGATAAATTAAAAAAGTTTTTGGATAAATTTAATATTTTTTTCCCTTAGTGTAGTTTTGCCGCCACTGCTTGTCATTTCAAAGCTGTCATCTCCATCGTCCTCACCATTTGTTTCAACATTGGAATCCATTGACAATATAATTTCTACTATTTTTTTCCGTTAACCTGAGAAAAAGTTCGGGTTAATCGACGTTTCATGACTATATTTGAAGATTATCAAAAATTATTTATTATAAGGAATATGCTCATTACCGCCAAAAGGCGGTCTGCCGTTACAGGAAGATTCAAGGGCTGAAACACTTAGTTTTTCTTTTGTAACACATTCCAATGCCAATGTTAAAACCCAAAATGCACATATGTAACTGATCGAAACTGAACGAAACATTGCGACGACACGTTCTGTTCCGTAACAACCGAACTTTTAGTGTCTGAGCTCGTCAACAACAGCTGTGCAGAGTAATCTTCTTCTTTTTTCAGACGATTGGAGAAATTCGTTTCATTTTGGCAAACGTTCGGCAAGTTGAAATCATCTATTTTGGCAGTTTTCAGCTTCCTAAGTTCTTCGTCAAAACATAAACATGTTAAACCAAATTATGAGTAACCCATCAAAAGCAAGAGAGAAAAGTACGAATTTGTGCGACATTATATGGAGTCGCCCAAGTTTTACGTAAGCTTTCCTTTCGTTCAGTTTCTCAATTTATTTTACTTTGCTGAACTTGAGAGAGAGAACGCTCGACTCCGTAGTTTGCTAAGCAGAATAGAGTTGCAAGCTGTATTTTAAATAATTTTAATTTTCTTCGAAATATAAATAAAAATCATTTATATTTTTTTTTTAATTGTAAGAGTTGAACTTCATGAGTTTTCACTGCAAAATTAAGATTTTTTAAAATTTAACAAACTTATATTCATTCGTAATACAATTAATGTATTGTATGGCGTTTTAACGCCATACGGTTTTACTAGTATTTTTTGATTATTGATTTTTTTTTCCATGCATAGTTACTGTGATTTTTGTTTAAAATTGAGAAGTTTTTTCGAGTTTTGTTTGAACTTAAGCAATCTTTTCGTTCTCTCAGATATTTTTGTTCGCTTACGCATAACTTGGTTGGGCTTTAACTGACCAATATTGATTTATATAAATTAACTAAGTATTTTATAATTTATACATTATGGCTTCGATAGTTTATGTTAGCGTGCTTGCTTAATCTGACGAATATAGTGTTCAAGTCCATACCATTTACATACACTATTGATTAATATGTTATATACTTGGCTTGGGTGAATTAAACCTTTTTTTCTGGATGGGGTATCGAAGTATGTGCTTTCAAATGTTTTTAATTTCCACACAAATTCTTTCCATCCAAGCCGGCTTAGGTGATTTTACTATTGTTTTTTTTTTCTCGGTGTACTACTTACTTATATTTTGTTTTTTTTATCGATTTAGCCTCAGGAAGTATTTTTTTTTTATTTTATTTTCACTTCTTTAATCGAAATAATTAGTTTTAAAAATTAATTAATTTTTCATCATTGGTCAACGTAGTATGTTATTATCTTGTTACTTTTTTATTCGGATCATAAAAATTGGCTTTCTACTTGTAACATTTTTTTTTTATCAGAATATACTATAGGGTGTTTTTTTAGGGGTTTGTTTTTCGAATAGAGAAAAAACACAAGAAAATCGTTTTAATGTCCATCAATTTGGCTTTATTGGAAGGATAATTTTATGCCATTAATGTTTAAATATGATTTCGGACATGTGGCCGCCGCGGCTGGCTCGAATAAAGCCAATTCTACAGGTCCAATTTTCAACCACTTTTTCGAGCATATGGGACCGTATGTCGGCAATAACGCCACGAATGTTGGCCTCCAAGTCCCCTAACGTTTCTGGTTTGTTGGCGAAGACGAGCGACTTCACATATCCCCAAAGAAAATAATCCAATGGTGTCAAATCACACGATCTTGGTGGCCAATTGACAGGTCCATTCCGCGAAATTATGCGCTCATCGAATATTTCCTTCAATAAATCGATTGTGACGTGCGCTGTGTGGCATGTAGCATCGTCTTGTTGGAACCACAACTCATCCACATTCATGCCATCCAATTCGGGAACAAAATAGTCGGTTATCATGGCTCTATACCGGTCTCCATTAACGGTAACTGACTCTCCAGCATTATTTCGGAAGAAGTATGGCCCAATGACTCCACCAGCCCATAGAGCACACCAAACAGTCAGTTTTTGTGGATGTAATGGCGTCTCAAGGATCTCATGTGGATTCTCTTCACTCCAAATGCGGCAAGTTTGCTTGTTGACGTAGCCATTCAACCAAAAATGAGCCTCATCACTGAACAAAATTTTGCGATGAAAATCAGCATCGAGATCAATCTCATTTTCGGCCCATTTGCAAGCGTTGTTCTATTGTTCTATTGTTCTATTAAATGACATTAGAGTTGCCAGATTTTACCACAAAATGCCAGTTTTATCTCTATTCGAAAAACAAACCCCTAAAAAAAACACCCTATAGAATAATAATTGAAATTGAGTTGTCTTATTTTAGTTTTCTCTATTAGCACCTAAGGTGCCTGCCATTATACAGAATGATGAGTCAAATAATACATGGGTTGAAAAATAAGTTCGCGGTATAAGGTATTATTCAAATAAAGACTCATAATTTTGAGTTTTAAAAACTGATTTTGGAATTAGTTCCGAAATAACATTGCAAATAAATTAAAATTACTTATAATTGCTCTCTTGGTTGCAAAACAACACATTGACGTGTGCATCCTCCTCAATTAACGAATATTAAAAAATATTTTAAAAGTCATAAAATCAAATATTTATTGAAAGTAAATGGGTTTTAAACTACGCTGTGGAATTAAAAGTCATGCTTTTTATTAAAAAAAAAACATGTAAAAATAATCAAAACTTATAAACTGTGTGCGTTGAAGAACAAACACAGGTTAAGCCGAATCAAAATGTTTCATTAAGTATCTTGAATGTATCATAATTAAGTGAATTAAAAAAAAAATTCAAATGGAATTTAATAGTTTAAGTAATATTATAAAAATATTAAAAATGAAAATTTCTTAGAATGTAAATATTTAAATGTAAAAAGTATGTTGAATAATTTTTAGATATAAGCATTGAAGTAATAAAACAAGAATTTATTAAGAACTTTAAAATATTACAACAAATATGAAATCTAGCTTAAGGCACGTTTTGGTACTTAAGTTGCTTTGAAAAAATATAATAAAAAAAAACAAAAAAAAAAATACAAATCCATGCATGAAATCGATGAAAATTATTGTTATTAAGATAAAAGCATGTAGTAAACAAAAATATTAGCACTACAAATTGTAATTCTTTGGATATATTGAACAAAATGAAAAAGCAAAATTTTCTGTAAAAAATTTATATAAATGTAACTTAAAAATAAAGCAACAAAAAGTCTTGGAAATAAACAAAAACATATCGTAAAATATTAATTGCCAAAGTTTTTTCTTTAAGTTTGTTTTTAAACAAAACGTAGATTTAAATATTTTTGGAATTATATTTAAAATTATTGCAGCAGTAAAAACATTTGAAAAAAAATAAATAATTTTAAGTCATTTCTATTGCTAACATATAAGATAAAAAAAAACAAATGTAATGAAAAACCAAATGTAAAGAATTTTCAATTCAAACTTTTTTCATGATCAACGTAAACATTCCTTAAGTATGATTTTAAAACATAATGACGGCAAAGTAAATAAAATTTTCAAAATTAAAAATTATGAATTATGAATTTGTTAATGTATAGAAATAATTAAAACTAAAAAAATAGCTAAAAAATGCAATAGTTAGACAAGAAAAATATAATAAAATTTAATAAAAAACTCAAAAAGAAATCAAAAGAGCTAAATGAATAAAACCAAAAAATATTTAAAATGAAATTTTAATTTTAAAAACTTAACTCGAGGCAGAATCAAGCAGTAAATATATTTAACAAACAGCATGCAAACTAAAAAAGTTGTGATTATTGTAGAATTTCTTAGAAGTTTTGACATTTTTGTAAATATTTAAAAACAAAAAAAAATCTATTGTTTTGTCGTCTAAGCCAGCACTAAGCATTTCTTTCATGTTTGATACGTCTAAACAAAACTTTACATTTAAAAACAAAAAAAAAAAAAAAAATTATAACAAGAATAAGAATAATGTATATAAATTATATTAAATTAAAGTAATTTTCTGCGCCAATATCTAAACGCTCACAAAGCAAAAATGAGAAAAAAGAAAAAAAAAACAAAACATATTAAATTTTAAAAACACTTAAGTCTCAAGTTCTAACAGCCTCATGTTGTAATTTTCACACGTACATACATATTAATTGATGAATATGTATGTTAATTTTAATTAGTATCTAGATAAGTAAAATATTATATTTAAAAACAATAAAAAGAAAAAAAAAAATTAATTATTTATGGATAAGAAAAAATTATAAAAAAAATGTTGTAATACAAAGTCAATGTATTGTAAAAATCAATATAATATACAAACAAATTATATAAGTTATTAATTCCTAACTCAAATATATGCCATATATACAAAAATATGTATAAAACAATAAAACGAACATACATAATATATATAAATATTAGATGAGTTTCATAAAAAATTCACAACAGATTTTATTTTTTGTTATTTATATTCATAAATTCATAAATATGGATTATTAGGATCGTAACTCTTACTGACTTTTATTGTTAATTTAAAATCTTTGTGACTTTTTGAAGTCGATCTCTTGACAGAGAGAAAGTCATGGATATTTTAAACAATTTTTGATGAAAAGTAGTGTTTTGTAAACAATTTTTTTTTTTTTAGAACATTATTTCCGAAAGTATTTTGACGCTAAACCATATATTTATATCTTTGACCTAAATATATAAACTCACCTTATCCAAGTTACCATCATTTCTTATTCGGTCAGTATACATTCATAGTAGTAGTTTTATGTTTTAATCTAAAACTCAAACTGGGTAATCGTTATAAGTATGACACTCATCTAGTATATTTACATCATGTATATTTATTAAGATTATTATAGTTATAATAAAATAATTTTAATTTTATTGAACTTAACATTCTTATGTACATATTTGCAAACTCAAACAAAAAACTAACTAAATGTATATCAAACAAAAAAAAAAAACAAAAAACACGGAATTAAATAAAAAAACTGAACAATTTGTTTCACGCAAAAGTGTTTTATTTAAATTGGATGATTTAATTGACTTCGATAGATACACAAGGATGGCCGTGAGATTATACAGGTTAAGACCTATACTGTATACTGTATACAGTATACTGTATAGCTATTTGTAAGGGCTATTGTGTCATTTCCAAGTTTTTAGAGCAGTTCTTGCGTCAATGATTCTTTTTTTCAGAAAGTATCAGTCATAATATAGGCTAATATCCACCAAAGTGTCTTACCGAGACTATTTCTCTATCTTTGGGATACCTTCTTACTTCAAGACTTTCAGTGTGAATATGTCTGGAAGAATCTTCATTCTCAGGGCACTGTCCACATAGTGAACAATCTGACAGGTTCATATCGAGTGAACCGATAATTTTTCGTCGTTTTCTGCGTAAAAACTAATGATTTATAAAAAAAAAAACTAGTAAGAAATGATCTTCGACTGGGCCGACAATACCCCAACGGCCGAACCAAAGTATATTCAAAATCTTCAGCAGTCAATAAAATGTTTATTTGTAAAAAAATTTTCATCATAGTTGAAACAGAAAATATTAACTTTTGTTTTTTTATAAAGTCACTTTGTATGGGAGGTGGGTGTGGTTTTCACTCGATTTGGTTGAATTTCATACACAGAGTATATGTTATATATCGTTATGCAAAATTTCAAGTCCATATTATATATTAATTTTTGTGGAATTTAAAGAGATTTTACCTTTTTGATAAAGTCACTTTATATAGAAGGTAGGCGTGGTTTTCATCTGATTTCGTTGATTTTCATACGCAGAGTGTATATTAACTAATATGCAAAGTTTCGAGTGCATATATTAATTTTTGTGGAATTCTAAGAGATTCAACCGTTTTGATAAAGTCACTTTGTATGGGAGATAGACGTGGTTTTCATCCGATTTGGCTCAGTTTCAAACTTGACCTTTATTTTTTAGATAAAAGCTTAAATATTGAATTTCGTGATGATAGCTTGAAAATTACGGCTGTTATCGTGATCACAGAGAGACAGACAGACAGACGGACAGGCGGACATGGCTAAATCGACTCGGGTGGTGATACTGATCAAGAAAATATACACTGAATCAAACAATTGCACAGACAGCAGCTCATTTTCCATTTAAAGCTATATTTTTTACAAAATACGTTTTAAATATCGAAAACTTATATTAATATTTATTGAATGGTACTATTACATAAAAGAACAAGTTGTAACATTTTCTGAAAATTACACTTCATTTATGAAAATTATTTAAAAAAGTAATCTAATTAACTTGAACTCAAAAAATTTAACATACATTGCTTAAATATCTTAATTTAACTATTTTATTAAGAACTTAATAGGTAGTATGGTATCCATTTGCATTAATGACCTCTTGTAAACGGCGTCTCATCGATTCCACCAATTTGGATGTATCGTCCCGCGATATTTTATTCCGCTCCTCTAGGATAACTGTTTTAAGCTGCTCTCGGTTGGTTATCTCATACTGTCGTACTTTACGCTCGAGCAAATCCCAAAGATGCTCAATAGGATTGTGGTCCGGTGATTGAGGGGGATGTAGAAGTGTCGATTTGCAGTTGTAGACAAGCCAAGTTCTGATTAGTAGTGAATTATGCTTGTGGTCATTATCTTGGACCAGCATGAAATCACGACCGAATTCTAATTTTTCAGCACTGGCTCTTAAAATTGATAAATATTAAAATTTGTCCATTGAAGTTTCAACGAAAGCTAAGTTTCCAACATCGTTAGCTGCCATGGCACCGCATACCATAACATTTCCACCTCCATGTTTTATGGTTGGCGTTAAATTTTATTTATTAAGAGAAGTATTAGGTCTTCGCCAAACGAAACGACGTCCATCTGAGCCAAAAATATTAAATTTGCTTTCATCAACAAAAACAACTTTTTTCCAGAACCCTTCAGGCTTATTTATATATTCTTTTGCATATGCTAAGCGTTTATGATTTTTAGATATAAACGGTTTCTTGCGGGACACGCAACCTTTGTAACCATGTGAATGCAAACAATTTCTTATTGTTTGCGGATTAACGGATGGACCTCCATGTTCTGCAAGGCTTGCCGCAATGGGGCACCAATTTTCGGGTCCGCTTTTACCATTCGTTCAATTAATCGCTCCTCTCGCATCGACAATATTTTTTCCTACCTCTTCCAGATGCAATATCAAATGATTTATTTCGTTTAAAATTGTTTACAACAGATTGGATTGTTGAACGAGGTCTATCAACAATTTTACTTGTTTCTGAATAACTTTTTCTTTATTTTTTAACTTAAAGATTAATTTTTTTACGTCTATAGGCACTTTTTTGTGTGTTAAATTCATTTTTAAAAAATTTTAATAATTAAGATTATAAGACGGGCTATAAGAAGTATCAAAAAATTTCGATAGAGGGCGCTTCAACTAATAAAATATGTATGACTCGATAATACCTGATCGACTAGACCGATTTTGAAAGAAATTTGGTATTAACATCGAAACCAAATGATGGTGAGCCGAAGACTAACGAACAAATACGGATATGAACGAAGTTATTTCGAAGGCAAACGAATATAAACCGAAACCTTAATACCAAACCCAAAGCCAAACTTGACCGAAAATTAAATTCGCTGTAACTTTATTTCCTACGAATGAAAGCAAAAAGTTTCTTCACAAAAGTTTAAGGATTTTTTACGAACTTTTATTTTCTTAAAAGAAAAAATTAAAGTTTTGGAGTTACTGAGGATATAAGACGAAAAGTTCAAATATCTAGTCAAATATGGAATCGGAAGCAAAAATACTGTTTTGAAGAATTATTGTCCTTATTTAGATCTATCAAAAGACACTGTTTCTTACAATCGGTTTAAAACTGATGAAGTTATACAAAAAAGACCATTTGCGGCAGATTTTGGGTCCACAAAAAAAAAAATTTGTATGCTACTAAAACCCCCGATCCGATAAGCAGAATTCTCTTGCCAAGCAACAAGCGCGCTGGTTGAACTCGTTTTTGAGCAAATTTAAGAACTGCGTTGTAATCATACATGGGCACACTGCACTATATATTAATTTCATTACAAATTTTTACTGATAATGCAATTTAGATTGCATTACCAGTAAATTTTTACTAATTACTGAAAAAAATTGCAGTAAAAATAAATTTTTAATGATTACTGACAATAATTACAATAAAAATAAATTTTACTGATTACCGGAAAAAATTGCAGTAAAAAGTAAATTTTACTGATTACTGAAAAAAATTATTCATATATAATAATTTATTTTTACTGATTGCTGAAAACAATTGCAGTTATTATGATAAAAAACTCTTTTAAAGGCTTCATAAATGAGACATTTTTAAAAATGGTTGAAACCTTCAATAAACCCTCGATAAAGCATTTTTCAAATTCTTCTGTTCTCATCTCTCTGTTCACATCTCGCAACTTATGAGACTCATAAAATGGACTCCAAATAATAGCTGCCCAGCAGTTATTTTGGAGTGAATTGAAAAAGTGAACTAGTTCATTTCTAGCGCTGTTTGCAGTAGATCTGAAAAAGTACAAAAGGCGTTCAGTGTAGAACAGTTATCTTTGCTTTTGTTTTCAAAAGTATTGCTGACAAAAATAAACGCGTTCTGGCTACTTTTTAAAATTTGCTGCGCACAAGAAAAAATAATAAAAAAAAAATGTTTATAGACAAAATGTGTTCTGGATTGTGAATGGAAAAGTTGGTACAAATGAGATCTTTAGGACCTTTCCATTGCACAAAATTCTTATACTTTTGATATGTTCACTTTAAGACTAGTTAAAAAAGAACCACTTTCAGGCTACTGCGAAAGCAACCAGTTTAAAAATGTTCCTAATGCAACTAGTTCAAATATAGGGAAAAAGGAGTGTTTCTGGGGACAATTGTCTTTTCCTATGACATCAACCCGCAAAAAGCGTCAGTTCGTTCAATGTTAAAGGGTATTGTAGTGGAACTAGTACTGGTCCTTTTTGGAACTAGTTCAGAACTATTTCAAATTTGGTCCACTTTTCTGCTGGGTGCTTATTCCAATCTAGAACGTACAAGTAAATCTTAGAAGGCTTTTAAAGTGTACGGGTCCGAAAAGCATGCACTGTTACGTCGGATGAACGCCAGCATTGCATAAGCTTTGGGAATAATATAATCAAGATGAGAAATGAAAGTAAATCTTCGATCGAAAACCACACCCAAGTTCTTGAATTGATCAACAGATCCCAATGAGGAATTGGCAATATGATAGGCAGACGGACGGACAGTGTCAGATTTAGATAAAGTCATAAAAACACATTTGTTTAGATTTAAAAAGAGACCGTTATTACAGCACCAATTATATAGTTTATCAAGTTCATTCTGCGGTGTCATTTAAGTGACTTATTTTTAAAAAGATCATAAGAACATCATCAGCGTATATCAAATATTTACAATAGGCAAAAATCGTGGTAATGTAATTTATAGATAGCACAAAAAGAATAGGCCCCAGGATACTTCCTTGTGGAACACCAGAAGTTGCCAAATACATAAACGATTTAACATTATCAAAGGCCACTACACATTGTCTATTGACTACACGGAAAGAAAAAATTTACTATTATTAAGAAGAAAAAAAGCTCAACTGATTTCTACTAGCAACAAGTGGAATTTCACATAATTTTAGTGGAAATCAGAAATTTGAGTTTCTTGCAACAAGAAAATAATTTACTCAGTTTTCAAAAAAATTTTTCCAGTACTATATACATTATGCGGAATCTAAAAAATTATTTTCTTATTTCGACTCTTGCCAAGTCGAAGCAGTTCACTGTTACAAACACTTCCCTGCAAGACATGCCTAACCCAGCGGGAAAATAAAAAGCGCTCATAGAAACACAGCATTTTATACACAGTTTAGGTATGCTTTGAGGATGCGGTCTTCAGAGTTCAGATTTGTGGAGCTCATATTTTTATATACATTTTGTTCTCAAATAATCAAGCGGGCAAATAGCAGAGCGTTAAGTCATTCGATTGTAATTCCAGCAAACCGAGTTCAATACCTGCATGTGTCAAAAAGTACAATTTTTTGCATCTTCATTTGTCGTTCACGAAGTTATCTGCATCCATGATACAATTATAAGGTAGGCTCATATTGGAGAGCAAGGTGCGTAAGTTGTCAAAATCAGCTGGTAATTTTTAATTTTTCTAATTGTTGTTGTTGCTTTTGTCGTTTGACGTTTGTAGCCCCTACAGCTTTGTTGTTGCAAAATTTCACAATTGAGCAGGCATTTTAAAATTAGCCTACCTTGTAATTGTATCATGTCTGCATCCACAAAGCTTCCCAAAGTGAATTTTGATAGCGCAGCAAATATCCATTTGATTTAAGTAGATTTTGGCTGGAATATTTATTTTGATACATCAGAAAATAATTTACTTGATTTAAGATTATATTAGCTGTGTGCTATCTGTGGCCGCAATTTTCTTAATCCCCACTACATTTGAGTAAATTTTTCCATCCGTGTAAATAAGACTCAAGCCAACATAAGAAACTAGAATGAAAACCTAAATTGTTTAACTTTTTGATTAAGAGAAAATGAGATACTTTATCGAAGGCTTTAGAAAAGTCCATACAAATGACATCAACCTGACATCCCTGAACAAAAGCTGATATAGAATATTCCGAGAATAACACTAAATTTGTCACAGTGGACCGACCAGCTACAATGCTGACAAGGAGAGATAATAATCTTTACTGAACTCATGATAATTTATTTGTTAATTTCAGATTTACACTTAATTAATTTTACACTCTTTGTTGGTTCACGCACAAGACAAAACTGTTATAAGATTTTGGTTTTTTTTTATCAAATCACCGGAAGAGGTGATATCGTGCAAGCCGCATGCAGGGCTCATGTTCGAGACCTCAACTTTTACGAGCTGTATAACCGTAAATATGGCTGCAAAAAAAAAATTGTTAATTTAAGACTGAAATAAAAATAATAAAAAATTGTTTTGATATTCAATGAAATTAAAAAAAATACAGGCATTCAAACAAGCCTGTTTTTTTACTCAAAAAATTGAAACTGGGCCTTAAGAAAAGCTAACACCATATAGCAAGTATATAATACGTGTTAAAAAGAATAAAAAATTAATCGCTTTTTTTTAAATGATTTATTTAATTTATTTATGGGGTGTGAATTGCTTTTTAACTACTAAACATCTGCATGAATGCAGAAAAAGCTACCCATGAGACATTCACCAAAATTGACAACATTCAACTCATTCAATTCTGTCGCGATGAGAAGCAAAGAATAAATGAAAAAGAGACATGAATTCCGTAGAGCATGAGAGCAGCAATTTCGTTGATCTCGCAGAATTCGCACAATCACAGAATTCGCACTTTGTGTTTTGAATCATTATTGTCAGAAACGATGGAACGAATGAGACATGTTCGTGTCCGAGTTTCAGCAAGGTTTAGTTTTGTTGATAGTTTACCATGAACCAGTGTTGCCATACTTTTTAAAAAAAAACTTTAATTTCCAGAAAAAAAAACTTGTTTTTTGGTGAAAAAACTTGATATTAAAAATTAACTAAAACATGTATTTTTAAAATGTGTGCTTTAATGTGTGCTTTTTGCCAATTAGCTTTGTTCTCTCGCTGTCCCGCTATTTTGGTCACTTCATTTCTCAAGAAAATACGGAAGACTTGATCGTCAACTCTGAATGTATTACTATGGCGAGTTAACTCGGGTTTAGGGTTTTCGTCGAGTTAAGAAAATGGCGTTGCTAACTCGATAGTGTTTCCATGCACAGCATCGAGTCGAGTTGAACTTGTCGATTTCATTTGACATTTTTGTTATTTTTTTACAAGCGAAATGGATACTAAATGGCAGCATTCACTTTGACAGATAGAACCCAGTTAAATCTTACAAGTTTCGTGGACTTAACTAAACACAAATCAACTCGCGTTTCCATGGAAACATAGTTTATGTAACCTGAAGCGTCAAGTTTAAAAAGGAATGTCAAAAATTGACCGCCAAGACTCGACGAAGGGAAACCGAGACAAAAGAACAGAAACAATGACAGCAACAATAATAGCAACAGTGCTGCCATAAAAATAAACTTTGAAAAGGAGTGAAAATTAGTACACTGAAAAAAAAATGTTTTAAAATTGACGACAATTGTTATTAATTTGACGATATTTGTGTTTAAAAAATAGCTTGCAACAAATTTCGTCAAAGTAAGAGCAAATGTATTTAAAAATTTTGAAAAACATATGAAAAAAAAGTGAAATTAACAACACATTTTGTGAACACATTGTGTTTAATTTTAAGCTAACTTTTTTTTTCAGTGTAGTAGTAAAAATTAGTAGTAGCAGCTTCAAATGATACTTATGTTTTTGTAGTAACATACAATTTAGTTTATCTATTTGATTCATAGATTCACTAAAATAGAAAGCATCGTTTTAATCGTAAAAACTTGAAAAACTGGGTAAAATAAAATAAAACTTTATTTTTTTAGGGAAAAACTTAAAAACTTCCTAGCCTCTCAAAAAACTGGCAAAACAAGTTTTATCTGCCCACATGGCAACACTGCCATGAACCAACAAGACAAGATCAAGCAATCAGCAGTGCTAGAAAAAAGTATTTTTTTCGTGCCACGTCATCGGTCACAAAAAAAGCTATATTGCATACGTTTTTCATGCAAAACATGTGAAAACTTAAATAAAAGTGGAAAATTACAAAATTAGCAAGTTTAATTTTCGAAAAAAGTGTTTGAATACTTTGTTTGTTTATATTTTCATGCAGTAACGAAATTTAAAGTAATTTTTTTTTGCTGTTGCAAGTATTGCACGTCGCTACAGCACACTTCATTTTTATAAAAAACACAAAAAATTACTGAATTATAAACACTAATAATTCTTTAAAACTTCAAGAAATAATTTTTCACATATAATCGCTACACGTAAACAAAACAATTTGTGACCGATGACGTCAGACCTTCCAGCTTTGTTTTGTTTACTTTATGGCGGCTCTTTTCTTTGCATGATCTTTATTTCTTGGTTCATGATAGTTTACCATGAGTTATAACGACACATTCGAATGACTCGAGTTGTTTGATGGAAATTTGTAAAGCAGAGACCATTTAATTTGTTGAACTGTTTTAAATGGTTTTAATGATTTTTTTCGAACAAAAATTACACGTATACACATTTGTAATAATGGTAAACTAGGAGAATTATAAAATAAATTTTATATTAAGTGGACATATAGGTTAAAAATTTTTTCGGGATTTTTTTTTTCATAGAAGAAAAAAAGATATCGTTTTCAAATTTCGCACATATTAACTAACATTTAAGGAATACAAACAAATTTCTTTCAGAATTTTTGAAGCAGTTGTTGACGTTATTTGTTTTTTTTTTTTTAACAAATGCCCAAAAATTGACGGTGTGCAGCCTGGAACCACCAGTCTGGAAAATCTGAGGAAAAAATAAAAAAAAACCAAATTAATCCGTGTTTAAGTCGCTATCGCCTGAACTAGGATAATTTTTTTCCGTCGAAAAAAAACACAAAATGGCGGCCATTTAAAAAAAGTCAATTTTCGAGGTTACAAAATCGGTCGCCATTTCGTTTCTTTTCGGCGGAAAAAAATTATCCTAGTTCCAGACTGGTGATATCCTGCACACCGTCAATTTTTGGGCATTTGTTAAAAAAAATCAAATAACGTCAACAATCACTTCAAAAATTCTGAAAGAAATTTGTTTATATTCTTTAAATGTTAGGTAATATATGTGCAAAATTTGAAAACGATATTTTTTTTCGGTCTATGAAAAAAAAATTCCGAAAAAAATTTTCTTTTTAAAAAAATTTGTAACCTATATGTCCCCTTAAGTAAATTCATAACGCTAGAAAAGAATGAAAAATAAATTAAGGCATGTTCCTACTTGGCGCACTCGATATTCGAGTGAAAGTTTACCATTTTTTACAGGAAAACGGTAAGAGATAATGGAACTATTTTTTGGGGTAATAAATAATAAATAATTTTTGATTTTTGAGAATGTTAATTTTTTTAATAACATTTTTTTATGTACAAAAGTTGACGTGTCGATTTTTTATATTTTTATACCTGTTTACCATCGATACTCAAAATCACCTTGTCCGATTATCTCCAAATTCTAACCGAATACTTTCTACATGTGTAGTTTCCGTGTGAACTAAAATATTGCAAAAATTTTCATTTTTTCTTCATAAATCTTCATAATGTTTTTTTTTGTTTTTGCTTTAACCAAACTTAATAATTTTAGTTCACACGATAACTATACTCATATTATTTATAATTTTTATAAACCCACGTTTAACAAACGTATAAGAGGTACACTTATTTTATCACTCCGTTTGTAACGCCCATAAGGAAGCGTGATAGGTATAAAAAAGTATATATATTCTTGATCAGCATCACCACCCGAGTCGATTTAGCCATGTCCGTCTGTCTTCCTGTCCGTCTGGCTGTCTGTCCGTCTGCCTGTGATCACGAAAATCAAGAATATATTTTAACAAATAACCATTTTATTGACTTTTAAAGACTTTGAATAGACTTTGGTTCGGCCGTGGGGTATTTTAACTTCGGCTCAGTCGAAGATGATTTCTTACTAGTTTTCTAATTTATTTTTACTGGTACTGCAAAGTGCCCTATGGCTCGAAGAAATTGTTCAAGCAAAGTTCAAGCGAGTTCTAAGCTCGAAATAGTGGTTTGTGCTTGTTCTTCTTCTCTCTCGAGCTCGAAAAATGTGTTAAGAAACGCCTTTAAGCAACTTCAAGTAACTTTAAGTAACTTGAAGTGCGTACGAAAACAGACCTAATGGCAAACCTCAGAGAGTTAATATTGCCATGTAAAGCTTTTTGAGAACATGCACATTAACCGTTCGGAGTCAGCATAAAACTAAATAGTAAATCCAGTTCTCTATCAATTGTGTACAAACATTTGATAACACGTACAGCACAATTTGATCCTTTCATGGCCTGAAATGGCCAGTGTATTTGTTTATTTTCTTTTTAAGACCTCCCAAGTTCCTATCTAATATTTTAATTTTTGTTATTTTACTTTGTCCTCAGCTCTATTATTAACATACCTAACAATATATATAAATAAAGAATCAAGCCTATTGATATTGCGATTGCATAAAAATTTTTGCGGTATTTTTAATAGTATTGGATCATAAAGGTAAACTATAAACTAAATATTTTTTCATTGTGTTTTGCATTCTATAATACTAATTCCGACTGTAAAAAATTTAAATGCTACTTCATTGATTTTGAAAACAGGTGTTTCAGAATTTCCAGCAAGATAAATAAAGATTTACACTTACCCGTTTTGAACTTTTACTTTGAAAATATATTAAACCGAATATTGAAACCGAATATGCGTTACTTGCAATACTCCATTTATTGATTTTTTTAAATTACCGCCAATAACATGACCATGTTTAAGTAATACTTTCTGTAACCCAAAAAGTAATCGATTGCAGGATTTATCTAAGTATATGATTTTATTCATTTCATGTCGCTCAATATAAGGTCTCCCAAAAATTTACAGAACACGTCAGACTAGATTATTGATTTATTTTCAGCTTATTTATAGACTAGCTACGAAAATATTTTGCCGCCGTGTTGATTCTGCTACAGCCAAATTGATTTCGTTCCTAGGTTTTATTTTCCTGTACATTTTCCAACCCTCAAGATTTTGCCGTCCCTAAAATGTTGCCGCCCTAGGCTCGGGCCTAGGCCTAAATCCAGAATTGGGTATACCTCAGAATTAAAACTCATAGCACCAATTAATGTATGGCTATTGATGATCATCATCCACATTTATTGGTAGAAATCGAGACCGATCTAATATGTCTGACAATTTAGCTCGGTGTGGCAACTGCACACTGACCAACATAAACATTTCCGTACACTGTTTAAATTTAGTTATTTTTTGTAAGTAGATTCCTTCAATTGCCTATTAAAAAAAAGCGAGAACAGCAAACAAAACCTGAGAAAGATTTCAGTTCAATTGGTTTATTTAAAAAATTTGAAATGAGGATCGTTTCCAAAACTAGTGTAAAAAACATCTCTTGATTTTTTGTATCCACACTTTTCATGGAAATTCCTTTATTAAGATAATAATGTTAACATCTCCAAATTATTGCCTCACGGTAGAATAAGCGCTCCCACAGATACTAAAGTAAAGATCCATAAAACTCGAGGAATTTTAAAGCCTTTTAATCAAGCGACACCTAATTTGATACAAACATGGAGAGCAGAATTCCACAAAAAATACAAGCAGCAAACAAAACAAAAAATCGTGTGACTTGGTCACATAAGACCAAACCAGGCCACTGGAGACCAGCCCAACCCAATCAACGAACAAGGAATACAACCAAAGCTCTAGTACAACTTAAAGCAAAAGCAATAAAATAAAAACAAGAGCAGTCAAAGCTTTATACAACATCATTTAGAATTGGTGAACGTGAATTGTTGAGCTTGCACGTGAGCGATTTGCAACTTAACAAAAAATGCAACAACACTAAGAATTCGAGCAAAAAAAAAAAAAAAATGGAAACAACAACAAATACATCAACAAAATGTGGCAACAGAAAACCATTGACCATGTGAGAAAAGCTTGTGAAAAACTGAAAATAAAAAAATTTAGCTATACAGCAACAATAAAGCTTAACGTAAACAAAAAGTTCCACGTCGCACTATAGGACGGCGTGAAAACGAAACGAAATGAAAATTGGAACCCTTTGATGACGATTATTGCAAGGCTTGTGCCGACGTGCATCAGCATACAAAACAAATGCAACCAACCCAATAAAAAAACAAATTCCCAAAACAAAAAAGGAGTTGTGTATTTTTAGAAACAAGAAAAAAAAATGTAAGGATGCTAAGCTGAGTGTCAGATGTGAACTCAATGGTGCAACATAAAGTATTTTATCGTGAAACATGCGAATGAACATGTAGGGAAACTACCAATACCGCTAACACGCTTATGACCAAGACCCACCAAGCCGGCACCGCGGTACATGCGCTACGTGAGGTTCACACGTATGTCGGTCGGTAGGGCGTTCGTTTGGTCGTTTGCTTCGTTGCTTGTTGGGTCGTTAACGTCATAGGAAGCTGGAAAGTTTATCTTGTACTATGAGCAAAGCATGTTTCTGACTTCACAGCCCACGCTCCGGCTACTCTCTACATCACTTCAACTGTCCGTCTGTTGAACCATTTTTTTTTAATACTTTTTTACACTGACTTGAGTGCTACAAGTTTTTTGCATTCTAGCTACTCTGTTGCTAGGCCAACGCAAAGGTAGAGCGCATGTTTTGCGGATTAGTTAAATGGACAGCGGATGTCGTGCTGCATTTGCGGCAACTCTTTAGGTTCTATCTAGTTTGGTCTTATTGTTGTTGTTGTTTTTCTTCTCACTGATCAGCAACTTTACTTGACTGGGACGATATAAAAATATATTGGCTACATGTTGGTAACAGACTTTCCGAAATTTTCCATCATTTCGTCATTCTACTTTGAATTTTTTTTTTATTTATTTGCACAGGGACCTCTTAAGGATGGTGATTATTTTAAAAACGTGCTGAATGTTACTTGGAAATTTTGTGCAAATATTTTGGGCGAGAATGAAATATATAAAAGTTCACTAGTGAACGTGATTCCCTTAGTGTTGCAAGCAATGCAGGATTTTGTGACAGCGCATAGTTCGGTCGCAGTGAAAGTGCTACGAAGTGTTCACTACAATAAGTCTTGGTTGCTTAGAAAATCTATAAAGCAGTTTTGATTTTAAAATACTTAAAGGAAATAACATAATTTGAAGATTTTATGTTCATAGTTTACTGTTGATTAACGTTCAAGACTGCACAAAGGTAGACCAGAGGACATGATTACGATTCTATTAACATACATCTAAGCTGATGCATTTTTACTGTAAAATAAATACTATTTATCAATAAAAGTTTTATTTTTCCACAAAGTGTTGAAAGGGGCATTTTACTAAAATGCATCGGTGTTTCATGAAATTAAATTAATTAAAGTTATTCGCTGGAATTTTTAATCGGTGGAACTTTATTTCTATCTGAGTATAGATTCTAAGAGAAGAGTAATGGGAAAACAGGGTTTTCCAATAAGAGGTGTTATTTTGGTATCCAAAGAAAAATACCATTTTTTTAGAGAAATGATCGGATGTTTATTTCATAATAAGGAGAAAGGTATGCCGTTAATAATGAAAAACAACATCAGCGAAATGGCCACCACGACCACGCTTACAGGACAATATCCTTTTCATGAAATTTTCCATAACTAAATCGCAAAGTGGCTGCCCTATGTCCTCGATAGCCTCACGAATTCCATCTTTGAGGTTTCCAATCGATGCTGGGCTGTTGGCGTAGACCTTATCTTTCACGTGGCCCCAAAGGAAGAAGTCGCAAGGTGTTAAATCACAAGATCACCTCTTCGAGAGATAACACGGTCCGGAAACTCTTCCCGTAAAAAATCAATGGTTTCGTTGCTTGTGTGGCACGTAGCGTCGTCTTGTTGAAAGTAAACTTTGTCCAGATCAATACCATCCAACTCCGACCATAAAAAATCATTAATCATCTCTCGATAGCGCAATCTATTCACCGTAACTGATGATCCAACCTCATTTTCGAAAAAGTAAGGTCCTATGACCCCGTCGGACCATAAACCGCACCAAACTCACACGTTGTCACACGTTGAGGATGGAGAGGCTTCTCAACAATAACTCTTGGGTTTTCCGAGCCCCAGATGCGACAATTTTGCTTGTTGACGTAGCCACCGAGGTGGAAATCGGCCTCATCAGTCAAGATGATTTTTGGATGGAATTTCGGATCATTTTCATGCATTTCAAGGACACAATCAGCAAAGACACGACGTTGTTGATGATCTGCCGGCTTGAGTTCTTGTGTTAACTGAATTTTATAAGCCTTAAGACCGAAGTCTTAATGCAAAATACGGTGTAATGACGTGGAATGTGGAATGCCCAATTCCAAAGAACGACGAGGAATGGACAAACCTGGGTTTTCTTCAACACTTTGGGCTACAGCATAAATATTCTCAAATGTTCTTGAGCGACGTGCACGGGTCTTATTCTTCACTCTTGTCCCAACAGCTGAAATTTTTTCAAAAATTTCTGTATTGCGGTCCGACAAGGTGCTTCATGACGACCAAAAAATGCTTTGGTTTTGCGAACTGTGACTGCAAGATTTTCACCATTTTTGTAGTGAATTTTAATAATTTCAATGCGTTGTTGAAGCGTGTATCGTTCCATTTTTAGTAATGGCACAGTTTCTACTTGTCAAATGTCAAAGAATAAAAGCTTTAAAAGTGAGCAATTCACAAGAGCGGGCGATTCACAATAACACCTCTTATTGGAAAACCCTGTGTAACAGTAAAGGTTAAGTTTCTGACCTTCAAAATGAAATAACATCATAAAACGCTGTGATCACCTCGAGGAACTGCTAAATGCACAATCGTTGCACGAATGTATTGCAAGGCTTAAGGGAAACAATAAGTGCCGAAAGCAAAAGCAAAAGCAAAAGCAAAAGCAAAAGCAAAAGCAAAAGCAAAAGCAAAAGCAAAAGCAAAAGCAAAAGCAAAAGCAAAAGCAAAAGCAAAAGCAAAAGCAAAAGCAAAAGCAAAAGCAAAAGCAAAACCAAAACCAAAACAAAAACAAAAACAAAAACAAAAACAAAAACAAAAACAAAAACAAAAACAAAAACAAAAACAAAAACAAAAACAAAAACAAAAGCAAAAACAAAAACAAAAACAAAAACAAAAACAAAAACAAAAACAAAAACAAAAACAAAAACAAAAACAAAAACAAAAACAAAAACAAAAACAAAAACAAAAACAAAAACAAAAACAAAAACAAAAACAAAAACAAAAACAAAAACAAAAACAAAAACAAAAACAAAAACAAAAACAAAAACAAAAACAAAAACAAAAACAAAAACAAAAACAAAAACAAAAACAAAAACAAAAACAAAAACAAAAACAAAAACAAAAACAAAAACAAAAACAAAAACAAAAACAAAAACAAAAACAAAAACAAAAACAAAAACAAAAACAAAACCAAAAACAAAAACAAAAACAAAAACAAAAACAAAAACAAAAACAAAAACAAAAACAAAACAACAACAAAAACAAAAACAAAAACAAAAACAAAAACAAAAACAAAAACAAAAACAAAAAAATAAAAATAAAAATAAAAATAAAAATAAAAATAAAAATAAAAATAAAAATAAAAAAACAAAAACAAAAACAAAAAAAAGATACAGTAGTTTCGACTATGTCGTAACACAAGACGTAGAATTATTCAATTCGCTTTTGATGACATCTTTTTTAAAAATATTTATTCCATACACCTGAGGATATGACCTTTAAGAGAGTGCCGGAGAGGGTTAATATGTATGACCAACCCCCATTACTTTTGCAAAAGGAACATTTTTGCCTTTGACACCTATTCCCTCCGACCACTCCTTAGGGGCGCTCCCATACAAATTTTATGCTTTTGTCGATAAAACCGGAAACTGTCCATAAATAGGTAGAAAACTTAAACAAACAAACAAAATTTGTTCAATGCTATCAAGTTCAACAACCCATGTGTCAAAATTTCACTGTCGATAATATGCCCGTATATTTAATTGGCTGCGTTTGACATTTCAATAACAGATTCTGTTAAAAAAGCATGCCCCTCAAAATTACTCAGTATTACTGGGCTACGCGAGTCTGTTAAAAACAACATGCCCCCAAAAGTATGCTTTTTTTTAATTATAAGATTTATGTCTTCACGCTAGATGGCGCTGTCTTCGCCGTCGAAAAAACCGGAAGCCCTCAATAAATAGGTAGCAAGTTTAAGCAAACAAAAACATCAAATGTTGGCTTTATATTTCATGTAATTGTGTAAAATTGATATAAGTTAGACAGTTCTAACATGAATTTTTGTCGCATTGAGGATCAAGCAGACCAACAAGTGCTAAGATCAACATTGTACGATTAGTACTTTAGGCCCACCAAAGGCTCAAAAAGTAATGTAAATACCGACACCTGATCACTATCAACCACCCTACTTACCTCCGAGAACGACGTATTCTACGTCAAAACAAATAAAAAAAAAAAGATACAGTAGTTTCGACTATGTCGTAACAGAAGACGCAGAATTAGTCAATTCGCTTTTGATGACATCTTTTTTAAAAACTATTTGGCAAAATATTTATGCCATACACCTGAGCATATGACCTTTAAAAGAGTGCCGGAGAGGGTTAATATGTATGACTGACCCCCATTAATTTTGCAAAAGGAGCATTTTTGTTTTTGACCATTTTTTCCCTCCGACCACTCCTTAGGGGGCTCCCATACAAATTTTATGGTTTTTGTGCCGGAAAGGGTTAATATGTATGACTGACCCCCATTCGGGCTCTTAAGCGTAGATCCATGATTCATCACCTGTGATGATGTCGCAGACTTGTTTCGAACCATTCCCGATGCATTTTTTTCAGCATTTCCTTGCATCAATCGACACGAGCCTTTTTTTTAGCATCTGTTCAATTATAGGGTATCCAACGGGAATTGGACGCCTAAGTCCTCATGAAGATAAAATCAAATTTATGCTAGTCCTACTAATGCCGAAGGATAACTATCTGACGGTAAATCACACGTCGGTCTGCTTCCAACAATTCACGCACATCAATGCTGTTTTCGACCACAACAGCCGTTCTTGGATGAAATGCACGAAATTCGTCTTGAAGAGAACGACGACCACGCTCGAACTCATTGAACCACCGTTTTACAGTTGCTGGGTGCGTCAAAATTCAAACTATTCTGATCGATGCATTCTTTTCTTCTCTACACTGAAAAAAAAATGTTTTAAAATTGACTACAATTGTTATAAATTTACCGATATTTGTGTTTAAAAAATAGCTTGCAACAAATTTCGTCAAAGTAAGAGCAAATGCATTTAAAAATTTTGAAAAACGTATGAAAAATATTCAAATTAACAACACATTTTGTGAACACATTGTGTTTAATTTTAAGCTAACTTTTTTTTCAGTCTATCTATGTCGAAAATCTTAAAAAATCATCTCCCGAAATTGTTCACGTGTTTCCATTCAATCCCATTTTTTTGCTGAAATACAATTTTCAAACCACTGTAAACAACACAATGAGCGCACATACACCAAAACGTAGTTAGTAAGCTTATGCTAGAAAATGTCAAATTTTCGAATAAAACTGTCAAAATTTTTTTAGAAATGCTTAGTGTTGCCGAAGCGCAAGACTTAAAAGGTAACGAATGCCTTAAGTTTCTCTATATATTACAGTTGATATCATGAAAACATTTATATTATCATGAAAATTTAAAAATTATAATCTTAACATTTGAATATGACCTTTCATTATTTTATATTGAAAACAAATTTGACCTTTAGGCCAAGTATATTGACAACAAGACAACATAAAAGTTAAGAAAAAAAACAACTTATGATTTTTTATATTGTATATATTTGTATATTTGTATACATACATATATATGTGTATATTTAGTTGTTAAGTTTTTCATAACAAAATGGTCTCCACACCATCTTAGGTTTAAACCCTAAAAATGGAAGTTTGGAAAAAGGGAGGAGCTAACAACAAAATAACATAACTTCAATATGTTCTGATAGCGGTAAACCACTGTGATCGAATTTCGAAGATGCACATGAGTTAAGACTATGCCTAAAAGTATGATACGATCTAGGTTAACCTTGACACAGGGTGCATCAAAGTAGATAAGAACTCAGTTACTAATTTAAGCGTTCTCTCTGTCAAAAATAAATTCCGGGTAACTTTCTCGGCATACTTGGCAGCATAAGTAGAACCTAAGTAGCTTGAGTGGATCACAGTGAAAAGTCATGCAAAGACTACTGATAAGTTGGTGTAGCGGCCAACGAAACAGTCTGGAAAGTCAAGCTGTGTAATTTGCTCTATACAGAGCCGTTGTTGTTGTTGTTGTTGTTGTTGTTATTGTTGTTGGTTTTTGCCTTCTTTGTGTTCATGTTGTCTTGTTGTCGACATACTTGGCCTAAAGCTCAAATTATTTTAAATTATAATTTGGCGAGATTGAAAAAAAAACCTTATTAGCCATATTTTTCAGTGCCTAAAAACGCTTCACAATTTTCTTAAAATTATGAGTGTCCTTTTTTCTTGTCTGCTGGATCATTATCCAATGTTCTTAGCCATGGGTTCCTTATTTGACGCGTGAAAAAAAATATTAAAATTTAAAATTAAATTTAAATTTTTAACATTTTAATTTAAATTTAACTGTTAAAAAAATTTGTGAGGGAACATCACAAAACCGAGTTATTAAAGTATTATTCTTTGTGAAAATCTTCGTGTGAATTGTTTTTTTGGTACTAAAATAAATATCTGATTATTTAATTATTTAAGTTTCTTTCCAATTTTTGACCTTAAACCGAATTAATTTTTTTTTGTAACCTATAAATAGCAAAAAAAAAAAAATACTTATTTCGAAACTTTTAGACAAATCTTCTTAAAGTTCAAGTTCAAGCACAAAAACTTTTCAGGCACTCTACTTAAAGTTATTTTTGGTCAGAAAATTGTTCAATACGAAAACTTTTTGTACATCCATGTTTGCATGCATTCACCTAATTTGACAACAATTAATTACTTGTGCTCGAACTTTTCCTCATCTCAAATGAACTAAGCAACCTTTGTGGCACCACAGAAAACTTTCTACACACTCTAGTCTAGGTAAGTGTTTCAAAATTTGGTGCCTGGATAGCACTTTTGTACTCTAATCAAATGAATGTTTTTGTTGTATTCTTTACGACTTGCTGACTATTGTTTTTTTTTTCGAATTGAAGCATGGAAAGTTGAAAATAAGAAAAAATGACTTCTAAATTATACAAAATATAAAGTGAAGCACTTAGTTTAGTTCTAAAGAGAAGTATGTGTTGTTTAATGCTACGGTCCTGGCAAGCAAAGAAAAGTAGAAGTAAATTAAGGATACAATTTTCAGTGCAATTTAGAAAAATTTCATAGGAACAGGCGCACGTCGATTTATTATAAATTGTTAACGTCGAGAGCAAAGTGAAAATTAAAGTGAAAACAAACTGATTGATAAATGATTCGATAAATTTTTCAAAATTGAAGATTCCACAAAATTTAAAAAATATTACCTTAAATAGCCATCACACCTTATCTCGTTAAAAATCTTATAAATAGTTGCAAGATATTAAAAAATAAAAACCTTGTTTATTGCTTTGCCCGCATTTAATCAAATTTCGGTGCTAAGCCAAACAGCTGGCAATGTTGAGGCATTAATCCTAAAAGTAGACTACTAAAAATGAAAACAAAAACAACTTGCAGCAAAGTTTGTAATAAAAACCATATGGTACGCCATATAAGATTACCTGCAAAGCTCAAGTTAATCCTGCTAGAGGAAAATAAGCAAAAAGAAACCAAAAATGATACTCAAGGAAGGCATCCTTAAGCCGGTGAGAATTGCTAGCGAGTGGTAATTGTTGTTGTAGCAGTAGTTGTTGCCTGTAATATTATATGACAAATCTGATTTATGTGTCATTTGAGCTCACCTACACTCGAAATGGCGCTATGCACGCACATAAAGTTGAGCAATTTGCTACTTTTTTTTTGGTTTTTGTTGTTGTCTTTGCTGGGGTTTTTGTTTTGTATTTGTTTTGTGATTTCTTGTCATTTCTTCATTTTGGCACCTAGGCAGCTGTTATTATTGCCATTTGCGCTTTTTTGGCCAAATTGGGCTCATCTCTGCCGGTTGGCTCAAAATATTTAAGCCAATAAATTGTATCTTTTTGACTGTGTGTGTCTCTGTATTTTTGTGTATCTTTGCTTTTGTTGCTCCTGCGAGCACTAGGTAGGTAATTTATATGTTCTTGTTTTTCAAGTCAAGTCTTATTCTTGATCCCATCAAACTTAAACTGCGTGTTATGTTGGCAGGACTAATAATAAAACGCAGTTTAAACGCTGCACTTAACTAGCGGCGATATATTAAATAGAGCTAAAGTTCTTTGATAGGGAAGTGTTCACACTGATGTCTGGTAGCGATGAACGTCTTTGGAATAAGATAAGGTTGTGCTAAAAGAAATAGCAACCTGTGATATTCTTTGTTTTAATTAGACAGTATAACACAAAAAAAAAAAAAAACTGCATAAATCTCAACGATTTACATTTGTCATTAACCCTTACAACATACTGGTCACGGGACCTTTATTTTAAGGTCAAATAAACGATTTATTAAGGTATTTTAATAAAATTCCTTAATTAAAAACAACTTTTTGAGCCTTCAGGGAGCTCAAATGCAGCCTTAAGGTAAAAAAATGAACATAACTCAGGAGTAATTGGTATTCAACTGGTATTAAATGGATTCAACAATAAAATTTTCCAATATCTTGTATGTAACATATTATTCCATAAAACGGCACCCTAACAGGTAAAACGAATAATCAAAGTTTTCAGGACACGTAACCGACTTTTTTTTATTTCTTATGATTTGAATTTAAGGAATAATTACACGCCACAGCAACAAAAAGGGCGCAATAGGTCGATCTGGAATAATAAAAACTTTGTTTTAAAAAAAAATATGTTTTATTATTATAAATGTATTAATTTTGTTGTGAATATAAAAGCTTTTCTTTTTTTTCTCAGTTAGCAATTGTCACACATTATGGCATTTTCAATATGAGCTTTACCAGCTCATTCTAACCAGTAGCCCAGTGGCGAATGGATCGATCCGTCTTTGAAGTCGTCTTCAAGACATTAACTCCGTCATAGACGACGGATCGCTCCACTTTCATTGCTGTCGTCGAAGACATTTTCGAACAAATTAGCAAAATGACTTGCAAGACTTTACTTCGCCACGTCTTCAACGACAGAAGGGATCCACGTACTGCAGAACAGTGTTCCCAGATTAGGGGATTTACCCCTAAATTTAGGGGTTTTTTGTCGGTTTAGTAGAAAATTTAGGGGTCAAAAATCTTTAGGGGAAAACTTTAGGGGATTTTAATTTTCTGTTAGGGTTTTTTGAGAATTTATAGTGGTTTCTAAAAGAAGTGACAACATCAACTATGAACTTTTTTTTTTTTGCATTTGATGCACCCTTTTGTGTTCTATTTTTCATTTTGTTTTAGCTCTTAAAAGGTTTATTTTGTCAAAGTGAGTCAAAACAATTGCGTACCATCGAAACAATGCTGCTGATTATTTGTGGAATGAGCGAAATAGCACCAGTATATGTGTGAAACGTGAGGCTGTTTTAAATTCTGACGACGAGAAAGCATATATTTAAATTTGTTTTTTTTTTTGTATTTTTGAATGACTTAAATACAATATAATTTGTAACAAACAAAAAAAAATGTTAAGAAAAACCTGGAAGCATGTCTCTAAATTTATTAAGCAGTTTTCATTTTACTAAAAATTAGTAGAAAAAATCTAAATAGTTCAACCTAATTACAATCGAAGAATTATACTTTCATAAAATATAGTGTATATCACCTTATGTTTCTTAAAAAATTGGTTGCGCAAAGTTGCGAATAAGATAACACTTCATTTAAAAAAAAGCTTAAAAGACAAGTTTTCCTCAAAACGCACTAATTTTCAAAACAAATTCTGTTATAGGACTAAAAGATGTTTGTGAAAGACGTGTTTGTGTTAATTTACAAAGGTACTTAAAATTAGTAAGATATATTATTTTTTTTCTCCCACCTTTTGCCATGTTTCCGTCTCTCCGATTGTCTGTCTGTTATGGCGATTATAGCTATTATATTGAATCGATCTTAATGAAATTTAAAATATGTAATTTCTTTATTACTTGATTTTGTTTTTTAAGTTCCTCCTTACTATTCCTTACTATGTACAAAAAACTAATGTGATTGTTTTTTAGTCCAAAAATTTATTTTGATATTGTATTTATTTACATCAATTAAACAAAGTATTCAATAAATTTAACTAACTCAAAAAAATTTTAGGGGTTTTTTTTATTTTTAGGGGAAAATTCAGAAAATGTTTTCAGATTTAGGGGAAAGAAGCTCAACCTATCTGGCAACACTGCTGCAGAAGGTACATGTTCGCTCAAAAATAATTCTGCTTGCGTGTGTTTGCTCTAAATTTGTTTCTCATCACACTCACCTTGTTTTATGCTCACGTCGCTGTTCTACTCTCTGTGCTTTATGCCTCTTTCCCCTCTCCTTGATCTTTCATTTTTCTTTTTTCAAGGCTGGAATCGAAATAAAATGTGAACAGGGTATTTTCGCTTATAGCAACAATTTATTTTAAAACATTTATACAGGGTATAAAAAAAAGGGAACAATTCATTGGAGATATTTATTTAAGTTAATTAAAAAAAAAAAAGAAATAAAAGCTATGCTCCGTTCTTGGCTCTGTACTCCTGCTTATGGAGTTTATTTTTAGTCATTTTCAATGCTGTTCGCAAGTTTTTTATAAACTCTATATAGTTGCGGTTTTCGCCAGAAACAGCCTCTGCAAATAAAATAAATTAAAAAAACAGCGTTTTGATTTATATATTGAAAATTTCTACGAATTACTACGAATTTCTACTAGTTTATGATGCTAAGCAAAAAATTTAATCATTTAATTAAGAAATGATTATCTAAGTATCTAAGTAAATATCTAAGAAATAAGAGAGGGCATTGCACATAGCGATCACCAAAATTTAAATTAAGGCCATACACTACTTTTGAATATTGAAAAATATGATGTGGTTGATCATTTTATAACTTTTTACAATCTTCTTATATACTTATATTACGCAATCCCAAATTTTGTCCGGCGTAAGGCTTTTTAAGTACAAGTCCAATTTTAATAAATTTAGTATGGTTTGATAGGTTTAGACCTGTAGATGTGCAAACTGGACTTTTTATTTCTTAAACATTTATATTTTTTAAGTTATAGCTTATTAAAGTTTGCATATAATTGCATATAATTGTTGTTGTAATGTTGTTTTTTCTTTTATTAATGGAGCAGCTGAGAACAACGTTATCAAACTCAGAGCAAAACTATTCGCTGCTCACATTTCGCTCTCTTATGTCTCTTCTTAATAGAGCGTCTTTTAACAACAAAATTAAAGTCAGACAAATATAAAGCTTTCCCAAGCCGCTCGCGCTGAACGCTCGCAACCAAGATACATACAAGTTTTTTTATTGCAATTTTCCGCTCACATTTCACTTAATTGTTATTATTATTATTCTTATATTATTCTTATTATTCTTAAATTATTCTTATTCTTATATTATCATTATTATTATTATAGTTGCTGGGGGCAGCAACGCGCACCGGTGGTCGCTAGTAAATGTTATTAGTTTAAAGCATTGTTACTCCGTTGTCGTCAACGACGTCTTCAAAGACAACATCTTCGGAGACTATTTTCGCCACTGGGTAGCTTTCCAATGTTAAAAAAGTGTGTAAAAAGCTCTAACAGCGTACATGTGAAGCTCTAGCAGCGTACGTGTGGCGGCAGAGGAAACTCTTTGCCGGCGAGCGACATAATTATAATTATGAGACCGTCTCGAACACCAAGTACGCATTCTCAGAGCGAATACTGACGCTCTGCAAGACAAGTCATTATATTGTCAGCACAAAATCTTCGAATATGTCTCATAAGAAATTTATTTTTAATGATGACTGCGGACGATCTGCAAAACTCGTGTACATAAACAACTGAGATATTCTCTCATCGAGAATTTGTTTTTGTAATGCTCCGATGTGCCGTTTTCTCTCTCTATCTCTCTCTCTCTCTATAGTTTGCGCTGTCTGAGTGTAAAAATTTCAATCATGAAGACAACATTCATGCACGAAGAGCGCATCGTTTTGTTTAAATGCGTCCGCTCTGCAAGACATGGATTGACGCCGTCACTGAAGACATTTCAGCAAAATGTCTTGCAAGTCGAAGTTGCCTTTTGTTTGAAATTGTCTTCGAGGACTGCTATGGAAATGGATCGATCCGTCTTGCAAGAAACTGACATGTCTCGAAGACGTCTTCGAAGACGGATCGATCCATTTCCTGCTGGGAATGCCCGACATTGCAGTAGAGTGTGAATGTTTATGTGTGCAAAGCTTTTAAATAAAGATTTAAATTTTAAAACAGTGGGGGTGGTTTCCCCTTAGCCTGCGGGCATCGTATGATTTGTGCTTTTGTACACGAAGTAGCAATCTTATGATTATTATTATATATGATTATTTATTATTTAAAAGATTTGCATCGAATCAAATATTTTAACAAGAAAAAAAAGTGGTGGTGGTGGTAAACTTTATTCATTTACAAATTTATTTTGATTTTTTTTTTGCGAACAATTTTGTTGAATTCATTGAAAAATACTTTGATTTGAAAATTTATTTAATAATGTAGAATTTAGCTCTGAAAGTACAAAATATGTATTATCAAAGAAATTTTTCTTATATAAATCTATCATTAAAATTAAAATTAAAATAATACAAAACAAAATAAGACATGTAAAGTTTTAATAAAAAATTGGAACAGAAATATATTCTTAATATATTAAAAAATGCTATTCATCACTTTTACCTTTTTATCTTTTCTATATTAAAATAGCGAAAAACAAACTTTATACTATACTAACAAAAATGAAAAGAAAACGTTATATTGACAATCCAATATTTCCTTGCACCAAATTTTTTGAGAGCTTTTAACAACTTCTTGTATCAGTGTAAATCTGTGGCCTCGGAAAGCCCTCTTTGTTGTTGCTTGAAGAGTGCGTTGATCACCACTGATTCGAAATTACTACAGCATCACCAAAGTAGCTATGGTAAATTTTATAGAACAATAGTAAAGCTGAAATTTTCCGTCACATGATATAAATAAAAAAAAAAAAAAAATAAGGGCGTCTTAAGGCCTTTCAGGGAACCCCTTAAACTCACCTGAATGCTACAAATGGATGACTTCGACCTGGACTGAGACAACAGTGAGGACAAAGATTGAGACATACCTAAAATAATATTTGGGACAAGATTGGTAAAAGCATAATGACAAGAAATGGGACAAAGAATAGAACAAGGATTTGAACACAATAAGAACAAAATTTAGGACAAAGATTAAGAAAGAAAAAGGGAGCAGGATGAGGAAAGGATTTGAACACGGATAATCAGGAATGTGGACATGGTCAGAGTTTGGACAGAACTATTATTAAAACAAATATAAGAATAAGGATAAGAATGAAGATAAGTTTTGGAGTAAATGAAAGGAAAGGGACAAGAACAAGGACAAGGATAAATATACACTGTGCGTCAAAATCTACGATTAAAAAAAAATAAATAAATAAATAACTGGCCATTTCAGCCCTTGAAATGACTTTGACCTAGCTTCTTATGATCAAATGTGTTGTGTACAGAGAGATCCGAGAACCGGATCTACAGGTTTTAACGCCGACTCCGAACGGCGATGAACGGAATTTTCTTGTTAACAAGAAGCTATACATGGCATTTTGATTTCTCTCTGAGGTTTGCCATTGTCTGCAGAGAGGTGGCGGCCGTACTGAAAAATTATTTTAATTCAAATAATTTTCTGTCGCTGCTGGGGTTCGAACCCGGGTCTCCAGGTTCGTTGACATAAAGGCCACGCACTTTAAGCAACTACGCCATGGATACCACCGTTTATACGATGTTTATACGATTACAACAAAAAAAAGCGGATCTAACGAAATTGAGAACTTCCTCCTTTTGAAGTTATGGTGGATAATTCCACCATAATTTTAAAAATGGTGGATTATTTAAAAGTACATCTTTTGTTGAAAGACCCTATAAATACATATTTACAAATATACAAGTGTAATGCTGATAATTGTAAAAACTGTGAATGCATAGATATAAATTCTTATTTTCCTTATAATTTTTTCATGTTTTAGTAAGTTTCTATATTACTTATTGCTGTGTTGTTTGTATAAAATGCAACATTTCAATTTTTTTTGTCATGGCTTCACTACAATTTTAATATCATCACAAAATACACATGTCTATGTTTAAGATATATTCTAGCAACCAGCCTTAAAATCTGATTTTAATTAATCCTTCTTTGTCAGAAGGACTTATATGTGATAAATACCCCTCTACCAAAACACCACAGAATTGTTTTGAGAGCACAAAGTTATTATATTTATGATTCTTGCTTCTAAATTTTCTTAGAACAGTTTTCTGATTTAAGGCATTAATGATAGCATCAGTAACTATATCAAGACACTTAAGTCATAAAAACTCAAATACTTAAGACCCAATTCTTCAGGTGGTGCACACTCGATATTTCTTTATACGTGCACAATTGGATTGCATCCAACCATTACCACTGCCAATGAATGCGTTTTCCTATTCTTTCCTTTCAATAACATGAAAGTCTTTAAAAAACTTTAAATTTCAATCTCAACTCAAGAATCTGATGAAAGCAATAATAGCTGAATTGAAGAAAATTGGCAAATCCTGTGCTTCAATGTCAATTGCAAGCATATCGAAATCCTTAAAGCACACAAACAGATAGTAATATAGACCTAAGGACAAACCAGCAATCGTAGCCATGAGTTGGATGAGGGAAGAAAGTAGAAAGTAGAAAGAAATAGTTCGGTGTACAAACCAATCAACAGACAGTCAAGCAGACCTTTTAATGTTTATAGTTGTTTACAGCCAAACAAAAATAAACATACATAGAGAGCATTACTACAACAAAAATACTTAAGGAGCAGGAGCCAGATTTCACTCAAATGTTTGACAACGTAGTCTTAACACATCTTTGGCATCCTTTGCCAAGCATAGACTATCGAGTGGAGCTGTGCAAGTGCATGATGCAAAGTGACCCTGTTCGGAAAAAATGCGATGATGCTGATTAAAAATGGTTTACACCAAAAATGTAATCAATGGTTATGGAAATAGTATTAAATATGAACTAAGCTTTTTGTACGTTAAAAACTTATTATTTTTTAGCAGAATTTAATAAATGTAGAACTATGGACATTTGTTAACTAAAATGATTTGTGTGAAAAATACCGTATAAAGAAAACGTATAAAGACAGGTCCTCCGCAGTTTATCATGTCTCCGCGATACACAAAGAATCTCTTTACGCTTGAGCAAAGTTTCGAGATATTGCAAACTTGCTTCCAAGGTGGATGCATTGTTTTCAAAATAGTGCGAAATTTAAAATGAAACTACAATCAAGATAATGCACCAACCGCGTCTTGTATACGTAATTTTGTGAAGAAAGTTTGAGAAACTGGCATATTAATTGACAACACAAGCTATCCTCGTGATTGTCCGGTCTGCTCAACTGAAAACATTGCTACTGAAACTACAGTATTCAAAAAGATCCAATGTATTTTAAGCGTGTGATTGTTTGGTGTAGTTTTTAGAGTGACGGCATTATTGGAGTAATATCTATATCATATCTAAATATCTACATATCTATATCATATCCAGGGGCGGTTCCAGGAAAATAGTTCGGGGGGGGTTTCAAAAATATTTATGTACGTTATATATATAGTATACACATATTATATTTATTAAATAAGTCATCAGTAAATCAAATTGTACATGTTTTAGATTGTAAAATGATATTAATTTTTCTTGCCTTTTTCGACACAATATCGATTACATTTTCGCACGTTACTTCCACGTCACGATGCATGTTCAACAACGCCAAACCGTTCAATCGTTCTTCACTTGTCTCAACGCTCTAAGAGCGCTCTCTGCCCATAGCTGCTCATGAGCTTCACTTAAGTTCGTTAAATTTCTCTCTCATTCTGCTCCATGGCCAGATTATCATTCATGCCGTCTTCATTTAATTTCATTCGTTTGCGAATATAGTGCATTCAATATAATCTTCTAAAAACGCCTTTTCTGCATCCATTTTTTGAAGACCGAACCACGAGCGATGTGGACACAATTAGAATTTTGAACGAATGTTGAATTGAAAAAACTTTAGTACACATTGTCAAACAACGAGCAAGAGCTAACCCGTGACGGACGTGCTCGCAAAAATTTTTGTGAGCGTTCAATCAAGAATTACAATTCAACAGTCAAGTGTACATACTATGACTCAAGCTCAGATTCTCTCTCAACTGACATTCATGAGCGATAATGTGTACCGTACTTAAAGCCGCTTTACATTGTCCTACAGTGTGTTACGACTAGGCTTGTGCTAAACAGTTTGATTGAATGAAACTTATATGCAGCATATTGTAACATGTCCGCGGAACTATTTAGCTCCGCAGTTCCATTTGATTGAATGAAACTCATGCAACTCATATGCAGCAGATTGTAACATGTTTGCGGAACTATTTAGTTCCGCAGTTCCATTCGATTGAATGAAAGCATGTTCAAAACGAAATAAATACAGCATTGCGCGCAACAAGAACGTCGAAATGTCATCTTACCATCACACATCAGTTGTTTCGTTCGTTCGCAAACATATCTTTGCACTTATATGCGTGTAAGCCATAATATGTGTAAAAGAGAAGTCGGTTCATATTGATTTATAGAAAAAAATTCATTGCAACCGGAACTGTTTGAACATGCTAAAAATGAATGGAAGGAACGATTGGAATTATGTCCGACTGTGAACATAGTTCCAGGAACTATACATGTTCGGAACGACCCATCTGTAGTTACGACATGTCAAAATTTTCATGTATGATAGAATGTAGAATGGTGTAAACAACGAAAAGCAAAGTGTGTTCGAACCTGTTTTGATTTTTTTGACATGTCGTTCTACATTTTAATTTTTAGGTTTGTTTCTAATCTCATCACACATTCTATTTGACCAGAGATGAATTTTATAAGATTTCTTCGAATTTAATTTAGTGGAAATCACCAAGCTGCAAGTTACATTTCATCAAATGTTTAAAAGCAAGCAAAATAATGACTGCTTCTATTTTTAATGCACAATTGGCCCTTATAATGCTTACAATAGCTGCTATGTCCCGATTCATTTTAAGAATTTTCAATTTTTAAATTTTTATTGAATGAAAGTGCAATGTGACTCTGTGAGATAGTCTAAAAGAGAAAACTTAATTTGTTTATACAAAAATTAAAAATGAAAGTGTGATGAAATTCAGTTATACTTTCTATCCCACATGTCGTAACACACAGTAGGACAATGTAAAGCGGCTTTTAACGGTTAACAGATGCAGAGACTGAGCATGGTCGTTGTGTTATGAAACTATTTGTTAAATATCAGAATAAATTCGAATTATCTAATATGTTCACAACAAAAGTGAATTTAAGAATTTAATAAAATAAATAAAAAGCACACACAATTATTTACTGTCGGGAAAAAAGCCGAAGATCAAAAAACCCGACATTTATTTAAATCTTTCTTTCCTCTTTGAAAGCCTTTTTGCACCTGATTGACCGCCTGTCGTCGACATAGTCTCCGAAGTCTGTCAATCATAATGCGACAAAACTACAATAAAACTTATTTATGATACAAATACAAATTACAATAAATGAGTTTTATACATAATATATAAAAACGTTGGTGCGTTTGTATGTAAGAGCATCAAGGCTGAACCACTGAAGCTATCCACCTTTCACTCCATATTCATTCCATATGATTTTATGATGCTCAGGATTATTTTTTTGTGTTAAATGCCCCAAGGTGACTGGGGTGGAGATAATTATAATAATAAAAGTAATTTCTCTGTTTATTTGACCCGAAAACAAATCTAAAGGGCATACTTAATTTTGACCACGCTCCCTCCGCCTCTTTTGACCTCTTTTTACCACGATTAATTTTAACCTACATAAAAATGAATAAAAACAACAAGAACCAGAATTTTTCTCCATTACTGCATAAAAAGGAATTTTATTTCTAAACTTCCGATACTATCGAAACTGTGGGTTTTTTATATTTAAACTGTGCTGTGTTTGCATATATTTGATCCGAAAAATGCGGTGTTTTTGTAAATTCACGTTACGGTTGTATGTATGACTGTTTACAGCTACAGGCGTGATATCGCAAAAAACAAACAAAAACTGGAACAGAACTCAGTGTTTTAGCAATACGTGTAGAAACAGCTACAAACGTTTATAGCATAGGGGTGTGAATATTTAAAGTAAATTATAAAAACTCCATGTTTTTCTTTTTGGTACCCTTAGCCCACATAATAAACATCAGTACATCACATTTAAATACAGGTTCTTTTAGAATTTCGGGGGGAGGGGGGAAGGGGGTTTGAACCCCCCAAAACAAAACGAGTGACCCTTACAGTAGTCGCATATGATATGTCACATCTGACACCTCACCTTGGTAATAAAAAACAAAAACTAAATGGCCGTTTCAGCCCTTGAAAGGACTTTGACCGAGTTTCTTATGATCATTTGTGTTGAGTTTTTTGCGAAATATTTGAACACAAATGATCGAGATCTAGACCTACAAACTTTATGCCGACTCCGAACAGCTTATGTTCTCAAGAAGCTTTTTATGGCAGTTTTTACTCTCTGAGGTTTGCCATTGTCTGCCTTGGTAATAACCCTGGTTAGAAAAACATTTATAGTGATTTAAATAATCTGAAAAATTTTTTTCTGCTTTTTTCTGCTCTGGATAATCTGCTCTGGATTTACCCATCTCTGCAGATCATAAAATTATTATAATCAAATAAGATTTATATATATACTAGCATACCAGTTCCCGTTGCTTGGGAGTATAAATATGATATGACAACATATTTTAAATAAAGACTCAAGAATCAAATATGTATGTTTAATTCATTTTATTTTATTTGAGAATATATCTTATTGAAATGAAAAGAGTTTCACACTAGTAAAATCAAAATAAATATGATATATTGGACTTATGGCAACACTGCGGCAGAAATTAACTTAGTGCAACTATCCACTCAAGATGGCAGCGCGGTGAGTTGTAGACTTTCTGTTATTTTGTACTGCATATACATACAATGGCAGCATGGATTAAAATGCATAAATTCTTAAATAATTAAATAAAAACTTTTACCAAAAACGTAGTACCCAGTAGCTGGGTCGCTTCTTATAGCAATTGAATAGTGAAAGAATTATTAAAATCGGTTCAGCGGCTACCCCGTGATTGAACGATAAAAATCCAGGACCTTTTTGTATAATAGTATAAATTACCCTTACAAATATTTCCCCATATACACCATATGCGCGCACCTGTATTTTTTCACACCTGTATTGTTGATAAGTTCACTAAAATGCCTATAATTCATAAACCAATACACATGCAAAGACCATTTATACAAAAAAACCTTCGTATTGACGTCACCTTTCATGGGAAACTAGAAACAAAATCGGTTCACACATTACAGAGAACATCAATTTCATAAACAATGCAACTTATTTTTATATATATAGATTTAAAATAATAACCGTGTATGCTAAAAACAGCTGTTTGGTCTTGTTATCTTTTACTTTGGACGTTGGAAAAAATAAGGTTATTATTTTTCTTTTACATGAAGGCTACACAGTTTTGTGTCTAAACTAAATGCGCTGTAGTTAAATAAAATTGAATTGAAATTGTGGCTTCGTTCAGTTTACTGTGACCTAAAACAGATATCAACGTGGTTTGTGTTTATAACACATGTTTGTGGTTTGTGTAGCAGCTATTCGAGCCTAAAAGGCACTGTGTGAACAATGTTGGAAGCTCTGCAATTAATTGTGTGATAAATTAAATGCTTTCAAGACTTCCTGTTACGGATATCCGTCGCATTTCACGACATTGCTCCCACATGCTGGAAACCGATCGGTAAGATATTACATATCAAAAAAAATATAAATGATTTGTATTCATATTTCGATGAAAAATGAAAAGAAAATTAAAATGATTTTAAATACAGGTTGCAACCCTATTCTGCTTAGTAAACTACGGAGTCAAGCGTTCTCATTCAAGTTCAGCAAACTAAACGAAGATTGAGAAACTCAACGAAAGGAAAGCTTATACAAAGCTTATACAAGATTCCATTACTATGTTTCCATGGCGAGTTAACTCGGGGTTAGGGTTTTCGTCGAGTTAAGAAAATGGTGTCGCTAACTCGATAGTGTTTCCATGCACAGCATCGAGTTGAGTCGGACTTGTCAATTTCATTTGCATTTTTGTTATTGTTTTACTAGCGAAATAGATACTAAATGGCAGCATTCACTTTGACAGATAGAACCCAGTTAAATCTTACAAGTTTCGTGGAGTTTCGTGGATTTAACGAAACTCAACTCAAATCGCGTTTCAATAGCGAGTTAACCCCGAGTAAACCCCGAGTTAACTCGCCATGGAAACATAGCACATGATACAATTACAAGGTAGGCTCATATTGGAGAACAGGGTGTGCTAGTTGTCAAAATCAGCTGGTAATTTCGAGTTTTTCTAATTGTTGTTATTTCTTTTGTCGTTCGACGTTTGTAGCTCCTATAGCTTTGTTGTTGCAAAATTTCACAATTGAGAAGCCATTTCAAAATGAGCCTACCTTGTAACTGTATCATGGGCCGACTCTAAGAATGATAGAAACAATATTACGTATTCTGCAAATGAGAGAGAGAGAGAGCATGACTTCATCCAGCGCTATCGTCAGACTTTGGAATAATTTTACTTTGGGGCCCACGCCTTAATATTTTTTCTTATTTTTATAATATCTGTGGCGTTTTATAAGGTACGGCCCATAACAATAGGAAATACCACTTTTTGTTTTTAATTTTATAACAAAAAGTTTTCAGTGTATTTATTTAAAACTTCTTACATGCAGAAAACTTTGTTGTTATGTCCCTGTTACAGACGCCATGTTTTATATTTTATTTGTTCTTTGGTTTTCCTTAATTGTTGTTGTTTTTAGAATACTTTATTTGCTTCATACAAACTAACGGCCCATAACTATAGGAAATTGCATTAAAACAATAAAAAAAAACATGAAATAGGAAAGGTTTCAAAAGAGTTTTTTTATACATTGGAAGATGCGTTCGGGCATTGAATTGACAAGTTTTTTGATTAACTCTTGGTCTAATTTCTCCCACTCTCTTAAAATTGAAGTTTTAAGCTCGTTAACGGTATCGTATTGTTTATTGTTGGCGTACACGTGTCTGGTTAGGATGCCCCAGAGGTTTTCGATAGGGTTTAGGTCGGGGGAGCAGGGTGGCCATTCGAGATAAACAATTTTTTTGCGACGAAACCAATCAAGAGTTTGCTTGCTGACATGGATAGAAGCATTGTCCTGCTGAAAAATCCATTCCTTTTGATGGTGTTCTCTCAAGAATGAAACCAAACTGCATTGGAGCACATTTATATAATCAACACTTTTCATTTTTGATGACACCAGCTGCAGTTCGAGAGTACCATCAATGCAAAAAGCTCCCCAAACCATCATGGAGCCACCACCGAAGTTACTTTTAGAAAAATATTTTGGCTCCTTTCTAAGGTCTCTCCAATAATGCTGAAAACCGTCAGGACCATCTAAGTTCCACTTCTTTTCGTCAGAAAAAATGACCTGTAAGTCAACATATGATAGCTATATGTTGTTTTTGTAAAAAAGAGAAAGCTTACTTGAGAGCAGTCAGTATTCATATTATTTCTGGCGAAGCGGAGTCGACGTTCTTTATGGTTTATAGTTAAACGGGGCGCAGGCTTTAATTTCTGATGGATGAGATGCTTGGAGCTGCCAATCAATCGTTTAATCGTGTTTTTTGAGACCTTATTGTCCACAAACGCCCTTAATTGAGTAGAGGTCAAAGATGAGTTGCTCGCTTTTCGTAGGATAAGTTGCTCCTCGCGCTTCGTAAGCTTTTTTTTACGGCCACCGCGCTTTGTTTTCCCGTAGTTTTGTGTGTCAGCTAAAAAACTTTTGACGCCATGGAAGCTCCGATTAATTCTTTTCGCAATTGCTTGAATTGTGAGGCCTTCATCCTTTAAAGCAAGAATTTGACCTTGCTCCACTTGACTTAGGTACCTACCACGCGGCATTTTAACACAATATGAGCAAAATAACAAGAACACGTATTTTCTATTTTCACTTTTGTGTTAACATTTTAATTAAACCGGTTATTTATTATATTTCCTATAGTTATGGGCCGTTAGTTTGTATGAAGCAAATAAAGTATTCTAAAAACAACAACAATTAAGGAAAACCAAAGAACAAATAAAATATAAAACATGGCGTCTGTAACAGGGACATAACAACAAAGTTTTCTGCATGTAAGAAGTTTTAAATAAATACACTGAAAACTTTTTGTTATAAAATTAAAACAAAAAGTGGTATTTCCTATTGTTATGGGCCGTACCTTAGTAACATCTTGTAAAAATCATGTTTCGAGAAATCTTGCTTCAAAGTTTCAATCGCCATGTAAGTAAGTTATATGAAAGTATGTTTCGTTTTTGGACCATAACTTTGGCTACGGCCATGCTAGAAACTCCAGATTTTGTGTGGTTATAGTACTATATGCGTAGAATACAATTACATCAATAACTCAAATCTGCATTAAGCCCACTTAAGATGTTATTATAAAATGCCAAAGGTATGTTTATGAATCTTCTCAACCTATTGGTACAATAAAATTTTGTCAAGTCTCGAATGTTTTAGGAGTTATAAATTGTGAAAGTCTAAAAAATTTATATTTTTTCGTAGTCGAAAATATCCATATTTTAATACAGAAGAGTAGTTTTTTCACTTTACTTTTCCCCAAGAATTTATTTTCAATTTCGTCAATTTTCCAAAGCGATAGCATATTTGCATTCGTTTTATTAAGCAGGAGCGCTGCACTCAATTGAGAAAGAGAGCGGGAGATAACGGGACTGCGAAACGCGTAATTTTGTTTCAATCATTCTTGCGACGACTCCATATAATGTCGAACAAGTTCGTAATTTTGTTCTCTTGCTTTTATTTGTTTACGCATAACTTGCGAGAGACTTTAAGAAGACAAAGTAGAGTAGCAACATTTTTAAAGAAAAAACTTCCAAACCCCTTTCATCTTGGATCCAAAAAGTTATCCATATCAGGTTTCGCAAACATTGCTTCAAAAAAATAAATAACTTCTGTTGAAAAACAAAACAGATTGGTTGAGTTCCAAAACGTATTTATACAAAGCATCAGTGTGGTTTTTCTTCGAATTTTTGCTTGGTAGATTCACTTAAACTGCGCAACTGGATTGTTATTTCCAGTAGTTTTGGTGAATCAACTAAGCATCAATTCAAAGAAAACTCACACTGATGCTTTGTATAAACACGTTTTGGAAGTCAGCCATTGTCCCAGACTTAGGGTTTAAGTTGCTTGTGATGAGGCGAGTTTAAAATTGTATAGTTAGGGATGGGAAAAATCGGACATACCGAGTTGTGTTCATTGTCATTTTGTACTGGGATAGCCATATACATATATAGTACAGTAGTGCTGCTTGCTTTACTCACACCACACGCTGCCAGTCCACAATCACTGGAGACAGCAACGCATCGATTACGTTATGTAATCAATTTTATGTCACGTTCTTACAACAAAATGAAATCATTTCATTTCCTTTAATGTTTTTCTTTTTCTTTTATAATATTATTTCTGTTACGCTTCTTCATGCTTTTCATGACAAGAACTCGAAATGTGAGTGAGTGCAACACTGCAGTTCGTTGTTGAGAAAGTTGGGTTTTATGATTTGATACTTTTTGTTTGATTGTATCTTCTAGTACTTTTATCATCACGTTTGATATTTTTTTTTTTTTTTTGTTTTTGAAAACTTATCTGCTTATGAGAATGTTTTAAGGTAAGGTAATAAGGCAATCTAGGTTTATAGATGAGCATTTAAATATATGGACGACGCCTCTGTCCATTTTGAACACATTTTGGAAGTACAGTGGAGCTATAATTTTGGCGCCCCTACATTTATAAACATAATTTTCAAAGAAATTATCGAAAAAAAATTCAAATATATTTTTAAGTAATTTCAAACATATTTTGTATTAAATCACTTAAAATAAATGGAGTTAAATATGTGATTAATTTTTAAAATATATTAAGCTTAACATAAATCACAGAAACATATTTTTGAAGAACATACCAATTTAAAACTTAAAATTCATTGATTACAAAACAAACCTTAAAAATGAGAACATAAAATATGTGTTGGAATCATAATACACTAACAAGGTAGGTCGGATATGGAGAGATTTTAAAAAGTACCCTTTAGTTTTTGTATTTTCTTTTGTGCATTTTTCACAATACCTACAATTCCGTCAAAAATAGTTCAAACAAAAACATTTGAACACACACACAGAGTTGCTAAAAAAACTACTATTCTGATTTTGTTTTAATACTTAATTTTTCATGGTATTATTACTACTTTATATCGTTTTTATATATATAAAATACAAAGTCTCAACATATCCACCTTACTGATAGAATAAATATTTAAAATAAAGTCAAATGAGCAAAAAATCTTTTATACAGATCCAATAGTTAAATCAATTAAATATGTTTGTGTTTATGAAAGTTATTGTATTATAATTAGATTCGTTCATAAATGTAATCACTAAAAATTACCAAAACTTATATGCGCAGTATTGGGAAATGGGACGTGGTACCATAGCTGCTAAATTGCGATTAGGAATAGTAATCAATTAGATTATTTTTAAAAAGAATTGTAATGATTATATAATCGTTGAGGGAGAAGTCTATGATTAGTAATCGATTACGATTACAAAGATTCAAAAAATAATAACGGTTACTTGATATTACGCAAAATAATCAAAAAGAATCAAAAGTAATCAAAAAAATAATTCGATTACTTTAAGAGATTATTTTTGATTATTTTAAGAATATCAGTCTAAAGTACGGAATCGTAATCATGTGATTACGATTACAAACAGAAAAGAATCGTACTTAATCAATTATTTGACCTTTTTAAAAAAAAAATAATTGAATTACTAATGATTACTCTTATTTATCATTATTTAACATCTATGCGTGGTACCTTTCATGGAATTATCATTCTAATAATGTACTTTGTTAGCAATATGGAAGGTCACATCTGAAAATAAATTTACATATAGTCAACCAAAAGTATGGATTAGTGGTTAGATTAGTTATGGAAAAAATGAGGGTCAATAATTTTTCTTAATTTAACTTCCGAAAAAACGAATCTGAAAGAAATTTATTGATATCTATTAGAGTCTTGGCTTCGGGCTTGTTATAACTTTATTGATTTATATATAATTTTTTTTTTAAATACAAAAGCTTGCTTTAATATATTAAACATTTAAACATTTTTTACCTGCGTCAAAAGCTTTCTATTCAATTATGGAGTGCAAATTGACGTCCAAAACATTGGACGTGTTTTCTCGTTGTGCGCTTGATTAAACGGTTTTGCAGCTTATTAAAATAACATAAAATAGAATTACAAAATCTGCAACAACATATATATATCTATATGAACATTAACATTAAATATTGGCTAATATGAAAATTATAATGCAAATAAACATTAAATGAACATAAAATAAACTGTGATAAAAATATCATTGTATTTGCAAAAATAAAACAAAGTTAAATCACTCAAAATTATATAGGCGCGCGGACGCAGTTAAAAGAAAATAAATAAATAAAACTGAAGTCTGCACGAAAACCACAAATACTGATAATAACAAGGCACAGGTTCTGCTGATAAATAGCAACACTCTTAAAACCAACGGGCTTACCATTCGCGCTCACACTGATTGTGTCTCTTAGCAATCTTGTCTCTTATTCGTCTTAACACGATGTCAAGCACACCAAATTCCGTGAGTACAAGATCAAAAGCAACAATATCAAACAAGAAATTGGAGCAAAACTCCTTGCAAACTCCTACACTCCCTTGCTTGCCGGCAATCGGTGTTGGTGGTAAGACTGTTACACTACAAAATTTGGAAGACCGATTAGACAAACAGAACAGTTTCTTAACTGAGGTAATCAGAAGCGAACTAAGTAAATTTCGAGAAGAAATTAACTTTAAAATAGAAAAGGAAATGCAAAAATGCAGAGATGAATTTAATTCAAAAATTGAGACTATAGAAAATTGCTGGACAGAGAAGCTAGAACTGGCCAACAAATCCATCGCCACTATTGCAGAGCGAGTAGAACAGCTAGAAGTAAATCCACAAGAAACGGCTGCACTGAAAGAGCAAATAGATATACTTCACAACCAGATCGACACTTTAGAACGAAACGAGGCAGCATCAGATGCTGTATTGTACGGAGTACCAGAGTTTAATGAGGAGAATCTAAGTCAAGTTTATGAACAACTATGTTCAATCATCGATTGCCACCCACCGCCACTTAAACGAATCTTCCGTGCTAAGAGTAGGGTGCAACAACGTAATAACTCCACATTCTCACCGTCACCAATTGTTTTAAAATTTTTTGACTCATATGAGAAAGATGCAGTTTTGAGAGCAGCAGCATCGCACCATAAAAGAAGCCGCAGACACCCAGTAAGTACATTCATGCATGCCGCATTGAAAACGTATGAATGCGTCTGATGCTCTGCATGCATGCCATCATAAAGGCATGCTCATTTCCTTTTTCCATGGCGATGTCATACAAGAGCATGTGTACTGTGCACCCGCACATTTACTAATACTGCATGCATGAGGAATTAGTAATACTGTATGCATTCGTTAATACTAATTCTGTATGCATACAATATCATTAATACTGTATGCATGCGTCAATACTGATACCGTATGCATGCGTAAATACTAATGCCGTATGCATGCAATATTATTAATGATGTATGCATTCCTTATTATTAATACAGTATGGATGCGGTAGTACTAACAATACATGCATGTATTTTCATGCATATGGTATGCATGCATTACCACTAATACTGTATGTTTATATTCTAAAAAATTTACCCATTAAAAAGACAAAAACATAGATATGTTTTATTTTTATACCGTACAGTTTTCTGCTTATATTTAGCTAATAACCGGTAAAAATGGCGCTTACTCACCCCAGCAATTTTGTTGCTCATTTTATTTAATTTGTTTCCCACTGATATATTAAATTTAATAACTTTATTTATTAAATTTAATAACTTTACTATACTGATTTATTTTTTTATCCGCACTCCTTAAAGTTTTAACGCACAATGGGAGGTCATCTGCTTTAAGCAATACTTTAAGCATGCAGGGTTCATGCTTTAGCACAGATATAGCATGCATATTTCCGAATGTATACTGTATGTTTACTGTATTCATACAAAATGTGTTCAAACAAAATTTATCGGAATTTGATAAACTTTTTTTACTACGCATGCTCGGCACATTCGTTAGTACTAATACAGCATGCGTGTTTTAGTATGCATGCTACTGTATATAAACAACAGGCATACTCTTAGCATAAAATAACTGTAAAACAAGAATTTCAGCTATTCTGATGAATCTTTGTTTTTTTTATGACAATGCAAGCCTTGTCCATACTTCTGCATGCATACAGTATGCATATTTCGTGTATGCATGCTACTCTGGACTTACTGGGCAATTTTGCCTTCAAGACCTAGGAATCTCTTCTGATGCAAAATTTTACTTAAATGAGAGCTTAACCAAAAGAAACAGAACTCTTCTTCAGCGAGCAGTTAACTTGAAAAAAAAAAAATCAGCTCTTTGCAGCATTCACTAGGCGCGGAAATGTATTTGTAAAAATATTTCAAAATGGACCGAATATTCCACTCAACAGCTCTGAGCAACTTAATGCCGTCGTGTTCTCGCATCTACCCGAGTTTCTGGATGAGAGTACTTCAGGGTTGCCATCAGCTCTGAACTCGAGCGTATAATTTTATTTCTTTGTTTGAACTTAATTCTTTATTTTATTATTATATTATTATCATATTTTTATTATATCTTTTTCAAATTTTTATTATTAACTTCCAACCAAGCTCTTCGCTAAGCATTACTGTGTTCAAGCATATGTTATTTTTTTGTTTACATCATTACCTGCCTATTCTTGGCGATAATAATATTTTTTGGTTTTGTTTCTATTCCTGTTACTACTTATTCATTTATTCAATGCCTTCGTGGCCCTAGCAGATAACTCGAGAAATTCCATGGTTGGTAACGCAAATAATAGCTTATTTACAATGCTTCGTATACTAAGTGCACGTCAAAATGGACTTAAAATCTGCCATCTTAATGCGCAAAGCCTCAATCCTAAGATTGATGAATTTAGGCACCTATTTGTTAACTCAGGTGTGGATATTATCAGCATATCAGAGACTTGGTTTCACCCTGATACACCAGATGGAATTCTTAACTTGGATGGTTTTAATGTTTTTCGATCGGACAGAGTTGGGCGCTTGGGCGGAGGTTCTGCAATATATACCAAAAACAATATTAAAAGCAAATTAGTCTGCAAAAACGATCCAGAATGTCCACTTGAATATGTCATAATTGAAATCTCAACCGATACTCGAAAGCTTCTTCTCTGCTCTCTATATAGACCAAACAAATCTGTAAACCTTGGTCCACTATTTTCGGTTCTTGAGCAATTCTCTTGCTCTACCCCTGATGTCCTGATTTGTGGAGATATAAATTGCAATCTTTTGAACAATACCGAATCGAAGCCATTACTTGACTACATGATATCCTTAAATTTGAACCCAATCAACATATCTTGCCCCACTCACTTTACTAATCAATCCAATAGCCTAATAGATCTTTTCTTTGCTAGCAGTATTGAGAGGGTACTCTTATACGATCAACTAGCTGCACCTTGCTTTTCAAAGCATGATCTGCTTTTCGTGACATACGATTTTACAAGCTGCAATGAAAATAGCATAATACAATTTAGGGATTTTAAAAATATCAACCTTGCAGCACTTCAACAAGATTTATTGCGAGTTAATTGGGATCTTATATACTATATGACCTCGGTTAATGAACAAGTATTATACTTTCATGAGCAACTTAATAATTTATTTAATAAACATGTACATTTAAAAACAAAAATCATTAAACCAAGATCTCCTCCGTGGTTAAAACCGCACATTCGATTGCTTATGCAAAAACGTGATGAAGCCTATAAAGCTTGGAAAAAATTTAAAATCACTGAATATTACAAAATATACTGCCGCTTCCGCAATCAAGTTACAACAAAAATTAGAGCTGAGAAAGCTGTATTCTATAAAAATAGGTTGGAACAACCAAACTTGTCAGGTAAATGCTTGTGGAGCAAAATACGCCAGATTGGAATTGGTAAAGAATCGCCAAGTATACCCAAAGATATAGACTGTGACCAAATTAATTCAAACTTTGTTGCGCCTTTAGCTTCTTCTTTGGATGACTCAATTAACACTTCTTTCGAACAACTACAGTTCGATGAAGACAGATCGGTGTTTCAATTTGTGTGCCTTAGAGATGAAGACGTTGCACGCGCAGTTTCAGACATTAAGTCGAATGCCACAGGAATAGACGGAATAAGTCCAAAATTTGTAAAATTAATATTACCATTCATACTATCCTACATTACCTACATCTTTAACTCCATAGTAACTTCTTCAACTTTTCCCGATGAATGGAAAAACATAAAGATAATACCAGTACCAAAAAAGCCCAATCCTAGTCAAACAGACTTTAGGCCCATTGCTATAATACCCTTTCTTTCCAAAGTCTTTGAAAAATCTATTTTGCCTCAAATCCTTCGCCATCTCACGAGCCAAAATCTTTTAAGCTCCCACCAATCAGGCTTTCGTGCCAAAAGAAGCTGTACTACTGCCCTTCTATTGGTAGTAGAAAAGCTCCGGAAAGCTATGGACGAATCAAAGCTCTCATTTTTAACACTTTTAGACTTTTCGAAAGCTTTTGACACTGTCGATCATTTAACTCTGCGCACCAAACTTAAGCAGAACTTCAAATTCTCTCTACAATCGTGCAATCTCGTACACTCTTATCTAACTGGAAGGCACCAGTGCGTGATAGCGAATAACAGATCTTCTACATTTCTTCGAGTTCATAACGGCGTTCCCCAAGGTTCAATCCTAGGTCCAATTCTTTTCACCCTGTACGTAAACGATTTGCCTCTGATTTTAAAAAATTGCTCGCTCCATATGTATGCTGATGACGTACAACTTATAATAAGTAGCCCTCTGAGTGACATTGAGAACACAGCACAAATGCTAAATGATGATCTGAAATTGATACACAATTGGGCTCAGAAAAATAGTCTGTGTCTGAATTCCCTTAAATCAAAAGTATTAGTTATTTATAAAAAAACCCAGAATATTACTAATTTTCCAATTATTCGAATTGGCCCAAACAAAATCGACTATGTAGAAAAGGCAAAAAATCTAGGAATTATCTTCAATAGTACACTAACATGGTCGACTCATATAAACTCCGCAATTGGGAAAGTATACGGTGGCCTCCGTACTCTGTGGCTCACGCAATATTTTCTCCCAACTAAAACAAAATTAATGCTGGCCAAAACCCTCTTATTACCAACACTTTTATATGGGAGCGAAATCTTTAGCGATATGGACTATGACTCTAAAAAGAAACTGAACGTAGCCTACAACAATATAGCGCGCTTTATATATAACATTAAACGCGGCAGCCATATTTCTTCTTTCTCGAAAAATATAAGCGGCTGTACGTTAGATAATCTGCTAAAACTTCGCTCATTATGTTTTTTTCATAATATATTATACTCAGGACAGCCTGACTACCTTTTTAATACACTGCAATTTCTTCGCTCACGCAGAACATTAACGCTGGTGCAACCTAGATATACGTGTATAAATTCTATGCGCCAATTCTTTGTTTGCGTTACACGACTGTGGAACTATCTACCCTCTAACCTCAAAGGAATAAGAAGCAAAACCACATTCAAATTAGAACTCCATACTTACCTGAACACAGTATAATTGCCTTATAATTGTTTATAAATGTATAACTTTGATTTGTTTTTTTTTCTTTTTATAATTATAAATTTATTTCGTTACCACCTTTTTTTATTTTAATTCTTAAGCATTTCATGTAATTAATTTATATAAAGGCTTCCATAAACTATAAGATATTATATCTTACTATGGTAAGCAATCATAATGAATAAACAAATACAAATACAAATAATGACATAACAAATCACAATATATTACAATAAATTATTACAACAATATATTATTAAAAATTTTTATTTTTTTACGATTATTATGGAAATTGATCGATAGAAACATAGTTATCTATGAATTTTATTCGTTTAATGAAATTATAACTTACAAAGAAATGCACAGCAACCCATATTCAAATATGTATAAAAAAGTATTTTAAAAAAATACCGCACGAAACCCTGATATCGATTTTTCAAAACAGCTGACTGATAATTTACAATGAGAAGAATAACAAGTTTTTAAATTTTGAGAGCCTTCCTTCTTTCCGACCTACCTTATAATTGTATCATGTGTTGGAATGAATTTTTTTTTGCTTTTGTTTTATGTGTCACCCTGTGTTTCGTTATTACTACCGATTCATAAGGTGTCGTATTTTGTCTTATCGTTCTATTGTTTTATTTTTTTACGACTAAAGGCCTGACCAAAATAGACGAAACGAGACGATTGCAACTTGCCGAACGTTTGCAATCGTTATGTCCGCTTTGACATTTAACCCAAAATGAAACGAGCATAGAAACAAAGAACTAAGATATAAGGAAGTGATGTTATTGCCCAAAAGTGTGGTATTTTTCTTATTCGTGTTGGTTGACACAAATACATAAACATTCACAAAGGGCCGTATTCAGTTGCATCGAAAAAGAAGGCTCAAATTGTTTCTCATTAGAATAACATAAAATATTTTTTTGGGTTTTACGGTATTAATAAAATGTTTGATAATTAAAGACCAAATATATTAAAAGAAAATTGTATTGTGATACAGAATTATTTTACTCAGGGCCGTATTCGATAAGATCGTTAAAGAAGGTCCAAATGGTTTCTAATTGGAATCACATATACAATAGATTTTGAGTTAAATTTACTGATTTTGGAGCTAATTTAATTATATTATATAAAAATAATTAAATTATTACAAATTGAGGCTTTTTAAAAAGATGAGAATATAGTTTTGTTTTTATTATATTTCTACACCACCTATTTTGTTTTTTTTTTGTTTTTGGATATTTCATTGGGTAATAATAATATAATAATATAATATAATATAATATAATTTGAGATCCAAAATATGCGGAAATCTGAAAAAATTAAAAATAACAATTATATATCATAAACTTTGCTGAAGACAAAAGCGCCCCAAAAGTGTGTTAAATAGTGAAAAAATAATGCGCCCCTGAAGCAGTGATTACGTTTTGACAACTGTGGTCGCATCAAATTGGCGCGACTATTTTTTTTTTTTACTGAGAAGACTTGTGAACAGCTGACGATCGCTCAGAAATGTCAAAAAAACACACTCTGTCTCGCTCACTCAATTTACGAAATTGGCCACAGTTCACGTACACTGTATGTGTAGACAACACCACTTCCTTATATTTTAGTTCTTTGCATAGAAATAAAATATAAGGAAGTGGTGTTCTACTCACACATTCTATGCGTGTGTTGAAGAATTTTTCAAGCGAGATAGAGCATGATTTTTTGACATAAGCTCTTGCACATCAAAACAAAGAAAATGAGTGGTGAAAAAACATTAAAATATTAAATAATTAGCGATTGTCATCGATATAAATTGTATTAAAACGAACATAAATAAAATAAATAATTAAATAAGCATGCGTTGTGCCGTGAAAAGTTGTGAAAGTTCACAAAAAAACATAATAAGTAGGTTTCATTTCACAGGTAATCTTGCTTTATAGTTTGTTGATTTCCCGCCATTTGTGTGCATGAGTCATGTGCAAGAGCTTCTGTCAAAACACAAGTTCAGCTTCATGTGCGCATTCATTCGTTAGGGTGGCAAGCGATAGGGCCCTTATTTTTTTCGATTGAAGATAAGTTTTAATCAGGGACCGTAACTGTTATAAATTTTTTCAAATAAGTCGATAAATAATGGCTATTTTTACCGATTTTTTTGTTTTTTTTTTGTTATTATTTACTTTTATTTATTCGGTCAAAAATGTTTATTTTTCGGTTAAAAATAGAAGTTAAAATATCACTTATTTTTTCGGTCGAAAATAAATGTTAAAATATGACTTCTTTTTCCGGTCAAAAATATATATATGACAGTGATATTCCATATTCAATACTAGCTTACCCGGTACACGTTTTTTGCACCCGAAAATATGCTAATGCGCCGAATGGCTAGTCGTATTTTGCATAATTTTTTAAGTGTCTTTAGTTTTTTAAGAGACAATAAAAAAAGGAGTGTTTCCTTTAAACCGAAAAAATAAAAGTCTAATTTTAATTGTTATTTTTGACTGAAAAATATTTTATTTTATATTTTAATATTGAATACCTCATAAGTGGTGTGTAAGTACAATAAAAATTAAATAATAAAAATACGTCTGAACATCAAAATGTTTTCGCCTTTCTTTACGATATAACCTAATGCGGTCCTGTTTGAATGTTTATATGTTTGAATTAACTTCATTGTATTTGTAAAATACTTCATTTCTGGTCAACTTCACCGCTTCCTTATCTCTTAGTTCTTTGGAAACGAGTACCTTCAATCGTCTGAAACAAGAAGAAGACTGCTTTGCACAGCTGTTGTTGACGAGTTGAGACGCTAAAAGTTCGGTTGTTACGGAACAGAACGTCTCGTCGCAATGTTTCGTTCAGTTTCGATCAGTTACGTATGTGCATTTTGGGTTTTAACCATGAACCAACAAGACAAGATCAAGCAATCAGCAGTGCGAGAAAAAAGTATTTTTTCGTGCCACGTCATCGGTCACAAAAAAGCTTTATTGCATACGTTTTTCATGCAAAACATGTGAAAACTTAAATAAAAGTGTAAAATTATAAAATTAACAAGTTTAATTCTTGTGAAGTGTTTGAATACTTTGTTTGTTTATATTTTCATGCAGTAACGAAATTTAAAGTAATTTTTTATTTTTGCTGTTGCAATTATTGCACGTCGCTACAGTACACTTCATTTTTATAAAAAACACCAAAAATTACTGAATTATAAATACTAATAATTCTTTAAAACTTCAAGAAATAATTTTTCACATATAATCGCTACACGTAAACAAAACAATTTGTGACCGATGACGTCAGACCTACCAGCTTTGTTTTGTTTTCAATATGGCGGCTCTTTTCTTTGCGTGATCTTTATTTCTTGGTTCATGGGTTTTAACATTGTCTTCCATTTGTTCGAACTTACTCGTTATGTCTCGTTCTGTCTATTTTGGTCAGGCCTTAACGTATCGGCATTGCCATGCAAAACTGTGTTCTTTAATTTGTTCTTTATAATTTGCATTAAAGTTTCTGCAATAAACGCTGGAAACATGAATGAAAACAACAATAATTATTATAATGATTATAATCAGGTAAATTAAGGTGCATATTTGTTTGTAAACGACAACGCCGCCGTTTTTGTTTCTTTACTTTTCACAATCAGCTGATTAAGTGCAGAAATATGGCTAGTTTATGCAACTATTCGACATTATAAAAAACTGGTTTCGAATAGTACAACTTTAACAAAACCGGTTTTCGAATTATTCGACTAGAAAAAAACCGGATAAACCGGTTTTTTCAAATTACACAAGTTTTTGAATTTATATACTTACATATATTCTATTCTCTATTATTCTATTTAACAAAAATATTTTTTAATAAAATAAATAAAGGTACTTCTGCAGTACTACCCACTGAACCATAAGCGAGGGTTTTGCATAAGGTGATAGTTTTGCGAACGTTTTTGGGAAGAATTTTTTTTTTAATTTTTTATTTATTATTTTTTTGCTAAAAGTGCTTGCTATAGAAGATTGAATTCGTGAAAACTGTTCCCACAAATAAAACTGTACTTTTTTTTGAAATTTATAAAAACCATATTTAAAGTCGAAGAAGAATAATCATTTTAGTAAGTAAGAATGTCTCATAAATTAATCATTTAGAAGGTAATTGAATGTCTCAATTCATTAATGAATGTCTCATCTCATGAATTGAATTAAAAAATGAATTTATAAAAGTTTTTATGAATATTATGCAATAATAAAATTTATAATTCAAACAGGTTAATTTTTAACTCATTTCTGAACAGAACTAAAAAATCGTTTTTTAAAGGCAATTCAGTCTGGAGATTGATTCAAAAAGGGTGTATTTCCGAGTGCCGAAAAATAACTTTTCTTATAAATTCGAAAACGGTAGTTTTGATTCACTGGGTACAATTATGTTTCGAGTTTTTCTTTCAGTCTTTTTAACACATGTCTTATGACTTTTAATGATTGTCTCTATATTTGTTCTTAATGCTTTCAGATTTTTTTTGGGCATTTTGTGCAAGAAGCCTTGTTCAATTTCCCCTTTTTTTAAATATTTCCAGACTTCGGAGTTCATGACAACCTTTTGATTATTTAAAATTTTTTTGTAAAAAATAATGCATTATTAAATAAAACTCACGTTTAACTCACATTCAATACGCCACCCTCTTGTAAATACTGTTCAACAAAAGAAAGCAAAAAGAAATGACGAAAGTATATGTTTAAACGTCCTCAAATAAAGCAAAATGAAATAGAAGCCAGAGATAAGAAATGTTAGAAACGTTAGTGAAATGTAAAAACGTACGTAGAAAGAGAAAACAGAGTCGGTCAAATGAAATAAAAGAAGTGGTTTGAAGCATTTTTCAATTTAATATTCAAGATTTATATATTTCTTAACTATTCGAGCAGTCGAATAATTCGAGCCAAAAAAACCGGTTTTCGAATAATTCGAAAATTGCGATTTTTAAAAAAACCGGGTCGAAAAATAAAAAAAAAAAACCGAAACGTCGAATAATTCAAACCGGTTTTGCATACCCTAAATATGACATACAATGATTAAGGGTTGCTCACAAGTGTCTTTTTTTTGTCTAGCTTTGAAATATGACATAACACATAAGATACACCTTGTGAATTGCCTAAGTATAACATTTAAAAATCCTGTTTTTTTGTTTTTGGTGTGTGTTTAAGTTTTTGCATTTCTATGCATGTATGGTATGTATTGATATTAGTGTTGTCATTATCGGTTTCGGATTAGTCGAGAAACCGGGTTTTTATTGATTTTTTGGTTTCTTTCGGTTTCGGTTTTTTTTTAAAGTGTGTATTTCGAATAACTCGAAAAACCGGACTTTTCTGGTCTGGTTATTCGACATTTTCGAATACAGGTAGACCTCGCTTAACACGGGGGTTACGTTCCCGTATAATACCGTGTTAAACGAAACCGTGTTAAGTGAAACAAGAAACCAGTACAAAAAGTAGGGTTCCGTTCCAGGATATCAAAAAATACATCAAAAGCCGTTTTTTTTTACTCTTTATTAATTTTAATTGTAGTTATAACTTAAAAAATAAACAAAAATTGATTTTCAATCAAAAGTTTACTTGTTTGTATAGTTAAAAAAAATAACAAACTTAAAAAAATAAAGTAACTAAAGGAATTCAAAATTTATCAAAATACAATCATGCTATTCAAATCTGTTCTTCATCGCTGCTTATGGTCAATCGTGCGCGCTTTTGAGGTGCATCCATTTGGGGCTGTTTTTTAAAAAAATCTGTAACAATTATGTAACTCATTTCTTCTCGCTCTCTCTCACAACATTTCATATTATGACCTACGAGTCTTATATGAATTCATAATGTTTGTCGGTAAAAGAGGTCTGCTTCTACTCCAGCAAAATATGTTATACCATTTAGCAGTAGATGGCGTTCAAATTTCGACTTAGAACTAAAAAATATCAGTTAAAATATGAAGGTTTTTTTTTTAATACATGTACTTTAATGCACACACAACAAGTGCAAATATTTTTTGACTTAAAAAAAAAAAAAAAAAAAAAAATGTCCGGAACCGTGTTAGAACGAGGCCATTTAGCGTGTTAAACGAAAAATGATCACAAAACGTAAACCGTGTTAGAGCGAGGCCGTGTTATAAGAAGCACGTGTTAAGCGAGGTCTACCTGTACTTAAAATTCTTAACTTTTCCATTTTTTTTTGTTTTGTTAATTTCCAGCGCATAAAATTATTTACAAAATAAAAGTTTATTTATAGAAAAATCTTCGTGGTGGCAGCACTATTTTGTCTATTAAACACACCCACTAAAGTGCAACACTTAAACAGCTTTACTAACTATTTGCTCTACATCTACAATAAGTGAAAGGGTATTTTCTGTTTCAACTTCAATTAAAACAAAACAAAGAAATAGATTGTCACCAAAGCATTTAAATTGAATTTTATTCCTCAAATATTATTTTAAACGTGAAACGAAATGTTAACCAGTGTACTTATTGTTTTAATATTAATGGATTAATTTCTTTTTATTCTATGTTCCTTGCAAGTCCTTACTTTTTTCATGCATATATGGATTTAAATTACTATTTTTATTTTTGTCTAACTGTACTATTAAATACGCTTTATAAAATCTTTATTTAAATGGACTATATATATATACAAGAAAAATATTTACGATGCCTTTTATTTTCCTCTCAATATTTTATTAAATTTAAAAATATATTGTATTGAAAACCGGCTAACCGGTCTGAGCCGGTTATTTTTTTTTTTAAGTATTCGAAAATCCGGTTTTTAAAAATTTTCATTTTCGGGTTATTCGAGAAACCGGTTTTTACATATTGTCGAATATTTGACAACACTAATTGATATTCTTGTTTTTCTCCGCACTTGTATGTTTACGGAAAATAACATTTGAGTTCTGTAAACATTTGAAAGTTGCTTGCCTGTCCATTTTATTTGCAGCGCCTGGTTCAATAGAAAATTTATTGCGTAGCAAATTTAGGCGCTTGTGCTGACTACGTGATGTACATGGTCTTCAGGCGTTTGAAACAATTTTACGTTCGAATTATTTGAATTTCACGATCACAGTTTTCTGGTATATTATGAACAAGAGCAAAACAACTAACCCAATATCAGGTTTTGGTTGGTTGTTTTGCTTATTTTGGATTGACTTTTGTTTGTTAAAGCATTTTTTAGGCGCTTTTCAATAGAACGGCTTCTAAGGTTCGTTTAGTAGCCAGGCGAGTTTTTAATAGACAGCAGCATTGATTGAAAAGAACAAAAACAAAAAAAAAAAGGAAACACAACAAACAATTAACAAAAACCAGCCTTAGCTGCATATTCCAGTGAACTGTTTGCTATGTCATGCATTTAGAAATGTTATCAATAGTTTTTTTTGTTACCTTGTGGCATTTTATTGGCAATGGTAGTAGTTGTTTACTACAGATCAGGTTGGGTATTTGAAAATCATGCATCAAATTTAGAAATTTTTAACTTTTTGGATGGTTTTTTTTTTCTGTTTTTTTTTTCTTTTGAGGTCTGGACTATTGTTAGTCATTTTAGTGTTTCATTATTTATTAATTTTTCAGCACTATATAAAATATTTCAAACAGTTCTTTAACAGATTTTGTTCAAAGTAGGGTCTGAGATTCTTATAAATGTTACGATGATCAATACCTATATTTTAGGAATTAATGTACGCCATCTTTTATATCGCTATGTGAATATTGAATAACTTGAAATAAAAATTAATTTCCATACATGAGGTATTTTTTTAATCGCTTGAATGATTGACATTGAACTTGAGTTTTCGAAGCAAATTTTGATGACCAACAAGACCCATTTCACAATTTCTGGTGCCGTTAACAAGCAAAAGAACATCCTACAAATCTTCCCTCCACTAATCTATCATCCCATTTTCGAACCAAGGCTGACTTGATAAATTGGTATTAAGGTGACTAAATAGGTATTACACCTAAAATCCTTGGTTCAAAGCTAAAAAAAAAGTTATGCACTAAGGGAAATAACGTATATTAACATTATCCACGCCTAAGTATAAATTGTAATCATATATTTACGTGGATAAATTAAATATTTTCCTTACAACACGTTTTTTTGCCGTATTTAAATTTTATTTATATCACACACCTACACACATATTCCATACTGCTGAAATAGCCGACAAGCAGCAACAGCATCGCACTCTGTTCCTGCAGTTATTTCTTGCAGTTGCAGGTTTCTTATAGTTCTCGTTTAGTTTTTGTTGCAAGGGATGTTTGGTCAATATGATTTGTGAGTGCGATGGGTGATGGGTGCGATGATGAAATTAGGTAGGGTGGAGTGACAACTCGATATTTTCTCAAAAATGTCTTGCACCGGTTGTCATTTACCTGCATATTTTGCTTCTTATTTTCTGTCTTACTTCTTCTTTCTCTAGTTTATAATATTTTTGACATGTGATGCCATAACATTACACCAACTGTCAAAAATAGTATAAATTAGAGAACGAAAAAAAGTAAAAAAGAAAATAAAATATATTCATTTTTTATTAATTCTGTTTAAATATTTTTATATTTTATTTAATTAAAAAAGTATTTTAATATATTTTAAATATTGACTTAGTCGATTTAAGCAAATGCGTTATTGGTGCAGAAATGACTAGGTTTTTGGATAAATTAAAAAAGTTTTTCGATAAATTTAATATTTTTTTTTTCTCTTAGTGTGGAAATCACACATACCGACATAAAAGATTGCGAACGGGTTTTTTTTTTTCATTTTCAATTTTTAAATTTTTGAATCAATAACACTTGAGACACCTAGAAAAATAAAAAATACTCAGAGAAATAAGGAAAACAAAGAAGCGCCGAAGAATTATTCTTCATTAAGACACTGCGAACTTGAGCCAATCTTGAGCACTCAAAACATCGAATTGATGGGTCGTCCGCCATACAGTCCTAATTTGCCACCCAATGAGTTCTTTTTGTTCCCGCACATCAAGGACAAACTGCGTGGATAACTATTTTATACGCCAGAAGAAGTCGTTGATGCGTTCAAAAGCTATGTTTTGGAGGTGTCTTAAGCGGAATAGGGTAAATGTTATGACAAATAGTTCGAACGCATGTAAAATTTTATAAATCATAGGGAAGAATATTTTGAAAAACAAAAAAGTATTTATATTTTTGCCCGAAATAACATTTTTGCGGTTGCGGTGGGCTGAAGCGTTTCGCTTCTTTTTTGGAGGCTCACATCACCCCCAAAAATTATAATTTTTAAATGATTTTTGGCTTAAATCGCAAGAATGGACATTTTTCTTAGTTTCCATGTATTCGGATTTGAACATTTTCGATTTCGGAAAAAATTCTGTGGATAATTCGAAAATGTTCGTTTTTCGATTTTTGAAAAATGGTTTGGTGAAGCGTTTCACCAAAAGAATCTTTCCATTTTCATGTGTAAAGATCAACATAAATCACTTGAATGGCCTCGGATAGGCTCAAAAGTCAGCAAGAAACTAAAATACTGAATAAAAGTCATCGAATTCAAATAAATTATTCATCACTAATATCGAGGTCAGAGTCGCATTTTCGACAGGTGTAGCCAATGTTGCCCATGTCGTCGCATTTCAAGTGATATGAACGCTTGCATTTGTTGCAATGAATTGAAAAATGTAATGGCGCTTGTAGCAAAAATGCGAAATCACTTCCATTGTCTTTTTTAATAATAAAAGAAGTTTAACTTCCGGCGAAAGTGCCATCTACAAGTCGAAATTGCAACTCACCACACTAGCTCATCTTCAACATACTCAATAGCTAATTGCTTCTTTCCCAAATTTTTATCATATTTCGTTTACAAGTATATAATAAAATCCGCTAATATAAAATTTTGCGGGAAAATGTGGCGTGGTCGAGGTTTCTTAGCTTAGAAGTAAACGTTTCTCGATCTTTTCTAATTGTGACTGCATAGTGAAAACATCGGTTTTCTTAACTTTTAGTTTTATTAAACTAAAATTAGAAAAAAATCTGAAACTGAAAATTAAAGTTTAATTTCAAGTGCGTAATATAAGTAAAGTTTACTTAAAATAATACTAAAAATTATATAAATTTAAATAATCCCACCTAAATAAGCTGAATCCATTGGATCTTATTGCTAACGTAAGTTATATTGTAAATATAAAAAAAAAGAGATTAGTTAACTCCGAGAGATTAATTGATAAAATATTAAATTTTAGATTTGGGAGCTATTTATTATTAGCAATCCTGTAAAATTCTTCATTCAATCTGTTCTACAAAATATCTGTGCCAATCCGATTGCGGGTAAATTTAACATATTAGTTTAATTGATTTTTATTTTAAAAATATTTGTTTCCAAACATATAGATTGGCACAAATCCTTCAAATAAGCCTTCAAATAAGCCTTCAAATAATCCTTCAAATAATCCTTCAAATAAGCCTTTAACCGATTCGTCATGAGTGGTTAAAAACTCGAGCTTGTTCGGAAATTCTTTTTGAATTCTTTAAACAACCCTTAAATTTTAAAGAAAATGTTTTATATCAAATCAACATAAATTCAACATAACTTTGTTAGAAGTCACCAGAGGACAAATTTATCGCATGCGATCTTGGATGCATTTGAGTGAAATTTCAACTCTCTCGAGACGTAAAATGGATTCAGGTTGCTAATTGTTAACAATTTAGGTTATCTCAGCAACGTGGTGAGCAGTTCCTTTTCGGCAATCGCGAGCTTAAGACCGGTTTTTTTTGAAGCGCGGATGATAATTTCAATGCATATATATGTATATGGGGTGTTCCATGCCATTTCGGCCTCGACCGGTCGGACATGTCTCCGATTTGATTCAAATTTTCAGGAATGATAGACTAATATGAGAAATAAAATATCCCCAAATTTCGATTTTTTTAATCCACTCTTCTAGCTTTTACAGTACGTCAAAGAATTTTGTAACACTTTCTTTGTTTTGAAACTACACGTAACTGGTTGGACTAAAAAATAAAAAAAAAACACACATATGTTGCAAATTGAGACTAGTTTCATAATTTTTAAAAATAAATTTAGTGTTTTTGATTTTTACACTGAAAAAAAAATTTTTTTTCCTAAAAGTTAAGTTTCTGAAAAAGGCCCATCCTTCAAAAAATTCGGAAAAAATATATGTCAAAGCTGTGTGCTTTACGCATATTTTAAGCTACCTTGTTGAAAAATACCATTCTTAATGTAGAAGTTATGGACGTTTTACTCAATGTATGCCGAAAATTTCAAAATAATATTTTATATTTTCTAAATCGGAACTTAGAAATCGTAGTAAAATAAATCAATAGCGAAGTCAACTGAATTGAATGTAAATATTTGATTGTATTGATAATTCTTGATTTTTAAATTAATATGGCTACACCACCGAAAAAACTTTGCCTTAATCCGTTGGGTACTTGCACTTACAGTAAGTTCTTTTCAATTTAAATTTTGATTTAGTTATTTTATCTGTGTCTTATAATCTTAAGGGGGCAATGCAAAAAATTTACGGGAACTGTCGTTGGTGCAAAAAAGGAAATTTCCATCAGCTCCTAAAGATGCACTTATTTGTACTAGGTGTAGAATAAAGATAACAAATTGTTCTTTTGAAACTAATAGCTCATCCGACGAAAATGAAAATGATACAAACTTCAACGAAAAAGGTGAACAAATAAAAAATTTAAATACCATCCTTAGTGTTTTAGGAGTAGAACGGCTTGATTTAAAAAAGTAAGTACAATTTAATTTATTTCACTATCGTAGAAAACAAAAAAAAAATGTGATGAAATAATTAAGAAAAATGTACACATGTTAATGAAATGAAATGAATGAAATATGATATATAACATATAAAAAATTAAAAATGCAGGCTCAAATCTAAATCTTACGTAGCCACAAAATTTCAAAGAATACAAAAAAATATCAAAAACATGTTTGAAGACATCACAGGAATTATAATTGTAACGGAAGAAAAAAAAAAGTAGATGCTTACAATGAACTAATGTCTACCTATGTTAATAAATTTAAGGCGGAAAATACCACTCGGTAATTGTTTTTGTTTATTTTGTGTATAATTTCAAAGTTGTTTATAGAATTGTTATAAATTTATACAAAACGTAGGAACGACAAGCTTAGAATCCTCACAAGTTTACCAACTTCCATGAGAGGCTACGAAGTTTTAAGCAATTTTGGATGTTCCAAATACATGGCAGCAAAAGCAATAAAATTAAGATCTGAGATGGGAGTTTTTTCAATTCAAAACATGGAAGTTGGTCGACCAATCGCTCACGAAACCATTACTTCAGTGAAAAATTTTTATTTGGATGAAAGAAACTCCAGGCAATTACCGGGAATGAAGGATTTTGTCACAGTCAAGAGTAATGACTCTAAAGAAAAAATTCAAAAAAGGCTTCTCTATTGTAATTTAAAAGAGCTCTATCAGTTGTTTAAAGAAGATCATCCTGAGTGCCCAATTGGATTTTCGAAATTTGCTGAGCTTCGTCCAAAAGAGTGCATTTTAGCAGGAGCTAGCGGGACACATACTGTTTGCGTTTGTATTCTCCATCAAAATGTTAAACTAATGATTGAGGGTAAGTTTTTTTTTTATATTTTATATACAAATAGTATGAGAAAAACTGTTTGTACATAGGTTCAAACTTGAAAGCAATAAGTGAATCTTGGGAAATGCCAATCAGTGGAAAAAGTGCATACAGAATTTTACTACAACACCTTCTTTGCAGCACTCAAAATGTTCAATGCTATGAAGGTTCGTGTGACTCATGTCCAGGTAAAGCATCTTTGGAAACACTTTTAAATGCTACCTTTGACAAAGAGTCGGTAGAATCCATAACTTACAAGCAATGGATAGCAACAGATAGGTAAATCTTTTTTTAGAATATATTTTGGCCTTTTGAACATTATTTTTTTATCAATAACAGGTGTTCTTTAAAAACTATAATTGAAAGTAGAGACGAATTTATTTCAACATTTTTAGAAAAACTTACAAAATTAATTAAACATGATTTTATTGCCACACAACAAGCTAATTATTTCAAAAATCTAAAGGATAGTATAAAAGAAGGTGAATTTGTTGTAGTGCTGGACTTTTCGGAAAACTATGCCTTTGTTGTTCAGGAAGCTGTTCAAGGCTTTCATTGGAATAACAATCAAGCAACTGTGCATCCATTCGTCGTCTACTTTTTTAATAATGAATCAAACAAAATTGACCACTTGTCCTTCGTTGGAATATCAAGCTGCCTGGAACATGACACAATTGCGGTTTTCATGTTTCAAAAAAAACTTTTGGATTTTCTAAAAAAAAAATTTCATTGTGTAAACAAAATTAAATATTTTTCCGATGGTGCACCACAACAATACAAAAACAAAAAAAATTTTATAAACTTGACGCATCACTTTAAGGACTTTGGTGTAAAAGCCGAGTGGAACTTCTTCGCTACTGCACATGGAAAAGGTGCCTGTGACGGTGTTGGTGGTACACTTAAACGATTGGCCAGACGTTATTGTTTGCAGAAAGGCACCCGCGAACAAATTTTGACAGCTGAACAACTGTTTCAATGGGCACAAGCAAACCTTATTAATTACAACCTGTGTTTTTGTTCAGTAGAAGATTATATTGAAGCAGGAGAGTATTTAAAGACAAGGTATGAAAGCTGCAAAACAATCAAAGGAACTTTAGGAATTCACCATATTGTGCCAATAGATGGAAGCAGACTACAATTAAAAACTACGTCCTGTAGCTCTCAATATAAAATTGTTAATTTAAAATGATTTAGATTTTAAATTATTTCACTAAATATAAAATATTATTTTGAAATTTTCGGCATACATTGAGTAAAACGTCCATAACTTCTACATTAAGAATGGTATTTTCCAACAAGGAAGCTTAAAATTTGCGGAAAGCACACAGCTTTGACATATATTTTTTTTCGAATTTTTTGAAGGATGGGCCTTTTTCAGAAACTTAACTTTTAGGAAAAAAAATTTTTTTTTCAGTGTAAAAATCAAAAACACTAAATTTATTTTTAAAAATTATGAAACTAGACTCAATTTGCAACATATGTGTGTTTTTTTTTTATTTTTTAGTCCAACCAGTTATGTGTAGTTTCAAAACAAAGAAAGTGTTACAAAATTCTTTGACGTACTGTAAAAGCTAGAAGAGTGGATTAAAAAAATCGAAATTTGGGGAAATTACATTTCTCATATTAGTCTATCATCCCTGAAAATTTGAATCAAATCGGAGACATGTCCGACCGGTCGAGGCCGAAATGGCGTGGAACACCCCATATATATGTATGAAACATGAACATGTTCAAATGAACAATTCGCAAGAAAATTGCGTTCATTTATATTTTTGAATTAATATTTTAAAGTTAGTAAAATGAAAATAAGAATATAGTGTTTGATATAAAATTAAAGGAAAATAAGTGGAAAACTAATATATACAAATTTTAACTATGTCTTTAAAAAGAAAGAAAATACAAAAAAAAAAATCAAGCATGAATCAACAGTAAAAACTTAAATTAAGTACGTAATTAAATTAAATATATTATATATATAAATATTAACATAAAAAATAATGGTGGAAAAAAAACGAAAGTAATAATATAAGCATATTTATTATACTCCATTTTAGATTTTTTGTTGCACACATACCTCTATATGTATTGTACATAATAATTTCTCTCATGCGAGAATTTTTATTTTTGTCAGCATGTTGATTTTTTTTGAGCATGTTTAAACTATTATTTCTTGATCTATTATTTAATTAACTTAATTTTAAAATGAATAATTCGTATAAAATTAAATTTTAAATTTATTCTTAAAACAAAAAAAAAATCAATTGCTGGATTTAACAAAACAAGTGGTGAAAAAAAACAAATAATTTTAGTGATATATTTATTTATCTCAGTGCTCTTGAAACATATATATCATGCAATTATTTTTGACATCTGAGTCCACAGCGCAGAAAGATCTTTCTTCGTGGGAATCTCGCATCATAAATCACTCAATAAGGAGAGCATGTAAGTTTTTTTAAGAAATTTTCTTTTAAATATATATGGAATAAAGTGAGAGAGTGATTAATAACAACAAAAATAGTTGTTCTTAAAACTAGGTCAGAGTAACCTTGAACTTGAATTTTTATATATTGCGAACAGCTGTTTCTGTTATTTAAGCTTAACTTAAATAATGTCTTAACCCTTGCACTCTTACTTTTCTTTTTAATTTTAATTACATTGAATACTACTTATTTTGCGATTTCCGCTTAGTTACCATTTAATCAAATAGTTAACGATATTTTAATGATTTTTTTTCGATTTGGTGTAAAAATAATATTTTTGAAAAAAAACTGCTGTAAATTTAAGAATTCAAAAAATATTGGATTATGTTATAAATTTTTTTTTCTTTTTTTGTTATTTACCTGTATAATTCTGTAATTATTTACCTACCTTTTTATGAATATTTCTTTTATAATTTAAAAACATTTTTCTATACATACTAAAAACCAAAATATGTTTTTGCTTAAAATTCTATAAATTATGTAAAAATAATAATAACGTAAAAATAATTAGTATCCTAGAATATAACTTTGTAGCCATGGGTTAAAATTTGAATTTTTTTGAGTTAAATAAAAAAATAATGAATTCCTAAATTAACATTTTGATTTTCTGCATGTCCACAGTGGTCTGACATGGTTAAAGGGATCAGAACTGTATTGAGTTGGTTATTAATCTGATCATGGCTGGGTGGGCAAGGTGTTGTTGTTTTGTCATCTATACAACCAACAAGTGTTTTCTTAAATGCTAATCTTTTAGATACAATGAGCATTGTCTTTTCTTATTAAGTGTACCTTCCTATCCCCTTGTCTATCCTCTCTCAGCACGCAAATTTAAAGTAATAAATTTGTAGGATAGATTTTTTTTTTTATCTTAAAGAAGGAGAACGAACCACCCCATTAGCCGACGAGCAAGAGCCGAGAGTCACTGCGTGCTACCCTTCCTTCTGACCTGATATAAAATTAAAATCATAAAATCTGTTAAACTGAAAATATCTACTTTTAAGACCGTTACATGCTACAAAAATGAAAAAAAAAACCAATAAAAACACATTAAACACACACAAAAACACTAAATACGCATTAAAACGGAGTTTTTGGGGTGAAACGTTTCATTTTCAAAACACGGCTGGCATCACACAACGAATCGATAGATATTTCATAGACACTTCATATTTCTTCAGAACAACATTAAACTAACACGACTGATATATTTAACTTGAATTTGGGTGGAGTAGTTGGCATAAAACACGATGAATTCACTAGATCAAAAACTTTTGGAAAAAAAATTTTACCACTGTTTAGGAAGAGCAATATAATAATGTACGTCTGAAAGCTTCTCGGTTCCATGAAAAACTGTGCGGCAATGAAAGCAACATGTGATGGTATGACACTTGATTATATGTAAGCGTGCAATCAAAATTCCACAGGTGAAACACTTCACCCACCGCAGTGATTCACCCCACCGCACCCTAGTAGTCTATGTAGTTGTTTAAGCCAGTACTAACATTAGATAGTTATATCTGTCAAACAAATTGTCAGATTGAAAACTGTCAATATAATTTTATTTCAGTAGTATCTACCATGAAGACGATGAAGACGATTTTATAACTTTCACAAATTTTAGAAATCAAATTTCAGCGAATGGGCTCAAAATCAACTGGGATTGGATATACTGTTTTATCTCAGAATTTTATTTAGTGTTGAGTTTTTTGAACTATTTTTGTTATTTATTGAGTCAATCAATAGCTACAAATTGTAGAACAACTTATTCGAAATGGACACCATTTCCTTTCCAGCACGAGCTAAGTCGATCCGGCCAGTCATCAATCGCACGCAAGACATGCATAGTAAATTTCTCCACTGTTCGGACAAGAGCACGCTTTAGAGACTCGATATTTGGGTGTCGAGACGAACAAGCCATACCCTCTAATACAAACATGCCCACGTAATGGCCCGTATGGTCCGTATGGCCTGCGTGGCCCTTCATACAAATTTTAATTTTGTCTTTGCGATGAGCCAAATTCAAAGAACGCACAATGGGTTGAACAGTACAAAAAATGAGAATTAATTCAAAAATTGAAGTTGGTATATTGAAAAAAATTTTTATACCGGGTTACAGAGAATAAAATTCTTCGTCACTATCTGTTTAATTTATTGTTGTAGCTTGTTTACTTTTTTTGCTGCACTCTCTGAAAGTTCAACAATTTTTATTAACTGAACGCGTATTGATAAAAAGTGAAAAAAGCCAATTTACAAGTGTATTTTTTATAAGTTTTCTTAGGTTAAAATATACTTTTTTTAATAGAAGCGTCAACTTCAGGTATTGGACTTTATTCCTAATAAATATTTGTTGAGAGAAATGTAATTTTTGTTGTTGGTTTTTGTCTGATTTTGCCGAATTTCATAATTACGATTTATATTGAAGAGAAAAACTTACGTGCAAAAATTTCAAGGCATTCCTTTAATTTTGTAGGTTTTTAAGAGATTTGACTTCTAAAATAAAGTCACTTTGTATGGGTGATAGGCGTGGTTTTCATCCGATTGAGCTCATTTTTGAACTTAATCTTTTTATTTAAGAGACAAACTTAAATATCGAATTTCATGACGATAGCTTTAAAATTACGACTTTAATCGTGTCGAAAGACGGACAGACGGGCAGACAGACGGACGGACTGAAATTTTTTTTTTCATTTGTACCCAATCTAACTAAAACAAAAGTCAAAAATTCCCTCTGACTTCTAGGTAATTAATATCTATTTTTTGGGATTTCAACCCACTGTGGAACGCCTGTAAAAAACAACAACACAAACCACACTCGTTCAGTGTTCAGCACATTTTCCAGCGAACTTTACAAAAACAAATGCATGCAAAGCCAACTAAAAAGCGCACACTCGATGATGTCGATGATGAAGCTGATTGTACCGTTACTTGTGTGTCGAGTAATAATTCATGCAAGCATTATTATTGTAATAGAAATGAAGACTGGCAGTGTACTTCATGATATGTAATTTTATTGCATTTTAATTGTTTTTATTTTGTTTTATTTTATTTTTTTGTCAAAAGCAACGATGAGCAACATTTTGTGTTTGTTTTGTTTTTTAAGCATTGGCCCGTGCTTAAAATTTCTTGGGCCCCACTGATTAAAAGCATCTGCTGAGCGACAGTTTTGCGAAATTATTTTTGAAGGAAATTCATTATTTTTGGAACAAGTCGCACTGCAACCACGTGAGATAACACGGCCATTGAATTCGTTGCGCAAAAGAGCCATTGTTTCGTTAGCTGTGTGGCAAGTCGCACCGTCCTGTTGAAACCACATATTGTCCACATCCATATCTTTCAACTCGGGCCATAAAAAGTTCGTTATCATCTCACGATAGCGAACAACATTCACAGTAACTGCCTGAACGGCCTCATTATGGAAAAAATACGGCCCGATGATGCCGCCAGACCATAAACAGTCTTGGATTATCATTCGCCCAAATGCGGCAATTCTGCTTATTGACGAATCCACGAGGTGAAAATGTGCCTCATCACTGAAGATGATTTTCTTCGAAAATTCATCATCCACTGTTGCCATTTCTTGCCACCGTTCTGACCATTGACGACGCTTGTAATGGTCAGGTGGCTTTAGTTCTTGAGTCAATTGCACCTTGTAAGCGTGTAAATGCAAGTCTTTATGCATAATGTTCATCAACGACGAGTGTGAGAGGTGCAATTGTTGGGCACGACGACGAGTTGTGGTGGACGGCTCCTCAGCCACACTATCGCGAACAGTAGCACTATTTTCTGCAGTACGAGCTGTACGAGCATGCACTGGTGTTTTCACATCTCCTACAGACCCGGTTTGCTCAAATTTTTGCACGATTTTTCCGATTGTACGCACATTTAGACGATTAAATTGACCGAAAAAATCACGAAGTGCACGATATGCATTTTGATTTGAAAGCCCATTTTCATAATAAGCGTGAATTACTTTAACGCGTTGCTCGATTGTATATCTTTCCATGGTGTAAATTGAATTAGTCTGAAATTGAGAAATGTCAAGAAATGCAGAAAAGAACTTGACACTTAGGTGTGGTTTACATTCAACATCGGCCCTTCAACATATTTCATAGGAGCATTCCACTATTGGTACGAGACAAATCGTACGCATTTGATAAGTTAAGATCTTAAATTAAAAATAAACCGAAATGATATTATACAAAGCATCTAGTACATTCATTTAGTGTAACGGAAGCTTTTCAAAATCAATTATTTTTTCCTGAAAATATTCATAAATAGGCAGTAATAATTATGAAAAGATGTTTGTTTGTACGGGACAACCGCAGTCCACCATACTGTTTATTTTTTGACATTACTGGAGAATATTAGCAAAATTAATTATCTCTGTAAAATTAAAAATATACTTATGTAGACTTCGTCGATCATGGTATGACGAAATATTACAAGTTCGTAAAAATATCTATTAAAATGAGAATAAAAAAATAAAAATGAAATCGTTTGTACGGGACACTGTTGTTTGTACGGGACTCGTACGAAATTCAGGAATTAAGTCTTCGTTTTGAATCATTTTTTAAATGAAAACTTAACACTATGATTATCTAAAGTGTGTTTCATGCATGTTAATTTATGACCGTCGACTAATATATGATGAAATTTTGATATTCCCGGAACAGGCCTTGCAGCTTCCCATGGATAAACATTTTGGATTTTATTAGCTATTTCTGATTCAGCAATATAGAAAACCTTCGTAGAAGGTATTAAGTGACTGCTAATGTAACGAAATCTTTTGCCTCTTGGATTACGGTACAACCTCCTTGACCTCGAGCTTTTTGGCTTACAAGATGCTTTACGTTGCCACCAACTCCGTCAATCAATTTATAAAAAAACAATGAGATATGTATGTGTCAAAAATTACCATTTTCAGTGGAATGCTCCCATAGCTCTTTTCAATCTTAACCCTAAAAGTCTCCAAATTTTCTTGCATGAAGAACATGACCTCAGTGTTTCAATTTTATTTTAAACATAATCTATATTTTTCCCCGGGAAAACCAGATTCGAAATAGAAATGTTCACATAAATTAAGTCTGGTTTCAGACAATTTATGAACTTCAAGCCAACACGAAAGCACACAAAAACCACAAACAAGAAACTCACCGAGTGCAAAAATAAGCATTGACAACGTTTTAATTTGGAATGAACAACAAACAAAGAAGAAGCTCTGTACAACACATATCCTTGCATTATTCCAAGCTTGCACTCACACAATTAAGCATAGGTATGAAATGAGGCCAAAGCCAAGCGTATGCTTGTGAGAAACCGGACATGGAACCATCAGACCCGCATCAACAATATTTTGTATGCATTTTAATTATATTGTATGTATGTATATTAGACATAGCAGCAACACACAAACCAACACACTCACTGCCAATGTAAATTCACAGAAATATGGTGCTGCTGTGCACGTTTGACGCCTCAAATTGTTTGTTTTAGTTACTCATACGCTCCGTTAAGTTCTAATGTTAAATAATTTCCGCTGCATTTCCGCCCCATAGAGACTGCGTATCCCATCTAATGTGCCAACTCACTTTACTCTGCAGGCTCTCTTGCGACCCCTTGCTCTTTCTACACAGTTTGGATACCGCGCGGTCATTGTAAAAGTTTTTAATAAATAATAAAAGAAAAAAAAACAAAACCAAGTGCAAAAATTTCTATTTCAATTTCGTGCTCTTCGTGCGTTGAGTGTCGCTCATAAGGTTTCCATTTCCGTTTCCGTACAAATAGTTCTGCCAACTCATGTTTTGTTTATAGATTTGAGTTTGTTTGTCTAGTATGTGAGTGCTTGTGTGTGTGTGTGTGTGTGAGTGTGTATGTGTGAGTTTGTTAGTCGCTCTTGGTGTTGGCATAAATTTCAATTAACATAAATTTTCAATTTTCCCAAAGTTTTTCCTTAGCTTTCAATTACAGCTGAGGCTGCGGCGTTGCGTTTTCCTTTTCCATTTCGCTTATGTGTTTGTATACGTCCGACTGTTTGTTATTCCAAGTTTCTAGTTTATGTTCACACATATTTGTGTTCATGATAGTCATGATCGCTAGAATTTTTTTTTTTAATATTTATTTGTAGGGAACCAGCAAAATAAATTGCATATTTTTTTTCGCGCTCCGGGGATGCATCTTCCAGCGGTACATCAAACAGTTAACAATTAGAGCTATTTTTGCCTTATACTCTAATGGAGAGTAAGGACTATTTATCAATTTGAAAATCATATTTTTAAAAAGAGTTTTTTTTAAAGAAAACAAAAAAAAACATTTTGTAACCCTCTTTTGAAATAAGAATTATCCTCTTTTGAAATAAGAAATATTTCTTTGAATCGGTAGAGGGCCCAATTTTTATTAAAAACAAACCTTATGGGAATGGAAAAATGAAGGATTTAAATAGAAATGACTGATTTAAAAAGCTTGGTAATTAAACTTTAAAATTTTTTTCTAACGCATTGCATTATGTTAAATGGAAATGATTTTACACATGAAAAACTTTGGAAAGACCGAAAAATGCAAAAAACATTCTTTGTCTCGAAAAGAACACCTTATAGCAAAAAATTTATAATTAAGGATGGGCCATTGAGCAGATCTTTTTGAAAATTATAAAAAAACACCATTCAATCTATTTCAATGATTTTTCTTTATCACAAGGAGTAAACCGTCCGGTTACAAAATAGTAAAGCGGCCTCGGTAGTCGATTGGATAGCGCGCTTGACTGCCAACCCAGAGATCTCGGGTTCAAATTCCGACCGGTCGGAAAATTTTATGAAAAATACTGAACTTTGTAAGTTAAATTAAAGGCTTTCCACTGTAAAACCTTAATACAGTCGAAACTCTCTATAACGAATTCCTAGGGACTGGATATTTACTACGCTATAAAGAAAATTCGCTATATAGAAAAGAAAAGCGATTTTTTTGCTTTTAACAATTTTTATTTGTAGTAGTCAGTTATATTGTTTTGAAGTACATATTTTCACTTTTCTTCTTCAATATAATTTTCTAATACATTTAGAGAAGCAAACACAGTATTTGGTACGTTGGTTTTCATTTCCAAATAAGTGCGGAAACCTTCTACTGATGAATAAAGATATTCAAATGTGAGTAACGTGGCGTCCGTGGCGTAGTTGGTTAAAGTGCGTGGCCTCTATGTCAATGAACTTAGAGACTCGGGTTCGAACCCCAGCAGCAACAGAAAATTATTTGAATTAAAATAATTTTTCTGTACGGCCGCCACCTCTCTGCAGACAATGGCAGACCTCAGAGAGTAATCAAAATGCCATGTAAAGCTTCTTGAGAACAAGAACATTCCGTTCATTGCCGTTCGGAGTCGGCGTTAAACTTGTAGGTCTGGTTCTCTGTCAATTGTGTAAAAACTTAATAACACGCACAACACAATTCATCATAAGAAGCTAGGTCAAAGTCCTTTCAAGTGCTGAAATGGCCAGTTATTTATTTTTTTTTATTTATATGTGAGTAACGGCTTAGCAATATCGCAGATTCTTCTTCGTATTCATCTGAGTCTGTTAAAAGAGATATAATCATGTACATCAGAAAATTATTAGCCATGAATTTTCTTTATTATGTTATTGTTTATATACCTGATATAGATGGTGCTCCCAAACTTTCTCGAATACTTTCGAGGATATCTTTGTCGGAACGGTTGTCTGTGGTAATGACATCACAGTCGACATTGATATAGTCCTTAAATGTTGCATTAATACTTCGCCTATTTAAATGAAGACTCTAAATAGGTGAAGTGGGATAGTGGTAGATAGTCTTCTTCATGCCAAGGCATACTGTTGTTTGTTGTGGTGCCAACTTCCACAAATCCTGCTTTTCTAAAACAGTTTGCAATTGCCTCGGATTTTACATTGAAATACCACACTTTGCTTAAGTTTCGTATGGCATCCAGCAAATTTATGGGCGTAAGAGGTTCTTTCTCCTCCGTTTGTGTCAAAATGCGTTTTCTGTAATGCGTTTTAATGCTACAAATTATGCCCTGATCCATTGGCTGAAGTAACGAAGTCATGTTGGGTGGAAAATAGGCAGTTTCAATATTTTTCAATTGGTCCTTTACATCCCTAGGGTACGCAGTGCAGTTTTCAACAAAAAGCAAAACATGCTTTTGTTGAGAAGCAAACTTTCGGTCCAATTTTAAGAGCCATTTCAAGAAAATGTTACTTGTCATCCATGCTTTCGTATTAAATTCATAATCCACGTCTAGAGATTTGATTCCTTTGAAGCATCTCGGAATCTTGGCCTTTCCTATGACTTAACTTTAACTTTCTCCGATCCAGTCGGTTGCATCGCACCATAACAGTTATCCTCTCTTTGCTGTTTTTCCCCCCAAAACACTTCTCATTTTTAAACGCCATCGTTTTATTTGGTAAGCACTTAAAGAACAAACTCATCGGCGTTAAAGATGTCGTTTTCGCCATATTTTTCTAATAATTTTGGCAAGACATTCGTCACCCATTTATGACAAGTGTGGATATTGGCGGCAGCACTTTCACCACACAATGTTTTTTGAACAATACCGTGACGATTTTTAAATTTTTCAAGCCATCCTACACTTGCTTCAAATTCTCCGTGGCCCAATTCTTCAACGAATTTTTTTCCTTTTTCTCTAAGTTTTTGGTCCAGACAGAGGAAGATTTCGACCACTTGCGGCGAATACCCATTTCAGCATTGCTTCGTCATCATCCTCAAGGGTACAAGGTCGGAGCTTCTTGCGTTTAATACTGGATAAATTATCTGTGGCATTGCTTAAAAGCTTATCCTTGTTTTTCTAAAATCGTAGATAAGCTACTGGCTACTGGCGTCCGTGGCGTAGTTGATTAAAGTGCGTGGCCTCTATGTCAAAGAACCTGGAGACCCAGATTCTAACCCCAGCAGCGAACAGAAAATTATTTTAATTAAAATAATTTTTCTGTACGGCCGCCACCTCTCTGCAGACAATGGCAAACCTCAGAGAGTAATCAAAATGCCATGTAAAGCTTCTTGAGAATAAGAACATTCCGTTCATCGCCGTTCGGAGTCGGCGTTAAGCTGTAGGTCCATTTCTCGGTCAATTGTGTACAAACTTAATAACACGCACAACACAATTGATCATAAGAAGCTAGGTCAAAGTCCTTTCAAGGGCTGACATGGCCAGTTATTTATTTATTTTATCGCGAAATTCATGAGTGAGCGAAGTACGGCCCTGCTTAAATTCTGTGTACCACCAATAAATAGAGGTTTTTGATTGTGCTTCATTGCCAAAAGTCGAATTGAGTTCATCTATGCACTCTTGTTGATATAATTCACGTTAAAAGTTATAAAAAATAATCGCACAAAAATGTTCACGTGTTAAATCCATTTTTTTGCTTAAGTACAATTTCAAAAGTACTGTAGTCAACAAAAAAAAGCGCAAGTACACCAAACGCTATAACTGGAATAACATTATAAATAGCCAAGAATGATAGAAAAGAAGATTAAGCAATGCGCAGGTTTTACCTTAAAGTGACATCATAGGACCATATAATAACATTTATCACTTTATGTAAGAGTTGCCTTTACTTTCTGCACAGAAATTATTTGTAAAGAACTTTATCCACTCCAAAAGAGTATGAATTTTTCAAGATTTTCTTGAAGAACATAATCACGTTCCTCTTCTTCTAACAATTTACTTTTATTTTATACAAAAAAATGTTTTTATATTTTAAAAATAATATTTTTAAAAAAAAATTAAAAAAATTAATGAGAGATGGCAACCATACTTTTTGACAGTTCGCAAGACAAAATTTTTACAATCGGCTGTTTACAAAAAATATTAATTTCGCGTTTTATTAAAGAAAAAAAACCTTAGAAGCCTTTAAAATTTAAAAAAAAATAATTAAAAAAGTTTAAATGAAACTTATTGAAGTGTTTAAGTGCCGATTTGCAATACATTCGAAGCAAAAAAAAAAAAAAAAACAGACAAAAAACATAAACATGAGATGTGCAGTGGGAAAATGTGCACAAAGCAGCAGTAAAAAATCACGTAAGAAGAATGACTAACAATAATTCTTTTGCAATTTAGGAACGAAAAAAATGTGTCTATTTAATTGATATAGATAACAAGAAGGTGTTCTAAGCTCTAGCGCAAATGTCGAGGTCGACCATACACCTGATTTGGAAGATGTACATTGTTCTTTTACTGGTACAATTTATAATCGTATTTTAAGAGAACAATATTATCTTTTTTATGTTTTTTTAGGAACTATACTAAAATGTGTAAGCCATAGCTTTGAAGAAGAAGGGAAAGAAAACGAAAACGAGTTAGATAACTTGCAGTACGATGGGTTGGAAAATTTGGCTGGCTACATTTGCCAAAAATTGAAAAGCGAGCATTCAGCTATTGCTTCTACTCCTTTTGTGGACAGTGGCTTTACATGGGTCAACCATTTAAGTGAAGGTGGTCTAAGCAAATCTTCCAATAGCTTAATTAAAACACTTCAATTGTGTAATGTAGTTTTTAATAAACTAAACGGGGACCAATTACTTCTGAAGAATGATTATTTAAAAAAACACTTAAATGAATCTCAAAACATCGACGGCAATGAAAAAGTTAAAAAAATTGTTTTTTAAATACCGCATTCTTTAAAAATAAATGAAACTGTCAAACGAAAAATCAATATTATTTAAAAATTCTTCTAACTGGCTTCTTTCTTTAATTTTTTGATTAATTTTCTGAATATTGAACTATTTAATTTTTTGGAGAAAAAAAAAATTTAATTGTCCCACTGTCATGTTTACGCAAAATTTCCATTTTTGGTGGTATTTTTAAAAAGCGTGGTATTTTTGTGGTAATTTTTAATGATTGTGGAATTTTTTATGGTATTTTTTAATTGTGGTGGGAATGTTTTTGTTTATTTTTGCCGTGATAGTTTTGGTGGTATTTAATTTATGGTATTGTGGGAAAAAGGTAATTTCCGTGGGAATTCTTCCTAATTTTAACTGGCAAATACCACAATAAATCCCATATGCAACAAAAATTTAAGGGATTTTACATACGTAACTTACGACATAAATCGTTGTGTAAACAGAGCGTTTGATGCGTATAATCACAATGCTATATATGAAGTTTTCGCTTAATAAATGTGAAAAAAAATTATTTTCATAAAAAAATTCCCAAATCCCACATCAATTAAAAAACCCCCCCGGACTTCCACGCTAATTGAAAAATACCACGCTTAATTAAAAAACACCATGGGGATTCCCAACAAAAAATTCCCAAGGGCAACTAAAATTACCACGAATAAGATTTTTCTCACATAACTGGCAACCTTGGGTTGCTTATTTCTTATGATAATAAACTGAACTTTTATTTAAGGGGGGAAACACAGTCAGACCTTTTTTCACAAATTAAAGCCTAAAGTCTCAAGAATATGTGGTGAAAATTTCAAGTCGATATCTCAAAAAATAACAAAGTTATAGCCTAGTGAGTGAACCGCCTTCTAGAGCGCGCAGTGCTGGCGCTTATTTTCAAACGCGTTTTTCTCGAAACCATGTTTTCAAAGTCGGTGGCTAAGATTTCTCGAAGCTCAGTGAACCGATCGTTTTGATTTTTTTGCAGGCTTATTTTTTTCATAATAATCTTGTACTTGTCATAGGATTTTTTTTTTAGCTTCGTTCATTTTTTATGGGCAAAACTATGACGAATTTTTGGTCGAAAATCGTTTTTTTACGTTCGAAAGTCCGCCATTTTGCGAAAAATCAATATTTTCAAAAACGACTATGACAAGTACGAGTTTTAAGTATATCTTCTCTAATAATATTTTTCATTTTTTTGTTTCAGATGAATTTAGGAGGAGCAATCTTGGTCACCGAATTTCACCTTTTTTTCAGAGCGCTCTACAAAAACTGCTGTAACCACCTTAAAATTAAATTTGTTTTAATAAAAAAAAAAAACTAAAAATACTCTTGAATGTGTATATTTTTAGGTATAAAAACCCTCATTTAAAAATATCTCATAGGTTTCCTTAAAAAAATTCACAAACATGACCTTTTTTTGGCCTCTGGCTATATTTCCCCCCCCCCCCCCCCCCCTTAAGACACTTGCAACCTTCTTTATTTATAAATTATTTAGGTGTTCTATAATGAAATTACCTTTTTTTTTCTTTTTGTACATATGGGGGGTGGGGGGTTATCCCGATTTGTTTTCGTCAATATCTCCGGATGTGTAAATATGCAGCCAACTTCCTTTTGCAAAGGGATGTTGTAAGATTGGGATAATAAAAAATACTTAATTGAAATTTTTTTAACGATCAATGATCAAACTCGAAAGTGAGCAAAATTTATGCTAAATCCTGTATTATTTACTATTTAGCACGTAATACAGACTAATGGCATCATTTTATAAATCCCTGCACATCACTTCACGCCGCGTTGTTGAAATTCGCAATTTTTAAAACGCAACGCTTCACGCCGTGATCTTTAGCGTTGAGTAACGCAATAGCGTAGTGAAAACAGGAAACATTTTGCATTTTATAAAACGCAACCCTTGAATTTCGTTCACTTGAACCGTCAATTTCATCACTTGCTCTTGAGCTGCCGTTAGAACGAATAAGTTGGCATCAATGTTTAAATATATCGTTTAAATATAGGTTGAAAACAGCAACAACAAACCAACAGTTCGAAATGTTGCTAAAAGAAATAAAAAAAATGACCGCAAGTAGCAAATGGTACGCCAGTGTTTGGCGTTTATACTACAATTTCAATTTAATGATGACTGAAGAGAACAGCTGATATGGTTGCCAACAAGTCAGAATTTGGTGAATCTTGAATTTTTCAAAGATTTGCAATAATGATGCTAGTTTTATTTAACATGTGACAACCCTAAACTGTTGTTGACTGACAGTTCATCGTGGTAACGTAACATAACTAACGCAATAACGTAGTGATTAATAAAATGCCAATTTTAAATCCAAGTGATGCGCCGCATTAGCGTTGCGTTTCATCACGGTGATTTAAAAAATGATGCCATAAACCTTTTGACGTAGAATACGTCATTCTCGGAGGTAAGTAGGGTGGTTGATAGTGATCAGGTGTCGGTATTTATATAACTTTTTGAGCCTTTGGTGGGCCTAAAGTACTGATCGTACAATGTTGATGTTAGCACGTGTTGGTCTGCTTGATCCTCAATGTGACAAAAATTCATGTAAGAACTCTCTAACTTATATAAATTTTACACAATTACATGAAATATAAAGCCAACATTTGATGTTTTTGTTTGCTTAAACTTGCTACCTATTTATCGACAGTTTCCGGTTTTATCGACAAAACCATAAAATTTGTATGGGAGTTGTTCCTTTTGCAAAAGTAATGGGAGTCGGTCATACATATTAACCCTCTCCGGCACTCTCTTAAAGGTCATATGCTCAGGTGTATGGAATAAATAAACAAAAACCATACAATTTGTATGGGAGCGCCCCTAAGGAGTGGTCGGAGGGAATAGGTGTCAAAGGCAAAAATGTTCCTTTTGCAAAAGTAATGGGAGTCGGTCATACATATTAACCCTCTCCGGCACTCTTTTAAAGGTCATATGCTCAGGTGTATGGAATAAATATTTTGCTAAATAGTTTTTAAAAAAGATGTCATCAAAACCGAATTGAATAATTCTACGTCTTGTGTTACGACATAGTCAAAACTACTGTATCTTTTTTTAATATTTTTCACTTTATTATATGTTGGCCATACACTAAGGGAAATAACGCATATTAACATTATCCACGCCTGAGTGTATATTCCATTTGAATATTTACGTGGACAAATCAAATATTTTCCTTACAACTCGTTTTTTTCCCGTATTTAAATTTTATTTATGCCACACACTGACACACATATTCCATACAGCTGCCAAGCAGCCGCCAAGCAGCAGCAGCATCGCACTCTGTTCCTGTGCGTTGAGTTTCTGCGTACCAGCAGTTGAAGGTCTTATAGTTCTCATTTAGTTAATATTTCAAGGGTAATATATCGTGAATGTTTGGCAAATATGATTTGTGAGTGCGGTGGTGAGTGCGAAGCATGATGAATTCATGTAAGGTGAAGTGACAACTCGGTATTTTCTGAAGAATGTCACTCCACTCTACATGATTTCATCATGCATCGCACTCACCACCGTACTCAAAAATAATATTTTCACAAAAAGAAAATAAAATATACCACTAAATGGCGTTTGATATGGACGCAGCTCGTGGGAAATATTCAAATAAATGGTTTTTCAATTTCAATATTTTTATATAAATTTTCCTTAAATGCGATAGTTTTATTTTCAAATAGTAAATATTTGAAAGATATTTAAATATATTCGTGCATAATATTAATATATTTTTTATTAATTCTGTTTAAATATTTTAATATTTTATTTAATTAAAAAAGTATTTAAATAAATTTTAAATATTTACGTGGTCGATTTAAATAAATGCGTTATTGGTGCAAAAATGACTCGCTTTTTGGATAAATTAAAAAAGTTTTTGGATAAATTTAATATTTTTTTCCCTTAGTGTACAAGTAAGCTATAAAAACAACGGTATCTCTTTAATTGAATTGCTTCACAAAAGTGCTTCACTTAATTACAAAAAAAAAAAAAAACTACAACTGAATGAAGCTAAAAATACTGCAGGTTGCAACAAATACCACATATTAAAACAACAACAAACATCCACGCCTCTTAAATTGCTGACTTTTTTAATTTTTGATGCATTTTGGTGGCAATTGCCACGTGTCTCAACCCATGCTGTTACAAATAATAATTTTATTTATTTGAGCCAGTTACCGAGTTTGTATGTTTAACACACACACATAAACAGTGGCAATAGCCAAACCGCAGTCAACCCCTTGATTACACACTCACACACACTAAGGTAAACATTCGGTTCAAAATTTTGCAGATGTAGCAACATAAAGCAAGGGACAAAATTAACGCAGATTGCATTTTAATTAATTATAAAAAGGTAGTAAAAACATTAAATAAAAAATCAAACCAATACCAAGGTTATAAGGCACTCATGCATGTTCAGTCGCACACCTACACATCCTGCTGCTCACATATAATTTTTTTTTTATTAGCTATAACGGTTTTGAAAAAACATTTAAATTTAAACGTATGCACAATTTTTTTTTAATGTACTTCCACTTGAGTGCGTGCGGATGTATGTGATGGGTATGTCCGTGCGTGTTCACTTTTTTAACCAATCATTATATAAACATACATTCAACTTTGTTAATATTTTCATGGTGTTCCGTTGGAATGCTTGTTTTTGTTTATCTAGATATTAATAAAATTATTAAAGCGTTTAATGGCCACCAAATTCATCGTAAATTTCCTGTTTGTAATTAATATAATTTAATTTGTGTGGCGCTATTTAATTTAATTATTTTTATCTAAATAGTAAATTTAATATCTGCAGTAAGCATTTACCTGTTTTTTTTGTCGTTTTTGTGGTCATATTTTTTTAATTTTATTTTTTATGATATAATGTTGGTTATTAAAGTTATTCAAATTGTCAGAGTGTGTAAATCAGGATGTATGTTGAAGATTTCCGTTTTTTGTTTTTTTATTTTTTTTTTTTTTTATTTTAACTCAATGTCCAAATTTTTAGATATAGTCAAACTGAATGATACCGCAATAACGTATTCAAGAGTTAAAATATATAAATATTTCATAACATTATTGATGGTTTGAATGAGACCTGTCGGAGACTTTCAAAAGAGAGACTAGCCTATTCAAAATAGGGATCAGCAGGATCATTTAACCTCGACTATCGACTCAAAATAAAAAAAAAACCTCAATAAAATAACTTGTTCCCTCTTCCTCTTACAAGGGCAATAATTACACTGTGTAAGAAGATGGGAAAAAATTAAAAAAACCTAGTGGACGTCATTCCTCGACCAGCTCATTATTAGAGTCGATTTACACCTTGCATGCTTTCTCCCCATCGTTTGACAGGGCAGGTTTTCAAGTACATATTTTTAGCAATTTCATAATCGATGCACCAACCAACGATTAAACAATTCAACCAACGGTTGCAACCCTTTAAAGGCTATAACTTCAGAACGGAAAGAGTTAAATCAATAATTTTTTTGAAATTGTTTAAAACCTTACCATAGTTCAAAGTGCATTATTACTTTTTTTCGTTTTGATAAAATTTTTAAAAGTTATGAAGAGTTTTTTAAAAAATTTGCGCAAATTTCACGAAAAAATAAAATATAGTACACCAAAAAGCCCAAAAAAATTAGAAACACTTCTGATTTATGTACATTAAAGTAAAGTTTGGATATTTTTCTTTCGAAATTATGACTCAAAGACTTCGAAAATGTCTGTTATTGACCAACTGAAATTCAAAAATTCTCCGAAAAACCAGATTTTTAGGGAAAATCGGACTAGCGCGACCTGTAAACTCTTCCAAAAAATCTGAAAAAAAAATCTCAAAAATACTTGACTCCATAAGCTTTCCAAAAATGCTTGAGCAAAGAAAACTTTTTTTGGGACAGCCTAGTGTACATATTACTACAGTACACGTCCAATATAACGAATACCCGATTTAACATATGTCCAATATAACGAAACAAATGTCCAATATCTCTTCATTGACTATTCTATATAAAGAATTCAAATTTTTTTTTTGTCGTCATTTGATTTAACGAATACGAGTTGAAACTATTTTCATTGATCAGTTGTTGCTGTAATTTCATCTTCCACCATTCTGCATACACAAATTCTTTTTGTTCTTCCTATGAATTGTTCTTTATAAATTAATATGAATCAACATTTACGTTTGTTGGACTGCAAAAAATGAATGAGTGGTGAACTTTTCACTCGTGTTTAAAGTTCTATATAAAAAAATATTTAGCAATGGCAAGTAAGCGAACGAGTCTTAAACTAAGGAAAATCTGTGGCTGAAATGACACCCAAAATATCCCACACAAATGCTGTGGAACACTTAAGGACTTCTATACAATGGGCTTCAGAAAATAATATAAACTGCACTAAAATCAATATTTTTCAAGAGCTTCAAAAGGAAATACACAAAAAATTAATGGAAAGCGTCAAGAAATAAATGTTAATTAAAAATTAAAAAATTAATTAAAAAAAATACCGAAATATGCAAATATTTTATTCATATATATGTGCTTAAAATTTTAAAATATTTCAAAGCTTAGAAGTTATTGGCTGAGAAAATGACAAAATTCGGTATTTTTGGAAAAATTTGGAGCTTTTTTTCATTTTCTGCTTAAACCGCAAAAGATAAGTGAATATGATATATGGACAAATGAATGATCTTGCCGATTCCAACAAAAAAGTCGATGGTGACGTGCATCTAAGATCAATAGTTTGGTAGTAAAATTAATATTTTATTGAATAATTAAATCATTTTCTTGCAAGCATTGATTTGTTGGTTGGCTTCGACGCTGTCATTGCTTGCAGCTAGCAGAATGTTGCTTTGGTTTCGCTACAAAATGCTGCTCAATGCTCAGAAAAGAGATTCTCTGCATGGAAGCAGAGAGAGATAGTTCTTTGTTCGCAAACAGCAGAATGCCCGACAGTTAAAATTTAAAGCATTTTCTCTAAGTACGTCGTTTCATTATTCAGAGAGAGTTTTTCTATTCAAAATGTTGAATAGCTGCGTGCAGAATTCTTAAGCTCCAAAACAGAAGTGCACGAAATTTATGGTAATAATTTAAGCTTAAATTGAAACGCAGTGCGATGCAAATTACATCGCTTTGAAGCTGCGCATTGGTGTGGGTTGAATGGCTTTTTTATAATGTTTTTACGGCATTACATAGCGTTAGTGTATAATTTCGTCACTGAAAGAAGACCTATGAAAATATTTTAACTTAATTTGATTTCATTTACTAAAAGTGATAAAAAAGTATTTTTAATTCATTCCATAAACATAAATTTACATTTGAAAAGGTAAGGACTTATTAATACCAATATCTTTCCAAAACAATTCACGTTATCGAATACGAGTATTATACAATTGAGCTACAAATTGTGTTTATTAGCCGAAGTGAATTGCATAAACTGTATTTTCATACCATTTAATAGTATGGTTAAATAAGTAGAGTAGTATCTCCGGTTACAAGCCATGTTTCCTTAAATCGACATAAAACTGTCTGTACTTAATCATTGTTTATACAGAAATTTTAACATGATTGCACACACTGCTCCTGAAGCAACTTCAAGTTGACCTAAAATGGCAACGTAAACTGAATGTCTCCAAGTGTTTGTAATGTTTTTCTGATGAAATATCACTTTGAATTAAAATCCTAGCTGATTTCGTTTTAAAAATATCTCAATTTTTGCATTTTCACGTGATTGAACCATCTTGTACATTAGACAGCGCAATATATTCAAGTATAAAAGTGTTTATATATGTATGGATGTATGTTTGTATATATTTATATATATATTATACCTACTTTTTTTTTTTTTTGATGCGCCAAAGGGATGTGTAATCTTCATAGATACCCGTGGCCCGTGCCATTGGCATTGCACGATTCGCATTCCATACTAAAATTTCAGGTATGCGCCTACGTACTAAACCACACCCTGCACACTTCCGCCACTCTCCCCACGGGACTGCCACTAGGTATTACTTCGTGGGGCTGGCAAGCAATTTATGCTACTCCGGTGTTTCTGTTGTTCCTGCTAATCTTCTTTCAGTTTCAGCTCTCCGCAATTCACCTTGTACATTCTTGACGAGTGCACAGATATGCATCCAATACTCTACTGAATCCACCATCCGCTCTATAAGTAATTCTGGACTTGGTAGATTTCCTCGCAGTTCCGTGAAACGACTGCAGTCAAATATTGCATGCTTCACGTCTTCCTCCTGGTTTGGACACTCCGGGCAATAAGGAGATGTATCGTGTCTAAATCGGAAAAGGTATCTACGATATCCACCGTGGCCAGAGAGGAACTGCGTTAAGTGGTAATTGCAGTTTCCTTATGCACGGCTTATCCATACATCGATTGATGGTATAAGGGTGTGAGTCCATCTACCCTTTGGTGAATTATTCCACCGCGATTTCCATAGGTCCATAGATCGTGTTCTTTCTTCTTCTTCTTTGATCATCCTGGTTGCGTTAGCTTCAGTTGGCAATGTGGATCTCCTTTGGTAAATTCTCCTCATCTCATCTGCTAGAATGTCAATGGGGATCATTCCGGCTGGAGAGTCGATTCACAGGGAATTTAACAAGTTTTGGGAGAAATTGAAAATTAATCTTATTGAAGATTCATCATACTCAAGTCGCTTAAAAAATACTGCAGTGACATTTACTTCACAACATTTGTAATAAATGATAGATGTATATTTCTTAGAGGCTGTCCAATTTGACCCAATTTAAGTATAAAAGTGATTACGTAATTTATGGACGGGACGGGATAGTGGAATAGGCCTACAGAGGATACCACTTTAAAAAAAAAACGCGCCGCGATATTTATCTCAGTAGATGGTGTGGAAACAATATCCTAATTCTCAATATTTTACACACACACACACACACACACACGTACGTATATTATATATATATATATATATATATACATACATACATACATATATAAACACTTTTATACTTGAATATATTGCGCTGTCTAATGTACAAGGTGGTTCAATCACGTTAAAATGCAAAAATTGAGATATTTTTAAAACGAAATCAGCTGGGATTTTAATTCAAAGTGATATTTCATCAGAAAAACATTACAAACACTTGGAGACATTCAGTTTACGTTGCCATTTTAGGTCAACTTGAAGTTGCTTCAGGAGCAGTGTGTGCAATTAATATGTCATGGAAAAAATAAACCTATTAAAATGATAAGACAAATTTTTTACAAAAAATGCGTTACTTTATTTTAAGATACATCGCAGGCAAAGCCGCGGAGGGTTGCTATTGTATAAATAAAAACTGAATTACTAAAAACCATATTTCTCTGTTTTAAATATTCATTCGATATCCCTTTCAGACCGTGATGCATCGTTTGTGCGGGTGGTTTCTATCTTTAATATTTCCACTTTTATTTAACGAAAGTTATAAAGAACGAAATGAATCGATTGTGCTTGTTATTGTCTTCTTTTGTTTCTCACACTGTTCCGCGATTCGCTTTACCGTTACTTGAATACGCGTGGAATTCTTGATAAACTTTTTAGTTTTGTCAAAATGAGCCGCAATGGTAAATTGTGTCTTCAATTACAAAATATATAAAGCGTAAAACTTCAGTGTAAAACTAGTGAAGTTAACGAATTTGAACTAAAAAAATAATAAATTTTGATGTTTCAAATAAATTTGAATCATTTGTTGCTAAAAAAATGGGTTTCAGATAAAGTTGCATCAATTTTGCGTGTCCTGAAAATCCTTGAAGGATATGTAAATTGCGAAACCTAAACATTGAGAATATTTTCATTCCATATAACGACCATAAATTCCAAAAATCATAAAAAAATGTTCAGTAGATAAGCGTCGGGTCTGAAAGGGATATAACGAATTTTTAGATTTAACGAAAAGGCTGGACAAGAAACCATTCATTATATTAGACGTCTACTGTACTTGGGTTTTCGAATTTAACAAAATTTTATTACATATATTTTCTATTAGTGATTAAATTTACTAAATTACATAATATATATGAGGAATAATAATATAAGGTACATACTTTTGCAGCGTTGTATCGTTTTTATATATATTTCCAGTATATTTCCAAAGTTACAGGTGAAACAATTAGGAATTTTCCAAAATTTTTCTTTAAATCCGATACCGGATTAGTGTTAAACGACTCCAAAGTACTAAACAAAAGTGTCGCGAAAAACAACTTTTTTGTACCATCACAGATGTGCAAAAACATGTGACTTATATGTCCCAATGGTTGTCAACGGTAAAAATGTATGCGACTATTTTCTCTCGTTGACAGTACACGGACGAAAAGTTCAAGGTCGAATTTTTATTTACTTCATGAGAGCTCGTTGTTTTTAATCTATTTTGAAAGTTAACCAATGAAAGTTAAAAAAATTACCATTGCAATGTTGGTACATTGCCCACTATATGACTATTGGTTGATGAGATATTTTCAAAATAGTTCAAAATTTTGTTAAAATATTCCAAAAAATCTAATATTTGCCCTTATTTATTTGCTACGGCGTAATGTTTCCTTCCAATGAGGTCAAAGTACAACCATTGAACAGAAAATTGACTGTTTTTGATTTCGTCATTTTATTTCAGTTGTACAACGAACACGATTGCAAATCAAAGATTTCATTCGACTTGCGTCTTTTCTGTGATCGTTTTGATTTGAGTTTGCATAGTGCGTACATTGGTTGCAACAAAATCTCTATGTCGAATACTGACTCATTTTCTATATCTGCATTGGAGTCTGCGCGCAACTAGCTACTCAAATGATCGATTCGTTTGCCAACCGCAAGAGATCACCTCGCAAAGTTGTGTGACAGGGTCCTTAGCGATTCAGACTTGCGAAGGTTACTACTCTGTCCGATCATTATCTTTACAAAAGTAAAACGGGACAAAAGGATGTATTTCAAGCATTATTTTTTGCGTTACAAAACCATCACTAAGACCAAGAATCGACTTTAAATCTGCACCAATAATTTTATTGGCTAAGAAGTGGTTTTATGAATTCCGTTGTGTATTAACGTAGTCACATCACAACGTTCAGATCACCCAAAGGAAGTGACCTAAACGGTGACCTATCCATGAAATGATATGGGACAGCTGAGGCTGAAGGCATCTCAAGTAAGCGGACACATCACTTTTTACATGAATATTTGGGCACGAAGAAGCTATCCACACGAATGGTGCTGCGATTGCTCACACTCGACCATAAACGCAGACTTATTACCACTGCAAAGGAGTGTTTGACGATGCTCAACCGCAGTTCGTAGGAGTTTAATACCGTTTCGTAATCATAGACCAAACATGAAACACCAAAATACACCTAAGACCAAGGAACAGTCAAATCAGTGGACTTTACCGAGTTTACGTGCACCAAAGAAAGCCAAGTTGTGTTTGTCGCCAAGAACATTCACATCGATTATATTGAAAAGCGTAAAGCAATCGCCGGTGAATATTATTCACAGCTGTTTGACAGATTTTATAGAAAATAATAAATAAATAACGGGCCATTTCAGCCCTTGAAAGGACTTTGACCTAGCTTCTTATGATCAATTGTGTTGTGCGTGTTATTAAGTTTCTACACAATTGACCGAGAACCGGACCTACAAGGTTAACGCCGACTCCAAACGGCGATGAACGGAATGTTCTTGTTCTCAAGAAGCTTTACATGACATTTTGATTTCTCTCTGAGGTTTGCCATTAACTGCAGAGAGGTGGCGGCCGTACAGAAAAATCATTTTTAATTCAAATAATTTTCAGTCGCTGCTGGGGTTCGAACCCGGATCTCCAGGTTCTTTGACATAGCGGCCACGCACTTTAACCCACTACGCCACGGACGCCACCAGTTGTCATCAACTTAAAAATATTTTTTATAAATATATATTAGAGTGGAACGAATTTTTAACCTCATGGGCTTCATATATTTTTGAAAACTACGAGTTAAAAAATAAATTTCTGCATCTTTAGTTTTTGTCTGCAACAAATCTTTTGACTGCGCCCGAGCGTTTATATATTGCATGCCAGAATTATTATCTTTTTTTTTTCTGAAATCCAAAGTTTAGTTTCGCATAAATGATAACTTGTCCAGAGTACCTTATGATACCATGTATGCGCTAGAAGATATTCACGATCAAAGATCACCGAAATCGGTCATTCGCTTATATCTCTACTCCTCTTTGTAGGATAGAAAATATGCTCAGAACAAAATTTTAGATCGAAAAATTCTCTACAAAAATGCTCTTAACAGTTTTAACATAAAACAAACAGTTTCCACGCTATGCGAAGAGATATGTTTGAATAACACAAAGTAGAAATTTCATATTAACTTTGAGAAGAGCGGATATATAAACAAATGACCGATTTCGGTGATCTTTGAACCTGAATATCTTCTAGCGCATACAAGTTAACACGTAAAATATCCAAAATAAAATTAAATAAAGTAATTGGATCCCTACAAAATATTTCTCTGGAATACTGACAAAGTGTGCAATGCTGACGCAGCGTCTACTGCGCTTTCATGAGAACCAAGCAACAACAACAACAACATTAAAAGATCGCTGACTAAACATCCGCTGCAGTTTGTATTATTTAAGTTAGCATAAGTTATCAAACTTGGAAAATAACAAAATTGTAGCTAGTTGATTTAAACTCATAATAAAGAACGGTCATAGACCGGAATAAAAAACTTTTTTTTTAATTAATTCGGCAAGTACGAATTTAACTGGCGCCCAACGTGTTATAAAGTGTTAAGTTTTGCTAAAAAATATAATAAACACTGAACCAACGTGTTATAAAGTGTGAAGTTTTGGACTAAAACGTAAACGCGGAAAATAGTGAAAAGCTTTGCTCAAATGTGCTACACGAACTAGCGGCATTAAAAGAACAAAAAGCGTTAAGTTTTGGACTAAAACATAAACGCGGAAAATAGTGAAAAGTTTGCTTAAATGTGCTACACGAACTAGCGGCATTAAAAGAACAAAAAGCGTTAAGTTTTGATAAAAAACATAAACGTATAAAAAGAATAAAAGCTCAAACGTTAGTTTCAGCTAACTTCGCGAGTGTGTGCGACGTAGGATCCGAAGTAGCGAAGAGAGAGCAAAACGGACAAAATCCAGTCGACCAGCGAAGGATTTACCAACGTCAACTTAATATCAACGATTCTCAACGAAATGATGACAAGAATATATTTGTAAGAATATGATTTTTATATTGTAACGAAATAATAAGTTAAATTTAAGAGAAATTATAAATTTAAAACAGTTTAAAAACAAATAGAAATATCTAAAAATCACTCCTAGCAATATAAGACAGTGAATTTAAGTAAAAATAAAAGGAAAATAAAAAGATTAAAAAGCATAGGTTAAATTAAATTAAACTGGACAAAAGATTTAAAAAATAATTCGTATAGAAAATAAAATGTGTTTACTTAACATTTTATAGAAGTATCTAAAATAATTTATACAAAATAATAAAATTTAAAATTTAAAATTTAAAATAATAAAAAAAAAAAAATAATATTTTAGTAGTCTTTTACGTTCTAAAAGAAAAATAACCACAATGTCAAACCCAAATAACCTTATAAGACCACCGGTTCTTAATAGTCAAGGTGCTCAAATAACACCAGGCCAAATTACCCCAGAAATTCAAGCCTTAATCCGGCAGGCTGTCGAACAACAATGTGCAGCCTCAATTAATTCATTTATAAATCCCATTCCTACCCAGCTAACTGACGAAATAATCACAACTGGAAACATTGACGACTGTGACAAAATACCGGACATCGTACGTTGTTTGAGGGAATTTTCAGGAGATATTTCAGAATTTGCTTCATGGAGGAAATCTGTAGAAAGAATAATGTCCCTATACGAAAGTAAAAGAGGATCATCAAGATATTTCGGCATACTTAGTGTCATACGGAATAAAATAATTGGACAGGCTAACGTAGTGTTAGAATCCTATAATACGCCCTTAAATTGGGAAGCGATTAAAATATGTCTTACCACCCATTATGCAGACAAGAGAGACATTGGTACATTAGAGTACCAAATGGCGAATCTCGTGCAAGGCACTAGATCTTTGCAAGAATTCTATCAATCAGTTTATGAACACTTCTCATTAATTTTAAATAAAATTTCTTGCATGAACATAAGCAAGGACGCTGAAAAAACTTTAACGGACTCCTATAGAAACAAAGCTCTAGACACGTTCATAAGAGGTTTGAACGGCGAACTCCCGAGACTATTAGCCATAAAAGAACCATCAGATCTACCACAAGCCCTCTATCTTTGCCAAAAGCTAGAAAATCAAAACTACAGAACCAATTATGCATTAGGAAATAGGAAAACTACAATTCCACCACCTATACCTCAGAGAAAGCTTATTCCTCCTTTAACAAAAAATTTCTACCCACAACTGGCACATTTTCCAAGAAATGCAACCGTTCAACATACTCCTCGACCCTTCCAAAATAATATATGGCAACCACAGCGCCAACAATTCTATGCCCCTCTGGCACAACCCAATTTATTTAGACCAACAAACCCTCCACCGAGACCATTCGCTGCTAAACCACAGCCACGGCCAGAAGCCATGGAAGTAGATCAGAGTATCCAGAGTAGAGCGCTAAATTATGTAAATCGCCCCAAGCCAAACGATTTCTATGGTAAACGACCAGGCGAGAATACGCCCCAAACAGGACCGAGAAAGCTTCAGAGAAATTTTAATATAGAACAAGCGTACCCTGATCAGTACCAATATACCAACTTATGTAACGACATGAATAATTTCCAACTAGACGACGCAAGACGATACAATCCCATTGAACAAATAAATAATACAGAGACAACTCAAGAATATCAAGCTTCAGAAACTCGACAAGACTTGGAACAAACATTTAACGAGTACATGCAATATTACGAGAATCAACAAGATCAATTCGGGACACATGAAACCCAAACAGAAATCGCAGTTCCTTTTTCCGACCTAACAGATATACATTTTTTAGAATGAGTGACTCCTCACTGCCTTATATTCAAGTCAAGACAGTAGGAGGTAGAATACTTAAAATACTAATTGACACGGGTTCAAATAAGAACTATATCAAACCTTCCGTCGTACCTAAAGCGTTTGCCAATAAGGAACCTTTCTTTGCAACTTCCATAGCGGGTAACATTAAAATAACACATTTCACTCGCGTAAATCTTTTCAATATACCACAACTCGAAATTAAGTTCTATTTACTTCCCACCTTAAAATCATTTGACGCCATTTTGGGAAATGACAGCCTTAAGGAACTATCCGCTGTTATTCATACCAAACATAACTACATGCAAATATTCAATGGTACAAAAATATTAATCAGACAATGTCAATCAAAAGCAGTCCATACATTAGACATAAAAAATGAACAAATGACAGATAAACAGAAAAAAGCATGCGAATTACTTGTTGAGAAATACAAAAATCTTTTTGCAGAGCCCAATGAAAAATTAACCTACACAAGTAGAGTCAAAGGTGAAATCAGGACCACTTCAGATTCTCCTGTTTATACACGAAGCTATCCATATCCCGTTTCTCTAAGGGATGAAGTTCAAAAACAAATACAAATCCTTTTAAGAGATGGTATAATAAGACCATCCCGATCCCCGTACAATGCCCCTGTGTGGATTGTACCAAAAAAACCTGACTCAAATGGCAATAAGCAACATAGATTAGTAGTAGATTATCGTAAACTTAACCAAATCACCATTCCTGACCGTTACCCGATCCCCGAAATAAATGACGTCCTAGCGCAATTAGGGAAATGCAAATATTTTTCGGTACTTGACCTCAAAAGTGGTTTCCATCAGATACCACTAAAGGAAACAGACATAGAAAAAACTGCTTTTTCCATTAACAATGGAAAATTCGAGTTTACAAGGCTCCCCTTTGGTCTAAAGAATGCACCTGCAATCTTTCAAAGGACCCTTGATGATATTTTGCGTGAACACATAGGATCGTTCTGTTTCGTCTATATCGACGATATTATTATATTTAGTAAATCGGAAAATGATCACATAGAACATATTCAACACATTTTCAAAACCTTAAGTGAATCAAATATGAAAGTTCAATTAGACAAATGCAAGTTCTTCCAAAATGAAGTGGAATTCCTTGGATTCTTAGTTTCGTCAAATGGTATAAGAACAAATCCGAAAAAAATTGAAACTATTAAAACATTTCCTCTACCAAACACACTTAAAGACCTACGTTCATTCTTAGGCATGTCAGGACATTATCGACGTTTTATAAAAGATTATGCGAAAATTGCTAAACCCCTGACATCCCTTTTAAGAGGGGAGGATGGACGAGTGTCCAAGAAAGACTAAAAAAAAACTTTAATTACGCTAAATGAAGACGCACTCGATGCAATAGAAAAAATTAAAAACATCCTCACTTCCAATGACTTGCTACTATCATATCCAGACTTTAAAAAGCCATTCCAACTTACTACCGACGCTTCAAATTTTGCGCTTGGAGCTGTCTTGTCCCAAGAAAACAGACCCATCACATTTATATCCCGCACACTGTCAAAAACCGAAGAGCACTACGCAGCTAATGAGAGAGAACTATTAGCCATAATTTGGTCGTTAAATGCTTTAAGAAACTATCTGTATGGTTCGGCAAAAGTTGAAATCTATACGGACCATCAGCCACTCACATATGCCTTGAGCAATAGAAATAATAACGGAAAAATGAAACGTTGGAAGTCTATTCTCGAAGAGTATAACTACGAAATAAGATACAAACCAGGAAAAGCGAACGTAGTTGCCGATGCCCTTTCTAGACCTCCTCAAAACGTCCCAATAAATTCCTTAACCGCCACTATCCATAGTCATGAAAGCTCAGCTGAAAACCTTATTCCATCAATAGAAGCCCCTATCAACGTATTCAAGAACCAACTTTTTATTTTAACCGGTGAAGCTGATAATTATAATTTCACTATACCTTTCCCAACATACCATAGACACGTTATAATAAAGCCTCAATATACACAAGAAGATTTGATAGAAACATTTAGAAGCTATTTGAATCCCAGCGTTATTAACGGACTGTTAACTAGCGAAGAAATAATGGGAAGAATACAAGCAATTTACCCTTTACATTTTAGTTCCTATAGAATTTGTTATACACAGAAGCAGGTCGATGATATTGTCAACGAATCAGAACAAGAAGAGAAGATATTACAAGAACATAGAAGAGCTCATAGAAGCTATAAGGAAAACAAAATTAAGCTACTTGACAAAATTTACTTTCCTAAAATGACAGAGAAAATTAAGAAACTCTTAAAGGAGTGCACAATATGCAAAGAAAATAAGTATGAGCGACACCCCATAGTACAGAAAATACTAGCGACACCAATACCAGAACATCCAGGGCAGATATTACATATTGACTTATATAACACCGAAGGGAAAATAGTATTAACAGCATTAGACAAGTTTTCTAAATACGCCCAAGCACGACTAGTAAAATCCAAAGCAATAGAACATGTAAAGGAACCATTAAGAGAAATATTATTATCATTTGGAAAACCTAAAAACGTTGTAATTGACAACGAAAAATCGTTTAATTCTGCCACCATTACCCATATGTTGAACGAACAACTCGGAATCCAAATCTTCACAACACCGCCTTATTCCAGTACTATTAATGGGCAAGTAGAACGTTTTCATAGTACTCTTACCGAAATTCTAAGATGCTTAAAAGCTGAAGATCGCTATTCTTCTTTCCCAGCACTACTTTTCTCAGCAGTTTTTGAATATAACAACTCTATACACTCGACAACCAATAGAAAACCTATAGAACTTTTCATGGGACGAACACTAGGTGACACAGACGAAGAACAAGAAAGGAAAAGATTAGAAAATATTCAACGATTGAAGGACAAACAAGAAAAAGACATGCTAAATCATAATAAAAAAAGAAAAACACCAATAGATTTTTCAGAAGGCGATACCATATATGTAAAAATAAACTCAAGATTAGGATCCAAACTGACTCCTAGATACAAAAAGGAAATTGTAGCTCAAAATAGACAAAAGACAGTAATAACGGTTACAGGACGAACGGTACACAAAGATCGAATTAAAAAATGAAAAATATTATTCTTCACATTTACAGATTACTCATCGGAATACTTACGGCAGAGGGAGAAATTCAAATACTTGACTACACGCATTCTCAACTAGTAACAATTAACACTGGGACAGCAAAATTACAAGATGGAACCTTCCGTTTGATACACACCATAGAAATTGAACAGTACGAATCTATAGCTAATAATATAGAAGCCCACATAAATGAATTTGTTAGCAAAAATAACCCTACCTACGCATTCCTCTATCACGAAATATCAGAAATCCGTAATTACCTTTATAGGTTAAAAATAAAAAATAAAAAATCAAAAAGATCAATTAATGCCATAGGCACAATGTGGAAGTGGATTTCAGGAAATCCTGACCACGAAGATTTCAAAATAGTCGAAAACAAAATAAACAATGTTTTAGAAAATAATGAAAAACAGATTATTATAAATAGATTAACCATTGAAAAAATAAATGAACTCAAAAATGTCACTAATTTGATTATGAAAACTATTAGATCTAAGGAAGACATAAAACAAGATTTAATTCTAAGTTACAAATTTAAGTTGGAAATGTTAAAAGAAGACTTAAGAAATATAGAATTCTCCATAAGTTGGGCAAAAGCCAATGTAATCAATACGTATATCTTAGCAAACGAAGAGATAAAAATGGTAGAAAGATTACTTGAAAGGAATGATATTCCCTATGTTAATTTAGATGAAGCTCTTGAATTCTCCGATATTAAAATAGCAACAAATAACGAAACAATCCTTTATATCGTAACTTTGCCAACAGTAAAAACAGACACATGTAAATCTCTTCTAATAAAAGCAGTTAAGAAACAAAATGTAATTAATGACATAAAATACGAAAACATTTTAAATTGTAATAATGATATTTTTGGAGTCGATACAAATTGTAAAAAATATAATGAGCTCACTATTTGTAATAGTAAGAATATTGTTAATCTGAATAATTCAACTTGTATTAGTAACTTATTAGAGAGTCGTAAACCCAATTGCACGGTGATCAACAACCAGCACGTCGCCTCTGTAGAAGAAATTATGCCTGGATTAATATTCCTAAATCAATTTAACGGAAAAATCAGTATTGATGGAGAAATCACGAATTTAAACGGCACATTTATCATACGCCACCATAACTGCACAATTAATATTAACGAAAAAATTTATTTGCATCACGAAGTATCCTATGGAAAACCCTTACCAGCCATTCTTCAATTACAAAACCAACAAAACGAAATAGAGGAAGTCCTTTCATTAAAATTTATCAACGAACTACAAATAAATAACACCCAACATATCAATCAACTCGAATTTAAAAATAGGCTCAGTTACACAACTAATTTTAGCCTATTGGCAGTCATCATTGCAGCAGTTCTGTTCTTAATAATAAGGAAATACCTAAAAAATAAAACAGTTAAAGTCCAAATAACAAATAGCTTTAAGGACGATTCCATAGACACGACACCGAATGCAGTATCAGTTCAAACCAATCAGTTTGAGGTTAACTACGCATCATAGGTCAAACGAGGACGTTTGAACTTAACGACGGAGGAGTTAACACGTAAAATATCCAAAATAAAATTAAATAAAGTAATTGGATCCCTACAAAATATTTCTCTGGAATACTGACAAAGTGTGCAATGCTGACGCAGCGTCTACTGCGCTTTCATGAGAACCAAGCAACAACAACAACAACATTAAAAGATCGCTGACTAAACATCCGCTGCAGTTTGTATTATTTAAGTTAGCATAAGTTATCAAACTTGGAAAATAACAAAATTGTAGCTAGTTGATTTAAACTCATAATAAAGAACGGTCATAGACCGGAATAAAAAACTTTTTTTTTAATTAATTCGGCAAGTACGAATTTAACTTACATAACAAGTTGTTATTAATAAGTAAATGAAGAGGTTTGCATCAAAAAAATTAGCACTTCAGTTTTTGGGACTTCAGAAAAAAAAGTCTGACAATGAAATACATAAACCCTTGGGGGCAGTCAAAAGTTATGTCGCAAAACAAAAAAAACTAAATACGCAGAAATTTATTTTTTTAAGCGTAGTTTTCAAAAATAAATTAAGCCCATGAAGATTTTTTGCTTCCATACATTTCGTTCCACTCTAATATATGTATATATATATGTTTTATACCCCAAGCTACTTCGGTCATTACTATTTATCTTTATATTAATAAGCAAACAAAAAAGTTTGTGTTCCCTTTTTTTCTCTGTTACCTTCAACATATTCACATAATACTTATATCGATGGATAAGTATTTTCGAGTAGATTTGCACAATATAATTTTTATATTGAAAACAAATTTTTGAACTCTAGGCCAATCATGTTGACAACAAGACAACATGAAAAACAAAGAAGGCAACAACCAACAACAACAACAACGGCTCTGTATAGAGCAAATCCTACAGCTTGACTATACAGACTGTTTCATTGGCCACTACACCAACTCATCAGTAGCCTTTGTATGACTTTACACTGTGATCCACTCAAGCTACTTAGGTTCTACTTATACTGCCAATATGCCGAGAAAGTTACCCGGAATTTTTATTTTTGGCAGAGAACGCTTGAATTTTGTAACTGAGTTCTTATCTACTTTTGATGCAAACTGTACCAAGGTACCAAGGTTAACCTTGGTGTGATTTGCTCTATACAGAGCCGTTGTTGGTTGTTGCCTTTTTTGTTCTTCATGTTGTCTTGTTGTCAACATGATTGGCCTAGAGCTCAAAAATTTGTTTTCAATATAAATAGATTAAGTATATAATTTTTATTCAAATATGTTGTCATTAAGATATGTAAAACTGAGCAATTGTAAAACCCTTTTTTTACCAATGGGACAATGAGAAACTACAAAGCGACAAAGCTCTGTTGATCATCGCTGCTGTGGCTTTCAAAAGCAAGAGTAGAATGCGGGAGTGACGCAAACATTTCAAAAAAGCTGAGTAACATTATTGTTGTTGTTGTTGTAGTGGTTGTTGTTGTTGTAGTGGTTGTTGTTGCTTTCTCTTAATTTTTCTCAGCGTTAAGAAAATAGTTAAACTGCTGCTTGCTTCATATAGCACTTGACGCCAAGCCATTGCTAATTGTTTGTTTTGTTCAAAACTTGGTGGTTTATTTCGAGATGACGCTGCGACAGAGAGCGCAGCTGATGCCGTTCATTCTGTTCAGCCTATGGGTTGGTGCGTTCAGCACGCACAGATTTATCTGGATCGCCAAACTTTTGTTATGACGACCTGTTTTTTTCGAATGGCAAATTAATAACAATTCATTATGTGAAAACCACCTTGAGTTTCGTTACCTTACAAAAACTCATGGCCGAATTTCGGCCACAGGCGATACTAGTTATATTAATTATCCTTCCCCCTATGTTCGTCCGTCTTCTTATTGATTGCATTCATCGCAACTCTGTCGCTATCTCCGTCCGCGTATTAAGAAAATTACCAATTTGTAATATAATAACAATTTGTCAAAAAAGTAACTCTGAACTATAAGCGTTGTGTTTATACAACGAAGGGAAAAACAAACGAAGTTTTCAGTTGGGAAAAACAAATTATTCAATTGCTGCAATTTGAAAATCAACGAAATCAATTTCCTGCAACTAAATGATACGTTTCTCACAACTAACTCTTTTTATGACAACTGTTATATGATGACAACTGTTGAAACGTTTGCAAATGACGATTTCAAACACGACAAACGAAGTTCGTTTGCGGCAAACTGGCGATAAACTTTTTTTTTCTGCGTGTAAGATTGAAATATTTCAATGATTTCAGTGATGAGCCAAATGAGTTGATTAAAAAAAAAAAAAAACTAAAAATAACACGGTTTTACAAAATGAAAACAAATCAAAAAACTTGCCTCGAGACATAGAAGAGGTAGTAGGCCTGGTTGAAAATAAGATAACTGCATACATAGTTTTTTTAATATACCCTCAAAATCGGGATTTGTGGTTAAAAAACTGATTTTAGGTAGGTGCATGTATAGTTTGTTATGTAACTCCGTTATATCTAGCTCAATTTTAAAAATTTACACATTAGTAAAAAGAAGAAAAATATACCTTAAATAAAATATACAGACCGTTTTTTTACAAAAAGAATTGACAAAGGTACAAGTAAAATCATTTGAAAATTTCTCATTTTTTTTAATTTTTTCAACTTCAACAACGTTTTGTTAACAAATTTTGTTTTGTGGTACTACTAAATTTAGCAAGATTCTGAAAGCCAGTTAAATTTTGCGTTCAACAAGCTATCATTTGCTATTCAGCTATCAGTGGCGTCCGTGGCGTAGTTGGTTAAAGTGCGTGGCCGCTATGTCAAAGAACTTTGGAAACCCAGGTTTGAACCCCAGCAGCGACAGAAAATTATTTGAATTAAAATAATTTTTCTGTACGGCCGCCACCTCTCTGCAGACAATGGCAAACCTCAGAGAGTAATCAAAATGCCATGTAAAGCTTCTTGAGAACAAAAACTTTCCGTTCATCGCCGTTCGGAGTCGGCGTTAAACATGTAGGTCCGGTTCTCGGTCAATTTGTGTACAAACTTAGTAACACGCACAACACAATTGATCATAAGAAGCTAGGTCAAAGTCCTTTCAAGGGCTGAAATGGCCAGTTATTTATTTTTTTTATTTTTTTTTAAGCTATCATTTACTTCAATTGGCTGAAATACAAAAGCACTATCGAATTTTTAGTATTCGTAATAAAATACAAAAAAAATGTTTCTTTTACCTTTTTCGTTTATATATCTATACTATTATATAAAAGGGTTCTCTCGGATTTTTATCGTTCAATCACGGGGTGACCACTCAACCGATTTTAATAATTCTTTCACTATTCAATTGCTATAATAAGCGACCCTGCTACTGGGTACTACGTTTTTGGTTAAACTTTTTATTTAATTATTTAAGAATTCATGCATTTTAATCCATGCTGCGATTGTATAAACAGCACAAAATAACAGCAAACAATAGCTTACGCTCTTTGTTGAGAGAGAGAGGTGAGATTCTACAACTCACCGCGCTGGTCTCTTGAGTGGATAGTTGCACTCAGTTAATTTCTGCTGCAGTGTTGCCATAAGACCAATATATCGTAGACGCTGGCAAAGGCAACGCTGATCCCATGGCATAATAATAGCAAGGTAGCATTGACAGTTGCTTGGGAAATCATTTCCTGTCAAAATATATCAAAAAGAGAGCGCTCACAACCGGCCATTGAAAACACAAACAATGTTGAAACGTTGAAGTGAAAAAACACACCCTCAGCTGCTGCAGATGCATTTTCACAAACATCTGTTTTTGACAGGAGATGTTTTCTTGTTGAAGAGAAAATAAGCAGTTCTCAATGCTACCTTGTATTATTATACCATGCGTTGATCCGACAACCGCTCCTTTTCTGGACGTGTACTCTAAGGATTTCTCCGAGAGAGGATCGCCAACCGACAGTCGTTTTGGTTTTGTTCGGGCTCTTAAAGTGCTTGTGAGTACGTTTAGAGAGGTAACAGTGCTGCCAATAACTCAAAAAAATTAACATGTCTAAAAAAATTATTGTTTTCGCAAAATTTTACCACGTTTGGTCAAAAATTACATTTTTTACCTCTGCCCAAAAAATGAGTCAAAGATTACCTCAATTAGGGAAATTTACCTCAATCTGGCAACAATGATTTATACTCCCAAGCAACGTTGGGAACGGGTATGCTAGTATTATCATAAAGCTGGTGTATTGCCCGGATGTGACGAAACTGTTTGCAGTTTTCAACCACAAACACGCTCCGAATGAATGGCGTTTGTTTATTGAAGAATCTTGCAAGAGAATGATTTATTTAAAAACTTTTTGTGTGATTCTTGATATGTTAAATTCTGATATATGTATGGTGGATATGTAGAGAAGTTATGAGATTGACTTATAACTTGAATTGACTGAGGTAAAGGCATAACACTTGCGTCTGATTCAAATTCATATGTTTCTTTGGCTTTCCACCACGCTTAGAACATTTTACACGTGTTTCACTTGGTTGCCCTTTCCTTCCCACTAATCTATCACCCCTTTTTCGAACCAAGGCAGACTTGACTGAATAGGTATTCCACCTGAAATGCTTGGTTCAAAGATAAAAAAAAAATCTGATTGCAGCGTTTCCTAGGTTAAGTGAGGCCAAAATCAAAGAAAGTATCCTGCACGTTCAAATCTTTTATAAAAGTTATTTATTCATTTCGGTTATTCTAAGGTTTATTTGTGGGCCCACAAACTCGGAAAATTTTCTTGGACACTGATTTCGTTTCTAAATTAAATCCAGTTGAAAAAAAGAGCTTGGAATAGTTTTATTTCGTTATGCATTTATTTCCTCGGCAACAAGAAGAGTCGAAATTACTTAGATGCTGTAAACGAATTTTTAAGTGCCTACGAAGAAATGGGCTGCAATATGTCAATCAAAATACATTTTTTGCAATCCAATATAAACTTTTTCCCGAAAAGCCTTGGGCAGTTTAGTGATGAACAAGGAGAAAGGTTCCACCAGGAGATGGAAGCTATAGAAACTGGCTATCAGGGAAAAAATTCCATAAACATGCTGGCAGACTACTGCTGGTCCATAAAACGTGAAATCGAATATAATATATATAAACGAAAAAGGTCAAATAAACATTTTTAGAAAAAAATTTTTGGTATTTTATTACGAATGCTAAAAATTGTGGCGTCCGTGGCGTAGTTGGTTAAAGTGCGTGGCCGCTATGTCAAAGAACCTTGGAGACCCAGGTTCGAACCCCAGCAGCGACAGAAAATTATTTGAATTAAAATAATTTTTCTGTACGGCCGCCACCTCTCTGCAGACAATGGCAAACCTCAGAGAGTAATCAAAATGCCATGTTAAAGCTTCTTGAGACCGAGAACATTCCGTTCATCGCCGTTCGGAGTCGGCGTTAAGCATGTAGGTCCGGTTCTCGGTCAATTGTGTACAAACTTAATAACACGCACAACACAATTGATCATAAGAAGCTAGGTCAAAGTCCTTTTAAGGGCTGAAATGGCCAGTTATTTATTTATTTTATTTTAAAAATTCGATAGTGCATTTGTATTTCAGCCAATTGACGTAAATGATAGCTTTTTGAACGTAAAATTTAACAGGCTTTCAGAGTCCTGCTAAAACTAATAGTGCCACAAAACAAAATTTGTTAACAAAACGTTGTTGAAGTTGAAAAAATTAAAAAAAAATGAGAAATTTTCAAATGATTTTACTTGTAACTTTGTCAATTCTTTTTGTAAAAATTCGGTCTGTATATTTTATTTAAGGTATATTTTTCTTCTTTTTATCAATGTTTAAATTTTTAAAATTGAGCTAGATATAACGGAGTTACATAACAAACTAAGAGTTACATAATAAAGCAGTTATCTAATATTCAACCAGACCTACAACCTCTACTATGTCTCGAGCCGAGTTTATTTTCACTGTTACACCGTGTAATTTACTATTGTGAGTACTTGACTAAATAAAATCAAAACTAATTCCAAACAAAATGAGTTCAGAGTTCAGAAATTATTTAAGTAATATTGTAATACTTCATCGAATTCTGCATCATAATCATTGCTACAAATATTGATTACACGAATGATAATGAGATTGCGTTCAATTTGCTTCCATTACATGGCAGCTGATTGGCAAAAATTAATTAAATAAGCAACAAAATAGTGGAGCGAGCACTGTCAGCCCGAGCAGACAACATACAAACGAAATTTTGAAAATGTTCAAACAAGACCATAAAAATTCAGTATTTCCAGAATGGACACGGATTAAAACAGAAAACAATAAACAGATGAAATTCTAGAACAAATTAAAGCCGTACGATGCATGTTCTAGTTTTGGTGTTGTAGCAACAAAGGCTGCTAGCCGTCATTTCCGGTGTGCAACGGAAGTAGCCCGGACTCATTTGTAATAGTGTACATATACATACGCACACAAGTACATACCCATACACATGCATGGCTCACTTAAAGCGATCGCAATTTGCAAACGCAAAGCGTTAATGTCAGCGTGTTCCATTGTGAATGTCATAAATCACTAGCTCACCGCACACGCACAGCGCCGCTTCCAAAATACTTACCACCCCATAACAAACTGCAACAATGCGATATAATCATTTGGCCACGTTAACATGTTGTATGCGACATTTACATATGTGCCTGATTTCCCTTTCCACCAACAACTTTCCGCCACACCGACTATTGTAGCGATTTTTCAACTTGAACTTTTTAACGTTTTAAAGGATCCTGCCTGCCGCGAGTGAGTCAGCATAAAATTTGACGAGCATAACACTCGTTGAGCTGCTTAATTTTTGCAACGTACCCTTTCAGTGCGTGTGTGCATGTGTGTACGTGTGTGTGTGTTTGTGTGGTCAGCGGAAATGCAGCCACCCTTAAGCTGGCGGAATGACTTCTGGTCGTATGCCGGACGCTGTTTTTCAACTTGACACGTCAGGCAACCGCAATAATTTCCCGCATATCGACTTGTGCCGTTCGTCATCAGCGCTCGTGACGGTGCTAGTCTGCTAGTTCTAGTGGGTATGGTGCACGTTGTGGTTCACGTTAAGTTGTTGCGTTCAAACTGACCACATGTTACCTTTTCGGATTTGATAAAGTTGACAAATTTCACTTTTTTATCAATGGAACAACTAAAATATATGCCATTAATGAGTCATTAATGAATGAGAGAAAGAGAAAGTGTTTTCATGTGTGTTTGATTCAGCAGCACAGCTGTTGCTTTAAAGTCTTGGGAAAACAAGTCCGTTAAAACGAAGTTTGTTTTATATTTGACGCGTTTAAAGTCAAAGGGGTAAATATTTTTAATGCAATCAAAAAAGGGTTGCAAACAAAGTGAAAGCAAAAAGGGAACAAAGAAAAAAAATTGTTGGACGTTGAAGATACACATAGAACACGAAGAAAAATAATATTCTGATATTTAGCAAATATTTTACCTGATCTAAGAAAATTTAAAATTAAACCTCACTTGCTGAAATCAAGCACAAAAAACTAAAATTAAGAAAAATAAATTTATAATGAGCATTTATTTCTAAAATTGAGTAAAATAAATGATGGCTTGAAACAAGAATAAAATACATACTTCATTCTAGAACCTGCAACAAGACTTGAATCAAGAAAATATTTTCTTAAATTAAGCAAAATCAGAAAATTATTTTAGTTTTTAGCAAATTGTTTACTTGAATCAGGCCCGTAGACAAGGGGGGGTTTTTAGGGTTAAAACCCCCCCCCTTATGGTCCAAAAAGTATACAAAAATAATATAGCGAAATACAGCGAAAACATCAACAAGCTTAAGTATCGAAAAAAGTTCGATACATTCAATTGAACTTTGTCTACGACCAGCAATTTAAGAATTTATTGCGTTAACAGGTGTAACGTGAAAGTGGTTTAATTTTGATTGCGTTTCGTTAGATAAGTTTAAGAGTTTCTATTGTTAATTTTACTGTGCCAAAACTACAAAAATTAGTCTACTTAATTGGCTGCAGAAACCAGAAGTAAAAAAGGCTAGAACGGTGGAAAGTAAGTGCTTGGTTCAAATGGTTTTTTTTTTCCTTTATCAATGCGTAAATGTGTTAAAAAGTTGCCGAATATTTCTGAATGTTTGAAAGCTGTGTTTTTTTTTGGTAGCGTGTTTGCATTGATTGAATATTAATGGATTAACTTTTTGCTTGATGCGGAACCGACAAAATCCGAATAATATTATATTTCATCTGTATTGTACAGGGTTTTCCTATAAGAGGTGTTATTGTGAATCGCCCGCTATTGTGAAGCGCTCACTTTTAAAGCTTTTATTCTTTGACATTTGACAAGTAGAAACTATGCCATTACTAAAAATGGAACGATACAACAACGTCGTGTCTTTGCTGATTGGGTCCTTGAAATGCATGAAAATGATCCGGAATTCCATCGAAAAATCATCTTGACTGATGAGGCCCATTTCCACCTCGGTGGCTACGTCAACAAGCAAAATTGTCGCATCTGGAGCTCGGAAAATCCAAGAGTTATTGTTGAGAAGCCTCTTCATCCTCAACGTGTGACTGTTTGGTGCGGTTTATGGTCCGGCGGGGTCATTGGACCTTACTTTTTCAAAAATGAGGACATAGGGCAGCCACTTTGCGATTTGGTTATGGAAAATTTCATGAAAAGGATATTGTGCTGTAAGCGTGGTCGTGGTGGTCATTTGGCTGATGTTGCTTTTCATTATTAACATCATACCTTCCTCTTTATTATGAAATAAACATCCGATAATTTATCTCAAAAAAGGCATTTTTTTTGGATACCAAAATAACAACTCTTATTGGAAAACCCGATAGAAAACGTTAAAGAAACTTTGGAATCTGAAAAGTCTTCAGAACTTCCTTTGTAACCTGCAGTTGTAGAAAGCTTTAATGTTGACAGCTATGTGGAAAGCGGTACAAGTACAAGTACAAGTTGCGGTATTAATATTTTACTTTTAATGCTTATAACTCTAAGTTTGTGTGTATGATTGTAGAAATTTTTCCAGAAATATCATTTGATTCATCGCAACTGCATTCGACTTCGAGAGTATATCAATGTCCAAATAACGATATTTTCAAGTTGATGAGCAATATTTTCGATTCGAACCGCCTTGAAAGTTTTCAAAGCATTTATGTGCCTCCACCCAATTTTAATTTTCCTGCCAGCGGTTCTTGCAAACTCCGATTTAACACGTTAACTGCCATGAGGCACATACGGTGTGCCTCAGTAAAATGTCCACGTAGGCTCTGAGGCACAGCGTATGTGCCTCAGTATTTGATTACACATTATAGTTCATGGTTTAAAATTAGTACCTCGAAATGCAAATCTGTAAACGTAGTTCAATTCCGCATGGCCTGGCATACCTAAAACTATCTTTAGCGCATCATTTTTATACCCCCACGATTAAGAAAAACCCCCTTTACTAGGATTTTAATTTTAAAAACTTTAATTTTGTCATTCCGTTTGTAACGCCCACAAGGAAGCGTGGTAGGTATAGAAAAGTGTATATATTCTTGATCAGCATCATCACCCAAGTCGATTTAGCCATGTCCATCTGTCCGTCATCCACACTAAATATACAGTAAACGTATACATCAGGCCGTGAGGTACATATGTTGTGCCTCAATATTATATTTCAAAATTTCACCGAAATATAAATAAAAACTTTTTCTGATTTGTTCGAAAAAATGGCCTGGAGGACCCGATATTTTTTTTGTATGGTGGCGTTAAAGTGTTAAGCATTCTTGGTCGAACCATTGGCATTGGTTGGTTTACTCCAAATTGGAAAATGCAGCTTATTGCAAGTTTTGCGTATTTTTTAACACTGGTTTTGGAGGCGCAGGATCACAACCTCTTGTTAATTTTACCGAATGAAAATAATACCTTTTAAATAAAATTTTCTAACCTTTCATTGTGGCCTTTACAAAAGTCAGGAAATACAATAATAGCATAACACAGAGAACAGATTTCTGCTTTCATTTTCCTTGTGTTCCACAAAAGTGTATTAATTTGTAGAAAATAATTATTATTGTTAACATTATTATGTTAATATTAACCTTGATATTGCCTGCTACGAGCAACCACAACTCTCTTGATAAATTTATCAATAGCAAATGAGATATTGACAAATTTATCAATTAAAGAGCTTTTTTTCTATCACAGAATACCAACTCTTGATAAATAGTCAATACTTGATAAATATTCAATAAGGTGAATTTATCAAGTACGCAGAATCGGGCTGTTAATATAAATATATAAAATAAACAAAAATAAAAAATTAATTTTTGTTTTATGTATTTGGTGTACAAAAAGTTTTAAAGTGTTTTTTTTTTCAATTTTGTCGCTTTATTGTGAAAAATTTGTTACAAATTCATTTCTCAAAGTATTGTCTATTTCTAGCCACTGATTTTTCCCATCTTTCTGGTAATTATATAAAAAATACCTTTTCATTTATCGATATCCAAAACTATCGATATTTTTTTTTAATCCAAACCCCCCCCTTAGGTAAATCCTGGCTACGGGCCTGACTTGAATCAAGCAAATTTTTCTCAATTCAACTTACATTAGGCATGCTTATAATTCACAACATGTTTACATGAAAACATGCTTAAGATGGTGCGAATTGACAAATAATGGCATTATACGCAGTATCTTATTTGTTACTTCACATGTTTCCAAGTAAAGTAACAGGTACGACACTGCGCTTTCGAACCATGCCTTAGTTTGTCAATCCGCATCAGCTTAAACATGTTTCCATGTAAACATGTTGTGAACTGTAAGCATGCCACTATAAGCTAAAGTAATTCGATTAGCTTTTTTATGATCGGTTATCCTAAATCTTTGCTAAAGGATTTTCATTAAATTGAAAAAATTAAGTTTCTAATATCAAGCAAAATATTCTAGTATTAATAAAATTGTTTACTTGAATCAAGCAAATTATTCTAGTCTTTAGTAAATTGCTTACTTGAAATTAAGAATGGGTTTACTTATTGCAATTTTTTCAAAAATTTTATATTTTTCCCTTAAAAAAGACAAACTAACCTTTCTAATGATACCCTATTAACGAAAATCGGATTTAAATGGACTGAGCTACGCTGTCTCAAAATATATCCTATTCTGACCGAGAAAAATTATTCTAAAAATTTATAACTTGGGATTTGGTTTTCTAATTAATAAACCAATCCAAAAAAAAGTTGAACCATACCGAAGATGGTCAGTGCAACTGATGTAACACCATATTACAAAATAAATTCTCAAATATATCAAAAAAATAAATATCTCAAAAAAAAGAAAAACAAAACTTAAAAGGCTCTTAATGCACAAAAAATGCAACAAAAATGTAATGGCGTTGCATATAATTATAACTCGGTGATTAAAAGCTCTACTGTTAATATTCTGGAATGATAATAAAAACTTTTTAACAAAAAAAACTGACTTCAAATTCACTACAAAGTAAAAAATTAAAATTAAATAAAATTTTAAATAACTTTTCCCATTAATTTTTTGGTCAAATTTTAAAAGTTATTTATATGTATTATAATATTGGAAATCTTATCATTTGCCATTTTTTCTAATTTGTTTTATTATCATCAATATATAAATTGCTTTATGAACATAAAAGCTTTAAAGTCGGCGCTAATTTTACTAATTCGAAATCTTTTTATTTTAATTTTTTCTAATTTGTTTTATAATCATAAAAATATTAATAACTTTATGAATATAAAAGCTTTTGAGCACTTTTTTCTTTCAGTTGGCAATTGTTGAGAACGCTTAATGTAGCCAATGTGTTCCATGCATTATTTGTGTAACTGTTACACGCTATATCATATTCAATATAAGCTTTACAAGCTCACCTAAACCAGTATAGTGAGAATGTTAATTTGCACAAAGCTTTTAAAATGGCTACAGTGTCACCAAGGCAGCATAGCACCAAATGAAAAAGTTTAAAATGGTGCAGAGATGGTAAAAGATCATGATTGTGTGCCAAAGAATAGCGCCGACTTCCAAGCTTTTATGTTCATAAAGCAATTAATATATTGATGATAATAAAACAAAATAGAAAAAATGAAAATGATAAGATTTCGAATATTATAATACATATAAATAACTTTTAAAATTTGACCAAGAAATTAATGGGAAAAGTTATTTAAAATTATTTTTTACTTTGTAGTGATTTTGCGGTCGTTATTCTTTTTGTTAAAAAGTTTTTATTTCTTTCTTTTTAGAGAATATGAAAACTTTTATATAATAGTATTCTTGAGGAAAATTTCAAACATGAAACTTTGTTCTTAAAAAATTTGTTTTATTAATTCCTGAAAGTTTGTTGGGTATTTTCCATTTCTGACTCTTTACAATTTTTATTAAAGTGCCACGCCCTTTCTATAATCCCGCCCACTTTATCTAATGTACTTTATATTGATTCTACATAGCCCTGTGCCAAATTGCCACACCCTATGTAAAATCCCGCCGACTTTATTAATGATTCTCCCTACCCACCTACCTGCATACAAAATATTAGTACTTTAGTGTCAATATTAACTAAGATATAGTATTTTTATAATATTGCCACACTCCTTTGTTGAAAAACGCCCACTTCTTTGACCGTAATTTGTAGTAACTGTGCCAACCCATGTACTAAATTTCAGCACCCTAGTGTCAATATTATACGATATAAAGTGAGTTTCTAATATTGTCACACCCCTTTGTCGAATAACGCCCACTCTATTGACTTTAATTTGTATTTAAGGCCACTTGCTAAAAATAAAAATAATAATTATTGACGTCTTAAGGCCCTTCAGGGAATCGTTAAATGTAATGAATATGTACCATATATAAGAGTCAAATCAAATGAGCCGATATAAGATTATATACTCAACAACTTCATCGAGTTCTTTATTAATTATTCCAAAAAAAGTTATATTAAATAGTAGACATAGTCTATACTAAAGTATTTGAAAAGTACAATTCAACAATTCAATTAATATTTTACATAACCGCACGCTACGACTCGAGATCACGAACTAACTCCCAAACTCGTCGCCACTTCGCCATTTGTTCAATTTCGCCGCACTCGCCACTTCCGTGTTGCCACCCTTCTTTTAGTCGGCCTTTCCTGACCTCGGATGCGTCCTCGTATCATGATTTTCTATTACATTTCGTCGTCAGAGCTTTCGGAGTCGTATATCGGCAACCTGCAATACGGCTTTAGCTTATCCGACGCGTGGACAGATGAATAATGTCGTTGTTTTCTACTGGACCCTGGAAGATCTTCGACTACGTAGCGATCTCGTCCTAGTTCTTTTGAAATGAGAAAAGGTCCCTTATAACGTGGCTCTAGCTTTCTTGAAGTTCCGGTGCATACTGGTTCATTTTCGATTAAGACCAAATCTCCTTCTTTATATTTCGTAGGTGCTGAGTGAGCTTTATCATATCTTTGCTTAGCCTTAAACCTTTCAATGCCTACACGTTCAGCTGCTTCTGCACGAATTTGTTGTAACTCCTCTGGACTAACTTCCTTGTTTTCCTGTAGAGCCAGTATCAGTTTGTTTTTTAGAATATCTCTTGGTTGAAAACTAAACAAGAGTTCATGAGGAGATTTCGCTGTTGTTTTGTTCACCATACTATTGACGGTCCATTGTATATTCCTTATATTTTCGTCCCATCTCCTATCATCGGTAGTCGTCGGAAGCAACATCGAAAGTACTGTGCGGTTAGTACGTTCAGCATGTGCATTTGCACGAGGAGTGCGCACGGCGTTCAGAATATGCTTGATATCATTTTCTCTGCAATATCGCTGGAAATCTTTTGAAGTAAACGCTGTCCCACGATCAGTGACCATTCGTTCTGGTACCCCAAAATAGCTGCATACCTCGTCTAAAACAATAAGAACATACTTGGTTGCCGTACTTTTTACTGCTCGAATTATGGTGAATTTGGTGAAGGCGTCTACTAAAACTAGTATATGTTCGTTACGTTTGCTACTCTTAGGAAATGGTCCTAAATGATCAAGGTGAATGGTCTTAAACGGTACCGGTTCAATCTCGCTATAATGGTATTGTCCCTCTTTCCTACCACCGGGAACCTTATTATAAGCACATTCTAAGCACGACTTAATGAATGATTTAATATAGTTTCTCATACGTGGAAACCAGAAACATTTTTTTACTTTCTCCAAAGTTCTATCAACACTTATGTGTCCTGCTTTATCGTGACAATCATGAACTATTCTCCACCGCAAAGATTTAGGCACAACCCATTGTTTAACGCTGTTTTTTATGTAGTAAAGGCGCCCCTGTTCCTCAGCATATTCACTCATTATCTGCTTATCCCTTGATCGTAATTTGTTAATAATCTGCTTGATCTTCTCGTCCTGGAGTTGCATACTGAAGATCCAGTCAGCCTTTTCTAGCTCTACCTTGTCGATATGCAGTGACGCTGTTTCCATTTCGTGTGGCGGCTCGTTAGGATTTCGACTTATGGCATCGACGTGTGGCATTTTCTGTCCTGAACGATGTTCTATGACAACATCAAAATCTTGTACACGCAACCACCACCTAGCGATCCTCGGAATTAGTTCCTTCTTCTGCATCGTCGTCTTTATTGCGCTACAATCCGTGATAATTTTAATTTTCTTCCCGGCTATATAGTAGCTGAATCTCTCCAACGTTTCTACGACCGCCAACGTTTCAAGCTCATAACTATGGTAATTTTTTTCATTGCTACTAGTGGATCTACTGAAGTAAGCAACCGGTTTCCAATTTGCGTCGTCTTTTTGCATAAGAACTCCGGCTAAGCCCACTGAACTCGCGTCAGTGTGTATTTCGTGTTCAGCTTCAACACTGTATGACGCCATAACTGGTTTCGTTGTAAGCGCGCTTTTTAACTTGTTCATAGCTGCATCCTGATCAGACTTCCAACTGAACGGTTGGTCTTTTCGCAAGAGTTTTCGTAGAGGTTCAGACACCACAGCGTAACCTGGCACAAATTTTCGGAAATAACCGGTTAAGCCCAAAAACTGTCGTACTTCCGTTAAACAGGTTGGCGTTTTAAAATTTTCAACAGCCATCGTTTTGAGCGACCCAGGACTTATACCCCGTGCTGATAGTTCATGCCCCAAAAATTGCACTGATCGTTTCAGGAATTCACATTTTTCTAAATTTAATGTTAATTTTGCCTCGCGTATGACATTTAATATTCGCGTAAGTTTGTTGAACATTTCAGGGATCGTGTGACTTCCTATTAATATATCATCCATATAGTGTAGCATATCGCCAGTTTGTGTTCCTTCTTTAATTTTTGCCATCAAACGCTGGAAAACAGCTGGTGCGTTTTTAAGCCCGAAAGGCATTCTGTTGAACTCATAAAGTCCGTCTGTTGTCACAAAAGCCGTATATTTTCTACTGTTTGGTTCAATTGGTATTTGGTAGTAACCACTGTTTAAGTCAAGTGTTGTGAAATACGTAAATTGAGCCGCCTCTTGCAATCGTTCTTCAATGTTTGGCATTGGATAGATTTCCTTTTTTAAATGCTGATTTAACCGCCTGTAGTCTACGCATAAACGGTCCTTACCGTTCTTTTTCTTTACCAGCAGAATTGGACTGGAATATTCGGATTCTGAATACGTGATGATATCGTTTTTCAAAAGTTCGTCGATCATATCTTGCACCATCAATTTTTTTGGTTCGGGTACCCGGTACGGTCGTTGAGTGATTGGTTGGTCAGTGTTTAGTTCTATTTTCATTTCGATCAGATTAGTTTTTCCAATATTTTCAATTCCGGTTGCAAATAAATCTTGATTGTCATCAATTAATTTTATCAAACTTGAACGCGTCTCTACGTCATCAATTCCACAATTGACGTGATCTATTTTTATTTTTAAACAGGAATTTTCTTTTAAAATATAATTAAAAATTACCTCACCATTTTTGATTGTTGCCGTTACGTCATTTTTTGCAAACAACTCGTGGCCAAGAAGTATATCGGATGGTAGCATTTCGTCTTCTACTACGATTAAATTTATCATAAATTCAACCTCGTCAATTTGTAGATTCGCGTAAACTTTTTTGTTTGTTAATCGCGTACCACCACATATGCCTTTTATTTGCATTACACATGTTTCAATTTTGCAGTTTATTGTTTTTAATAATGATTTACGTATCATGTGACAATCGCTACCCGTGTCTATATACGCGTCAAACTTTTCACCATTTATTATAACCGTTTTTTCAAAAATTTCTTTCTTTTTTTCAATATTAATTTTCTTTACTGAAACTGTTTTTCCACAATTCTCAGGTTCACCACGCGCATGCACTTTTTGGCAATCTTTACAACGACGTCGACGTTGGGGTTTTGGGCAATTAGTCGAAATATGACCCTTCTCAGCACAATTATAGCAAGTTATTACTTTGTCGGACTTAATAGGGTTGAACGAATTCTTTTGTTCATTTGTTTTGAAATTATTTGCGTTATTTGTATTAGCACCTCGCGACGCGGTTGGTAAATTCTTTAAATAATCGTCAATAGTTTCGCGCATCTTTTTCATGCTATCAAATTTTAACACTGCAATCGCGGCCTGTAATTCGCGGTATTTAAGTCCTTCCCTCGTATATTTAATAATAGCTTGGTCACTAAGATTGTATCTCTTACCTAACGCACTCATTCTAAAGCAGTAATCAACCACTTTTTCACCCGGTTTACGTATAGAATTACTCATTTTAAAATTTATGTCAGCTTCGTCAAGCTTGATTCCAAATTCTGCTACAAGCGCTGACGAAAAATCGCCCCAATTTGACAGCAAGCTTTGCGACCCGTCTATCCATAACCTAGCCACACCTTTCATGCGACTATACACCGCCAAAAGCGTGCACTTTTCCTCCCATTCATATGCAGTCATTGCACTGTTTACCCTTTGAACAAATTGTTCCGCGGACAAAGAGAGCTCGTTGGTAGGATCGAACTCTGGAATAGTCTCAGCAATTTCACGCACACTATACTTATTACGCACGGTCGACACACTTGAAAGTTCATTCTGCGAAACCACAGCAGGACTAGTTACACGAGCTGGTAAAGCTTCTGAAACACTTATTACCGAGATTGCGTTCATAACATCAGCTAACATGGTTTTTAACTCATTTATTTGGTCCTGCACTGAAGGAGCCACGTCCACCTCATCACACCCGAGACTGTCTGTTAACCGCTTTACTAACTCACTTTTCGTACCCGACGTTGGCAATTCACTTTCGCGGAGTAAATCCTTCAATTGTTGAATGGTCAGTGAATTGAGTTTCACCATTTTCGTTGTTTTTCTAAACCTTCACTGTTTACTTTATATTAACGCCACTGTGTATTTTTTTTATGTTACTTTGTTTATTGCTTATAATTTATATTATTGCGAAAGAACTGCACTTACTTTTTCTTTTTTTTTTTAACACATTTTGATTTCATATTAGGTCCATTATGTTTGGTTTTTGATTAATCGTTGTTAAAGTTGTGTTCGTTTAATTTTGTTTATGTTTCTATTACTCGTCAACACAAAACAATCGTTTTCGTTTTATTTCGTTTATGTTTTATTACTTGTACTTGTTAACACAAAACAATCGTTTCCGTTTTATTTCTTACTATTAGTTAGCACAAATCTTCGTTTTAATTTTCTTTGATTAATTACTCAACACAAAACAATGGTTTTCGTTTTATTTCGTTCCGGCTTTTTTTTGTTTTTACTCGTTGACACAAAAATTTGATTTCGTTTTCTTTCTCGTTATTCGTAAGCACAAAGTTTCTTGTTTCGTTTTATTTCTCGTTATTCTTTAGCACAAAATTTCATTTCGTTTTCTTTCTCGTTATTCGTAAGCACAAAGTTTCTTGTTTCGTTTTATTTCTCGTTATTCTTTAGCACAAAATTTCATTTCGTTTTCTTTCTCGTTAGTCGTTAGCACAAAATTTCTTTTCGTTTTATTTCTTTCTTCGTTACATAGTTGGCATCCTTTTTCGCGTTAAGTTTTCGTTGTTCTCGAAGCTTCTTTCCGTTTTATTTATGATCATCATTCTTCATGACGCATCAATTGGTTTGAATAGCCAACGGATTTTTCAAAGTACAGCCAGCACATATTATCCAATTGCACATGCGTACTTAACATATTTTATATACACATTTTATATATGTTCTTTCTTCTATTTTAACATATTTCACTTTTCCAATTTTTTAACACTTTTCTTTAACTTCCATTGTCGAACCGCAACACATTAATTGCACGGATTATCCCACTTCTGAATTATAAGAGTCAAATCAAATGAGCCGATATAAGATTATATACTCAACAACTTCATCGAGTTCTTTATTAATTATTCCAAAAAAAGTTATATTAAATAGTAGACATAGTCTATACTAAAGTATTTCAAAAGTACAATTCAACAATTCAATTAATATTTTACATAACCGCACGCTACGACTCGAGATCACGAACTAACTCCCAAACTCGTCGCCACTTCGCCATTTGTTCAATTTCGCCGCACTCGCCACTTCCGTGTTGCCACCCTTCTTTTACATAGTTGCTTGGTTTTATTGTGTGGCGGCTGAGGAAACTGTCAATGTACCACAGCAAAACTAGAGACAAAAGCAAAACTAAAAGGAAAAGACGTAGGATTAGTCAATTCGCTCTTGATGACATCTTTTTTAAAAACTATTTAGCAAAATATTTATTCAATACACCTGAGCATATGACCTTTAAAAGAGTGCCGGAGAGGGTTATTATTTATGACCGACCACCATTACTTTTGCAAAAGGAACATTTTTGCCTTTGACACCTATTCCTTCCGACCACTCCTTAGGTGAGCTCCCTTACAAATATTATGGTTTTTGTATATTTTTTCCATACACCTGAGCATATGACCTTTAAGAGAGTGCCGGAAAGGGTTCATATGTATGACTGACCCCCATTACTTTTGCAAAAGGAATATTTTTTCCTTTGACACCTTTTCACTCCGACCACTCCTTAGAGGGGCTCCATACAAATTTTATGGTTCTTGTATATTTATGCCATACACCTGAGCATATGACCTTCAAGAGAGTGCCGGAGAGGGTTAATATATATGAGTGACCCCATTACTTTTGTAAAAGCAACATTTTTTCCCTTGACACCTATTCCCTCCGACCACTCCTTAGGGGGGCTCCCATACAAATTTTATTGTTTTTGTGCCGGAAAGGTTTAATATGTATCACTGGCCCCCATTATTTTTGCAAAAGGAACATTTTTGCCTTCGACATCTATTCTCTCCGACCACTCCTTAGAGGGGCTCCCATACAAATTTTATGGTTTTTGTTTATTTATTCCATACACCTGAGCATATGACCTTTAAGAGAGTGCCGGAGAGGGTTAATATGTATGACCGACCCCCATTACTTTTGCAAAAGGAACATTTTTGCTTTTGACACCTATTCCCTCCTACCACTCCTTAGGGGGGCTCCCATACAAATTTTATGGTTTTGTCGATTATATATTACATTTATATTATATATTTATATTTCATGTAATTGTGTAAAATTGATATAAGTTAGAGAGTTCTAACATGAATTTTTGTCGCATTGAGGATCAAGCAGACCAACAAGTGCTAACATTGTACGATCAGTACTTTAGGCCCACCAAAGGCTCAAAAAGTTATATAAATACCGACACCTGATCACTATCAACCACCCTACTTACCTCAGAGAATGACGTATTGTACGTCAAAAGGAAAAGCAAAAGCAAAAGAAAAGCAAAATCAAAAGCAAGAGCAAAAGTACAAGCACAAGCAAAAGCAAAAGCAAAAGCAAAAGCAAAAGCAAAAGCAAAAGCAAAAGCAAAAGCAAAAGCAAAAGCAAAAGCAAAAGCAAAAGCAAAAGCAAAAGCAAAAGCAAAAGCAAAAGCAAAAGCAAAAGCAAAAGCAAAAGCAAAAGCAAAAGCAAAAGCAAAAGCAATAGCAAAAGCAAAAGCAAAAGCAGAAGCTTTTATTTAGTAAAATATTTTATTTAATTTCAACTTTTGAAGCTAAAGAAGTGCTCGTTTGTAGATGTTTACATCAACTGTTTTGTAATGATATTGTAATGATTGTAATGATTGACACCCGAAGGGTTGCCAGAAAGAATGTAAGAAATTTATCTTTCTGTTTCACGGCTATGACGCCGCCTACAAAGCCACCCTGCAGTCGGTTGTAACGCGTGTTGCTAAAGAACGATACAAAGAGAAGAGGAGGGAGGAGAGACGCATTTTCAGGCGAAAGAAAAGAGAAGCGGAAATACGTGAGTACGAGAAAATTGTGATGCATGGTGACAGGAATGAGGTCCGAAAATTTTTCGAAAAAATAAGACGCCTGGCCGATGGTTTCAAAACCGGGGCCTCTTCCTGCAGGAATGAAAATGGGAATCTAGTGATAGATATCCAGAGAACACTGATGATGTGGAGGGAACATTTCTCTAGGTTTCTGAATGGCAACGACGACAACAATCGCGCCAATAGAGATGATATCCCGGAATCCCCAATATTGGACGACAGCGTTGAAGTTCCGCTGCCCGACCATAGTGAAGTCTTGAAAGCTATTGCTCGGCTTAAAAACAACAAAGCCGCAGGATTCGATGGCTTACCTGCTGAGCTCTTCAAAAATGGAGGCGAAGCTCTATTTAAATCCATTCATGAGCTTCTATGTAGAATATGGTCGGAAGAATGCTTTCCAATCGATTGGAACCTCAGTGTGCACTGCCCAATCCACAAGAAAGGCGATCCCACAATTTACGCCAACTACCGTAGGATAAGCCTTCTGAATATCGCATATAAGGTCCTGTCGAGCGTACCATGTGAAAGACTGAAGCCCATCGTAAACCAGCTGATTGGACCTTATCAGTGTGGCTTCAGACCTGGCAAATCCACCATGGACCAGATATTTACACTACGAAAAATCTTGGAGAAGACCCTAGAAAACCAAATCGACACACACCATCTTTTTGTCGATTACAAAGCCGCCTCCGACAGTCCAATAAGGAATCATCTATATTCCACTATGTCTGAATTTGGTATTCCTGCAAAGCTCATCCGTCTTTGCAGAATGACACTGAGCAACACCAGCAGCACAGTTAAAATCGCGAAGGATCTCACTCCTCCATTCGATACCAAACGAGGTTTCAGACAAGGTGATTTCTTATCGTGCGACTTTTTCAACCAACTTTTTTTTTTTTGATGGAGAAGATCATCCGAGCTGTTGCTTTGAGACGCAGTGGCACTATATTCTACAAAAGTATTATGCTGCTGGCGTATGCTGATCATATCGATATTATTGGCCATAATACGTGCGAAGTCAGTGCAGCATTCTCCAGATTAGCGAAAGAGTCGAGTCGAATGGGTCTTGCAGTGAACCCAGATAAGACGAAATACCTAGTGTCAACAAATAAACAGTCCCAGCGTCTTGGAAACCACGTCACTGTTGACAACATCTCCTTCGAGGTTGTTAAGGACTTCGTTTACTTGGGATCCAGCATAAACTCTTTCAACGATGTCAGTATTGAGATAAAACGAAGGATAAATCTTGCCAACAGGTATTACTTTGGGCTGAGTAGGCAATTGAGAAGCAGAGCCCTCTCTCGACGAACAAAACTCACGCTCTATAAGTCACTACTCATGCCCGTCCTATAAGTTATATGCAGCACAAACCTGGACCTTGAACAGTTCTGATGAAAAGACTTTGGGAGCCTTCGGTCCAATCTGCGTCAATGGCGAGTACCGAATTCGATGAAACCACGAGCTGTATGAGCTGTACGCTGACATCGACAGCATTAAGCGCATTAAAATCGAGCGGCTCCGCTGGCTAGGTCATGTTGAGCGAATGGAAAACGACGCTCCAGCGAAAAAAATATTCGATTCAGTGCCCGGTGGTGGTGAACGCAGAAGAGGACGCCCACATCTTCGTTGGAACTGGCGCCAGCAAGCGCAGAACAGAAATGGCTGGCGCAATTTCTTATACGAGGCCGAAACCGACTTACGGGTGTAAGCGCCAGATAAGTAAGTAAGTAAGTTTCACGGCTAAACCGGTCCTGGAAGTGCTATTTGGTCTTCTGTAACCAAATTTGTTCTGTAACCAAATGTTTTGATTTTTTTTTTTTTTTTTTTTTGTAAATATAACATAAACATAAATTCTTTGAGCATCTTTGATACAACTTTCTAAAACCTAATTTAAACTGGATAATCTAAGTTTTCACCTTTTCTTCGCTCTAAGTCACGGTTGCAAGCCAAAAAATAATAAAATAAAACTTTAATAACTGCGCATTTGCAAGCCGAAGGCTCTTCAACAAGTATTCTTATCTCTCAAAATAAAGCCTTACCGCCGTAACCTTACCGAATAAGTTCTGAGTTTAGTCCGCATTCTTCAGGATTTCCTAAACAAGACTGTTGCCTACCTAACAGTCAAAGTAAAAATACTCACACATACACACAAGGAGAAACTATATTATGCATGCAATACAATATGATGGTGGCATGCAAAGTACTTTGTCTATCTGATATATACATATGTATGACTGTTTAGAGTTGCTCATTGTTGTATTAGTGCGCACATAACTATAACAACTAATTTCCTGCTCGGTTTGCTTGGTTAACACGGTTAACTTGTTTGATTTTGAAGTTATTCGGTTATGTTTCGCAATGAAGCAGTTCACGGAAATGCTAAAAGATAAGCAAATTGTTGACTTAATATCTAATAGCATTATTATGAGTGGCTAGGAGCGAGTGTTTGAGAGAGTATATGTTTATGTATTTGCATATATTTTGGTTCATATGTATGTATTTGTTCAAATTTTAGCATAAATATGCTTATTATTATTTGTTTGCAAGACCAAAATTTAGTTTCATAACAAAGTTGTATCTTATCTAATTGTGGCTTAAGAAGCTCTTGAAACAATAAATATATGAGGAAAATTAAACTTTTGGGATATCAGTTTAATCACTAAATTGCTTAATTTATAAAACAATTCCATCGATTTTGTCATTGAGGCAAGCAGACAGGTGAAATTTGCACTTAAATAAATTGAAAATGTTTGAGAAGTTTGACTCTTTGTTTTCATGTTTAAATATGCTTAAAAAAATTATTTAAACAACTCATAAAAATATTCGTTAACTGAACATCATGAAAAAAATTACAAAAATTTATGTGTATGCTCTCCTATTCAAGTAATTGCTATAATTTTTTTGTAAAATGAGATAATATACAGATTTTTTTACTTCAAATACAAACTTTTACATATCAACCTCAACCTTTTCTAAATCAAATTGAACTTTTTACAAGTCAAATGAAACTTTTCCATAAAATAAAAAAACAAACTTTTTTTATTTCAAATTCAACTTTCTAAATTTCAAATTCAACCTTAGCCAGGAAAAAATTTACTTGAGGTTTTTGTTATTATTTCCTCTTTTAATCATAGAGTAGGGGAGACCGCGGTAACTTCGGCACTTTTTTTTGCTTTTTGTATATATAATTTGGATAAAGATTATTGGCTATAACTTTTGATTGGTAAGAGATACTAAGATAATTTTTTTTGATAAATTATTATTTTAGCTTGTAAATTTATTCAAAAATATGAAACTACAATATTGGAAAAAAAAAAATTTTCTTCAAAAAAAATCAATGTTTTTTGAATCACAAAAATGGTTTTTAATTTTTGCGTAAAATTGAAATAATTTTTACTTACAAATGTTATAATTTTTAAATAGAGTTAAAAATTTGAGAATTTGAGTTTAAATTATTTTTACAACAAAAATAATTTTTGACTCTGTTTTTGAGGAAAACTCCAATATTTCAGACCTTTTTTGAAAAAAATATTTAAAATATATTTACTCAACTACCGGTATTTTTGCAATAAGGTTTTCATAGTATTTTGATGAAGCTTTAAGACAAAAAAAAATTTAACAATGTGTATAAAAAAGCAGCGAAAATATTTGAATCGAAAGTCACAAAATTAAATTTCTGATTGGTTTTTTCGTAATTTTGTGTAACGATGTTGCATTAAATATATCGTTGTAGTAAAATTTTTCATAGTTTTCAAGATATGTTCATGTTTTTGATATCAAAATAACGGAAATTTTTTTAATTTTACTAAATTTAAGAAATATTTAATATTTTGTAAATAGTTGCACATGTAACCTAAGAAAACAACTAAAAATATGCGATTTTGTAAAAAATTTGTAGTACAGCACCATCTGGTGTCCAAGGTGGGTCAAAGCAGATAGTGCTAAAAAACTCAACGTACCTGAAAACTACTATATACCAATTTTTATTCTAATCGCATGAGCGGTTTGGGAGTTTTAGGTGGTTTTGTAAAAAATTTGTACTATAGTGCCCTCTGGTGTTCAAGATAGGTCAAAAACGATAGCAGCAGAACACTCAACGTACATGAAACCCACTATATACTACTTTTTATTCTAATCGCATAAGCGGTTTGTAAGTTTTAGGCAGTTTTGTAAAAAATTTGTACTACAGCACCATCTGTTGTCCAAGGTGGTTCAAAGAAGATAGTGCTAAAAAACTCATCGTACCTGGAAACTACTACATACCAATTTTCGTTCTAATCGAATGAGCGGTTTGGGAGTTTTAGGTGGTTTTGCAAAAAATTTGTACCATAGCGCCCTCTGTTGTTCCAGATAGGTCAAAAAAGATAGAAGCAAAACACTCAACGAACATGAAACCCACTGCATTCCACTTTTCATTCTAATCGCATAGGCGGTTTGTGAGTTTTAGGCAGTTTTGTAAAAAATTTGTACTACAGCGCCCTCTGGTGTTCAAGGTGGATCAAAATTGATAGCCCAAAAACACGCACCGTACCAAAAAAAAGATACAGTATACCGTGTATACAGTAAAAAAGTGAAACTTCTCTTTGTATACACTCTTTCTATTCTAGAATAAGAACCATTTTAGTGTAAAGGCTCGATTATGCAATCGTAAAGCTACGCAACGTAACGTGGCGTAGATTTCTATTTGGAATAGAACCCATCGCTGCGCTAGGTTACGTTACGATTTCACTAACCACTTACACTTATTTTTCATAAGATAGAACTGCTTGACGATTGCATAATCGAACCTTAAAGGCAAAGATAGAACTTTTTAAGCAAAAGAAATACAATAAAAAGTATTTATAAAAAAATATTCTGTTTATTTAATATTCATTGGTATGGACCTATGGCCGAAAAGCAATTAATTTGATAACCAATTTGCGTCGTATTTACATATAGATGTGAATACAGAATACAACTTGATATATTTTTAATTCAACATATGTACGTATTAATATTACTCTTATCAAATTATACTTTCTATTATTAATAATATTTCGATATAAAATTATATAACTACAATATGTTTAAAATAGTTATCTATTAAAAGAACTTATTCCAACTTTTCTTGCGCACAGTGTCAAGTTAGCATCATGGGCGACAGCATATACTTCATGAATTTGGGTTTTTATATAATTTTATATCGCATTATGAATAAAAATATAATATGTGTAATATGAGCAAAATTCATAGAGGTTATATTAATATATTGAATTAGAGATATACCAACGTTGGTATTCTAAAAAAATATTGGCATGGCAGCCCTAGTATGAGAGTCTACTTTGCGAAAATCATAATGCGCTCAGGGCAACTCTCTTATTCACTTTTGCTTCGCTGAATCTTTCTCTCTTCTACTTGAGTCATGGCAACCCCCCTGTCTACCACACATAGAACGCAATCAGCACACAATCTGCGGCTTTTGCCACCCAGCGGTAATCGAAGCGCTTCAAAAGCACTAAACAAGCGCTTCTGCCATAGCGCTTCACACATCTGAAGCGGTTTTTAAGTAAACCAAATTCATATTAAAATTTACTAGTAAACCCGTATGACGTCAAAACGCCAAAATGCGCTCGCGATATCTTCGTTGTGAGGCTTAATAGCACATCTATTCTGTCGTTAACTAAAATTTACCGTAGCACGTCTCCTGAGCGAGTTATAATTCAACGATACTAAATTTCTGTTGGATAAGCTGCTATCTTCACGACCTGACCTTCCGTGCGTAGAATTGGGCTTATCACCCAATGTCTTAAGAAGAGGTATAGGATGTTTGAATTAGCTGTGCAAAGTATGCTCTCCTTCAAATGAGCTGGCGGCGATGCCAGTAAAGGCTCCTGGTATAGCGATTTTGCATGAACTTGCTATTTTGTGGCTAGTGTATCAATATAAAATATATTTGTACGTTTTTCGCTTCGCTCAACTGCTTTAATAATACAATAGTATGAAATTGAAAATTTGAGAAAAAATTGATCACATAGTTTTAGGCATTAAATAGAAAGCTGGCTTTCTTCGTAGAAGATTGTTTTGGTTTTCTTATTTAAATACAAAATTTTTAAGAAAAAGTAAGACCTTATTGCACATCTACAGAGCAAGACCTTTCTATTGATACCCTCTTTATAAAAATCGCATTTACGGTATGGATTTGATGGTCATCACAAAAAAAGCGCTTGCGTAATAATAATATAGAATAGATATTGGATATCCTAGGATGAAAGCGCTTCTTTACAAACAAATAGTTAAAAAGCTCTTTAAAAAAAACAAAAAAAAGCTAGAAAATTTTAAAAGATGTGGGGATTGAACCCGGACCACTGGCATTGCTATCAAATGTCATACCGCTCTGCTATTACCACGCTGTTTTTAATGCGAACAAAATGTGTATAAAAATCTGAAAAGCACATCCTCAAAGCATATCAAAACTACACATAAAAAGCGCTGTTTCTAGGAACTCTTTTTATTTTGCCGCTGGGCATCTACAGCAAAAGTAGTTTGATTAATTGGTATATAGAGCAAATTTTTGTATGAAGAGTTTATCTCATTGGATAGAGCGCCGCCTTTGTAGTGTTGAGTTCGCAGGTTCGATCCTCAGCGGTAACAAGCATATTTTTTAAGTCTTTTATACAATGTATATCCATCTCATTCTCTCTACTGTAAAACATATCTTTCTTCTCTATCGTGTAACGAAATGAAGTAAATTGACCTTGAAATTTCACTCCTCAATATTCTCGTTCAAATTTCGAAGCGCCGCCTAAGAAGTTTCACTTCAAAAATTTCTGTACACAAATTTTCATGCTAATCGGATAAGTAGTTTAGGAGTCTATTGCGGCCTTACAAACATAAGCTCCTTTTTTTATATATGTATATATGTATATAGATATAGATTTTCTAAATATTTAATTATCAATTGCCGTGCGTTAGTCTTGCTAAAACTCGGAAATGGCTCGGCCGATTTTAATAATTATTTTTTTTGTTCGCCACAATACTGATGTGGTGTAGGAAAAAAGAAAATAAGGAAGGAAGGAAAAGAATCGAAAGAATTGAAATTGGTAATTTTTGTGTCGTACAGTGTTCATTACAACTCCAAGGAGGGGACGAGCCTGACATAGGTCTACGAAGTCAGTCAAATGCTCGGCGAGCTAATACACGTGTAAGTCACACAGCAGCGAGTGACGGATAATGAAAACAATTAGATTGTAATGCCCGAATAAGTGTCATATATAAACAAAACAGAGTGGCATACATAAGAACCCTTTTTTTTTTTGTTTTTTTTTTGTGTTCGTTTCCGAACAAGGTAGCTTTTAACAGCAAAAAAATTAGAATTTTCTCGGAAAAATCGATGTTCCATACATTTTATATGGAAAAATAAAAAATAAAAAAAAATCGATTTTAATTTCATAATTCAAAATGCAATTTCTGCACAACTACATTCGTTCAAATCAGTTGTTTGTGTCCAGACGAAGCAACCAATTATCGAATAGTGTTCCTGAATTAATTGGTTTGCAAGGATTACCACCATATAATGTACCACTGAAGGTTGGATCTGTTATTATCATCATATAAAGAGAGAGAGCAAGTGTGCAAATGCAGCTTATTTTACACCTGTAGCATGGAGGTGCATTCAGATTTTTAGATATAAATAAGCGGACGGAAGTTCCGCTCACAAAATTATATGGAAACAATATAAATGTTGCTCAAATAAATGTAAGTGCAAAACAATGTATGTCTTAAATTATTTGTAAAAAATGTATGTATAGCTATATGTCTATAACATGTTCGCGTGTTGGAAAGCCTCCATCTTTGTTTACTTTTGCTAATGTTGTCTATCAAAAAGCATTGAATTGATCTGACATGTCATTCCCTCAACATCCTTACATTCCGTGTAAATAAGGGATATTAGAGTGATCCATTCAATCAATAACTGAAATACGATTGGCACCATTTGTTATCGATCGTGAATGTTCGATACAAAATTAATTTCGGGTGGGATCGTGATTGCTCGGAATTATTTCAATAAAAAAATTAATTCAGGGCGGGACGAAGTTTGCCGGGTCCTCTAGTATAATATATATATACATATATAGCTATTGGGTTGGCAACTAAGTAATTGCGGATTTCACTCATAGATGGCTAAAGTTGAATTTTTTGGTTTGCTGACGTAATCGAATTGCCAAACACATTTTATTATTTGATAGTTGGTACTTCAACTGCCAATCAGTAAAAAATTTTTTTAATCGGTTGTGTTTGGCGTCTGTTGAAAAATGAAAAATCAAGACGAACATTTTCGTCATATTTTGCTTTTTTATTTCCGGAAGGGGAAAAACGCATCGCAAGCTCACAAAAAGTTATTTGCTGTTTATGGTGACGAAGCTTAAAAGAACGGCAGTGTCAAAATGGGTTTGCCAAATTTCGTTCTGGTGATTTTTCACTCAAAGATGAAAAACGCTCTGGTCGTCCAGTTGAAGTTGATGACGACCAAATTAAAGCAATAATCGATTCGGATCGTCACAGTACAACACGTGAGATCGCAGAGAAGCTTCATGTATCAGATACATGCATTGAAAATCGCTTAAATTAACTTTGCTATGTACGAAAACTCGATATATGGGTTCCTCATGAACTGAAAGAAAATCATTTAACACAACGCATTAACATCTGCTACATTGAACAACTAACAAAATTGAACTATGCAATTGAAGAAAAGCGGCCCGAATTGACAAATCGAAAAGGTGTTGTATTCCATCACGACAATGCAAGGCCACACACATCTTTGGTAACTCGCCAAAAATTATTGGAGCTTGGTTGGGATGTTTTGTCACATCCACTATATAGTCCTGACCTTACACCATCTGATTATTTTTTATTTCGATCTTTGCAAAACTACATACTATATGTTGACTATAGAACTATAAAACTACATGTTGCAGAAACATATTTTTTTTATTTTCTTACAAACCAAAAAAATTGGCTCGGAGGGAAGAGAACAAACAGCCATTTCGAGTACTTTGATAAAACATTTTATTTAGAAAGAAAAAAAAAATTGGGAAAAACTCTGGACTAAATGCATCGTTCTAAAAGAAGACTATGTTGAGAAATAAAACGCTTTTTTTACAAAAAAAATAAAAAAAAAATATGTTTTCAAAAAGTCACTGACTAATCAAATTGCCCTCGTACCAATATTGACATTATTTAAATTTGGTTTTCCAATACTCTGTGCAAATTTGCGAGGTTCGAGGTTCAAATCCGTTTTCAGAACAGAACAATTTTTCAATTAAAATTAATTTTTTGAGGTCAGAGAGTAAATAATGTCATGTAAAGCTTCTTGAAAACATGCACATTAGAGCCTGAACAGAATCAAAAATCGTTGCGGCCTCCGATTTTTGTTGTTGGAAAATACATGCAAAATGTAGAAAAAAACGCAGCTCTTTTTCCGCAACGATAAATCGCACAATTAGAATCTATTCTATTTCTTCTCTTGCGACCGACTGAGTGTCATTAGTGTTGCCATATTTTTGCTAGAAATGGGATATGTTCAAAGACATTTCCTAAGTTTTTATTATGTCTTGACGTTTCTTCTTTGTGTGTGTTGTATTCACACAATTGAAGAGACCAATACATTGAAATGAAATAGAAAAAATAAATAAAAAAATACTAAATAAAAGCAACTTTGAATCGTCAGTCGCAATCGCATCATTCTGAACACATTCTCTGCGATATACGACCAGAGAGGATCGGCGGTCGCAACGATATTTGATTCTGTTCGGGCTCTTAGCCGTTCGGAGTCGGCATGAAACTAGCACGTCCAGTTCTCGATCAATTGTCTACAAACATTTAATAACACACACAACACAATTTGATCATAAGAAGTTCGGTCAAAATCCTTTCAAAGGCTGAAATGGCTAGTTTATTTTTTTATTTTTTTTTTATATCCAATTTTCAGATATTCAGAAACTCCTTAATCCAAAATCGTGGATCTAATATGGCTGATGTGTATACAGGATATTAAAATTTTGAAACTCCGACTGCATTTTCGTATCAAGCGACTCAAAAACCATAAAAATCCATTTTCTTGTCCGGGTTCTCTTGAAAAATCCCGTGCTGTCAAGTAAGCAGGTTATATAGGTAAGGTAGTTGAAAAATAATTCCCATTTAGGCACGCTTGTTCAAAAAATCTTACTGCTTTTCATATTTGCTTACAGTGAACTCACAAAACAGAAAATCAGATAGAATTTACACCAAACAAAGTCTCTTAAAGAAATGTCCATCAAATAATATGCCAGCTTTAAGCGAATTTTTGTGCTATTTCACCAGTACTCATCAGCATCTGCCACACAGCAAATTAGAGACGAGTTTTGCTCTTGCTTCACTCACCGGATATCCGTTCATTCATTAGCGTACGCTGCTCATCCATCATTAACTCTGGACTGAATTTTAGAATTGTTTTTTGACAACATTCATATTTGATGTTTGACAAAAAAAAAAAAAAAGAACGGCCAAAGAAATAAAATAGAAAAAAATGTAAAAAATACACAACAAAATAAAAAGTCCAGTTTTTGCTGCTGTCACAAAATTGCAAAAGCACAGTTGCAAAAACACAGGAAATCTTATTCAAGAAATCTGCCAACTGTTCGTTGAAATACGAGTGCTCATAGGACAGCGACAACTTATTTCCTTGGAGGCGTTGAAATGGAAAATCATAACAACAAATTAAATACACAGCAAACGAATGAGCACAAAGCAAATCAAGACAAAAGTCAAAAAGCATGCATAAACAACAATAACTATAGCACAGATTGACGCACATTTTCCCCTGATGAACATTAAGCGACAGTTACTTCAATTAAGCTACCCGCGACTTGATCTTGCACTAGATTCGACAAAGAAATGGCTATTAAAATGACGGCTAACAATGGAGCTGTTGGAGGTTAGAGAGCTACCAAGTGTGGGGTTTTGAGGTCGTCTGCGACTGTTTTAAATATAAAGATTTTAATTTTGTTGCTTTTATTGAGGCGTGAAATTGTCTAAAGCAATGTAGCTACGAGTAGTTTTATTTGTGGCTGAGTACAATTTCACCCAGGCGTGCCTAATTTTTGTGGTTTCGCGTTGGGGTTGCCGGTAACTCTGGGTTGGTATACTTTATTGCTTTGACTAAAAAAAACTTTAAGCTTTCATTTCATATTAATGTTCAGTAACTTAAATTTCTTTATTAAAGGGGTTGAGGCCCCAATGGATTTAAAATCCAGTCATATTTAAAAGTTTTCAAGGTTCTTCCAATTTTACTTTTAGAAGCAGTTAAAAATTTTCAGCGATTGTTTCGAAATAAGTTTAGTTGGACAAATTGAACTTTCACTTTCAGTCACGATATTATTTCAAAATACAGTTCGACAAAATCGGACTTTTGTTTGCACTGATATAAAATTTGTTTTCGACATGAAAGATTTTAACGTAGAATACGTGATACGGGATTGTTAATCTGGAGCACAAAATTTTGAGAAAATGTTTGTCACTTTCATTATAAATTTTCAATACTTTATGCATGCATCGAAGAAAATTCAAGTATGGTCGTAACATATTTAATATGTCTTCTTTTGATTTGTATTTAAATAATCATATTGCTACATATAATTTTTTTGATTCTATAAGTAAATCAAAGTTTAACTCCTTCAAATTTTGTATTAATTTTCATATGCTTTGTATTTTATGTATTATAACATCATGTGTAAGAGCAGTACGATTATCTGTGTGTTCATCACAGAACCAGTGTGAGAAAGAGAAGATGTATAATGACCAAGTAGCGAACGATGTGTACATACACAACATTGATAAGGGAAGCAGAGAAACAAAATTGTGCTTACCCAGTTGGCCACGTCTTTAAGACATCCTCAATGTCTTACAGCCTTATTCATAAACACATTTTAGAGGCAGCGTAACTTTAAACGGGCTTTAAACAAGAAAACGTTATTCATAAACATTTTTCGTAGTTGTTTAAGAGCTGCGTAACTTAAACGCCGAAATTGGCGTTTAAAGGTTACGTAAATACAACCATGATTTTTGTTTGTCTTTTCTTTTAATATCAAAGACATGCTCCATATGCGCCCTTTGCAGCATTTTTTTATGCGGCGGCCATTCCGCATAAAATTCCATTGTAAATCCATAGGAATTCTTAATTTTTGTAGAGATTTTCTATAGTTCAGACACAAACCTTACAATCATAAGCAGAAAATGAAAAAATGTTTATGAATAACAATGTTAGCAAGGTGGCATAGAAGCTGCGTAAAGCCTTAAACAGTGCGTAACTAAACAAGCGTTTAAAGGTTGTTTTAGGAAATCTATTGAATAAGGCTGTTAATGACTAACGTATTCTACGCCTGACCTATGCGCCCGTGTTATCTAACACAGGCTTGAGCTTTTTTTTAAATTTAATTTTAGCTTTGCATGTTTTTATGCATTTTAACTCAATTTTTTTTTTTTTTTTTTTGTAGCGTTGAATCGAGGAATTCAGGTGGAATACCTATTCAGTCAAGTCTGCCTTGGTTCCTAATGGGGTGATAGATTAGTGGGAAGGAAAGGGCAATCAAGTGAAACAAGTGTAGGATGTTCTAAGCGTGGTAGAAAGTCAAAGAAACATGTGAATTTGAATCAGAGGTAAGTGTTATGCCTTTACCTCAGTCAATTCAAGTTATAAGGCAATCTGAACCATATACTTCTCTACCATTAACTACAACATTATGTCGTGAATATTGACGAATTTTTAATTTCAGTTGATTAGAAATGAGGATAGAAAATTTAGAAAGTTTTTAAAGAGAAGGACCATAGCCTGGCCGGGAATCGAAACCGGGACCTCTCTGATGTCAGTCGAGCACGCTACCAACTCGACTACCGAGGCCGCAAGAGTTGATGTGTTCGGCAACAAAGTTGAAATTGAAAGCAAGTATCCAATTAAATCAAGTTTTCAAATAATTCAATGGAGTATGTGTGCACGCAAAAAAAAAGGCCAGTTTGCCGCAAACTAACTTCGTTTGTCATGCTTGGGATCGTTATTTGCAAACGTTTCAACAGTTGTCATAATAATAGTTCAGTTGCGAGAAACGCGTCATTTAGTTGCAGGTAATTAATTTCGTTTGTCATATACGCGAATGATTTTTTAATTGCAGCAATTAAAAAATTGTTTTTCCCAATTGAAAACTTCCTTTCTTTTTCCTTTCGTTGAATACACATAACACTATAATTCAGAGTTACTTCATGGAGTTACTTCAATATATGTAAGCAAATTGGTAATTTTCTTAATACGCGGACGAAGATAGCAACAGAGGTGCGATGAGTACAATCCATAAGAAGACGGACGGACATAGGAGGAAAGACAATTAGTGTAATAAATAATAATGACCGAAATAGCTCGCGGTTTTTATATATGACTATCCTTTTCCCGGCGCGCGTTGCTGCACCCTGCAACTATATGGGAACATAATAGGTGTATTCAAAACTTTTCTTAGACTCATAGTTTGACACCACTGTCATTTTCCATTGCCCGTTGCAGTTTCCCAGTAGCAGAAGATCACCAAATAGTAACTCCATTTTGAGTTTGTATGTAAGTACTGCTACTTTTACTTTCAAAGCTATTCGATAATACAAATTTTAATTGTTGGGGCGGAGCCACATCCACTTATATCCCAGTTTTCTAGTAGATGGACATTACCCAGTTTTAGTACAGTTGCCGACAGTGAGCATACAAACTAAATTATCAAAATGTAGCCAAATCGACGAAAACCGTAGGAAATATAGCATTTTTATTGATTTGTGGGCGGTTAAAGGGGGTGTGACAGAAATTTAAACCATCTCGTACTTGAAAAAAATGCACTGCCAAACTTTCAGCTCTATCGGCTCAGTAATTTTGAAGTTTCCAGCCATCACACAGACAGCGTTTTGCTTTTTGTATATATATTTTGGATAAAGATTATTGGCTATAACTTTTGATTGGTAACAGATACTAAGATAATTTTTACTAAAAACTTAATTTTTTCAAAAATATAAAAACACAATATTGGAAAAAAATTTTGTTCGAAAAATTCAAGGGGAAGGCCTCGTTTTTTGAATCACAAAAATGGTTTTTAATTTTTGCATAAAATTGAAACAATTTTTGCCTATAACAGATCGATTCTGTGCGTTACCGGTAACAGCAATATTGTTACCAAAACTCGTTACCGGTCTTATAAATTGGTATTCTGTGCACTCGGTAACGCTGTCAAATGTCGTAAACTCACCTTATAGAAATGAAGCTCGCTCTTTTGTGTGGTGAAATATAAACAATGGAAAGTGAGAAGTAAATACATACATACATTGCATTATGTTAACTTCTTATATAATATTTGTTTTTCTTGGCAGGAAATATGCACGCACTACGCCGGCGCAGCTGCGGTGTTATCTATATTTAATTTTTATACTAATTTTATGTAAATTAATAAATATTAGTCAGTGAATTGCTATAAATTTTTATCATTGAAAAGTGCTGAAGAAGCAGCAACAGTGAATTTAACATCGTTTTTTATTTTAATTTGCTCCGATTTCAATTTGAGGATTAGAAAATTAGATTAATTACTCAAAATGCGAGCTATTTTTTGTAATGCAAGCTAAAAAATGTCTTCTGTTTTGCTTGTTACCATCTAAAGAGATGGTAACAATATTCACCGGTAACGCTTGGTCGCAGAATACCAACAGAGTGTTCAAGTTACTAAAAGGTGAATTTCTACGGTAACAAGATTAATGTTACCGCGACAGAATTGATCTGTAAATGTTGTAATTTTTAAATGGAGTTGAAAATTTGCGAATTTTAATTTAAAATATTTTTACAACAAAAACAAATTTTGAGCCTTGAGGCTCACTCCATTACCAAATTTCGTACTAAACCTTTGTCGAACTCGTTGTCCCAATTCATGTACTTATCCTTACCAAGTCTATGTCGTAATATTCATCCTTATAGGATTTTTTTATATTAATTTTGCTTTTACTTTTTCTTTTACCTTTTGTTTTACCGTGTCATTTTCCTTTTAATTATGCTTTTTTTTTCTTTGGGTTTTGGTTTTAGTTTTGGTTTTGGTTTTGGTTTTGGTTTTGCTTTTACTTGTGCTTCTGCTTCTGCTTCTGTTTCTGCTTTTGCTTTTGTTTTTGCTTTTGGGTTGCTTGCAATAAATTCCAGCAACGATTGTTCATTTATATAATACCCCCGAGTCCCGACAACGAAATTATTTATTTTTATTTTTAGTAAAAACCTATAGAATTACCGTTTACTGTCGTTGTATATTTTTCTGAATATCCATATATTCAGCAATTCCATGCAACGCCGAACTACTTAAGAAAAATTTTTTCAACTCTTTTGGAAACCCTTGAGGTAAATATTGTTCTCTTTGTTTCTTCGATTCGAGAGAACCTCGGAAATGTTCATGTAAGCAATAGGATTATTTGAGGATTATTATTATCGACTCTTGATTTCTTTTGACTTTGATGTGCTAAGTTTTGATAGTCTTTGATGTGCTAAGCTTTCTTTTTTTGTAAAGAGGTCTTTTTGAATTATTCAAGTTTCTTGGGCTTCATACAATGTGTTCAAATAAATGAGGTACAACTCCTCTAACTTTTTTGTGCGGGGTGATACAAAAAGATTTTTTCAAGACTTAAACCTTGAAAGTAGGTCTTTAAAAAAAATCACACTTGATCATGATGACCTATTTTATTTTATCTCTCAAAATGAAAAAGGTTCCATATGCTTATCATAACTTCGATATTTTGTTTTTTTTTTTTTTTTGTACTTTTTTAAATAAGTATTATATGTACATTTAGTTTTGTGATCAAAACCTGATAAAAAACCACAGTCCTTTAAGAAAAATCCAGGTTAGAGCCTTAGTTGTTCAGTATTATTTGTTAAAGTACATACAACTAATTTCTATGCAAAATATTAGTTTTGGTTTATTCTGTGATCCATTTTATGTCCAATTTACCTGAATGGCTTAAATTCATCTTCTTAAGAGAATTTGTGTGCTCTTGTGTTCGTTCTAGAATAAGTTTTTCTTTTTTCTTCTCATAACCCAAATTTTCAAATATTTACCAACTTCCTACTGAAAATTCCTTCAATCGTTATTCAATTTTATAAATTTCATCTCTGAATAAAAGCAATAAATTTCTTTAGCTGTCTCTCATGCTAGCTATACACATAGTTCCTTGTTATAGTACGAGTAAGTTTTGTTTTTCTCCTGCTGCTCTTGTTATTTTCAGTATTCTTGTCATCAAAAACATTTGTCTTCACAGTATGCGCACGTTTATGTCCTGACTATGAGCACAGCATTATTATTTATTTTTACTTATACATGGAGTATATATTTATATTTAGTTTCGTCCTCCTTTACTATTCAAATTTGTTGCAAATTTTGCCATATTGGATGTATTTTGCACAAAACTCTACAAATATGGCCAATATGCAAATTTAGTGCTCGTGACTGTTGCACTTTATCATCAGGCAAGCATGCCATCAATAATAATGGCAACAATATGTCGCATACTATAACGATGCACACTGTATAGTATGTGCTGCATACTTAAGAGTGATAAATAGCAGGGTTGGCCAGACACATTGAGAAAATAATGGTCTTTATATTTTCTTTACAAATAAGCTGACGAAGTTAGGAACTTTTTTTATACGCAAGCTAAAAATTTGTTCAGCATGTTCAGTATTCTTACCACATTTGTAAGAATTACTCAAAATTAAGCAAGAAATTTTGAAAGAAAGGATATTTCGACATGAAATATATTTTAAAAGCAGTCAGTTGGAAGAAATGAACATTCATTTTGATCTAAAATAGCCATATTACTTGAGATCTTATGTATTATTGGCAAATGAAGATAAGGTTCAAGGAATTTGAAACTCATTTAAAACTAATCAAATATTCACACAGATATATACAAAGTAGCGTGTAAAGCAGTGGGGCCCAAGAAATTTTAAGCGCGGGCCAAAACTTAAAAAAACAAAAAAATGTTGCTCATTGTTGTGTTTGGCAAAAAATCAAACAAACCAAAAAACAATAACAATGCAATAAAATTGTATGTGATGAAGTACATTGTAAAAAAATTTGGTTAATTTTTTTTTTATTTTTAATATATTCAATGTTTGATAGTTATTACAATTATGACAAATCAATGAACTCGATTTTATTAGCCAGTGCACTGCGACAAGGATTAATTTCAATTACAATAACAATGCATGCACGAAAAATTACTTGACATAGAAGTAACGGGACAATCAGCTTCAGCATCGACATCATCGAGTGTGCGTTATTTGATTTTGGCTTTGCATGCAATTGTTTTTGTAAAGTTCGCTGGAAAATGTGCTGAACACTGAACGAGTGCGGTTTGTGTTGTTTTCTGCATGTATTTTTTGATTTTGGCTCATCGCAAAGACAAAATTAAGATAAAAAAAATTTGTATGAAGGGCCACGTGGGCCATACGGGCAACTATGTGGGCATGTTTGGTGTAAAGAGTAAAACACATACTCTTACGCATTGCGTTAAAACTTGTATAACATAATATAACATTAAGATATTGGCAACAACTAAAGAGCTGCACAAAACCTTCTATTGATAAGAGTTCATTACCGTACAGTGTCTCGGTGCGGTGTACTTCAGTGTAGCCTTGATATGGAATAAATTACCAGTCAAGCGAATTCAACAAAACAAGAATTGAATCTTTTGAAAGCTTTACGTTTCTATCGAAGCAAAGCTTGACTTTTTTTTTGTGAAACAAAATAACAACAAAACATATAACGACAATGAAGTAAAAGCAACGAGATATCATAGCAAGCACACCGAGTGCAAGTTTTATTCAACATTGATAAAGTTGCAGCATTTTGTACCGCACATAAGATTACACGGTAGGTATAGAAAAGTATATTTATTCTCAATCAACATCACCACCTGAGTCCATTTAACCATGTTCGTTTCTGACTGTTCGTTAGTCCGTCGTCACGATTACAGCCGAAATTTTTTAGCTATCATAATGAAATTGAAATATTAGCTTTTTTAAAATATGAAGATCAAGTTCGTAAATAATCCAAATCAAATGAAATCCACGCATACCTCCCAAAGATACTATATTATAATGATAAAATATCTTAAAATTTCACAAAAATAAGCAAAAAAGTCGTAATTCTTCACATAAACTTTGATCACATGTACGCGATTTAATGAAAAAATTTAATGAAAACCACTCCTAGCTTACAAAGAGACATTAAAATAGTAGAATAGTTAGGAGTAAGGTAATGAACTTTGTCAAAAATTTTGTAGCGCCCACGCCCATAAAATATATGTTTTTTCAGAATACATATAAACATTTTATAGACTGCATAAGACTTTTTTGAATGCTCCATCTGACACAGAAAATATTTTCAATTGAAATTGGTTTTTCTGGTACACCTATTTGCACACAATGGGAAACCTCAAAGGGAACATCCCTAATAGCCTCTCGGAGTCAAAATAAAACTAGTTGGTTCCGTTCTCAATTATTTCCTCTAAGCATTTAGTAAAACCCACAATACGCAATTCATCATAAGAAGATATGTCAATGTCCTTCGAAGCTTTTTACACCTAGTTTTGTGATTTGCACAACAATTTTTTCTTAGAATTTATGTTGCTTTTTGCTTGCTTATATTGCAACTAGAAAATAGTAAATTAAAAATGATTTCTTGTCTTTCGTTGTGAAAAATTGGCTGATTCAATATTAAGTATTAACTAAAGCTATATTGCAGCAGATCACAATAATATATTTACAGGATTGTGTATTGGCTATCCTTCATATCCTTCAGTATCTATTAAAAGGTTTGTGTATTGGCTATCCAAACAAGAGTAGAAAAAAAAAAAAACAAAAATGTTACTTCTGCTTACTATACGATCGTAAAGTTGGTGTTTTTTTTATTTTTTTTTTTTTTTTGGATGTGAATACATTGAATACATTTGTGTTGTTGTTGCTACATGTTGTTGGTTTTTTTTTTTTTTTTGGATGGCACGAAGGAAAAGTTAACGATTCACCAAAAGTGCGTTGACAAATGCGTTTTCTAAGTTACAAAAACAAAAAAATAATAATGAAATGTAATAAAATTTACTGGTGTGGAGATAAACGTGTGTTTTGTAATTTACTTTATGTTATTTTAAAGTTTTAAATTTAAAAATTATTTTAATAAAAAAGCCAGTTATTAAATTATCAAATATATGAAATTGCGAAAAGATGTGTTCTTTTTTATTTTGTGGGTTATTTTTATTTCTGCACATACGAAGATATTTCCTTGCTTATAAAACGAGGGTAAATAATGACATTTAATTATCTAATATATAAAATTCTTCTGTCACGGGGTGCGTGATCGAACTCCTCCGAAACGGCTCGACCGATTTTCGTGATCCTAAGCGAGGATATTAGTCAGGGGTGAGAATCGAACAACATTTTTTTTTCATCCCCCTAAAATAAGGGGGCGTGGCACCTCCCATACAACCCAAATCTACGGTAGCGAATAGCTCTGAAGTTATAGGTCGCATAGCATCGGAATTCGGTGTTCTACCTCAATTTACAAGAGCCGTTCCACAGGAAAAATTTTATGGGCGTTGGACGTGGGGCGTGGCACTTTTTCAGCAGACCAAATTTTCGGTATAACTTTCGAGCTATAAGTCACACATTAATGCAACTCGGTTAGAACGTTCTATTTAGTTGTGTCTTTCGACTGGCAAAATTGAGCAAGTATAGGCCAAAGGGGTGTGACACCGCCCATACAATTCAAATTTATGATATCGAATAGCTTTGGAACTAAATGCCGTATAATAATGAAATTCAGTACGGAGTTGCCACTTGGTGAAATATTTCTACTATAAAACTGGGATGGGCTTTGGAAAAGGGGGTGTGGCCCCGCCCATACACTTTAAATTTTTGATATCAGCTAGCTTTGGAACAAAAAGTCGCATAACAACGAAATTCAGTATGGAATTACTATTGGGTGATATCCATCAACTAGAAAACTGAGACGTCATTGAACAAGGGGGTGTGGCTCCGCCCATACAAGCCAAATTTGCGATATCGATTAACTTTGGAATTATAGGTAGCATAGCCTCGAAATTTGGTTATCAATTTACACGAGTCGTTCCACTTAGAAATAGAGATAGCGATAGAGATAGAGATAGAGATAGAGATAGAGATAGAGATAGAGATAGAGATAGAGATAGGGATAGAGATAGAGATAGAGATAGAGATAGAGATAGAGATAGAGATAGAGATAGAGATAGAGATAGAGATAGAGATAGAGATAGAGATAGAGATAGAGATAGAGATAGAGATAGAGATAGAGATAGAGATAGAGATAGAGATAGAGATAGAGATAGAGATAGAGATAGAGATAGAGATAGAGATAGAGATAGAGATAGAGATAGAGATAGAGATAGAGATAGAGATAGAGATAGAGATAGAGATAGAGATAGAGATAGAGATAGAGATAGAGATAGAGATAGAGATAGAGATAGAGATAGAGATAGAGATAGAGATAGAGATAGAGATAGAGATAAAGATAGAGATAGAGAAAGAGATAGAGATAGAGATAGAGATAGAGATAGAGATAGAGATAGAGATAGAGATAGAGATAGAGATAGAGATAGAGATAGAGATAGAGATAGAGATAGAGATAGAGATAGAGATAGAGATAGAGATAGAGATAGAGATAGAGATAGAGATAGAGATAGAGATAGAGATAGAGATAGAGATAGAGATAGAGATAGAGATAGAGATAGAGATAGAGATAGAGATAGAGCTAGAGATAGAGATAGAGATAGAGATAGAGATAGAGATAGAGATAGAGATAGAGATAGAGATAGAGATAGAGATAGAGATAAAGATAGAGATAGAGAAAGAGATAGAGATAGAGATAGAGATAGAGATAGAGATAGAGATAGAGATAGAGATAGAGATAGAGATAAAGATAGAGATAGAGATAGAGATAGAGATAGAGATAGAGATAGAGATAGAGATAGAGATAGAGATAGAGATAGAAATAGAGATAGAGATAGAGATAGAGATAGAGATAGAGATAGAGATAGAGATAGAGATAGAGATAGAGATAGAGATAGAGATAGAGATAGAGATAGAGATAGAGATAGAGATAGAGATAGAGATAGAGATAGAGATAGAGATAGAGATAGAGATAGAGATAGAGATAGAGATAGAGATAGAGATAAAGATAGAGATAGAGAAAGAGATAGAGATAGAGATAGAGATAGAGATAAAGATAGAGATAGAGATAGAGATAGAGATAGAGATAGAGATAGAGATAGAGATAGAGATAGAGATAGAGATAGAGATAGAGATAGAGATAGAGATAGAGATAGAGATAGAGATAGAGATAGAGATAGAGATAGAGATAGAGATAGAGATAGAGATAGAGATATGGATAGAGATAGAGATAGAGATAGAGATAGAGATAGAGATAGAGATAGAGATAGAGATAGAGATAGAGATAAAGATAGAGATAGAGATAGAGATAGAGATAGAGATAGAGATAGAGATAGAGATAGAGATAGAGATAGAGATAGAGATAGAGATAGAGATAGAGATAGAGATAGAGATAGAGATAGAGATAGAGATAGAGATAGAGATAAAGATAGAGATAGAGATAGAGATAGAAATAGAGATAGAGATAGAGATAGAGATAGAGATAGAGATAGAGATAGAGATAGAGATAGAGATAGAGATAGAGATAGAGATAGAGATATAGATAGAGATAGAGATAGAGATAGAGATAGAGATAGAGATAGAGATAGAGATATAGATAGAGATAGATAGAGATTGAAATTGAGATTGAGATTGAGACTGAGTTTGAGATTCAGATAGAGATAGAAATTATTTCCGCTACGACAGCAACGCGTCGGGTACCAGCTAGTTAAATATATTATTATGGCGTTATAATGGAAAAACAAATATTTTTGTTCGAAATTAATTTCATTTTTTTTCAAAATAGCGGCTATGGCCGAGTACGTTAAAGAGTGTGTTGATCACTCCATGCCAATGCCGGCCCAGGTTCGAACCCCATAGACAGAAAGTTTTTTCAATTGAAATTAACTTTTCTGATCAGTCATCACCTCTCTGCAGATAACGGCAAACCTCAGGGAGTAAATAATGCCATGTAAGAACCCGAACAGAACCAAAGCGGCTGTCGGTTGGCGGTCCTCTCTCGGAGAAATCCGCTGAGAACACGCCCAGAATAGGAGCGCTTGTCGATTGTTGGATCATTGTTGCTTTTCGGTGTGTGAATGGTACAAATGCAACACACACACACAAAACGAAACGTCAGCTCATGGTAAAAATTAAGAAAATAGCACTGAACACAGCCAATTCTTAGCTAAAATATGGCAACACTTATGCCACTCAAAGAGAGATCCACCAGTCGTTGGAGAAAAAATAGATAGGTCGAGTTCGCAATGAATTGTGAAATTGCTAATTTATTATTTTTTTTTTTTCATAATTTTCTCCAAGAAGAACCAAATATATTGCATATATTTCAGCCAATTTTGGAAGCACTTTTACCACCCCGATTGAGGTAACACCAAAAGTAACGTTTTGAATGCAACTCGTTGATTAATGCAACTAATTGATCTAATTTAAAAAAAAAAAAAAAAAATATAGGTCCATATATAAAAAAACTAGTAAGAAATGATCTTTGACTGGGCCGAAGTTAAAATACCCCCACGGCCGAACCAAAGTATATTCAAAGTCTTAAGCAATCAATAAAATGTTTATCTGTAAAAACGTTTTCGTTATATTTTTAACAGAAAATATTCGCTTTTGTTTTTTGATAAAATGGCTTTGTTTGGGAGGAGGGCGTGGTTTTCACCCAATTTGGTTGAATTCCATACACATAGTACACGTTATATATCAAAGTGTATATGCAAAATTTCAAGTCAATATATTAATTTTTGTGGATTTTAGAGAAATTTTACCTTTTTGATAAAGTCACTTTGTATGGGAGGTAGGCGTGCTTTTCATCCGATTTGGTTGAATTTCATACTTAGAGTGTATTTTGAACATCAAAACTCATATGCAAAATTGCAAGTTGATATATTAATTTTTGTTGAATTCTAAGAGATTTTACCGTTTTGATAAAGTCACTTTGTATGGGAGGTAGGCGTGGTTTTCATCGGATTTGGCTCATTTACGAACTTGACCTTCATTTTTTAGATAAAAGCTTAAATATTGAATTTCGTGATGATAGCTTTAAAATTACGGCTGTAATCGTGATCACAGACAGACGGACATGGCTAAATCAACTCGGGTGGTGATGCTGATCAAGAATATATATACTTTTATATACCTACCACGCCTCCTTATGGGCGTTACAAACGGAGTGACAAAATTAATATACCCCCATTTACGTTTTTTAAACGTGGGGGTATAAAAATCAAAAAAAAATTCATTGGGTGCCAAATCAGGGTTGTCCGGCAGATAACCCATCAATTTGAGTTTCTGGCTCGTCAAAAAGGTCTTGAGAAAAGGTGTTTGAGCAGATGTGTGAAAGCTTGCATTGCCATGATGCAGAAAAATGTCTCTTCTTCGACTTTTTAAGAATTTCTACGGAAGACTCGGTGACAAACAAATAGTCGTATACCATTCATAATTGACCATTCTACATTGCTCTAACGCTACTGTCGCCACATGACCTTTAACGCCGAAGAAACAGGCAAAAATTTGCTTCGAGGAGCTTTTTCCCAGAACAGATTTATTTTAATTTAGCTCTTTTTGGAAGACCCATACAGTCGATTTCTATTTTTTTCGGGTTGATATGCATAAAACTATGATTCGTCACCTTTTAAGATGTTATACAGAGCCCATGATGCACCTTGAGTGTATTTGTTGAAAAGTTATTTGCACCAATCAATAACGGCCTTTTTTATCGTTTGTAGATTACGGGGAACATGCTTCATCGATTTACATATGTGAGGTTTGATATAAATATTTTAGAAGTGGTGATTTTAACACCGATGACAAAGAGCATGAACGACGACCAGAAAAGTTTAAGGATACCGAATTGGAGGCTATATTGGTTGAAGACTCGTGCCAAATACAAGAAGAACTAGTAAAAGCATTGGTAGTGACTCAACAAGCCATATCTGTTTGCTTAAAAGCCATGGGAATGATTCAAAAGGTAGGATATTGGGTGCCGTATGAATTGAAGCCGAGAGATGTCGAACGCCGTTTTTCACTTGTGAACAGCTGCTCCAACTGCAAAAAAAAGGAACTTTTGCATCGTATTGTGACTGGTGATGAAAAATTCACCAGTTCATTACGATAACCCCAAACGCAAAAAATCATACCGCCCATCATGGTGTACTATGACCTGCTACAACGGGTGAAACCATTACAGGGCAACTCTTCCGAACTCAATTGATACGTTTGAGCTGAGCATTGAAGCAAAAACGGCAAGAATACGAGAAAAGGCACGGCAAGGTAATTTTGCAACATGACAACGTGGGCCACATGTTGCGCAGCTAGTCAAAACGTACCTTGAAACGCTGAAAAGGAAAGTCTTACCACACCCGCCGTACAGCTCAGACATTGCCCCTTCCGACTATTATTTGGTTTCGTCGATGACGCATGCCCTTGAGGATCATCACTTTCGCTCTTTTGAAGAACTCCAAAAGTGGATCGATTCGTGGATCGCATCAATGGACACATCGTTTTTTCGAGGTGGCATTCGAAAATTGCCAAAAAGATGGGAAAAATGCATTTGTAACAAATATTTCACAATAAAGCGTCAAACTTGAAAAAAAAATTCTTTAAAACTTATTTGTACTAATAAATACCTAAAGATGCCTCAGTCTCATGGTATGTCACATGCCGATCTTGTTTTATCACTTCACACACAGCATCTGTATTTCCTGGCACAGCAATCAATTTTAAACGACCTTCAGGGAGTTTGTCCTGGAGAAAGACATGTTTTCTGATGAAACTCATTTTCACATTGGTAGTTACGTTAGTAAGCAAAGTCGCTTCATTTGAGTCTCCATAATCCCCCGACTCATTTCGGAGATGCCAATTCAATAACAATGAATAACCATTGCAAATTGTAAGCCGGAGGCGGAAAAAAGACTTAAAAAGTCAGATGCAAGCAAGACCCAGTGTTGTTTAATAACCCACAAACGAATGAATTGCCCCTTAGCTCCCCTTAAAATGAACGATTTGTGTCTTGTGGATGACGTTCTGGACATATCGATAAGATCTGATATTCGCTGGAATGATCATATTTTGGATGTGTCGAAAGAAGCGGCCAAGTGCCTAGGTTTCTTAAAACGGTGAAAAAGATATTTCAACCCATCTGATCTCCGCATGTTCTACACTTTATACATCAGGCCGAAAATGGAGCACAATTTGCATATTTGGGCAGAGGCTTCAAGATCCTATTTGGAGCTTCTGGACCGAATTGAACGGCGTGCGATATGTTTGAAAGGGGATGAAAATATTTCATCTTCTCTCAAGTCTCTCGGGAACTGGACAGCAATGTTGGCTGCCTTAGTTTTTTATTATAGGTGTAACAATGAGAAGTGTTCAAAAAAGAAACAATAGCTACCAGCTCGATTATATCCCAGGTCCACTCGGTCAGCACTCCAAGCCCATCCCTATACCATTGCCTTGATGTCCAATAGAACATCACAGTACAGAGATAATTCGTTCTTCGGTCGCACAGTAAGATTGTGGAATAATCTCCTTGCAAGCGTGTTTCCCGATGTCTTCCAGCTGTGTAGGTTCAAGACAAATCTTCACAGACACTACTCAATCTTTCCACCTTCCAACTAAACTATCACTCTTCTTCCGAATCAAGACAATGCTTACGCATTTATAGGGGGCAGGGCTGCCAGTTATGGGGATTTGTTCCCATTTTGGGGATTTCAAATCAGTATTGGGGACGAATTTTTTTGTTTGGGATGAAGGATTTGGTGGGGATATCCATGCCTATATTGGGGGTTCTTTGGGGATTTCAGAGGAGAAAGAGCAAAAATTCAGTTAACTCAAAAATTATTTAAAAATTAATTAAAACAAAAATTGTAATGAAATTGACGTCTTTCAGACAGTTGACAACATACTGTAAAATTATAATTGTGTAGTTATTGAATATCTTTTTGTAACGTCGGATTTTCAAGAAAAATCTATTTTAAATTTTTTCAATGGGTTTTTATTAAAAAAACCAAAATTTTTTATAAAAAGTTTGTAATGGAAATTAATACTTATCAATTTCAAGTGGTGATATCGTACCCTAACTACAAAACAGTTACAACTCAAAATTTACAAATTTTTAATAATTAATGCAAAACTATTCCTAGTGATCATCTTCATCAGCAATTTAAAGTTTTTAATTATCTTCTTTCTCTTTAATAAAAACAAATCTAGTTCTCTTTGTTATGTAAGGATTTCAAAAACAAAATTAATGGCTTAATTCTAGATTTTTATATATCTCTTTATATAATTTTAAACTAGGATTAGATACCCTACTATTTTAAGAGTAATTCAAACCTTAGTAGTAGTAGCTATGTTCTTGAAACTTAAAAAATTTGGCGGTATTTTAGTCTATTCAGAGGAATCTGTTCTGTAATCGATAATCCGCGTTATACCTTTCTTGTCTTTGTATCCAGTTTATATACCGTCGTTATCAGATAATTTTATAAGAATAATAATTTTCTAGAATTTTAATTAGAATGTATATCAGATAAAGGTGTAGCTTATAGATTAGTAGAAATGGGTTACAATAAAAATATTTATATGAATACAGATTTGAAATATCTGTTGAAAGTGGATTTGATAGTAAAATAATATAGATTAATTATTTGATTTTAGCTCTAAAATATGCATACATCGCCCGTCGCTCTTATTATTAAGATAAGATAAGTCGTAACATAGTAGATGTACTGGAAGGTACTTTTCTAAATAAGCTTTAAGTTGTCATTCTAGATACACCTTCCGGTCAACTTAGCATGTTTTCAAGGAGATTGTTTTTTTTAATTCGGATTGATGTAAAAAAAATGTTATATCTTATACGGCTTTTAAGAAATTCCAAATAAACTTTGAACGCGTCTCCTGCAAAATTCACTTTCTAGACTTAGCTTACTCTGGAATGAAGCCATCGATATCTAAAAATATAAAAGTTGTGAAAAATTACTGTATTTTTCAAATACAGCTTTTTTTAATAGAATCCTTCATTCCTTAGTAGTTCTTTAAATTTTTTTTTTTAATGTTGATAATTTGAAAAGTTGAATAAATATTTTATTGATTTTGTTCACAGAATCTCATTTATGATTGAAAATTAAATATAACTAGCGACCACCGGTGCGCGTTGCTGCCCCCAGCAACTATAATAACATAACCTCTATAAAGAAGAGACAGAATTAAGTGAAATGTGAGCAAAAAATTGCAATAAAAAAACTTCTATGTAACTTGATTGCGAGCGTTCAGCGCGAGCGGCTTGCAAAAGCCTTACATTTTTCTGATTTTCATTTTGTTGTTAACAGACGATCTATTAAAAAGAGACAGAAGAGAGCGAAATGTGAGCAGCGAATAGCTTTGCTCTGAGTTTGATCAAAGAGCATATATTGTAAAGAGGTTTCATGAACTTAACAGAGCACTGTTAATGTTAATTATAAGCGCCAGAGTTTAAGACCTATCGAAAGCATCACCGTGAATGACATTTTTTCACTCTTCCACGAGCGCATCAAAATTGTTTGAGAGGCAGCTAGAACTTGAGACGAATGCATGAATGAAACTTCCACTACTTTTACCGTTTTTCATTTGTATGTATGGATGTGTGTCCGCCTCGTAGCTGACATAAAATAAATTTGCGATATCTGACCTTTTTTTCGATCTTATTCGTTAGGTATGATTTTTGTTGATTTTAGCTTAGCTTTGTGTTGTTGTTTTGAGCATTGTTTTGTGTTGTTGGTATCCTTTGCACTGAGTGTGTTGTTCGTGTGTTGATCTCAAAACAGATTCATTACTTAGATCAAACATTAAAGAAATTTTGCGGGAAACATTGCGGAAATCGTTTAAAGGTCATTTTGAAGCTACATATTTATGAGTGAAACCATTTTGAATAATGTGGTTACAAACCGAAATACGTATGGAATATATGATGAAAAATCATTTATTAGCATCTAAACTTTTTTATTTTTTTTTTTATTTTTTAAAACATGCATCTGATACTTTTTGGACATACTTGTTCAAGTTCGAAAAGAAAACAACTTTAACAAAAAGGAAATATACACCTCAAATGTTGGTATTCTTATAAGCATATCCTATATTATTTTAAAAATTACAAAACATTATTTGAATAAAATTAACAAAAACATAATACGAAATTATCTTGTTAATTAAGATATATTAATAAATAATTATTTATTTATTTCATGTATATAAAATCAAAGCCAATTAAGGCCAATATGATTACAAGCACATAAATCTAAATTTATATTTTATATTAATAATGTTTACCTACAATAATTTAAGTTAAAGTTTTTTATTAATAAATTAAATTTTCTATTTTAATGCAAATAATGTTGTGGAAATAAACTTAAATTTAAATTCCCTAATTACTAAATTTTTCACAAGATAAACCCTAGAACAGATCAAAAGAAATTATAATATTAAATTGAAAAATGTTTATTTATTTTCATAAGTTAACATGTGTATATAACATATCGATATTAATGTATTAAAGATTTTATGTAAGATACAATATTGCAATTTAAAAAAAAAATATTTACTTACATTTAATAAAAGAAATATTTACTTACATTTAGCAATTATATGAAATTTTCTATATCGCCCATTTCAGATTGAGGTGACCTATCAGTCGCACTGACCATCTGGTTTTTGTTTAATTCCGGAGTTTAAAGTTTCAAAAAATTTTTTTTGCGGAGCCACAGCCATTCGAATGCCAAAATAGGGCCTATTTTAAGACAACGTAGTTCAGTCAATTTAAATCACATTTTATTAACTAAGGTAACATTGGAAAAGTTATCTCCTCTATTTTAAGGATAAATATAAAACTTTTAAAAAATTTCTGTAAATTGTTAATTTTTTAATTTAATTTTTAATTGATAATTTCAAAGTTTAATGCCATGCCAACAACAGACGCTATAATTATTTTTCAGTTTCTTTATTTTGGTTTTTTGTACGTTTCAATACCTTTCCAACGATATGCCCATAAAGAGGAGTGGTAGATATAGAAAAGTATATATATTCTTGATCAGCATCACCACCCGAGTCGATTTAGCCATGTCCTTATGTCTGTCCGTCTGTTCGTCTGCCTGTGATCACGATTATAGCCATAATTTTCAAGCTATCATTACAAATAATACGAATAATATTTGTATATAGCTGTAGAAGTAAACCTAAATTTACATATTATATAAAAAATGTTTATAAAAATTTATGTAACAGTTTCATATTCTATATGATGTAATAAGTTTAATTTTCTATTTTAATGCAAATAAAGTTGTGGAAATAACTTTAAATTTAAATTCTCTAATTACTTAATTTTTCACAAGATAACCCCTAGAACAGATAAAAAGAAATTACAATATTAAATTGAAAAATATTTATTTACTTTCACAAATATCGATATTAATTTATTAAAGTTTTTATCTAGGTATTGACAAAATATATTGCAATTTAATAAAAGAAAAAGTTTTCTTCGTTCATTTATTATTTATTTAAATAAGTTTTTAAGTAATTACATGTTAATAAAATTAATTTTCTTTGATAAATGATCCGTGAAAATTTTTTTGAAGATAAATATCTCCCGCAGCATATAAAATTTCTTAAAAATAAATATGTAATGATAAAATAAGTTTATTAATAAATAATTAAGGAAATAAAAGAAATTATCAAGTGATAATATGAAGCAATGTATTGGATTATTGAGAATTTATTACCATTAATAATAACAGAAACTATAGATAAGAGACGTATACATAACCATTAAAATGTAATCCATTTAAAAAATATAAAAATTAAAAAAGTTCATAAAATTTCATCAGAATCCTCAATTTACAAATAATTTTTCGAAAAATATGTCACCAATCAAAAGGCGTGGATTATAAAATATTGCATAGCTTCCTAAAATACTTTAAAATCTGAGTGATTGGGTGAGGCTGGCAACTATTATGACCACAAGTTATGTTGCCGCCACTGGCAAAACCTGCACTTCGCTTTATCAAAAGTAGAAGATATTAGTTACAAAATTCTAAATGTCACATACAAGAACATATTTTTTCGAAGTTAGGTATTTCCGAGTAAATTTCCGCCGCCATTTTCAATAAGATAAAAACTTTATATAGTTTTTTTTTTATATAAATAAATTTAAGTTTATTTCCACAACATTATTTGCATTAAAATAGAAAATTAAACTTATTAACAAAAAAACTTTAACTTAAATTATTGTAAACATTATTCATATAAAATATGAATTTAGATTTATGTACTTGTACTCATATTGGCCTAAATTGGCTTTGATTTTATATACATGAAATAAATAAATAATTCTTTATTAATATATCATAATTAACAAGATAATTTCGTATTTTGTTTTTGTTAATTTTATTCAAATAATGTTTTGTAATTTTTACAATAATATAGGATATGCTTATAAGAATACCAACATTTGAGGTGCATTTCTTTTTTGTTAAAGTTGTTTTATTTTCGAACTTGAATAAGTATGTCCAAAAATTATCAGATGCATATTTTAAAAAATAAAAAAAGAAAAATTAAAAAAGTTTAGATGCTAATAAATGATTTTTCATCAAAATATATTCCATACGTATTTCGGTTTGTAACCACATTATTCAAAATGGTTTCACTCGTAAATATGTAGCTTCAAAATGACCTTTAAACGATTTCCGCAATGTTTCCCGCAAAATTTCTTTAATGTTTGATCTGAGTAATGAATCTGTTTTGAGATCAACACACGAACAACACACTCAGTGCAAAGGATACCAACAACACAAAGCAATGCTCAAAACAACAACACAAAGCTAAGCTAAAATCAACAAAAATCATGCCTAACAAATAAGATCGGAAAAAAGGGCAGATATCGCAAATTTATTTTATGTCAGCTACGAGGCGGACACACATCCATACATACAAATGAAAAACGGTAAAAGTAGTGGAAGTTTCATTCATGCATTCGTCTCATGTTCTAGCTGCCACTCTCAAACAATTTTGATGCGCTCGTGGGAGAGTGAAAAAATGTCATTCACGGTGATGCTTTCGTTAGGTCTTAAACTCTGGCGCTTATAATTAATATTAACAGTGCTCTGTTAAGTTCATGAAACCTCTTTACAATATATGCTCTTTGGTTTGATAACGTTGTTCTCAGCTGCTCTGTTAATAAAAGAAAAACCAACATAACAACAAAAATTATATGCAATTATATGCAAACTTTAATAAGCTATAACTTAAAATATATAAATTTTTTAGAAATAAAAAGTCCAGTTTGCACATCTACGGGTCTAAACCTTTCAAACCATACTAAATTTATTCAAATTGGACTTGTACTTAAAAAGCCATACGTCGGACAAAATTTGGGTTTGCGTAATATATATAAGATTAAGTGGCAAAGAAAACAGTTGCATATGTGGTTTATTTTGGGTAAATTTTAATGTTTATTTTATTGTTTTAAGAGCTTTTGGACCAGTGATCTCTAGTTGTAATTTTTATTATTCAAATTTGAGGATTTTCGAAGAAATTTGGGGATTTTCGAAGAAGTTTGGGGATTTTGGGGATTTTAGACATGTCAAATGGGGACGGGGGGTTCAGAATATCTGGCAGCTCTGATAGGGGGCATAAACCCTGAGCGTTGGTTTAGCCTAAAAAAAATAGCAAATTCAATGGAACCACGAGCGGTATGAGTTGTGTACCCACATCGACATAGTTAAACGCATCAAAATCGAGCGGTTAAGCTGGTAAGGTCGTGTTAAGCGGATGAAAAACGATGCTCTATCGAAAAAAATATTCGATTCGATGCCTATGATAGTCAACGCAGAAGAGCACGCCCACATCTTCGATGGAAGGAATCTGATTTGGACAACCTGAGGACGTTTGATGTTTTCAACTGGCGCCAGAAAGCTCAAAACAGAAATAACTGGCGTAAATCCTTAGACGAGACGAGTAAATAAGTATTGACATAACCTTAATATCTTAAATTTTCGATTAAATTTCTAGAGGAAAATAATAGAAATTGCTTATTTAAAAGTAAATTCATCTATATATTATATAAAAGAAGACTCACGTATGTTCGGCTGCGAAAAGCTCGAGAATGGCAGGCGCTATTTCAAAAATTCTTTTTCTCTAGGATATGTATGGTGCCCAGTTGGGACATGGGATATATAAATTTAATAACCATTGTTTAAATAATTAATTAAAATTCAAAGATAATAACCATACAATTTCTTTATTCTTATTCTCAGAGAGAAAAAAATTTCTCATTAAAGCTCTGTGCATCTCAAAAAAAGGTTGTGCCCAAAGCTAATAAGGTAGAACATATGTATATGTAATACTTCTGTATTCCAACTCTGAAATCGAAGAGAGACAGCCATAACAACATAAGATGTTGCTGTTTGTGTTAGTATATTTGAATATATGAAAATTACTACACAAAAAATAAAAAGTCAAACCGTCACAGGGGCGGTTGTTATGAAAACGTTTGCCCCAAACATATAAGAAAACAAATCATATTTGTTTTTCCTAAATCACAGGTACGCACCATTATAAGGCAATTATAAGAACGCCTGAAATATGATTAAATTTAAACAAACAAAATTTTAATCAAAAAATTCAAACAACAAAAATTTCAAATAAAAATTATTGACAATGGAAGCACCGCTCCTGAGTTTTTTTATTTTGAAATTTAATTTCCTCTATATATTTTCTCGCTCATATAACAATATATCAGCACTCTAATGTTGACGAATATATGAGATAGAAAATATGTCAAAATCGCTGTGAGACAAAAGCTCTATTTTCAAACTCTTTTTGAGCATCATATATAAAAGTCAACAACCCAGCGGGAAATAAGAATTGATTAAAGAAAAAATCGTAAATGGAATAGATTCTTTTGCTTACATTTTAGAACGTATTCCAAAGAATATATAAATTAAAGCAAAACATATGAATTGGAATATATCAATCAAAAGTTTATATCAACCAATACATATATCAACGAATATATCAACCAAACAAATTTTGGCATAAGTGAGAAAAGCAACAGTCTGTTTTGATTTGTTTTCTCATTTCCGAAAATGAATAGATTTTATTTAAAAGAATGCATTTAAAAAGTGAATAAAAGAATCGATTTCTGTAGCTATTCATATGGAAGCGAGAAAAGAATGTACTACTATTTGTAGGACGTCAGCGTCCCACCGGCAAAATGAAAATGGATTCTAGAAACAAAAATCGTAAATAGAATGAATTCTATTGCTAACATTTTAGAATGTATTCCAAAGAATATATACATTTATAGCAAAACCTATGAATTGGAATCTATCAAGCAAAAGTTTACTGATTCGTTTTTATTCCAGCCATAATCGATTACGACCCATATAATTATTTCTAATATATAAAATGTTTTTAGAACCTTGCTTGCTTTTTTGATAAGTGAAAAACGACCTGATTCTAAAACAAATTCTGGTATAAGTGAGAAAAGCATCAGTCTGTTTTGATTTGTTTTCTTATATCCGAAAGTTAATACATTTTATTTAAAATAATCATATATGTCATACTTCTATATTGGCAGTACACTGTACTGTGAATGTACCCGAAATTGTGGCGTCCGTGGCGTAGTTGGTTAAAAGTTCGTGGCCTCTATGTCAACGAACCTGGATACCCGGGTTCGAATCCCAGCAGCGACAAAAAATTATTTGAATTAAAATGATTTTTCTGTACGGCCTCCACCTCTCTGCAGACAATGGCAAACCTCAGAGAGTAATCAAAATGCCATGTAAAGCTAATTGAGAATAAGAACATTCCGTTCATCACCGTTCGGAGTCGGCGTTAAACATGTAGGTCCGGTTCTCGGTCAATTCTGTACAAACTTAATAACACGCACAACACAATTTATCATAAGAAGCTAGGTCAAAGTCCTTTCAATGGCTACAATGACCAGTTATTTATTTATTTTTGGTTTTTTTTTATGTACTCGAAATTTAATGTTATAACAAAAAAACTCAGGAGCGGTGCTTTCATTGTCAAAAATTACATTTAAAATTTCTGTTGTTTCAATTTTTATGACTTAAATTTTGTTTGCTTGAATTTTTCTTTTTAAATTTTTATCATATTTCACGCGTTGGTCTTATAATTGTTTTATAATGGTGCGTACCTATGATTTATGCAAAACAAATATGTATGCTTTGTTTTGTTTTATGTTTGGGTAGACATTTTTCTTAACAAGCGCCCCGTTGACGTATAGTAGTAGTATATTCAAATATACTAATACAAAAAACAAAATCTTATGTAGGCTATTTCTCTTTGATTTCGTAGTTGAAACTCATTAAAAATTTAGTTTGCTGCCAATATTGGAGTATTACATACATGGTTTAATAAATAAGGTTGTCGCATGGGTGAGAGCGAGTTCCAGTAAATGTCGAATCGAAGTTGACAACTCATACAAAATCTGAATGCGTAAATTGATAACATGCAAAGCCGATGAAGTTGTTGTTGTAGCTTTTCATTGATTTTGACAATTATGTGTACTGAGAAGAGAGTACGATCAGCCACGAGACAACCTAATTTATTCAACCATGATTACATATATGAAAAGAGTCTATTTAAAAAGTAAAAAAAAAAACGATTCTGTAGCGATTCCACTTGAAGCGAGAAAATAATGTGCTATTCTTTGTAGGACATCAGTATGTTAAAAATAATCAATTCTAGAATCTATACTAGAGAAGAGAATTGATTCTTTTTTTGTATAAAATTGCATTTTTTTCCCGATGGGGTGTTAAAAATAATCAATTCTAGAATCTATATTGAAGAAGAGAATTGATTCTTTTTTCCCGGTGGGAAGGTCCACAAAAAAGAAAAAAAAAGACAGCAACATGTATTGAGTGCGGTACCAATGCTGCCACCTTTTTGAATGTAAAAATACTGCCACTTTTATAAAAGCATCGACAAAAATTCCGTGTCGATGTTTTGTTGAAATGTTTTGATGAAATTTATCAGCTTAAACGAAAGATATATTTTATTTTGAAATAACAATTCTCTAAGGCCGTCATATATTTTTCTTACCTCTGAGCTAATATTTTTACGTATAAACGAGATTTTTATATATAGGGTATTTACAGATCCCTTCTAAAGTTGATATATAGTAACTTTAAAACGATACTTCAATCAAATTGTGAGAACCCCTACACGTAAAAAAAAAATAAAATAATAAATAACTGACCATTTCAGCCCTTGAAAGGACTTTGACCTAGCTTCTTATGATCAATTGTGTTGTGCGTGTTATAAAGTTTGTACACAATTGACCGAGAAATGGACCTACATGCTTAACGCCGACTCCGAACGGCGATGAACGGAATGTTCTTATTCTCAAGAAGCTGTACATGGCATTTTGATTACTCTCTGAGGTTTGCCATTGTCTGCAGAGAGGTGGCGGCCGTACAGAAAAATTTATTATTTAATTCAAATAATTTTCTGTCGCTGGCTGGGGTTCGAACCTGGGTCTCCACAGGTTCTTTGACATAGCGGCCACGCACTTTAACCAACTACGCCACGGACGCCACCCCTACACGTAGTTCATTCTAAAATTGGCACGCCTTTTGAAAAGAGAAGCTTTCTTTAATTTATTGATTTTTCAATAAAATAAAAATAACAAGAGAAGCTTTCTTTGATTTATTGATTTTTCAATAAAATAAAAATACCTTTCAGAAATGCCAGTTTGCTACGAAAAACAAACATGTTGGAAAGCAAGGCAATTTTACCAGTTTGTTTTATCTCTTTTTTACATGTAACAAAATCAAAAATAGTTACCACATGGCAAAATGTTTTAGAGTTAACAGACGGCGTAGCTAACACACCAGATAAAACAAAACTGTGAGTACCCCAATAGTCACAGCGCTAGGAAAAGTGAACCAATGCATGAAAAAAAATGATCAGGAAGATACAGAAAGTTTATTACTTTAGTTATTTTTTATTACATTAGTAATTCATAAAAAATTATGAGCCTCTTACAAAGCCTTCATAAGAAAAAAATCGAAAAAAAATTTAAAAACATTTTTCATGTTGAACGTTTCAACAGCTTTCAAAAGCTCTTATAAATGCTTGATAAATAAGAGAATTTTAAAAATGGTTGAAACCTTCAATACACCCTCGATAAAGCATTTTAAAAATTTGTTTGTTCTCATCTAAGCACAAAAAATATTGTCAAAATGTATCAAATTATTTCAAAATGTATCAAAAACAAACAAAATGTCAAAAAGTGTTTGAAAATGTTTGTTTATAGATTAGAGGATTTTTAAATATGGTTGAAATTTAAATTTTTTTTTTTTAAGGTTTATAACACACCTCTCATAAAGCAGTTTTTTATTTATTTGCTCTCATTTGAGCACAAATATTGTCAAAAATAATTAAAATTCTTCAAAATATTTCAAACATTTGGAAAATATGTCAAGAAAATTCAAAATATATAAAAAATTTCCAAAAACAGAAAATAAAAACAAGAAAATTTGTCAAAGATTTCAAAATATTTATAAAAAAAAAAAAAATAAAATGACAATTATTTCAGTGCAGATGGCTTAGAAAAACTATTGATTTTTAAATATCAAAATCTTGACGAAATTGCGACAAATAAATAACAAATCACTGAATTTATCTAATACACAAACCATTATTTCCACTCTTCCCACTTCAATATGAATACGGCTGTTAAATTTTAAGATTTAAAGTTTTTAATGATATTTAATATTTTTATCGCCGGCGAAGCAGCGGGTATTTGCTAGTTAAAATATAAAATTGAAAGAAATCAAATTTGAAAGAAAACATAATAAGAACTGAGAGAATTTTAAACAACTTTGCAGGAAATGTGGAAATAGATGATAATGGTACATTTAAACCTAAGATAATTTAAACAGCTCACTGCCAGTCTACCATAATGAACAGTGATGCGTAAAATATAAGGAATACCATCCATTTAAATAGAGGAAGAGTTCAAAGAACGAAGAACTTAATAGCGCGAAGAAAGAAAAATATCGCTTAGCAAAAGTTTTTGTCTTTTGTCCATCATAAGAGCAATGAAAACATTCTAACGAAACTTACCGCTTGAGTGTCAATTAACTGGCTCACAAGCTTATAGCGAAAAGTTAAAAGAAAATATTATCAAGTTTAAGAAGCATAAAATTAAAGAAAAAATAAAAAATTTAAACACTCGACTCAAAGTTATGCAATGTAAAGATGAAGAAGAAATCCATTTGAAACTTAAAGAAAAACTTTTTCCGTTAGAGCACTAGACGGGAGAATAGCTAACAACTTAACTGGCAGGTGTTGCTTGGCTGGTTGGCTAGAAGGTAGACACCAACATCCTAGCTCTGCAGATTGTACAGGTCTAGAAATGACACACACACACAATATAATCGTAGCGTAGCCATTAATACTTGAATATTTATAAAGAAAAATATAAGAAAGTTGATACGCGCTAGAGAGAGAGACAAAAGATAGAAAAAAGCAAGCTAACGCAACACAATTGTTGAACATTAACTTTTCGCCCCTGCAACATAAATTAAAAACCTCAGGGAAACAAGGTGAAGTGGTAAGCTTTTGGCGGCCACCAACCGAATGAGTTTTTTTAATTTTTGTTTCTTGCTTTTCATGTCATAGCAACAAAACATCAAATGGCAAACGCTTGAACGTCAAAAACTTTTCTCATTTTTCCACCAAAGATGAAAAACAAAAAGAAAAACAAAAAAAAAACCACACTTCTGTGTTACCTAGGCTGCCGCCGGTGCCCACCATTTAAACTTTAGCACTTTGCCACGGTTTCAACATTTCCAATTTAGGTTTCCCTCTCGCACTTAAATTACCCCTTTTACCCCTTGCGATCCCATCACTTCTTTTAGGTACAAAAAAGTGTTGTTTTTCCAGTTGACTGCCTCGATACAGTGTTGCTTGCTTTTGGAGCTTGGTGACTTTGCCATTGCGGAAGCTAAAGCGTCCTCAGTGCCAGTGCTGCCATTGCTTCATATGCAACCCAGTGGAAGGTAGGTAGTAGGAGGTAAAGGCAAGCGCTGAGTAGCTTCCGAAAGTGTCTGCTTTGGTTGCTTGAAAAGCTACAAAAGAATTAAGTGTCCACGAGTGCCACTTATTTAGCAAGATCATGAAAAGTAGAGCGCACGAGATGAGCAGGATGTTGGCGGAAAGCTAAGTGGAAATGTGGGTGCAGAAAATAAAATCACTGAAGTTCAATTCACACAATTTGTTGCATTTTCGCGTGACTTTGGAAAAATCCTAAAATGTTTAGGCGGCTGAAAAACAAGTGGAAATTATAGGAATCAAAGTGGAGGATTTGGTTTGAAGGGACTTTCTTGGATAAAGGCTGCATTTTGTATGCATTTTTATCTGCTCCTAAGAATTTAAAGAGTGCTTCGCATTTGCCGTTTGAATGTTCAAAATATGCTCACCTTGAGTGCCTCTCATGCCCAGAGGTACCAGTTGGTTTCTACCTTATTTTCCTCAAGCAAATCGATCAATGCCAACTTGAAGGTTATATCATAAAAGTTTACTTAATTTTTTTCCATGCAAGTGAGTAAAATAAAATTAATTTTCAAATTACTTTCAAGCAAAATTGCTACAAAACAAAATAATGCGCAATTTACAAAATGTGGATATGTCTTAATCATCGCTGTGAATACAAGGAGAGAAAAAAAACCATTCTATACTTGGCTATCAGTTTACACTCAAGCGTAGATTTCTCAATTCAATTTATTTGATTTGAGAATAGTTTGCTTATCCCAATAAATAATATTATCAATATTATAATGCTTTGATTTTTCTTTTGACGTGACGAAGTTACGTTGTACCGCGCAGGTTTCCACAAAAGTGGAAAAATGCATTTTTTCAAAATTCATCGGAATTGTTACACGCTGAGTATAAAAGCCATGATTAAAAAATGGTACAAACGTAAAGGTCAATTCTTTGACTTCATTATTAAAATAAAACAGAAATTCAAAATGTCATCGGGACGCGGCGGGAGCTACTTAAGCAACGCAACTGAAAATTTATTACATAGAATTATTACTCGCTGAGTATAAGTGCTAGGATTAAAAATATGATACAATGTAAAGGCCTGTTCTAAGCCCTCATGACAAAATTAGACAACAAATTTCTGACGTCATGGAGACACAGAGAGAGCCTCTCAAAGATCGACAATGCAACATTCATGCAACGGCGTTGCATTGAATTTTTACTCGGTGAGTATATAAGCTACAATAAATATTTAAAAAGAAAAATGAAGGATTAATACTTGGCCTCACAACAAAAATAAAAAAAAATTCTGGAGTTTCGTCACGTCAAAACCTACGGGTGTGTCCACAACACTCCCTTTTTTTCTTAAAGTGAATCAAAAAAGTTTAGAAACAAAACAGTTTCTTTAAAACATTTATTCAATTTTTACCCTTTCAACACAAAACTAAAAATTTTTTTTTACATATCTAATATTTCGTATATATTTTTAAAGCAACATCAAAAATTCAAACCAAAAACAACTTTCTTATCACTACAAATGAAAAAAGAAACAAAAAACTAAAAATTTCATAGTCAAAAAAGTTTAGAAACATTTGTGCTTTTGATTGAACTTTGCATTGATTCGTTTGAAAAAAGCTTTAAAATAACGGGATCGAAAGTCTTTAGCTATAAATGTCAGTAATATACGCATCAGTCACTCGCTTTTTTGTTATAAACACAGATTATTTGTCTTTTTGTCTTAAAAATGGGAAAAAATACCGAAATCTAACTGGGCGTTCGTAAATTAGTTCTAAGGCTGTATTTTCGAAATTATAAAGTGCGAGATGTTGGCTAAATAATTGGGAGAAGCCATTCCAGTGTTCCTAAAATTATAAATAAATATTTATACACAGAATCATTACAACCAAAACTTCGATCTGGTCGGTTAAATTCTTTAACAGCGCGGCATGAACGAGTTATTTTGTCAGAAATAAAAGCAACTCCAAACGTTTCTGCTCCAAAGATTACTGCGACACTAGAGAAATTTCATGATATCCACGTAAATGCCCAAACAGTTCAAAATAGGCTCCATAAGGCTGACTATCATGGTATAGTTGCTCGAAAAAAACCTTTCATATATAAGTGAAATGCGGATAAACGCTTGAAGTTCGCAAAAACACATCTCAACCAATCGGAGCAGTTTTGGAGAACTGTGGTATTCAGTGACAAGTCGAAATACAAAATTTTTGGTTCGGACGGACGTCGTACGCTGTGGAGAAAGGCAAATACGGAGTTCAATAAAGAAATCATTCAAGCAACAATAAAACATGGCGGCGGTAGTGTGATGGTGTGGGGGTGTATTTCAGCAGCTGGCGTAGGAAACTTGAAGTTCATTGAAGGAATAATGAATAAAGAACATATTTAGCCATTTTGAGAGAAAATTTGCTCCAAAGTATGAACAAAATGGTTTCTTTTTCCAACAAGATAATGACCCCAAGCACAAGTCGCGTTTGGTCATGGAATGGCTGCTTTTCAAAGTCCCACACCAGCTGAATACACCCCCACAATCTCCAGATCTCAACATAATTGAAAATGTGTGGCACCTTATTGAAAAAAGGATCAGGCATCATCATATTACATCCAAAGAGTCGCTAAAACAAGCTATATTGGAAGAATGGAATGCAATTACCCCACAAGAAATCGAAAAACTATCGATAGCGGTTCTTGATGCGAAAGGCTATCAACGAAGTACTAAAATATTAACAAAGTAGTTTTTCTTTAATTTTTTCTGTATAACTCTTAATTTGTTTCTAAACTTTTTTGGCCATGAAATAATGTTCTTTTTGTTGTTTTTATCACTTGTACGAATATTGTAATTGTTTTTGATTTCATTTTTTTGTTATTGTGTTGTGATTAAGGCTTTCAATCCCGAAGCATTTTGTAAAATTGGAATTTTTAAAATCCCGAATCCCGGGATCCCGGGATTTTTTGGGATTTTTCGGGACTAACCTTAAAATTTCGGGATTTATTTACCTTGTTGAAAACAATTTCTTTTTAACTAAAATTATGTAGTTTTCAATATAAAAAGACATAAAAAAAATACAAAATTTAGTCCGAATTCAAAAAGCATTTATTTATTATAAATAAGTATATAGCTATATTTTGAAAGGAAACTTTTTATTTTGCGGTCTTTTTTATAAAAACTCTTACATAACTTATATCTAGTAAATTACTAGATATAACTATTACTACTATTACTAATAGTAATAACTAATATCTAAACAAATAAGTTGGAACTTGTGTATAATTTTTAGTTCGAATTTCAGATATTCCTGAAGACGGACACCAAAAGTGTATGACATTTTGGAAAATAAAAAAAACTTATTTATAATAAAAAAAATTAGAAAAAGTAGTTAAATGCATTTGTATACTTATTGCGGTTGAGATCATTTATGATTTTTAGAACAAGCCCACATTTTTAAATTAGGGCGGTAGTCTTAGCTCAAGTATTAAAAATAGAACTGGGTAAACTTTTTTCTGTATGTATGGATAGAATTTACTAAAATATGCTTAAATAGGTGCTTTTTTACAGCAGGTTATATATGTAGTATGCTCAATGATTCATTCATCATGGGTTCATTTCTAAAACAATACCTTAAAAAAAATTAAACATCTAATGTTTCGTCAGTAAGACTTGATCTGAGCTTACTGCATATATAACCTGTTGTAGAAAAGCACCTTTCTGACTGTACGTTGGTCGGAGAAATAGTTAAAAGAAAGTCATACATATTTTGCAAATATTGGCCACGAGATCCACCAGATACAATAATGTCCACATCTTGATTTAAAACGACACTCAATTTTTGAACGATCACAGGACCATTTGCCTTATCCGGGCTTTTGCACCTTGCTATTGCCTGGTTTAACTTATATTCTAAGTATTCAATCTAAGTATTCTTCTATAATAAGTACTTCTGTAACATCAAAACCGCATTCGAGTGGTGTTGTAGCTAATCTTTGGATAATTTTTAACATTTCAATTTTCATGCTTGATACACTTATAGCATTATCCTCGTCAAATTCAGATTTTATTGCCGGATTTGTTAAGAAATTAAGAATTGCAGAGTTCGAGTTTCTTCGCTGTGCAATTCGAATTTTAAGTGCTTTAAAAAGTTCTTTGCTGAAAAACATTTCAGCCCGATACAAGGGTTCCACAGTCATACTAATAACCTTCAGGTTTTAACACCCAAACCAAATTTTTAATAATTTTGCAATTATAATCACTTATGACCACCACTTGGAGATCTATAAGTGCTTTTTTTATTGAAGTTTCAAGCAAAATGAACCGTTCAAGCATGAAAAACATGCTATTCCATCTAATTCTACAATCGATAAGAAGCTTTAATTCTTTTCTGTAGTCATTCCGAATATATTTTTGAAGCATGCCATTTTTGGTTGGAGATTTCTTAAAAGTACCAACAATCTTTATGACTTCGTCGATAACTTTTTTGAGATCATGGGTACCTGTAACTTCGGCAAATTGTTTGCTTTGCAACACCATATATCCCCCCTCATCATAAGGCTCTTTCTCATCGTGTTCGTAATCAGCGTCAAATTCACTTGACACAGAAAAAGTCACGGTGGGTTTTTTGTAAGAATAGCGATTACTGCTTAGCGGATGCTTGCTATTTCAGTAAAATATCTATGAAAACTTAGTCTTTTACTTTAAAATTATTAAGGTAAAAATCCCGGGATTAAGGTGATCTAATCCCGGGATTCGGGATTGCAAAAAACGTCCGGGATCCCGGGATTTCGGGATCGGGAATCCCGGGATTGAAAGCCTTAGTTGTGATACATTCATGGAATAAAAACATATGAAAAAAATTTTTGCATCAGCTTAAAAAGTGTAAAACTTCAATGAATGTTTGAGAGGAAATGTTTTGTTTCTAAACTTTTTTGATTCACTGTATAAAGAGAAGAATTTGCAGAGACATTAGCAGTGACTTAGCATTTATTTAATATAACAATATGTCTTATCTCGCAGATTTCCGAAAGACTCAAAAAAAGACACAATATTTATTAGGTCATCAGGTCGGGAGAGCACCGCTTCAAGATTCAAAATGCAACAACCATGCATTTTCTATTAGTAATATATGCGCTATGCTTAATGTAGAAATACTAGGGCTTGTACTGGTTTTAAAAAAAAAAATCTAAAAAAACATTACATCATCAGCTAAATGTATAGGGGTATTCGCACTGATTTTAGTAGTTGGTTATGGGTAGATTGAGTACTTTTGATAATTGCGAACATCCTAAATTGCAGTTGAGTGCTTTTGGTAAACATTTGTTTGCAAATGTATTCGATATCAAAACTTTGCATTGTATGGGTGGGGCCGCACCTCCTTATCCAATGCCAGTCTTAGTTTTCTAGTAGATGGACATTATTAAGTGGCAACTCCATACTGATTTCATGGTTATACGGCATTTAGTTCTAGAGTTATTTGATACCATAAGTTTGACTTATATGGGCGGTGCCATGCCCACTTGTCCAATGCTCACTCAATTTTTCCAGTCAAAGGTCAGGACTAAATAGTACGTTATTACCGGGTTTCATTTATGTGTGACTAATAGTTCGAAAGTAATACAAAAAATTTGGGCAGCCGAAAAAGAATCACGCCCTTTGTCCAAGGCCCATAAAATTCTACCAGTGGAACGGCACATATAAATCGATTCCGAATACCTAAATCCAATGCTGTGCGACCTCTAATTTCAAAGTTATTCGATATTGCAGATTTGGGTTGTATGGCAGATGCCACGCCCCCTTGTACAATGCTCGCTGTATCACTTGTAAGTGGTTTACTTTGTTTTTATTTATTGTCAATTCAATTATTGCCTATTTTTGCAAAAGGTGGTGACATGGAAAAACTACTCAATTTTGCAAGAAGTCAATCTACCAAACAAGTCAGGGGGTCAGCTAGAGTAGATTGGTAGATGAGTACTTGGGTGCAATGGTACTTGGGTACAGCTATACAAAAACAAAATGTTCAGCATTTGCCAATCTACTCAACTAGCCAAGTCTTTACATTAGCCCCTAGCCCCTTATACAGGGTGGGCCAAATACAAGTTTTTTTTTTAATGCAATGAAATGAACAAAATTCAGATTTATTCCATATATTATGGCTTTATTAGTAAGATCAAACATTCTCATTAATTATGGAACACAACGTCGTTCAAGTGGCTGTCTCTTCTAATTTCGCATATTCCAAAGCCTTGTTGATGGTTTCGGGCTGTAGCTCACGTATTGCTTAGATGATATAGGCCTTAAGTGCTTGAATCGTTTCCGGAGTGTTGGCATAACATCGGTCCTTCACGGTATCCCACCAAAAAAAAAGTCCAAAGGGGTAAAATTGCATGTCTAAGGCGGCCAATTGACATCGCCAAGATGGCTGATATCACGATTTGGGAATTTGGTGCGCAAAATATCAATTGTGGCATGGGCTGTGTGGCATGGCGCGCCATCCTGCATGAACCAGAGGTCGTCTAAATTCATGTCTCCAATTTCAGTAAAAAAAAAGTCGGTTAACATGGCTCTGTAACACCCACCGTTGACCGAAATGTTGTTCCCAGCCTCATAATCGAAGAAAAACGGTGCAATTATGCCACCACTCCACAATCTGCACCAAACTGTCGCTCTATATGGATCCATCGGCTTCCTGATAATAACGAGAAGGTTTTCCGAGCCTTATATGCGGCAATTTTGTTTGTTAACGTAGCCGCCGAGATGAAAATGCGCCTCGTCAGAAAACTTCTTTTCAAATATCGTACTGTTTGGACTACACAGCACTCACTTTGGAAATTAGTTTCCAATATTTACCAACGTTGTTCAAGCGTAAAGCAACTCATTTCTTTCCGCGGAGGTATGATATTGACTTTATGGCAAGATTTCGAGCAGGAAACAGCTGTCAGTGTCAAAATAACCTATGATTTAAAAAGAAAGCAATAGATGGCCCACCCTTATATTTATTACTCAGTCAGTTTAGGAGCTATCAATTATTTACGATAGCACTAGTTGATTTTGTAACCTAAAAACGGAAATAAAGGTAGGTATATTACGAAGTTAAAACACCGTGGAGGCAGCCGCTTTATACACCAAAAATACAAAAGCGTTGCATGAAATTAGAACTTGATGACTAAAGGAACTAAAGAGTGATTTTTTAACTGCCTGATAACTTTTTTTTTAAAAAAAACGCATAAAATTTGCAAAATCTCATCGGTTCTTTATTTGAAACGTTAGATTGGTCCATGACATTTACTTTTTGAAGATAATTTCATTTAAATGTTGACCGGTGGTCAACAGGTGGTTGACAGGTGGTCCATTCGGAAAGTCCAATTTTGGGCAACTTTTTCGAGCATTTCGGCCGGAATAGCCCGAATCTCTTCGGAAATGTTGTCTTCCAAAGCTGGAATAGTTGCTGGCTTATTTCTGTAGACTTTAGACTTGACGTAGCCCCACAAAAAATAGTCTAAAGGCGTCAAATCGCATGATCTTGGTGGCCAACTTACCGGTCCATTTCTTGAGATTAATTGTTCTCCGAAGTTTTCCCTCAAAATGGCCATAGAATCGCGAGATGTGTGGCATGTAGCGCCATCTTGTTGAAACCACATGTCAACCAAGTTCAGTTCTTCCATTTTTGGCAACAAAAAGTTTGTTAGCATCGAACGATAGCGATCACCATTCACCGTAACGTTGCGTCCAACAGCATCTTTGAAAAAATACGGTCCAATGATTCCACCAGCGTACAAACCACACCAAACAGTGCATTTTTCGGGATGCATGGCCAGTTCTTGAACGGCTTCTGGTTGCTCTTCACTCCAAATGCGGCAATTTTGCTTATTTACGTAGCCATTCAACCAGAAATGAGCCTCATCGCTGAACAAAATTTGTCGATAAAAAAGCGGATTTTCTGCCAACTTTTCTAGGGCCCATTCACTGAAAATTCGACGTTGTGGCAGATCGTTCGGCTTCAGTTCTTGCACGAGCTGTATTTTATACGGTTTTACACCAAGATCTTTGCGTAAAACCTTCCATGTGGTCGAATAACACAAACCCAATTGCTGCGAACGGCGACGAATCGACATTTCACGGTCTTCAGCAACACTCTCAGAAACAGACGCAATATTCTCTTCTGTACGCACTGTACGCATTCGTGTGGTTGGTTTAATGTCCAATAAAGTAAACTGAGTGCGAAACTTGGTCACAATCACATTAATTGTTTGCTCACTTGGTCGATTATGTAGACCATCAATCGGACGTAAAGCGCGAAACACATTTCGAACCGAACACTGATTTTGGTAATAAAATTCAATGATTTGCAAGCGTTGCTCGTTAGTAAGTCTATTCATGATGAAATGTCAAAGCATACTGAGCATCTTTCTCTTTGACACCATGTCTGAAATCCCACGTGATCTGTCAAATACTAATGCATGAAAATCATAAGCTCAAAAAAATCACCCTTTACAATAAAAGACAATAAAAGTGAGTTGTTTGTATTCATGTTAATAATTAATGAATAAACAATGACAACAAAAAGCCTCTCCGGGGATCGCTTCATGTAAAGAACAATAAATGCAGTATCGTTGCAAGAGCTTCTTGCGCAAAACATAGAAAAAAGTGAAAGCAAAAGTAAAAACAAAAGCAAAAGCAAAAGTAAGAGCGAAAATAAAAGTGCAAATGCAAAAGCAAAAGTAAAAGTGTTAAAGTAAAAGCAAAAGCAAAATCAAAAAGATCAAAATCAAAAGCAGAAGCAAAAGAAAAAGCAAGAGAAAGAGCAAAACGAACAGCAAAAGCAAAAATAAAAGCAAAATCGAAAACAAAAGCAAAACCAAAAGCAAAACAAAGCTTCTTTATTGCCTTAACAGTATAAATACATAAGTCGAGTTCGAAGTACCCAAGTTTATTTAGGAGAACTCCTACCTTAGATTTTAGCTAACCCATTACGTCAGGATATTAATATATTTAAGGTTTAATTCTCGAAAAATTGCATTTGGGCTATTTAAACTTTCATAATCAGCTCTTAAATCTAAAAAAGGATATAAACTTGGAAACTTTTTTAAAGCAAATTTCTTTAGTCATATAATACTCATTCGTTTAAAAGCTATTCAATACATAAACCAAATGAACAAAATACTCATTGCCTACCCGGAGGAGTTTATCCCTTGTAAATGAAAAACTAACATTTGTAGTATAGACAAGCGACAAAATCCATCAAACACAAAAAAGTATTTAAGTTATGCTTGGCAAAAAAAAAAAACGGTTTAAATAATTTCAGGGTTAAAAGGTCTAAACTGCAACAACAACAACAACAACATAATATCATAATATGTTGTGGCTACAAATACCAAAAGAAGTTGAGGACTTTTGGCCCGAGGCAACAGAAGATTCAAATATTCAACAATAGTTAAAAAAGAAAATGGTTCTTGCCAACAAAAACCCACAACAGCAAGAATGCTAGAACCAACACTATACACTGTAACTTAATGGGATGTGGTTAACACTTCTAGAGTAAATTGAATGGAAAGGTCAAACAAATTGATTAAACAAGGCCTCAATGTGGCTTTAACATCAACACGGTTCCCACCACCTTCTCATTTTCTTTCTTTAAACTTTTCTAACTTAATTTTAAGCACTTTTCAACAAGTCTTCAATGTGACGCCCGCAGCTTTATATCTCATGGCTGACATCTTTAATAATGGTATCGAAAATAACAACAACAATTTCACTTCAAAATGGCCAGGTGTCAAGATATAATGGCGAATTCAACGCGAAGTTTGATGATGGGAGCATAAGAAATTGCTTTTGAAAAGGCTTCCTGGAAAGTATGTTGTTTTGTGGGGTTTTTTCCTCTACTTCTGTTAAAGTCTTATCTGTTTCAAGTAACTTCATAGTTCATTAGAAGTTTTTTTTTGCAGCAACCGCTTCAGAGTAGAGAATGAGATGATTTTTACTGCAATAAGGGTTGGAAATACTTTGTGTATTTAATATTTTAATACCTTCACAATATTTTGCAGATAATTTTCCAAAGAAAATTCTAAATTCTTTCCTATTTTTGGTTTGACATTTGAGATAAACATTTTTTGAATTGTAGGACAGTCAGGATATTAAACTACTGAATCATTGTTCAAAACTGCTACCTCAGCAACCTTAGGTTCAAAAGCTTTTAAAAGTTTTATAACACCCGAAGAAGAAGAATATGTATTTTGAAATAATTTACCAATCAACTCATGAACTTTAGGAAGTAAAGTAAAGATTGTTATTTTTCCAAACGATGAAATAACGGCTGACTTTACTGCTTTGATTCAGTTGCTGACTTTGATTAATTCAAGATTTTTCAAGTTGTACAGAGTTGCAGCAAATAAAATATTGACGTGACGAAGTTTTGTTTTACCGCGCAGGTTTCCAAAAAAGTTGAAAAATGCATTTTTTTCAAAATTTATCGGCGTTGCATTGAATTGTTACTCTCTCAGTATAAGAGCTATGATTAAAAGAATGGTACGACCGTAAAGGCGTCCGTGGCGTAGTTGGTTAAAGTGCGTGGTCGCTATGTCAACGAACTTTGGAGACCCAGGTTCGAACCCCAGCAGCGACAGAAAATTATTTGAATTAAAATAATTTTTCTGTACGGCCGCCACCTCTCTGCAGACAATGGCAAACCTAAGAGAGTAATCAAAATGCCATGTAAAGCTTCTTGAGAACGAGAACATTCCGTTCATCACCGTTCGGAGTTGGCGTTAAGCATTTAGGTCCGGTTCTTGATCAAATGTGTACAAACTTAATAAATTGTACAACACAATTGATCATAAGAAGCTAGGTCAAAGTCCTTTCAAGGGCTGAAATGGCCAGTTATTTATTTTTTTATTTTATATGACCGTAAAGGTTAATTCTTTGACTTCATTGTAAAACAAAACAAATTCAAAACCTTATCGGGACGCGGTGGGAGCTGCTTAAGCAACACAACTGAAAATTTGTTACATGGAATTATTATTCGCTGAGTATTAGTGTTAGAATTAAAAATATGATACACCAATAAAGGCCTGTTCTGAGCCCTCACAACAAAATTAGACAAACAATTTCTGACGTCATGGGAACACAGAGAAAGTCACTCAAAGATCGACAATGCAACATTCATGCAGCGACGTTGCATTGAATTTTTACTTGGTGAGTATATAAGCTATGAAAAATGTTTAAAAAGAACAACGAAGAATTTTTACTTGGCCTTACAAAAATAAAACAAAAAATTCTGACGTCACCAGGTCGTGAAAATAGCAGCATATGTAACAAAAATTTAATATCGTTGCATAGAATTATTACTCACCCACGAGACGTGTCATTAAGCTTCACAACAAAATTACAAAAAAAATTCTTATCGTCATGATATCAGGGTGGTAACCACATAATGCAGTAAAAATGCTACAACCATGAAAAAACGTTGCATGGAATTTTAACTCTGTGACTACCGGCGTAACTGTAAATTTTAAGGAACGAAAATGAAGGTGAGGACTTCGGGCACATGATAAAAATAACAAAAAAAAGTGACGGCGTCATGAGGCCACTCAGGGAACCCTCTAATGTGACCCATATGCATCACTTTTGCTGGATTAATTGTGTGCTGGTAAAATGTATGTTAACGCACCAAGGAAAAGCACAAGCAATGGAGAAGCAAATAAAAACAAAAAATCAAAAGCACCAACACCAACATCAACACCAACATCAACATCAACATCAACATCAACATCAACATCAACATCAACATCAACATCAACATCAACATCAACATCAACATCAACATCAACATCAACATCAACATCAACATCAACATCAACATCAACATCAACATCAACATCAACATCAACATCAACATCAACATCAACATCAACATCAACATCAACATCAACATCAACATCAACATCAACATCAACATCAACATCAACATCAACATCAACATCAACATCAACATCAACATCAACATCAACATCAACATCAACATCAACATCAACATCAACATCAACATCAACATCAACATCAATATCAACATCAACATCAACATCAACATCAACACCAACATCAACATCAACATCAACATCAACATCAACATTAACATCAACATCAACCTCAACCTCAACATCAACATCAACATCAACATCAACATCAACATCAATATCAACATCAACATCAACATCAACATCAACATCAACATCAACATCAACATCAACATCAACATCAACATCAACATCAACATCTACATCAACATCAACATCAACATCAACATCAACATCAACATCAACATCAACATCAACATCAATATCAACATCAACATCAACATCAACATCAACACCAACATCAACATCAACATCAACATCAACATCAACATTAACATCAACATCAACCTCAACCTCAACATCAACCTCAACATCAACATCAACATCAACATCAACATCAACATCAACATCAACACCAACATCAACATCAACATCAACATCAACATCAACATCAACATCAACATCAACATCAACATCAACATCAACATCAACATCAACATCAACATCAACATCAACATCAACATCAACATCAACATCAACATCATCATCAACATCAACATCAACATCAACATCAGCATCAACATAAACATCAACATCAACATCAAAATCAACATCAACATCAACATTAACATCAACATCAACATCAACATCAACATCAACATCAACATCAACATCAACATCAAAATCAACAACAACAAGAAAAATCGTCACGTCAAAACTTATGAGTGTGTCCATGGCACAGGCAACTCTTTTTTTTAATGTTTAGCTTCACCCTTTGACGAGCATATTTTTCTGAGGGAGGTATTTTGAAAAATGTATATTCGTAAGCATTCATAAGCTACATCAATCGTGTAGTTTTGATGTAGCTTATAACGATGATCCTGTTAGAATTAAAAACTCAAAATTTTGGTTCTTTTGTACTATTTTCAACATTTTTTTAAACAATTTTGATGCTATTTCTGAAAGATATCCTTCTTCTTTATGTCACATTCTTTAACGTATACACTTTTTGGATTGTTTTTATTTTTTTAACACTTTTTCTTTCATATTGTTTACCGCCTTATTGAATCCACCATTTTGAAATTTTTAATATATTTATATAACAGATTTGTAACAAATGACTCCGAAAACCTTCGAGCAAGAAATTTAGATGCCATGAATTAAAAAGCAAACAAAAAATTCGGAGAATAAGTTTCAAAGCCGCATTTTCAATGCGTTATCTAATAATTTAATAATTTTGATAACGAGCTCATTACACTGATCGACAAAATCAATTTTTTTTTCCAAAATAACAAGGTTCCCACCATGGATTCTGGTTAAGGGGAAAAAAAAAACAAATATACGTGTCAAAAATACATATTAAAAAGTATGATAAATAATAGTATTTATAAAAAAAATATTTACCACGCGAAAATTTAGGGGGATTTAAGTTTCCTCCTTTTTGAAAATTCTTATAGTGCATCGGCATAGGAAATCTTGTTATCCTTGCATTTTGGGTATAGGATGTGTTCTGAGGATTTAGGTAAAATACTACAAGAAATATTTTTGTGCAACATTTTAACCCCCTAACTTCTCAATTTATGGGTCGTTTTTAACCTTTTGTGATAAAAGGCAAAAAAAAATCATAAAACAAGAATATAACTCATTATATGTTATATGAATATAACCCGAATGTTCCACAAAAAATTTGTACATAAAATTATACTATAATTCTTTGAATACACCAAAGCTGAAAATTCAACTCAAATGCCAGAAATAAACTGAATAACTTATCATAAATAAATTAACACCTTCCGTTCAGTATTTTTAAACTAAACCAAAAGTATACAAGAAGTGCTATCGATCATAATAGCTCTGCAAAGTGCCACAGGAATATGTTACATAAAGAACTAAATAAATCGATTCGAGCAATATATTCAACTAGCGACCACTGGTGCTTGTTGCTGCACCCATCAACTATAAAATAATAATAATTGGCGCTGACAGCTGACGCCGTTCATTGTGTTCAGCGTATATTCTAAGAGTTTTGTCATTGTTTGCAAGCGCTCTATCAAGAAGAGGAAAATAAAGTGAAATGTGAGCGAAAAATTGCAAAAACAAATTTGTAAGTATCTTGGTTGCGAGCGTTCAGCGCGAGCGGTTTGCGAAAGCTTTACATTTTTCTGACTTTCATTTTGTTGTAAACAAACGCTCTATTAAGAAGAGACAGAAGAGAGCGAAATGTGAGCAGAGAATAGTTTTGCTCTGAATTTGATAACGTTGTTCTCAGCTGCCCTGTTAAGAAAAGAAAAAGCAACACACTGTATATAAGAAGATTTCCAAAAAAGAAGAGAAAAACACACGAGACAATTGTTAATTGCAACAACTGTCCTCAATACTTAGTATTACTTACCTATGTAAATAAACGTAAATAACGTAATTTTGAATATACGGTTAAAATGTCCATGCAATGTGTTTTAAAATTAAAGTCTTAAGCAATGAACAGGGAGGGTCTCCACAAAAATTATAAATTCTATTTCTTAGACATCTCTCCATACATAATGTTTTAAGTAAATCATTTTAATGTTATTATATGAGGAAAGAACAAATAAAAAAACTATAACACAAAATTTTGTATAGACCTTACTTGGTGTCAAACCCTGCAAAAACATATATGCAATTATTTGCACCTAGCAGCGTAGCAACCATTGGGTGAAAAGACGGTGGTCCGCCCCTATTGCTCAGCCAGAAAAATGTAAAATTCGCAAAAATATTTTGTATGCACAAATTATAATTATAATTAAACTACAAAAGTAAGGAATGTTTTATCTTCGGGTGGGCCTAATGTAAAATCCCCCACAGTTGTAATAAATATTGACTGTGTGAATGATATCATAACAGTTGTCATAGAGCTAATGATTTTTTTAAGGCTGGTAACACTGTTTTAGACTAATTTTTACCGTGATCTGTTACAGAGTTTTTTTCTACTTGCTTTGTAAACAAGTTCACCTTCGAGTCTGACCTGCGAATTTCATAACAGAAAAAAAAAGTTGAGCAAAGAGTGTGTTTGAAATTGTATTATACCAACGGAATTTCTTGTCCGGATATCCGGATCCATTGATAATGTTACTGAAAATCTATGGAGACTATGTTCTGTTACATACGCAGGCATTTGAGTGGTACAAAATGTTAAAAGAGGGTCGTGCATCAGTTGACAACTTACCTCACCTTTCTCGTCCACCAACATCAATAAACGATGAAAATTTCAAAAAAAGTAAAGGAAATTGTGTTTGAAAGTCATCGTGTGACCGTAAAAGATATAGCTGCCCAGCTTGATAAATCGACTGCATCGTCACACACCATTTTACATGTTGTTAAGACTGCAACGGGTTGCAGTGCGACTTGTTCCAAAATTAATGAATTTTCTTCAAAAATAGTTTCGCAAAACTCTCGCTCAGCAGATGCTTTTAATGGACGATACGGACATTCAGCTCATCATTACTGGTGACGAAACTTAGGAATACGAAACTTATGATGTCGAAACGGCGCAACAATCAACTGCTTAAACCCTAAAAACCACATTGTCGTGGTCGTTTTAAAATTAAGGTGATGTTGACTGTTTTCTTCGAAGTCGTCGTGCACTTGGAATTCCCGTCCGCAAGGTCAATCAGTCAACGCTGAATACTATTTGAGTATTTTAAAGCGTTTGCACGAGAATATTCGGCGAAAGAGGCCAGAAATATAGTAGGATAATTCATGGTTTTTGCACTTCGATAATAATCACGCATTGTACACGATTATTTGATCAAAACCACTGTCAATATCATTCAACAAGTAATGTATATGCCAGATATGGCTCCGTGTGACTTTTTCCTATTCCCCAAACTAAAATTATCGCTTTGTGGAAAACGTTTTGAGACGATGAAAGTCATCAAAGCGAGTTCGCAGAGGGAGCTAATGATCTTACCGAGATCGGCCAATCAAAAATATTTTACAAAATTAAAATTTAAAAAACTTTGGCATATCTCCTCACACCTTCTCAGATGATAATTATTTTGAAGGTGGTAAAATAAATATTGGAGAATAATTAACCGTTATTGTTTTATTTGCAGAGTCCGGTTTAATTTCGAACAGAAGATAATTCGAATTTATAAGAGTACCTCTTTATTCGACCTACTTCTCTAACCGCTTAGCCAATTTTTAAGGTTTGTTAAGACGATATAGTGTGGCGTCCGTGGCGTAGTTGGTTAAAGTGCGTGGCCGCTATGTCAACGAACCTGGAGTCCCAGATTCGAACCCCAGCAGCGACAGATAATTATTTGAATTAAAATAATTTTTCTGTACGGCCGCCACCTCTCTGCAGACAATGGCAAACCTCAGAGAGTATTCAAAATGCCATGTAAAGTTTCTTGAGAACAAGATCATTCCGTTCATCGCCGTTCGGAGTCGGCGTTAAACATGTAGGTCCGGTTCTCGGTCAATTTTGTACAAACTTAATAACACGCACAACACAATTGATCATAAGAAGCTAGATCAATGTCCTTTCAATTGCTGAAAGGGCCAGTTATTTATTTATTTTATTTTTTCAAGACGATATAGTAGCAGGGGGTTCAATCTGAGAATATGGTGGCAGTTCGTAGCCCAATTTATGGATTTTTGTCATGGCGACTACAGACCGTGCACCGAAGTGTTGTCAGGGTGGAAGAGCAGTGTCCGACAGCTGTAAATTTGCCAGTGATCGTTCTACACTTATCAAAGTAATCGATGTAAATCACGATATGAATGACCTTGTTGGCCAATAAACCCTAATTGACTTTTTTTGGTGCATGTTCACCCGGAGAAATCCACTGCTTGGACTGTTCCTTGAACTCTGGTGTATTGTGTTGTATCCATGTTTCGTCAACAGTTACGAAACGGCGTAAAAACTCCTTCAGATTGCAGTTAAACATCGCCAAACACTCCTATGAAATGTTCACACGGCTGGTCAAATGTGAGCAATCGCTGCACCCGGAGCACGAACTGCTTTTTCATATCAAAATACTCATTTAAAATGTGATCAACCAGCTCAGTTGAGATGCCTACAGCGTCAGACACCTCACGCACTTTAGCCCTAACCAAAATAGACGAAACGAGACGATTGCAACTTGCCGAACGTTTGCAAACGTTACGTCTGTTTTGACATTTAACCCAAAATGAAACGAGTACGTCCAATCGTCTGAAAAAATAAGAAGACTACGCTGTACAGCTGTTGTTGACGAGTTGAGACGCTAAAAGTTCGGTTGTAACGGAACAGAACGTCTCGTCAAACCGTTTCGTTTAGTTTCGATAAATTTACGTTTGTTCATTTTGGGTTACAACATTGAAATGCATTTAAGCGTACATTTTCGTCCTCACTCGTTACGGAGCAAATCGTCTATTTTGGTTAGGCCTTTTCACTTTCTTATCGGCCAATATCTTTCCGTGAATTTTATATGACGATATTTGACGTGACAACCTCTTTTTGGGTGACCTGAACTTTCAGCATTATTTGTGCTGGTACGACCGCAACGGAATTTAGTAAACCATTTTTTAACCATTGAAATTTATGGTGCAGAGTCCCCATAGTGATCACACCATAGTGATAGTTTTCTAACGCAAAAATTAGTACTTGGTGAATAATACACGACAATAAATTTTTTTCCATTTTCGTCAAAATTCACGAGGTTGCCTGCGTTCAACGTTTGTTAAAAAAACAAACTAAATGACGCAGCTTGCTCAATATTTAAAAGCACTCTCTTAACAGATGATAGTTGACGGGACTAGTGTTGCATTTAAAGTAACTCGTGGGAAATTCAAAAAAGTCACTAACTTCTAAAATTGCCTACAGCTTGTAAAGGGTGTTTTTTTTAGGGGTTTGTTTTTCGAATAGAGATAAAACTGGCATTTTGTGGTCAAATCTGGCAACTCTAATGTCATTTATGTTCAGTTTGGTTTGCCATTTCATCATGAACAGGTTGATAAAAGAACAACGCTTGCAAATCGTGCAAATTTATTTCGAAAATAATGGTTCATTTCGCGAAGTTTACCGCAAGCTCCGTCCATTTTGTGGTCGACATAATCGTCCATCAGAGCAATTAATTCGGTTAACCATGGGTCGTTTTCGCACTACGTTGTCTCTATGTGATAATACGCATCCGCAGAGACGTCAAACAGTGCACACCGAAGAAACAATTGCCGCTGTAGAGCAAAATGTTGAAGAGGACCCGAATGAATCGATTCGCCAACGTGCACAGCAATTGGACCTTTGTCCATCAACTTTATGGAAGATTTTGCGCAAAGATCTTGGCTTGCGACTTTACAAGATCCAGCTTGTGCAAGAATTAAAACCGCGAGACCATGCAATGCGTCGTGATTTTGGTGTATGGGCCGAAAATGAGATTGATCTCGATGCTGATTTTCATCGCAAAATTTTGTTCAGTGATGAGGCTCATTTTTGGTTGAATGGCTACGTCAACAAGCAAAATTTGCCGCATTTGGAGTGAAGAGAGTCCACATGAGATCCTTGAGACGCCATTACATCCACAAAAAATGACTGTTTGGTGTGCTCTATGGGCTGGTGGAGTCATTGGGCCATACTTCTTCCGAAATAATGCTGGAGAGTCAGTTACCGTTAATGGAGACCGGTATAGAGCCATGATACCCGACTATTTTGTTCCCGAATTGGATGGCATGAATGTGGATGAGTTGTGGTTCCAACAAGACGGCGCTACATGCCACACAGCGCACGTCACAATTGATTTATTGAAGGAAACATTCGATGAGCGCATAATTTCGCGGAATGGACCTGTCAATTGGTCACCAAGATCGCGTGATTAGACACCATTGGATTATTTTCTTTATGGATATGTGAAGTCGCTCGTCTACGCCAACAAACCAGAAACGTTAGGGGACTTGGAGGCCACCATTCGTGGAGTTATTGCCGACATACTGCTCCATATGCTCGAAAAAGTGGTTGAAAATTGGACCCGTGGAATTGGCTTTATTTCAGCCAGCCCCGGCGGCCACATGCCCGAAATCATATTTAAACATTAATGGCATAAAATTATCCTTCCAATAAAGCCAAATTGATGGACATTAAAACGATTTTCGTGTGTTTTATTTCAATTCGAAGTTCTATACCTCTAAAAAAAACACCCTGTACAAATTTTTCTCTTTTGTTTTATAACATTTATCGTAGGGCATATACTCGTGGAGTTTAAATTCCATGCAAAGCCGTTGAATGTATGCTGCTTTTTCAATATTGGAGCGGCTCAATAAGAGCTTTTTGACGTCACATATTTTTGTCTCATTTTATCACGAGGACTATCATGTGTGTAAAAAGTTTTGAGTACCTCTAAAAAGTATGGTACCTCGGCTTTGTTGTCAAACACAAACCATTCAAAAACTAGTAAGAAATGATCTTCGACTGGGCCGAAGTTAAAATACCCCCACGGCCGAACCAAAGTATATTCAAAGTCTTAAGCAATCAATAAAATGTTTATCTGTAAAAACGTTTTCGTTATATTTTTAACAGAAAATATTCGCTTTTGTTTTTTGATAAAATGGCTTTGTATGGGAGGAGGGCGTGGTTTTCACCCAATTTGGTTGAATTCCATACACATAGTACACGTTATATATCAAAGTTCATATGCAAAATTTCAAGTCCATACATTAATTTTTGTGGATTTTAGAGAAATTTTACCTTTTTGATAAAGTCGCTTTGTATGGGAGGTAGGCGTGGTTTTCATCCGATTTGGCTCATTTACGAACTTGACCTTCATTTTTTAGATAAAAGCTTAAATATAGAATTTCGTGATGATGGCTTTAAAATTACGGCTGGAATCGTGATCACAGACAGACGGACAGACGGACAGACGGACAGACAGACGGACATGGCTAAATCAACTCGGGTGGTGATGCTGATCAAGAATATATATACTTTTCTATACCTACCACGCCTCCTTATGGGCGTTACAAACGGAGTAACAAAATTTATATACCCCCATTTACGTTTTTTAAACGTGGGGGTATAAATATCCATTCGCGATAGCGTACAAATTAGATTTACGAAAATCTGTTTCTAACGTTTTTGGAAAACTGGATACAAAGGAAATTCTTCGTGTTTTCAAAGACAAGTCAATCTCGCAAGCAACAATCCATCGTGTTCTCAAAGATTGCCGGGATGGTAAAGAATCAGAAAATAAATAAAATCTGGTCGCCCACCAAAACTAAGTGGCAGTACAACGAAAAGTCTGCTGTCAAGTGCCAAAGATAAGCTTGGTCAATCAACACGGCGATTATCGCTCAAATTTGATGTCTATAACAAACCAGTCCACAATATTTTGACAAAAAACGGCGTTATCCATCGAAAACGTAAGCGAGCACCAAAATATACGGCCATGCACTTCGTCCCCAACACTTTGCAGGTGGAAAATTCATGATTTTGGACGAAGAATTTTAGTTCACTTTTTCACACCATGAATTAAGTGGCAATGATGGCTTCTACACTGACAACATTGAAGCAACACCAGACAATGTTAAATATACCGGCAAAGCAAAGTTTGAGCCGAAAGTGTTGGCGTGGTGTGCGATTTCGTCAAAGAGTATTTCAACACCAGTTATTCGTCCAAACAAAGCCAAAAGGCGAATACATGTTTTGGCTGGACCCAGTGGCGTTCCTGGGGGAGGGGGGGGGGCGGTCCGCCCCGGGTACCACCATTTTAGGGGTGACAAGATTTAGATATTTTTTTTAATATTTCAAACAGAAAGAAAAAGGTACAAATACATTATGTTAAAAAATGTGTGTCGCATTGAAATTATTTCTAACAATTTGCTAAAAAAGCTAAAATTAATTAAGACTTATTTAAGGTCTTCCATGGGACAGGCAAGGCTTTCCGATCTTGCTATTTTATTAACCGACTTCAAAAAGGAGGAGGTTCTCAATTTGGTTGGTTTGTCCGCTTTTTTTTTTTTTTTAAATGTATGTACATCGATAACTCCTAAAGCACTTGCCCGATTTCCGTAATTTTTTGTCAGCAGATAGATTCCATGAACGCGGAGGTCCTTTTTTAAAAAAGTGGGCGATATTTGACAAAGGGGCGTGTCAATATAAGAAAAACACTGTATTTCAGTTAATAATGACACTAGGGTACTGAAATTTACAGTAAAAACACTGTGATACACACAATTATTAAAAATTACGATCAATAAAGTGGGCGTTATATGACAAAGGGGTGTGGTCATATTAAAAAAACACTGTATCTCAAATAGTATTGACACTAGGGTACTGAAATTTAGTACAGGGGTAGACACAATTTTTAAAAATCACTGTAAATGAAGTGGGCGTTATTCAACAAATGGGTGTGGCAATATTATAAACACACTATATATCGAATAATATTGACACTAGGGTGCTGAAATTTAGTACATGGGTAGGTACAGTTACTGCAAATTACGGCCAAAAAAGTGGGCGTTATTCAACAAAGGGGCGTGTCAATATTATAAAAATACTATCTCTTAGTTAATATTGACACTAGCGTATTAATATTTGGTATGCAGGTAGATAGGCAGGTAGAATCATTAAAAAAGTGAGCGGGATTGTACACAGGAAAGTACTATATTACGGTTAATATTGATACTTGGAAACTGAAATTTGGCACAGGGCTAGCTAGAATCATTATAAGGTACGGTAAATAAAGTGGGCGGGATTATAGAAAGGACGTGGCACTAAAAATTGTAAAGAAACAGAAATGGAAAATACCCAACAAACTTTCAGGAATTAATAAAATAAATTTTATAAGAACAAACTTTCATGTTTGAAATATTCCTCAAAAATACTATTACATAAAATATTTCATATTCTCTAAAAAGGAAGAAATAAAAACTTTTTAACAAAAAAAAAAACCGACTTCAAAATCACTACAAAGTAAAAAATAATTTTAAATAATTTTTCCTACTCATTTCTTGGTCATATTTTAAAAGCTATTTATATGTATTATAATATTGGAAATCTTATCATTTTCATTTTTTCTATTTTGTTTTATTATCATCAATATATTAATTGCTTTATGAACATAAAAGCTTTGAAGTCGGCGCTCATCTGACACACAATCATGATCTTTTACCATTCGTGCACTATTTGGTGCCTTGGTGACACTGTAGTAATTTTAAAAGCTTTGTACACATTAAAATTCTCACTAAACTGGTTTCGGTGAGCTTGTAAAGCTCATATTGAATATGACATAGTGTGTAACAGCTGCACAAATAATGCATGGAACACATTGGCTACATTCAGCGTACTCAAAAATTGCCAATTGAAAGAAAAAAATCGCTAAGAAGCTTTTATATTCATAAAGTTAATAATATTTTTATGATAAAACAAATTAGAAAAAATTAAAATAAAAAGATTTCGACATAGTAAGATAAGCGCCGACTTCAAAGCTTTTATGTACATAAAGCAATTAGTATATTGATGATAATAAAACAAAATAGAAAAAATGAAAATGATAAGATTTCCAATATTATAATACATATAAATAGCTTTTAAAATATGACCAAGAAATGAATAGGAAAAATTATTTAAAATTATTTTTTACTTTGTAGTGATTTTGAAGTCGGTTTTTTTTTTTGTTAAAAAGTTTTTTCCATTGAAAACAAGCTTGTAAGTAATATTGATTTCGATGAGGTTATTTCAAATTTTTCAGCTCTTAAAGAAAGAATAAGAAATTAAGACAACGCCATCAATAAGATTTCTTTATTTAACCTTATACCTACATATACAAATATGTACCTGAAAACGTAATGTTTTTGTTCCGTCAGTTTTTAGGACTGTGAAGTTAATAAGTTTTCTTTTTTACCTTATGCCTACATATCTAAATATGTAGACTAGAATGGGTCGGTCTCCATAAAAAAAAAGTTTGAAAAGTGCACCCCTTATTTTAAAGATGACGTCGAGACAACTCCAAAAACAAAAAATATTTTTTTTAACCCCCGGAAAAACCCCCAAAATGGTATTTTTTCCATAACTTATGCATTTTGTATCCGATTTAAAAAATTATATACCGTTAAAAAGGGCTTAACTAGCACCACATTTTTACTCAGAGCTTTTGAAGTCATATTCATCTGGTAAACCCTGTTACCTCAATTTACCCCCCTTAAAATCAATTTTTTTATCATAAAATTAAACTTCTTAAAAATTTGTTCACATCTCGCCTGAAAAGTACTTTATTTGGACTTGAAACAAAAATGTTATAGCACTTCCAAATTGTAGTATAGAACTTTCTTTATTAAATTTCTTAAAACTAACAGTTTTTTATTATTGTTTCTCTTTGTTTTTTATGTTTGCACGCTGTCACAATTCTTGAAGACCTTTTTTAACTATTGATATATAATTATTTAGTTTAAGGTTTTTGGGGACACTTGCATGACCGTTATGTTTCAAAAACAATAAATAGTCTTATTATAATTATCAGTTAGCTATTGAGTAAAGGAGAGAGTTACGAGTTACTGATCTAGAGAATTGTCATGTAACGCATATAACAACTATAAAGATTGATTTACATAATTTATTGACAACTTATGCCCTGGTAGCAAAGATGGATATTATTTAGTTTTAATTAATTATTTTTTTGGGAAACTTGAATATATAGTCATGATTCGTGGGCAATTTAGTTTGAATAACGTTTTTATGCCTAAATAGGTTAAGGAACATATTTTATTTTAATTTCATTACTTAATTTTTAAAAATAATTCAGTTAATTTTCAATTTTGTTTGAATTAAAATAAAAGTAATTCATACATAATTAAAAAAGCATTGTACCAAATATTTGAACCATATAACTTCTTTGTTTTTAAAGCTGTAATATGTAAACAAATTCTTAGGACTTTAATTTTATGAGGAAAAAAAACAATTTTAGGGGGTAAATCGGACTAACGAGGCTTACTAGTCAAATATGACCTTGGAAGTAAAAATGTTCTGAAGACAAAATGTAGTACTCGTAAAGCACTTTTAAACGACATATCGGATTTTTTTTCGGCATTTTTTCGACACTTTTTAAGATCGGATATGTTATGCATAAGTTATGGAAAAAATACCATTTTGGCGGTTTTTCCGGGGGTCCAAAAAAATTTTTTTTTGTTTTTGGAGTTGTCTCGAGGTCATCTTTAAAATAAGGGGTGCACTTTTCAAACTTTTTTTTCGACCCACTCTAATGTAGACACCTGAAAATGTAATATTTTTGTTCTGTTTTTTACAAATTCTTATTGTTTGTCATATGTTGTTTGTTTTTTTTTTTCGGAAAACATAAAGATAATAATAAAAACACTTAATCTCATCGAATTGGTTTTTTTTGCATTTAGAAATTATTTTATAGGGGTGATACCATGAGTATCCGCCCCGGGTGTCACCAAGCCTAGGAACGCCACTGGCTGGACCTTGCAAGCAGTCATTATTCGAAATTAACGATGGATTGGCTCAATGAACATAATATTAAATTTAAACCAAAAAAAGAAAACCCTTCAAATTTTCCCCAGGCACGTCCAATCGAAGATTTTTGGAGCATACTGAAACGTAAAGTGTACGAGAAGGGCTTGGAGGGTTAGAACGAGCAATACTTGATAGGCAGAATATAGCGCAAGTTGAAGGAAGTGGACGTATCGGTCTTCCAAAACAAGATTTTGAAGGTTCGAAACAAACTGCAAAAAATGCGAAGACAACGGACCGTTAAGTTTTCTCTAAACGAGCTATTCGATAGTTTATGAATCAAGGTTTATATCATTGAGAACGAATTTATTACTGTTGGCTTGTTGTTCAAATGGCGTAAGTTTGGATTAAGTCTTAAAACTTTTTACACATATGATAGGAATCAACCTATTAGTGTAATGTTGTTTGCCATATGATTTTTGTGGAGTGGGCTATATTAATTTCCATGTGACAAATTTGCAGTTTTATTGCTTAAGCAACTCTCACCTATCCAAATAACGTCGTTAATTTTGTTTCCCCCATTAGGTCAAACAATTAACCTGAACTGTCGTGTTATCACTTTTCTTTTGACACTTATACTAATTAAGTAACAATTCCATGCAACGCCTATGCATTTTGGAAAAAAGCTTTTTTCATCTTTTTTTGAAAACCTGCGAAGTAAACGTAACGTTGTCACCTCAATAATATAAATCCATTCGTTGTATACCAAGATGCTTGCTCTTGAATGAAACAATTATTGTTTTACTTATAATAATTTATTTTATTAAATGATGCTCTTCTTTTTTAATACAACTGCGGTCACAAAATAAAACTTAATGAGAAGAATTTCAATACATTTTATTTTTATAATACAAAAGAAATCACATATTTTACATAAATATTTAAATGATCATATAATTTTAAGAATGTACATACATACATGCATTACATTAGCTTATCTAATATACTTAAAATAACAGCTTAATGTTTAAGTTATTTTTGTTTTAGAAGTAAGATACTGATAAAAGGGCATTTCATACAACATGCAGGATATGCCTAGAATTTGCTCAAAGTTTGATTTAATTTTAGGTAAAACTTTTTTTTCTTATAAGGAAACATTTTATTATTTACAAAATGGAATTTTGTTTAGTTTTTCTTGGATTTCTTTTCATTTGAGTTTTGTTTGCTTTGACATGTCTAAAAAGACAGGCGTAGCAGCAGAGTTGAAAAATTCTCACAAAATATATGAAATAAATATGTAGAGATCATAAGTAGTATTTTATTTAAAAATGTGGATTTAACAGCTTTAAGTTTTAATATTAAAAAAAAAAAATTGTCAACAAATATGTAAGTATTTCACCCCATTTTAGTGATGTGGCGTGCTTAAGCTTTGCGCTTGGCTGCTCAAAAAGTCAGCCAGCTGCTGACCCTACCAAACATGCTTACCTCTTATGTGTAAGCTTGCCATATTTTTCGGTCAAAACAAACTGGCGAAAAAAAAATTTCAAGCCCAAAACAAAGCAAACAAATAAACAGTTAACCATAACAAACCCACTCCCAGACATTTAACCCACGTGCTTAGCCTGCGCTTTGTCAATACGTAAAGGGAATTCCTTTTGAAAAATTTCCATTATATGCAAATTAATGCACTTTTATAGTCAAAACATGCTATAAATAATATTTTTCGCACAAAGCGATGTGAACACATTTGTTCGCAGTTAATTCAGCCTGCAGGCTTTGCAAACAAACGTGCTGCCCCATTTAAGGACATGCGGTTCTTGTAAGAAGGTGGCAAGACCTGAAAATATGGTGAGCTATTTGTTAAGCAAACAAATGTGAGTCATGCCCACATTCAGCGTTGTGTTTGGTATATTTTTTTTTTTTTTTTCAATATAGATATAGAAGTAAAGGTCTATTCGACCATATTCCATGTTTAAGGGTTTAGCTTTGAGAGTTTTTTTTTTACTTATTGCGTGTTGAAGTAGAATCAAAACATATTATAGATCATTTTTGTTTAAACATCTGAATAAATCTAGCCTGAACACCAGAAATTTCTTGAATTTTTTTGAGAAATTTTTTGATATTTTATGTGTCTGTTAAATATATGTATGTATATGAACTTATATGAACTTAAATACATATTTTTTATGAGTCTAGTCCTACGACGGGTTGTAAATTTAGAGTCAACAATACGACAGACAATTTGTTCGATTTATGCACACCACTTTGTAAAAATAAATTTTCTGTGCAAACTTTCAGACTGACTATTTTAAAAAGCACTGTAATAGGAAGAAATAATACAGTTTGACGGATATTAGGTGTGTAGTTTACGCTTGCCTTCATGTATTAAGATATAGTAGAGTAATAAATACTCCACATAGATTTAGTTTCGATTTCATTAATAACTTCGGTCTTTTGTCGGTCATGCGAAAAAATACTTTTGCACCCACCACCAACCCACTTATTGCGTTAGAGAACGCCCACCCTAGAGCGAGTGGGTTGAAAAAGGCATTTCTTATAGAGATTTCTTGTAAATTATTAAAAAAAAAAACTTAAAATATACTTAAAAAAAAATAATGTTTTGTAGCAAGCAGATTGCAAACTGTCAGTGCAATTTTGATACAATAGCCTTTGCAATTTTGTTATGATAACGTACACGATTCAAAACTTATAAAGCCTTCGCATACATTACGGTGCACATAATTATCCATCTTATAGAAGGTTATACGTAATACGATGCTATATATGATACGATGCGTAATACGATTATGCCTACGTTTACTTTTATGGATAATATTCATCCAATTCCAGTTCATACTGTGCGTACCGAAAAAGCCATCGCCAGTATAGAGGTGGGAGTGTGACTGAGGACACAAATTCATCGATTAGACTCCTTTCTCAATAAGTCGGCCTCTGCCCGTCCACTACGTGAAAGATTTTGACTCTTGGTCTACACCCATATAAATTCCAACTGATGCAGAATTTAAAGCCGTCAGACCATCATTTGCGTCGTACGTTCGATGAATGGGCCAAACATAAATTGGAAATTAAACCGCAATTTTGCCGCTTAATTATCTTCAGCGGTGAAGCACATTTCTGGTTTAACGGGTGATAAATAAGCAAAATTTCCGTATTTGGAGTGAGATCAAACATGAAGAGACTCTCCCTTATAAATAAATAAACTGGCCATTTTAGCCCTTGAAAGGACTTTGACCGAACTTCTTATGATCAAATTGTGTTGTGCGTGTTATTAAAGGGTTTTACACAATTGATCGAGAATTGGACCTACTAGTTTTATGCCGACTCCGAACCGCTAATGTGCATGTTTTCAAGAAGCATTACATGGCATTATATACTCTCTGAGGTTTGCCATTGTCTGCAGAGAGGTGACACCGAACAGAAAAATTAATTCAATTGAAAAAACTTTCTGTGTCAGATAGAATTAAAGCAGGGTTTTCTGGCGTATGGGCTACGCACTCTACATGAGACTCTCTCTTAACTGTAAGAAAAAGTAACTGTCTGGTGTGGTTTGCCTAACGAAGGCAAACTTTCATTGTTCCAAACTTTTTTAAAATTGAAGATGTAGTCAACGTTGCCGTCAATGGTGAGCGCTACAGGCAAATGATTCGCTACTTTTTGGATCCCCACGTCAATATCAATCGTCTATGTACTACATGGTCCCAGCAGGACACTGTTACAAGCCATACAACGCGTGAAACCATCACTTTGTTGGGACGAACTTATTGGCGACCGAATCATATCAAGAAATTGGTCTGTCAATTGGCCACCTAGGTCATGTGATTTGACTACGTTAGGCTACTTTTCGTGGGGTTTCGTCAAGTCACTGGCCTATGCTGATACAATAGCTACGACTGATCAGTCGGAAACCAACATTCGGGGCGTTATTGACGAGATAAGGTCAGTTATGATGGAAAAAGTGGGCGAAATTGAACCTACAGAATAGTTTTTATAAGACGCAATCGCAGTGTTCATATGCGCGAAATCGTGTTCAAACACTAAATGCTATAAAATTTGCGAACTATTATAACCAAAATATTGGTAATTTCATCAAATTTTCTGTGTTTTATTTGAAAGAAAAGTTGTACGCAAAATTTTCACCATTTTTTTAATGAATTTTTTACGACTTGCTTGTTTTTTTGCGTTACTCGATGTTTCACGTCTAAATGGTACAAATAGTGGGTTATCCGAAAACGTTCGGTTACAAATTATCGCTAGATGGCTCTAGAATTTAATATCTCTGGTAATATTATTTGCATCTGGCAATGCTATAGCTTGTTTAAAAGATGACGTTTTAAGCTTAATTTCGTTAGAAGACATTATTAAAATCGTATTGTTCTGTGAAACGTTATCTTATTTTAAAAAGAGTGAAAATTTGGAACATTATCTTCATACTATGCTTTTCTTTTAAAGAAAACGTAAGAATTTGTCGCAGGCTTCTGAAAAATTTGTGAAGTTTACTGAGACGATGCTGTAACTAGAAAAACAGTAGCGAAGTGATTTGCCCGTTTTTGATCTGATAATTTTGTTGTTTCGGCGGCCATGGCGAAGTGGGTAGAGTGCGTGACCAATACGTCACAGAACCTTGATTCAATTCCATCTCTTACATAAAGTTTTTTCAATTGAGTTAATTTTTCTGTTCGATCGTCACCTCTCTGCAGGCAATGGAAAAACTCAGAGAGTAAATAATGCCATTTAAAACTTCTTGAGAACATGCACATTAGCAGTTCGGAGTCGGCATAATACTAGTAGGTCCAGTTCTCGATCGATTGTGTTCAAACATTTAATAACACGCACAACACAATTTGATCATAAGAAGTTCGGTCAAAGTCCTTTCAAGGGCTGAAATGGCCAGTTTATTATATTATTTTTTTTATTAATTTTGATGTTAAAGATGCACCTCGCTCTGGTCGACCAATCATTAAAAAGTGGATAAAATCATGAATTAAAATTGAGCAAGACCGGTAAATAAGCGGTAGCGGTAGCGTGGACGTTGCTAGATACCTAGGCATTCATTACAGAACATTATAAGCCATTTTGAGAAAGCTGGAGACTGCGAAAAATTTATTTGACCGAATATCCATTTGCGTATCACTGCTAAAACGGAACGAAATCGAACCATTTCTGAAGCGAATGATTACGGGCGATGAAAAGTGGATTACGTACGACAAAAATGTGTGAAAAAGATGATCATGAACGAAGCAAGGTGAAGCATCACAAACCGTGGCAAAGCAAGCATTGACACCAAGAAAGGAAATGTTGTGCGTTTGGTGGTATTAGAAGGGAATTGTTCATTATGAGCTTCTACAACCTGGTAAAACGATTGATTGTGTTCTCTTTTGTCAACAATTAAAAATATTAAAGCAAACAATTGAATATAAATGGCTAGAATTGATCAACAGAAAAGGTGTCAATTGATTTTGAATTGAAAGGTGAATTGATCAACATCATGACAACGCCAGTTCACACACATCTTTGATGACCCGGCCAAAACTGAGAGAGCTTGGAAACGCACTTGGATCAGTTTTTCGATCAGAAAACCCAGAAGTTCTACACAAATGGAATAAAGGCTTTAACCCAAGAATGGTAAAAGGTTATCTATCAAAACGGCACATATATGGTTTAATAAAGATCGTTTAAAATATAAGAAAAAAATGTTAAATTTTTGGTCAAATTTGTAAATATATGAAGTATACACAAATAAAAAATTTACCAGACACGATTGCAAGAGTTTTGATCCAATTGCCTCTTTAAATTGCCATAATTAAGTTTTTTCATAATTAAACTGGTTGGTGAACTTCCACGACTGTGGTAAATTTAGTATCTCGTGTTAGTGAACAAAAAAATAATGCACAATTTCAATTATTAGATATTTTTGGGACACCCAGTATAAAGAATTTTGCAACACTTTGGTTGATATATAAAGGGTCCGTCAAATAACTTTTTTTTTTTTGAAAATGCTATAAAAAAAGAGTGTAGCTTCAGCTGTGTGGCACGTAGCGCCGTCCTGTTGAAACCAAATGTTGCCAATATCCTCCTCTTCAATTTTTGTGAACATGGCCCGATAACGATGGCCATTGATTGTAACGGCCACTCCTTGCTCATTTTCGAAGAAAATTGGCCCAATGGCTCTGGACCAAAATCCGCACCAAACAGTGACTCTTTTTGGGTGCATCGGCTTTTCAATGTATGCGTGCGGATTTTCTGTTCCCCAAATGCGACAATTTTGCTTGTTCACATATCCGCCAAAATCAAAATGAGCTTCATCTGAAAAGATGATTTTTTTGGAAAATGATTACCATGATTTTCAAAGTAATGTCGCAATATTTCCCAGCGTTGTTCAAGCGTATACACAACCATATTCGTTCAGCGGAAGGATAAAACTAATTATCTGTCAAATCAGACATGTGCTAAAGCCCGTATCATGATACAATTACCAGGTAGTATTAATCGCTACTTTTACTCGTTGCTTTGGGCATATAGTGTCAAATAGCAGTATTGCAATCACAGCAAGAAGTAAAAGGGGATATTGTTGTTTTTTATACTTAAACCAATCATTTAAAATATTTAGAAGGAAATGATTAATGACGAAATTAAAGCTCTGTTTAGGTTTTGCTTTTTTTATATTTAATACAAATATAATGAAATGATTAAATTGAACTATTCATCTTTATTTTATTAAGACTCCCTCATGTAAACCTTAAAAATTATTTGAAGACTGCATCAACAATAACAACAAAACCCAACAACACCAATAAATTGTTAGAAAAGTTAGTATATAGTTGTACACTGTTGTATAATATAAAAGTATGTACAACTGTGTTGGCAGTGTCTGCCATAGCGCAAAAGTTTTTATATGTATGTTTGTATGTATGTATCACGCTTGAAACATATAGAAACAAATTCGTTCTTGATGTAAGCAACATGATATCGCGATTCTATTGTTTTACGCTTTACCAAAAAGTGATCAACCCGCTAAAAAAAGTTTTCATCTCAAATATATGAAAAATTGTTACAAAAATTGCGCTATTTTCATTTGCAATAATACAATTAGCAACATTGTTTGCACCTACTCGCTATATTTTGACACTATATGCCCATGTTGACAGTTTTTCCACAGCTGATTTTCAGCGAATAATACTACCTGGTAATTGTATCATGGCCCGTATGATACTTCATTTTTTTGTCCAATTTTATAATCTGAAAACAAGTGGCGGGTAGGCAAGACAACAATATTCTTGTCTATTGTGCGAGAATAGGATAGAAACATATTCAGTGGCAAGAACCAATTTTGACTATTCAGTGACGTTGCTAGTTGTCGCTGATTTTTTTTTCTCGCAAGGAGCTACACCAACAAAAAACTTCTGGTATATTAAAATAAAATTGTTTTTAACTAAATAAGAATCTTGTTGATAAACAACCATAAAGACATCTTCATTTGAGTATTTTTCAAACTATTATATGGTTGCTATAAAGAGAAGCATTTTTTATTAAAAGCATTTTCTAAAATAAATTCAACAGCACTGACATTGTTAATAATACCAACAAGTTTTTTTTGGGCGAAGTTGCGTTGAAAGAAGAAGTTGACAGCAAATATTTGGTCGAAACTTAACGACGAGCGAATTGAGAAAAACGTCAAAAACAATGCATTAAAAATGCAGTCCGTCCCATGTTTTTTCTCCAATTCGTACTATATGCGTACTCACTCACACCAATGGAATCTATGCATTAGTACTATTTGAGCTGCTCTATTTTCATTTTTAATGACAAAAAAATGAGCAATTTAATGAAGTATCATACGGGCTTAAGTGTTACCATTCACGAAATAAGCACTAGTTGAAAAAAAAGGTTAGATGGGGACCCTTTATTTTAAATTATCACGAATGTAATTATCCAGAGTGTTTTTATAACATAATTTGGTTTATATACAAAAGGTCTAAATGAAAATTAGAATGGATCCAGCTGTAGCAAAAGAAATGCCCTTTCTTTGACCACATTTACTGGCCTTACACTCAAAAGTCTGTGATACTAATAATCTCAACATTCTCGAGCATAAGTAGAAACTCTGATCATAGTGTAGTTAGAATAACGTGTCTTTGATTCGTTCAAAAATGCAGTTGGATGGTCTTTAGGCTGGTTTTTATTCCGATAGACACAAAATAAAAAATTTTCTATTCCTAACCAGCATTGTTAAAAAGGTATTGTCTTAGAAGAATTGAGATCAATAGATTCTTTGAAAACAATTTTGATCTTAAAGTATCTGATAGAGCTTCAATTTATTTATTTACTTTTCTCGAGCGCTTTACTTCTGTGAACAATAAGTTTGTCTGGCACAAAGATGGCATCGATAGGCTCGATTATACAATAATAATAATAATGTATATAATTTTGTTAGGCACTATTTTTAAGATCTAGCATATTTGACTAGACTGACTGTCGAAATTTGAGCCATTTTAATGCAACACATTTGAAGTAAGCAACTTTTCTTCATTTTGTAACTATGGAAAATAGTGAATTTCGAGGTTGGATAAGGCAATGCTTTTGCTTTTATTGGAAAAAATACTGCGAAAGCAAAGTAATATACTCCACCGAAATCAACTCTACAAGTAATTTATTGATCTGCTGAATTCAAACGTGGTCGTTCAAGCACTTCTGTGAATTTTTGACAGCAAATAAACATATATTGTCACACGGTGAATTTCAACAATTTTATATTTTCAATATTACTGAAAGCTTTATTATCGATATTATTCAAAGATAATGAAAGCAGAAATGTTACAAACAATAAAATAGCTAAGCCCTTCGTAGATATTTAAACATTACATAAGTATTTAATACAAACATGTTGGTTACGAACTCAATTCCACATCACTAACTATCAAAGCACTTTCATTTTATTATCTTGATCATAAAAGTCCCCACAAAAAATTAAATCAACTATGTATCAAAACAGAAAGAAAACGTGAAAAACTCATTAGCAGCAATTTCAAATAAATAAATTTGTCATTTGTCATATTTTAGGACAAATTTTGTTTGTCATTCCGTATTCATCTTAATTTAATCCTTTTGAACAAATAAAAATTAAATAAACAAAACACAGCTGACTGAACTCAACTTCAACACTTAGGTTTATGTATTCATGGAGTAATAAACAAGGTGAACGTGACAGTTACTTTTTTTGCAAAATCTGTCAAACTTATTATCGAGTGAATGAAACAGAAAAGATGGTTTTGACAGTTCAAGTGTTCGATATATTGAGCAAAATAAAAATCTCGCGACCACTTTGTTTTTTCCATCACAGGTCTGTTTCCGTACAAACTTGAAAAAAATTTCAAGAAAAGTTCAAGCTGTGAGAGTAATTTTATTATCTATCCAAATAGCTACTTTCAAGCACAAAAACAGCTGATTGCCTATAAAACGTAAGCAGCGCCAAACTTATTTACACCGATTTGACATTTTCTTCTTCTTCTTGATGCTTGTTCTTATCGTGATCGAAGAAATTGTTCAAGCGAGTTTCGAGCTCGATAGAGTGGCATTTTGCTTGTTCTTCTTCTCTCTCGAGCTCGAAAAATTTGTAAAGAAACGCCTTCAAGCAACTTTAAGTAACTTGAAGTGCGTACGGAAACAGACCTCATATGTGTATGGGGTATGTTCACAGTTTGTTGTACTTTTTAACTCTTTTTGAACAAAGAGCACTATCATAAAATATTAGTTTTTACACACTAAAAAATTTCCAAGATAAATTCACACCAGTGAGCGGATATTTACATGTTTTACACCGAACGGTGTTCATTTACACCGCTTGTCCGGTGTGAAATAATTAACTTATCCGATCGGTGTGAAAGAAGAAAGGCAATGAAGAAGAGCAACATTGAAATCACACTATCATTGACAAACAAATTAAAAGTTGAAGTTTCTATGACTGAAAGCGAAAATTTTAATTAAAGAAAAAATATTTGGACTAAAAATTATACTTCAGTGCTTAGTTAAGTGAAAAATTTGTGAAGTTTTTGTGAAAATCCTGTTGCATATTTGGTGAAAATTTCTAGGCGGAGTTCGAAAGCAAGTCCAAATAAATTTTGAAATGCCTCTTTTTTTGTAACAAATAATTAAAAAAATATTCCTTTAATTTTCAAAAAAAAAAATAAATTTATAAATATGTCAATTATTGCTTTTAATAATTTATGCTAGTAAATATAATATTTATATACTCGAAAGTATTGTTCTCAGAGAAAAATTGAATAAAAACTAATTAAATTAAAAATGTTTGTCTTTTTTATCGTAAAAAGCGATTATTACACCGAAATTACACCGTTCGGTGTTAAAAAAATCATAATTATGCTTTTTCTAAATAAACACCTAACAGGGGTACAAAAAAAACATCCTATCTGATATTTATTTTTTACACCGATCGGTGGTTGGTTGGTGGTTTCGGATGTAAAATTATAGCACTTGGACACGGTGTTTTTTAACCCCGAACGGTGTAGGACTGCCTGGAACACCGATCGGGGTAAAAATTCTATACAAATTTGTTGGTGTGTACATTTCTTTGAGAGTATTTCAGCTTTTTTAAATACTTATAATTTCTTAAGAAATAATGGAATTTTTTTTCAATATTTTACAAATTTCATTTTCAATTCTGCTGCAGTGCGATCTTTCTTAACTCGCCTGCAAACTTAACAGTTTATTTTTCAACTACACTTAAAACTTAACTATCTAAATTTAGGCTAGAATTCAGGATACGGAAATGTCCACTCATGTACGCAAGCGGGCACGTACAAAGCACATTTTAGTATATGTTTTTGTACCTTGCAAAACGACACACACTCATATATAAGAGTCGAAATCATAATAGCAATCGCACTTGCTCATGTAAGAGAACGGTAAAAAAAAATGTTTGTTGCGTACGCGTCATTGAACATGTTCGCAAATGAGACGGTAAAGACTCATGAGCTGTACATGGCAATAAATAGCTAGAATGAAAAGTGGGCATAGTAGAGCTCACATATGAGTCACAGAAACTCAAATGGGTTCCTTGGACTTCTTTGACAATCAACCGATATTTTTTTTTTCTTATATTAAGCTACATGGAGCATAGAAATATATGTAAATGGGTTTTATGGATTATGAACTTCCCACAGAGAGTTTAGTTTGAATTTAGTTTGAACTCAATCAAAGCTGTTCACACAGAGATGCCTCGGCAGAATTGAGTTTAGTGTGACATTTCTTTGTTTAAAAATTGAGCTTAGTTGAGTTTCATCCTGAATTATTGTACTGGAAACTCAAGAGTTTATTTTGAGTTCAATGGCAAAACTCAACTTTGTACTGGAAACTCACTGTAAACTCTCTGTATGATTAGTAGTCAATTATCGACCATTTTTTTTTTTTGGTTCATTAGGCTTTTTTTTTTTGAGCTTTGTGAACTTCTTGTGCAATAATCGAGGATTCTAAGAACAATAGGTTCCACATGAACTATCAGCGGTACTTGTTAAATCCTTGCACCCTTCATTGCTTTTGTGGACTCCTTGGACAAAAATCTATGATTTTAATATAAATTCTTTCCACTGAGAAAATAAATGGAACTGGCTGGTGTATTGAAATTTTGTGGATTATTTTTAACTCCTTGGTTAAAAATCTATGATTACTCGTCAAAAAGGCTCCACTGAGATTTTATATGGAACTAGTTGGATCATTATATAGTTGGATTATTGGATTTTTTGGGTATTGTGGACTCATTGGACAAGAAACTATGCATATCAGACAAAAAGGGCCCATTTGAATTAACAATGGAACTAGTTGGATTATAAAATTTTTCAGTTTTGTCTACACCTTTGATAATAGTCTTTAATTGTGACTGAAATGACTTTAATTTTTTGTGGGATGATATAACGTTTTGTCCTAGGAGTCCACAAAACCAAAAAAAGTTCCAATAACACAATTAGTTCCATAAATAGTATCCCAGTGGAACATATTTGACTATTTTTCGTACATTTTTATCGAAGGAACCCACAAAACCCCAAAAAATTCAAATAATCCAAAAAGTTCCATAAATAAATCCGCAGGAATCTATTTGACTGATATTCATACATTTTTATAGAAGGCGTCCACATAACTCAAACAAGTTCCAAGGACTTAACCTGTTTCATAAATAGTCTCAGTAATAGCTTTTTGTCTTTAAATCATATATTTTTTTATGTCTGAGGAGTTCACATAGCCATAAAAAGTTCAAATGCCCCCACTAGTTGCAAAAATTATGCCAGGGGAATGTTTTTCTCAGAAAATCATAGGTTTTTGTCCAAGTAGTTGAAAAAAAAATTGTTTCATAGACTTCACTGCTAAATATATATCAGAAAATTTTTGAATTTATTCAAGGAATCAACTCAAAACAATCAAAAATTTTCCAATAACCCATTTAGTTCCATAGATTACGACAGTGGAACCTATTGACCACGGAACAATAGAATTGTGTGCAAAAACTCAAAAAAACCACATATACTTCCAATATTTCCAACTTATTCCATACATCACTTTAGTAGAACCTATTTGGTATAAAATCATAGGGTTTTCTCCAAGAAGTCCTCACAAATCATAAAAGTTGCAATGACTCAGCTGAGATGCTACATTTTTCCTTGTACTGCTCAGCTTACATTCTTGCCGACTACGGCTCACGAACTGTCTCATGGGCATGAACATGATACAATTATACAAGGTAGGAGTGACAACTGGCTATTTTCTCACCAGTGTCCTGCACCGACTGTCATTTGCCTGTATATTTTATTTTCTATTTTCTTTTGTGCTTCATTCGTTCTTTCATTTTTGACAGTTGGTACTAGACGAATAAACTGTCACTCCTACCTTGTATAATTGTATCATGGGCATGAAAAGTTTATTGTGCGCTCTTATCCCTTAGCGCGTTCGTTTTGGTAGGAACATTGAATGAGTTCTCATTTCTGAATGTTTCACCAAAAGATACGAGAGCGCTCCTGGGCGAGAGCTATAAAATGTTTAACAGGGTACGCGTCCGTGAACGATTACTTTTGTTCCTTTTCCAATTGTACGCTCACAAGAGCACGCGAGTGGATTATTCCGTACTCTGCTAGAATTAACAACGATTTTTTTTTCTGTTTTTTTTGTTTTTGTTATACTCCTAACTTACATGCTAAATATTGAAATCTTACTTCACAGTTATACAAGACTACGAGAAAATTTCAGCAGTACTGGCTAAAACTAGCTTAAAACTAGAATTACACTTAAAAAAATTACATTAAAAGAATTTTAAAAATAAATTTTCAAATATTTGAAAAAAAATGTATTCACTCACGGTGTGCTCTTAGCAGGCTCTTAAGAGCTAAAAATTACGCTGCGCTGTATTGACATTTCCTTAACACGCTTAAAATAACTGAACATCTTTGAATCATTAGAAAATGTTGAATTTTATTTACAAAATACTATCGATTTTATGGAAATTTTCATGTTAGGCTTAAAATCTAAATGCAGGATTTTTTTTTCACAAAATTTGGCATAGGATTAAATTCCTTTTGTTTTTTGTTTTCTGTTTTTTTAAACTAACATTTCCTTTTTTGTTGCTTTACTTTATAACTATTGAGTTTTGTTTTTGTTAATTTTTGAGTGTTTTGTTTTTCTGTTTTTAATTTTATTTTCTGCTCTTTAGAAGAGTCAACAATCAGTACGTTAAAATGTTGCTAGCGTTGTTTTGTTTTATATATTTTATTTTTTTTTTTTTTTTTTTTGTTTATTTTTTTAGTGTACTAGATAATCTTATCTTATGCTTAAACCAAAACTGCAGCTATTCAGCATAGAAGCCAGACTGATGAGAGTTGCCATGTGCACAATAATATCTATCGTGCTGGCAGTGCGCGCCATAGCCGCTGAGGAACCTGTTGTTAAAAAAAACATTTTTACAGTTATGAAAATAATGTTAAATTTCATAATGAGCTGGGACACCCAAATTTTACCGTGTGCTCGCGATTTCGCCGCCACTGTTTCCCGCGATTCTAATGCCGGTGCGCGTTGTTGTCGATCACTTTCGATGCTCTCTTCGTTACTCTGCCAGTACAAAGAGGAGATTTTGGCCACACACTGTTTAAGGATTAAATAGGTTTAGCATTTTTTTTTTTATTTTGCACAGCAATGCAATGAAACTACCTTCAACTTCATGTCACCATGTTTAAAATGATAGCCACGCACGCGAAATTCTAGACCCAGGCGCGCCACTTCTAGACCCTCGCGACCCACAATGATTTTATCGTACTGCTTGAGATATGAGCGATTGGCCGGCTCACCATTTATTAGCCAGCTAAGATGACAGACCGGTTTTGAGGGTGCCGATGTGCAGTTGACACGCACAACATCGCCTATTTGATAGCGCGGTTGCCCTCCGGTGATTTTGGGACCATGTGTCGGAGTCACTAGAAGGTAGAAAAGATAGAAAAACAAAATTAATAAAGTCTTTTTAAGAAACCATCTTATATAAAAATCTGCAAACTCTGCTCTCTGTAGCAAATAAATGCTAAATCCAACATTTGTAAATTAAACCCTTTCAGTTTTCACTGAGGTAATAGTAGTAAACAGATTTTTTTTTTTTTTTTTCTTATATAAATATTTTTGATAACTTCTTCTGTGCAAAGATTTCTTATAAGCTGCACGATTTTCCACAACTACCGCTGTTTGTGTTTCTTTTTTTTATTCTATTGCAACTGTTTATACTTATGTTCTTTTTTTTTTAATTTAAACACTGACGTTCACTGTTTTCTTTAATTTATGATTCAAGACAGTACCAACTCATTTTTTATGGTGAAAAACTTTTGCAAGCGTTTGCATTTATTTTGTCTTTCGTTTTCCGCTCAATACAAATGGTTGGAAACACTTTGTTATTTCTGGAGAAATCACTGCCAAAAAGTTTAAATTCATCGAAACGCTATAAAATTTTCATTTAAGCAATTTATATTAATATCGGAACTAATCGGATCTTGGTGGCCAATTGGTGTCTCTAAAATGCAAAATTAAGCAATCAGGGAACTTCTGGAGCAATAACACGATTGCTTAGCGATTTTTTTAGATACGTAACACCATCCTGTATATAGTAATGGTCGTCTGTATCTGTACACGAGAGCAATTGACTTTTTAGACTTTTTAATTTCCTACGTAGTAACTTTATAAACAAGACTGGTCCTTGTACAAGACTGGTCCTCAACTATCATCTGCTAATAGATGAAAAAAAAAAAAATAAATAACTGGCCATTTCAGCCCTTGAAAGGACTTTGACCTAGCTTCTTATGATCAATTGTGTTGTGCGTGTTATTAAGTTTGTACACAATTGACCGAGAACCGGACCTACATGCTTAACGCCGACTCCGAACGGCGATGAACGGAATGTTCTCTTTCTCAAGAAGCTTGACATGGCATTTTGATTACTCTCTGAGGTTTGCCATTGTCTGCAGAGAGGTGGCGGCCGTACAGAAAAATTATTTTAATTCAAATAATTTTCTGTCGCTGCTGGGGTTCGAACCTGGGTCTCCAAAGCTCGTTGACATAGAGGCCACGCACTTTAACCAATTACGCCACGGTCGCCACATCTGTTAATAGACTACTCTAAAATTTTAATCAAGCTGCGTTAATTCATTGTGTGTGACAGTCATTAAAAATTATTTTATAATTTTATAAACCAAGAAAAGACAAAACTTGATAAATACTATGGGGACACAGCACCACCACTCTGTTCAACAAACCATTAGACCATGCTACTTTGTATGGAATCCTAAGTGCCCCCCCGATGAAAAACACGATGGTTGCAAATGAAGTAATTAGAGCTCTTAAAAGTCCAAGAATTGTCAAAAATGGCCCGGTTCTGGTGAAAAATCCGGTTTTCGGAGAGTAATTTTAGATTAAATGTATTAAAATTTATCTAATGCATTTCAAATTTAAAAAAAAGTACCTACTTCTATGTTTAACTAGCTGAAGAATCTGATTCTGGACTTAGATTTGATGTACAATAAAGTCCAGTCTCAATAAACGCATTTTAAGTCAACATTTTTAAATTTTTTCATATAATTTTTAATTCATGTTTGTCCTTTGCATTGATCTAGAACATTTTTTCAAAATTAATTAATGCATTATTGCATCCCATTTTATGGTATTAATAATTAAAAAAAAAAACAAGATCGACTAATTTTTGAATGAGACAAGATATTTTTGGTATAATGATTTTTAAAAGATTTCATTTAAATCATTGTGAATATGGATTTTCTTTTGCTGCATGCGTTCAGAAAAATTGGATTTTGTTGTGCCGCATGGAAAGAGCTTACAATGGTCTTCTACCACGTGAAGAAGAGTCTGTTTTCCGCTTCCAATTAGGTCACTTTATCGTTGTATCTCTATATAAGATTTATTGCTCTCTCAGCAGCATCGTTAGCGACAAAAATGTTTTTGACGATTTCTTCTGCGCGCGAGTATTTTTCTTTTTGAATCCAACAACTTGGATCGATTTTCAAAAAACTCAAGCTAGCATCTTCACTCGAATTCTTGGACTTTTGGACAATTCTTGGACTTTTAAGAGCTCTAATTACTTCATTTGCAACCATCGTGTTTTTCAGGGTGGGGGGGCACGGAGGATCCCAGATACTTTAACAAAATCCATACAAATGTAACTTGCTCTATTTACCATATGGACAGACAAATAGACCTTGTATAGACTGAAAGCAAATATGTCATGCGCACCCAAAATTCTCGAAAGTATTATGTACAAAACTATATTTTTCCACTGCAAATCTATTTTTTCTAGAGAGGATCATCTACCATTAACTTTAGAGAAATTGTATTTAAGGTATAATATACGTGTAGCAACCAAAAAACAGAAGCTGTTTTCAAAAAATTTTTTTAGATATAAGAAGTTATTATTTTTTTTTTTAATTTACCTGTAATTGTACATCGAAAATACTTTATAAAAATATTTTTTTTTTTTTTAATACAGTTCTGGCTTTTATATAGAGGGCGCTGAATATGGCATTGAAAAAAAGACATCTAAAACGGTTCGATGGATATGGCCTTTCCCATGTATCGGAAACAAAAAATCAAATGACATTTTAAAGCATAGACCTTATATTAAACATCCCCTCTACGGAAGATCCCCGGGGTTTTGTTTTTTAATTATAGCGGAAGTTGAAGTAAAAATTTCGAAAAATAGATACATTTTCGAGCGCTTTTGTGTTTACATATAAAAAAAAAAAAAAAAATAGATACTATTTAGGGGGGATGCTTAAATGGCAATATAACGAACCAAATGCAAAAAAAAATAATTGAAATTGAACCAATAGATTTCGAGTTATCTATCGAACCGTTTTAAAAAAATTAGTTTCGAGGAAATCGCGTTTAAAGTTTTTTATTTGTGGTATGAAGCTTAGACATAAGTTAACGAAAACCGTTATAACTTCTGTTTTTTTTTTTATATCGATTTAAAAATGTGTATGTATATTCTTAAAACTATAAAGAACACATGAAACAAAAATGTTTTTTCGAAATTTTTACACGTATACTCGTATTATACCTTAATGCTCTATGTTATTTTGTAAACGGCTATGATCTTGATGAAGTCTCTACTGACTTAAAGACAGCGTTTGTTTAAATTTCGTCCGCTATTATCCTTCTTAAGCTTGCTAGAATTAAATCTAACCTTTAAAGTCGTCAACATGGCATCTTTGGTATTATCAGTGACTCAAATGTTTGAATGATATGAAAATCTATCGACAGATACGTACCTTAAACTTATTACATATTTGGAAATTCATAAGACATAAATTCCTTGCGTGACTAACACTCAAGTCAAGTTTGCACTAAAAAACGGATATTAGGTCCCATATAGATAATATCATAAATACAGCAAACTCTTCACTTGACTTTATGAAACATTGGTTCAGAGAATTCTTCAACCCATATGTTAAAAAATCTTTTGTAAGACCCATTCTTGAATATGCTAGCCAGGTCTGGCCCACTTTCGATTACTACCATTCGAAACCGTACAGTGGAGTTCCAATGACAGTTCCTATCCAAATTTTTATTCTGATCGGCTGATTTTTATTAACATACAAACTCTTGTAAAACGCACTGAAAACGCCAATGTAATCTATAGTCGTCAATTTCTAGAGGAACAACTAACTGCCCTGCTCTGCTCCAACTAATATTCTTTGATACCAACGCAATTTTAGGTCAGTACCTCTTTTTGAACTCAACTTTCATCGCACCAACTTTGGATGAACCTACGAGAGTCGTTTCAGAAGTTTCCGACCTGACGTATAGATGGCGGTTGTTGTTTTAGAAATGGTGAAGAAAATCCATAAATTGGTATTGGGTGACCGTCGACTGAAAGTGCGCAAGGTAACAGACATGATAAGAATTTAAAAAGTGCAGTAAATCGCACATTAACTGAAAATTTGGACATGAGAAAGCTGTCCGCAAAATGGATGCCGCCGTTACTCACAAGGGAACACAAACAGTTTCGGGACCATGTTTCAATCGAGTGTTTGTCGAGTCTTACAGCAATAAACCAGAGTTTCTGCGTTGATTCATAACCATAGATGAAACGTGTGTGCATCACTTCACATTTGAGACGAAGGAACAGTCAAAATAATGTACTGAAAGGGGAAAATCGGCTCCAAAGAAGGCGAAGACAGTTCCATCTGAACTGCAGACTACACCATAGCGTCAGTTTTTTTGGAATGCACGTAGGATAATTTTCATTGATTATTTTCAGAAAGGAAAAACAATCAACGGCGAGTATTATGCGAACATACTGCAGCTTTTGAGTGAAGAAGTCAAAAACTGTGATGGTTTGATGACGAGTCGCCTATCATGTGGTGATCCCATATTTGTGAAAAAGGTGTCAAAACTTTTGGAATTGGTTGTGAAGCCTCTTAACACGACATTATTCCAAAACAAGCCGGGGACCTTTCAACAAGATTCTGCTCTGGCCCATAAGGCTAAATTGACTCAAGAGTGGCTCAAAAACAAAGTAGCGGACTTATAACATCATTTTATAAATCCCTGCACATCACTTCACACTGCGTTGTTGAAATTAGCAATTTATAAAATGCAACGCTTCACGCCGTGATCTTCAGTGTTGAGTAACGCAATATCGTAGTGAAAACAGTACAAAGTTCGCATGGTTGCCAACAAGTCAGAATTTGGTGAATCTTAAATATTTTAAAGATTTGCAATAATCATGCTAGTTTTATTTTACATGTGACAACCCTAAACTGTTGTTGACTGACAGTTCACCGTGGTAACGCAACATAGCTAACGCAATAACGTAGTGATTAATAAAATGCAAATTTTAAATCCAAGTGATGCGCCACGTTAGCGTTGCGTTTCATCACGGTGATTTATAAAATTATGCCATTAATTTCCATGGAACAGTGGCCAACGGGTAGCCCAGACTTGAACCCATTGGATTACAAATTGTGGTCTGTGTTAGAGGGTATGGCTTGCTCTACTCAACACCCAAATATCGAGTCTCAAAAGCGCGCTCTTGTCTAGTGGAAAAATTTCCTATGCATGTTGTGCGTGCTGCGATCGATGGAATGAAAATGGTGGCCATTTCGAAGAAGTTGTTCTACAATTTGAAGCTATTGAATCACTCTATAGATAACAAGAATAATTTTGAAACATGAATAAATTAATGTGATGACTTTTAATTGTAAATAAATGTTTGCAGTCTAAGTTGTAAGGAGATCTCTCATCTTGGTCACTGTCATAACTAGTTATAGGTTTTAATTGTAATCTATTCTATTATATAAAAACCTTATCACGTATCTTCGTGTACGCTAAACTAAAGAACTACTGAACCGATTTTAATAATTCTTTAACTAATTCAAAGCATCATTCTTAACTTAAGCTATTGCATACTTTATTTTTTAAAACCTATTCTAAAAAGTTATTAAAATTTGACATTAATTACCATCTAAAAAACATCATAGAAAATTATTCATAAACGCTGCATTAAGCAATACAAAGCTTTTTCTTACTTTTCCATTGTGTGTTTAAAAGCTCTTTTTGATTACGCCTTGCTTATAAGCATGATCGAAGAAATGAGCTAAAGAAGCAACAACAATATTAATTGTAATATAGGCAGAATCTATTTCTTTTTAATGAAATTCCCTACAGTAAAATGTTAAAAATAATTAAATATTTAAACATAAGCATTTGTAAATAAATATAATTCAGTGTCTATGATGTAGTACTCTCGCAAAAAAAACAATACTTTGTCACGATTTGAGACAAATGCTTTTGCTGTTTTCGACTCAGACTCAGTGCTGCCAAACAGTAGCAGGGGTGCTGCCATCTCTTATCAAGTAGCTGATAAAAAGCTTTTATTAATAGTGTTGCTAAGCTCACATTACAAAGGTTGAAGTTTTGATAAAACACTTATCAAGATCCATTTTTGTGTTCCTCCTTTTTATGTGTGAGGGTAACACGGCTACGACAAAATAATGGCTATGCTAATTTGATGAAAGTAATTAATCTATATTAGCTAACCAGGAATAGCAGAATACCTTATAGTGTTTATAGGTGGTAAAGTATGTGCGCATGTAATACACTAAGGGAAAAAATATTAAATTTATCCAAATATTTTTCAATTTATCCAAAAAGCGAGTCATTTTTGCACCAATAACGCATTTGCATAAATCGACTACGTACATATTTAAAATTTATTTGAATACTGTTTTAATTAAATAAAATATTTAAATAATTAAACAGAATTAATAAAAAATATATTAAAATTATGCACGAATTTTTTTAAAATATCTTTCAAATATTTAACTATTTTAAAATAAAACTATCGCATTTAAATAAAATTTATATAAAAATATTGAATTTAAAAAACAACATATGTAAATTGAATATGTTATTAATGGTTTTTTCGTATTATTTTCTTCATATTGCGTCCATTAAATGGAAAATAGCATAAACTAGAGGAAGAAAAAGAGACAGAAAATTAGAAAAGCAACAAAAAATTGGAAAAGTGACAGAAAATAAGCAAAATATGTCGGCAAATGACAACTGGTACAAGATATTACTGAGTAGATATCAAGTTGTCACTCCACCCTACATAATTTCATTTCTTTGCCAAACATGCATACTATATTACTCTTGCAACAACAACTAAATGAGAACTATAAGAACTGCAAATGCAAGAAATAAACTGCAGGAACAGAGTGCGATGCTGTTGCTGCTTGCTTGTATGGAATATGTGTGTACGTGTGTGGTATATGTAAATAAAATTCAAATGCGGGAAAAAAAACGAGTTGTAAGGAAACAATTGATTTATCCACGTAAATATTTAAATAAAATTTATACTGAGGCGTGGATAATGCTAATATGCGTTATTTCCCTTAGTGTAGTTATAAATATGAAATCTATATAATAATAAGTGTATATTTTGATGTCACACCTTACTGCGGAAATGGGTCGACCGATTTCAAACAAAATTTCAGGGTACGTTGGGGAAGTTTGCTCGAAATTGGCCCATTTGTTCCGGAGATATGGCATTTTAAAGATTTTCCCATATCTAAAATAAAAATAAATTACTGGCCATTTCAGCCCTTGAAAGGTTTAACGCCAACTCCGAACGGCGATGAACGGAATGTTCTTATTCTCAAGAAGCTTTACATGGCATTTTGATTACTCTCTGATATTTGCCATTGTCTGCAGATAGGTGGCGGCCGTACAAAAAAATCATTTTAATTCAAATAATTTTTTGTCGCTGCTGAGATTCGAACCCGGGTCTCCAGGTTCGTTGACATAGCGGCCACGCACTTTAACCAACTACGCCCGGATGCCACGTTCGTATACTTTACCATGATAAAAATGTTGAGTTTACTGAATAAATTGACAGTGACAGTTCGATGATTAGTGAAAAGGTGCGTTCAGAAATGTAATTCAAAGTTGTCAAGTCCCTATTGGAGAACACTGTACAAATAAAGGGTGGTTACATTTTAAGGACCGATGTTGATTTTGAATAAAACACAAATTATTTAGGAAATTATTGTCATTTCTTTTTGTTATAATAATATTGGTATGGTTCAATTATGTATGGAATAAAATATCGGCCAAATGACCGTCGCGACCTCGGCTAAATTGAGGCTAAATTGAGTTAGTCTGAAATTGAGAAATGTTAAATGAAATGCAGATAAAAGCTTGACGTTTAGGTGTGGTTTACATTCAACATTGGCCCTTAAAATTTAGCCACCCTTTAGAACAGTTATATAAAAACAAGACAGATTTTGAAACAGTATCAGTTGATCTTGGTCAGTTTTTAAATAGTGTCAGTTAGTCGAAATTCTAGTTGGTTATAATGCAGTCTGTTAATTTATTTAAATCTTAAATCATTAAAATATATTTCCCGAATCTTAAATAAATTGCCAGGAAAAGTCTGTTTGAGTCTTAATTAACAGTCACGTAATAATTGAATTATTACTCATTATTTAAAATAGACTAACAATTCAATAAAAACTATAAATTGTTCATTCCGATTAAAAAACATATTTTACTTTTATCCTTTATCAAAAGTACGAAGACGCTCCCTTGAAATTTTTGCGCCAAAGTTGTAAAAACTCAGTACGTTTCATTAAATTTACGACTGTATTTGAAATAAAACGTTTTTGGGGGAAAAAAGAACCAAAATGGTTTAATTTTTGCTCAATCTCGGTACACTTGACTAGAGTGTAAAATAGTGCCTGGGAGAAAAACACAAGCCAAGCATGACACCAAAAGATACGCCAAACTGACCAACACTTGCAAGAAAACACAAAATAAAAAAGGAATCTTACAACAACTACATTATTTTGTGTATAGCTAAAAGTGCGCAGCAAGATATGCATGTGTGTGTTTGTGTGTTTCCTGTAACCCCTCACCACAACGGCAGAAAATCTCAACATAAATCTAGGAAAAAATTTCAGTCCATTACACATTCTTGGCGTGTTGCTTGAAGAAAACAAAAGCAAAAAACGAAAAAAAAAAAATTGGAGTGCAAAGAAGAAGCAAGAACAATGTCCAGCTGGAGCAAAAGCAACAACAATCGTTTCTTTGCCAGCAATCAAGAGAAGCAACAAGAGCAGCGAAAGATATTAAATAAAAGCCAAGGCATAAAATAGCAGGCTGAGTTCCAAGCTTCTGGCCCACTGCTTTAATGAGTAAAACTAGTCATTACTGTAGCCTAGTTTCAGGCGCACCAACGAAGTTGCAACACAAAACAAATTTAAATAATATAGGATGCTGCTTGTGTTGGCGCAAAAAAACAATAAAAATAACAGCATTTCGCCAAGAATAGAGCAGCATTAAATGAGTTAAAGGCGAATATATTCAATTGCTAGTTGCAGCTCATTAAAATTAAATAAACATAAGAAGCAAAATTAATGAATCGCAAAAAAATTTAAGCAAAACGAACATAGCAAGAATGCGTGCTGTGTGTCCTGTGTCCTTGCTGGCATTTTAGCCACGCAATAAGGAACCCTCAAGTAAGGAACGTACTCTTGATTTTTTGACCAGCGCCACTCTACTCTGGGTTACTGTGAATACTGTATTTCTTGCGTTGGAATGTTTTTAATTACTTCTTCCGAAATCTGTCTTTGAGTTGTGGTCTGAACGCCTTATATTCAAGATTTATAGACAAGTCGTAAATAAGACACAGCAATGGAATGAAACCACACGAACTTATATATTTTATCACCGTCACTCTCTTGTTCTTGTTATAAAATTTAATTATTTAGGAACGCGTTTGTGATGAGCAAAGTTTTGATGAAATGATGGAAACTAAATTATACGAGTATCGTCTTTTGCTGCTTGCGTTTTTCATCGAGGTCACCTCTGTTGGGTAGTAATTTTTTGTTTCGTAAATAAGTGTTTTCTTGACGACTACTCTTTCTATTTAAATTTAAATCTCGAAAATTGGATAGTGATAAAAATGTTGGCGAAATTTTTGCAGATTCAAATCTAAAATTTTACAGGAATTTTAATGATTTTTTCAGTTTATCATAATTGGCTCTTGATTTCAAGATACGAGTTGTTATTAATAGCTGTTTTGCCCCACAAAATCATTACCCACCAACAAAATGGGATATGAAACCTTATCTTGGAATTAAGGTCTTACAATGAAATATCAACTACTTGTTTGTCAATTTACAATCTAACTTATCTGGCGCTTACAACGATTGATCGGATTTGGCCTCATATAAGAAGTTGTGGCAGTCGATGCCAAGCGATATTTAAGAACCAGATGACAGAGAAAACACACAAGAAAAAAAATTTTACAGTATCTCAAACGTGGTTTGTTTGAATGGAAAATTGAGGGTATTTTTCATCCCAAGATACTGTCAAATCTTTGTTTCATCACAGATCACCAATCGATGTAAGAAAGCTTCTAGATCATGTTTAAACTTGGCTACACATTAAACCTCTGCACGAGTGCGCTTGAAATGCGTTTCAAAGCACTCGTTTGTGGTGCAAGTTTTTGGTATGTTTTGCTCTCATCAATGAAATTAAGCCTAACACTACAGAGAGCACTCGTCTCTTGAGCAGAACAAGAACAAACTAAAACCAAAGCAATGTAAGGCACGATTCGACAAAGAAGTGTGCACTGACTTGAAAGTTATGTAAACAATAGCAGAACGCTTGGAGTTATGCTGTGTCTTTAGGTTTCATATTCCACATTTTCTTGTAAAAAATTATTAGGTGCATATTTAAAAAGCCAAAAAAATGGATTTTCTTATTAATTATTCAAATTATAATAGGAGAATTATTTGTTTAGTATGAAAATGCATTCTTTTCCGTTTTTAATAATATACTATATATAAATAGGCGTAGGCAAAACAGCTAAAAACCATTTTCTCCCGTGTTTCCCAACCGATTTTGATAATTTTTTGATGAGGGAAAAGGAGATGCACCGAATATCTATGGTGGGCGTGATACATACCATGCAACCCAAATTTGCGATATCAAATAACTTTAGAGTTATATTTCACACAGCCTCGGAAATTCGACCTCAAATCACACGTACCATTCCACTGGTCACATTTTATGCCCATTCAGCGGCCCATTTTTACCTAGTGTTCGTTCCAGCACAGAATTCGTAAAAATGAAAAAAACTAGATAGCTATTTTTAATTTTAAAATTCTGAAACCAAATTCGAAATCGGCGACCCCCTAAAACTGTTTTATGTTTAAAACTTTTAAAAAAATATTATTAGGTGGCAACCCCATTTTTGAAAATTTCTTAATTTTGTAATTTTCACAATGTATTCGAATTCAGCGAAAAATTTTTACCTAGTGTTTGCCCCAGCCAGTGTTGCCATGTGGGCAGATAAAACTTGTTTTTCCAGTTTTTTGAGAGGGTAGAAAGTTTTCAAGTTTTTCCTTAAAAAAATAAAGTTTTATTTTATTTAACCCAGTTTTTCAAGTTTTTACGATTAAGGGGGGAAACATACCCAGCGGCCGAAGAAAAAAGTCATGTTTGTGAATTTTTTTAAGGAATCCTAAAGGATATTTTTAAATTAGGGTTTTTATGCCTTAATATATACACATTCAAGACTATGTTTAGTGTTTTTTTATTAAAAAATAAAATTAATATTAAGGTAGATACAGCATTTTTTGTAGAGCGCTCTGAAAATGCGGTGACCAAGATGGCTCCTCCTAAATTCAACTGAAACAAAAAAATGAAATATATTATTAAAATAGCTACTTAAAACTCATGCTTTTCATTTTGAAAATATTGATTTTTCACAAAATGGCGGTCTTCCGAACATAAATTAACGTTTTTCGACCAAAAATTCGTCATTATTTTGCCTATATAAAATGAACGAAGCTACGAAACAAAATCCTATCACAAGTACAAGATTATTATGAATAAAACAAGCCTGCAAAAAAATCAAAACGATCGGTTCACTGAGCTTCGAGAAATCTTGGTTACCGACTTAAATAATAACGCGTTTGAAAATAAGGGCCAGCACTGCGCGCTCTAGAAGGCGGTTTACTCACTAGGCTATAACTTTGTTATTTTTTGTGATATCGACTTGAAATTTTCACCACATATTCTTGAGACCTAATTTTTTGAAAAAAAGTTCTGGGTATATTTCCCCCCTTAAAACGATGCTTTCTGTTTTAGTGAATCTATGAATCAAATAGATAAACTAAATTGTATGTTACTACAAAAACATAAGTATCATTTGAAGCTAGTTAGTACTAATTTTCACTCCTTTTCAAAGTTTATTTTTATGGCAGCGCTGTTGCTATTATTGTTGTTGTCATTGTTTCTGTTTTTTTGTCTCGGTTTTCCTTCGTCGAGTCTTGGCGGTCAATTTTTGGCATTCCTTTTTAAACTTGACGCTTCAGTTTACATATATTCAGAGTTTCCGTATTTTCTTGAGAAATGAAGTGGCAAAAATAACGGGACAACGAGAGAACAAAGCGAATTAATTTAGTTAATTTTTAATATCAAGTTTTTTTTTCTGGAAATTAAAGTTTTTTTTTAAAAAGTTATGGCAACACTGGCCCCAGCACCGAATACGTAAAAATAAAAAAATTAGGTGGCAGCCCTATCAGTCGTCTTAAATTTTAAAAGTCTGACATCATATTCGAAATCAGCGATCCCCTAAAACTGTTAGATAATGTTTAAAACTTTTAAATCAACATATTATTAGTTGGCAACTCTACAGGGTCGTTAGTAGCACTAGATTCAAGCATCTCAATATTCATAAAGCAACTTGGCTGTCTCCTGATCAAAAGACGCGCAACCAAATTGATCACGTTTTGATTGACGGAAGGCACTCTTTCAGTGTTTTAGATGTACGCACGATCCGTGGTGCCAATATAAACTCGGATCATTATCTTGTCGCAGCCAAGATCCGTACACGCCTGTGCGCAACCAAGAATGCGCGCAATCCAGCACAGAGAAAGCTAGACGTCGAAAAGCTGCAATCAAAGCAAACAGCCGAAGACTTCGCTACTCGACTCTCACTCCTGCTTCAAGAAAGCAATCCTCCGATCGACGATATATGCGCGCAGTGGAATCATATTTCCCACTCTATGCGTACGGCTGCCGAAGAGGTGATTGGCTATCACCGCCCTCGCCGAAACCAGTGGCACGACCAAGAGTGTCGCGACGCCACTGCAGAAAAAGACGCCGCCTACAAAGCCACCCTGCAGTCGGTTGTAACGCGTGCTGCTAAGGAGCGATACATAGAGAAGAGGAGGGAAGAGAGACGCATTTTCAGGCGAAAGAAAAGGGAAGCGGAAATGCGTGAGTGCGAGAAAATTGAGATGCATGGTGACAGGAATGAGGTCCGAAAATTTTTTGAAAAAATAAGACGCCTGGCCGATGGTTTCAAGACCGGGGCCTCTTCCTGCAAGGATGAAAATGGGAATCTAATGACAGATGTCCAGAGTACACTGATGATGTGGAGGGAACACTTCTCTAGGCTTCTGAATGGCGACGACGACAACAATCCCACCAATAGAGATGATATTCCGGAATCCCCAATTTTGGGCGACAGCGTTGAAGTTCCGCTGCCCGACCATAGTGAAGTCTTGAAAGCTATAGCTCGGCTTAAAAACAACAAAGTCGCAGGAGCCGATGGCTTTTCTGCTGAGCTCTTCAAGAATGGAGGAGAAGCTCTATTTAAATGCATTCATGAGCTTCTATGCAGAATATGGTCGGAAGAATGCATTCCAAACGATTGGAACCTCAGTGTGCTCTGCCCAATCCACAAGAAAGGCGATCTCACAATTTGCGCCAACTACCGTGGGATAAGCCTTCTGAATATCGCATATAAGGTTCTGTCGAGCGTACTATGTGAAAGACTGAAGCCCATCGTAAACCAGCTGATTGGACCTTATCAGTGTGGCTTCAGACCTGGTAAATCCACCATAGACCAGATATTTACGCTACGACAAATCTTGGAGAAGACCCTAGAAAAACAAATCGACACACACCATCTTTTTGTCGATTATAAAGCCGCCTTCGACAGTCCAATAAGGAATCATCTATATTCCACCATGTCTGAATTTGGTATTCCTGCAAAGCTCATCCGCCTTTGCAGAATGACACTGAGCAACACCAGCAGCACAGTTAAAATCGGGAAGGACCTCACTCCTCCATTCGATACCAAACGAGGTTTCAGACAAGGTGATTCCTTATCGTGCGACTTTTTTAACCTAATGATGGAGAATATAATCCGAGCTGCTGATTTGAGACGCAGTGGCACGATATTCTACAAAAGTATTATGCTGCTGGCGTATGCTGATGATATCGATATCATTGGCCATAATACGAGCGAAGTCATTGCAGCATTCTCCAGATTAGCGAAAGAGTTGAGTCGAATGGGGCTTGTAGTGAACGCAGATAAGACGAAATACCTAGTGTCAACAAATAAGCAGTCCCAGCGTCTTGGAAACCACGTCACTGTTGACAACATCTCCTTCGAGGTCGTTAAGGACTTCGTCTACCTGGGATCCAGCGTAAACTCTTCCAACGATGTCAGTATTGAGATAAAGCGAAGGATAACTCTTGCCAACAGGTGTTACTTTGGGCTGAGTAGGCAATTGAGAAGCAGAGCCCTCTCTCGACGAACAAAACTCACGCTCTATAAGTCACTAATCATGCCCGTCCTATTATACGCAGCACAAACCTGGACGTTGAGCAGTTCTGATGAAAAGACTTTGGGAGCCTTCGAGAGAAAGATCCTTCGTAAGATCTTCGGTCCAATCTGCGTCAATGGCGAGTACCGAATTCGATGGAACCACGAGCTGTATGAGCTGTACGCTGACATAGACATAGTTAAGCGCATTGAAATCGAGCGGCTCCGCTGGCTAGGTCATGTTGAGCGAATGGAAAACGACGCTCCAGCGAAAAAAATATTCAATTCGGTGCCCGGTGGTGGTCAACGCAGAAGAGGACGCCCACATCTTCGTTGGAAGGATCAGGTGTTGGATAACCTGACTACACTTGGTGTTTCCAACTGGCGCCAGCAAGCGCAAAATAGAAATGGCTGGCGCAATTTCTTATACGAGGCCAAAACCGACCTTCGGTTGTAAGCGCCAGATAAGTAAGTAAGTAAGTATCTCTACAGGGTTAGAAATTTCACAATTTTGAAATTCTGACAACGGATTCGGATTCAGCGACCCATTTTTACCTAGTGTTCGCCCCAGCACCGAATTCGTAAACATAAAAAAAAATAGGTGGCAACCCTTTTAGATATCTTTAATTTTCAAATTCTGACATCAGATTCCAAAACAGTGACCAAAACCTAAAACTGTTTTACAATGTTTAAAACTCGGAAAAAAATATATTATAACGTGGCAACCCTTGTGTCAAAAATTTTATAATTTTAAAATACTGACAACGATTTCGGATGGAATAAACCTAGTTTTACCTAGTGTTCGCCAAAGCAACGAATTCGTAAAAATAAAATTTCTATTTGCCAATGGTAGAAATAATTACTTCCCCAAGGTTCTGCTGTGTAAGATGTGATTGATGCATTTTTCGCTGTTAGTAATTGCTCTGTTAAAGCAAACCGCGAACATGGTTTTATACGCTCAGGAGACGTGCAGAGGTAAATTTTGTTTCACGACAGCATATATGTGTTTTTATGCCTCACAACTAAATTACAAAAAAAATTCTTATCGTCATGATTTCAGGGTGGTAACCACATAATGCAGTAAAGATGCTACAACCATGAAAAAACCTTGCATTGAATTTTAACTCTGTGACTACTGGCGTAACGGTAAATTTTAAGGAACGAAAATTAAGGTTATGACTTCGGGCACATGATGAAAATAACAAACGGGGTCATTAGGCCCCTCAGTGAAGCGCCTAATGTGACGCATATGCATCACTTTTGCTGGATTGATTGCATGCAGCTAAAGTCAAGTTATGAACCAAGACAACCAATGAAGACGCAATTAAAAAAATTAAAACAAAAGCAACAACACCAACATCAACATCAACATCAACATAAACATGAACATCATCATCAACATCAACATCAACATCAACATCAACATCAACATCAACATCAACATCAACATCAACATCAACATCAACATCAACATCAACATCAACATCAACATCAACATCAACATCAACATCAACATCAACATCAACATCAACATCAACATCAACATCATCATCAACATCAACATCAACATCAACATCAACATCAACATCAACATCAACATCAACATCAACATCAACATCAACATCAACATCAACATCAACATCAACATCAACATCAACATCAACATCAACATCAACATCAACATCAACATCAACATCAACATCAACATCAACATCAACATCAACATCAACATCAACATCAACATCAACATCAACATCAACATCAACATCAACATCAACATCAACATCAACATAAACATCAACATCAACATCAACATCAGCATCAACATCATCATCAACATCAACATCAACATCAACATTAACATCAACATCAACATCAACATCAACATCAACATCAACATCAACATCAACATCAACATCAACATCAACATCAACATCAACATCAACATCAACATCAACATCAACATCAACATCAACATCAACATCAACATCAACATCAACATCAATATCAACATCAACATCAACATCAACATCAACATCAACATCAACATAAACATCAACATCAACATCAACATAAACATCAACATCAACATCAACATCAACATCAACATCAACATCAACATCAACATCAACATCAACATCAACATCAACATAAACATCAACATCAACATCAACATCAACATAAACATCAACATCAACATAAACATCAACATCAACATCAACATCAACATCAATATCAACATCAACATCAATATCAACATCAACATCAACATCAACATCAACATCAACATCAACATCAACATCAACATCAACATCAACATCAACATCAACATCAACATCAACATCAACATCAACATCAACATCAACATCAACATCAACATCAACATCAACATCAACATCAACATCAACATCAACATCAACATCAACATCAACATCAACATCAATATCAACATCAACATCAACATCAACATCAACATCAACATCAACATCAACATAAACATCAACATCAACATAAACATCAACATCAACATCAATATCAACATCAACATCAACAATAACAATAACAACAACAAAATCAACAGCAACAGCAACAACAACAAGAAATACCGTCACGTCAAAACCTACGGGTGTGTCTACGACATGTAGCCAACTCTTTTTTTTCAGGCGATCTGTCACGTAGTTTCTGGGAATAGTAAACAAGTTCTCTTCGAGTTTGACCTGCGAATTTCACAATGCAAAAAAAGTTGAGCAAAGAGTGTGTTTGAAATTGTGTTTTCCCAACGGAATTTTTATCCGGTTGCATTGAAAATGTTGCAGAAAACACCCTTCTCGTCTAGCAACATCAATTAACATCAATTAATGAAGACGCAATTAAAAAAATTAAAACAAAAGCAACAACACCAACATCAACATCAACATCAACATAAACATGAACATCAACATCAACATCAACATCAACATCAACATCAACATCAACATCAACATCAACATCAACATCAACATCAACATCAACATCAACATCAACATCAACATCAACATCAACATCAACATCAACATCAACATCATCATCAACATCAACATCAACATCAACATCAACATCAACATCAACATCAACATCAACATCAACATCAACATCAACATCAACATCAACATCAACATCAACATCAACATCAACATCAACATCAACATCAACATCAACATCAACATCAACATCAACATCAATATCAACATCAACATCAACATCAACATCAACATCAACATCAACATCAACATCAACATCAACATCAACATCAACATCAACATCAACATCAATATCAACATCAACATCAACATCAACATCAACATCAACATCAACATAAACATCAACATCAACATCAACATCAACATCAACATCAACATCAACATCAACATCAACATAAACATCAACATCAACATCAACATCAACATCAACATCAACATCATCATCAACATCAACATCAACATCAACATCAACATAAACATCAACATCAACATAAACATCAACATCAACATCAACATCAACATCAATATCAACATCAACATCAACATCAATATCAACATCAACATCAACATCAATATCAACATCAACATCAACATCAACATCAACATCAACATCAACATCAACATCAACATCAACATCAACATCAACATCAACATCAACATCAACATCAACATCAACATCAACATCAATATCAACATCAACATCAACATCAACATCAACATCAACATCAACATAAACATCAACATCAACATCAACATCAACATCAACATCAACATCAACATCAACATCAACATCAACATCAACATAAACATCAACATCAACATCAACATCAACATAAACATAAACATCAACATCAACATAAACATCAACATCAACATCAATATCAACATCAACATCAACAATAACAATAACAACAACAAAATCAACAGCAACAGCAACAACAACAAGAAATACCGTCACGTCAAAACCTACGGGTGTGTCTACGACATGTAGCCAACTCTTTTTTTTCAGGCGATCTGTCACGTAGTTTCTGGGAATAGTAAACAAGTTCTCTTCGAGTTTGACCTGCGAATTTCACAATGCAAAAAAAGTTGAGCAAAGAGTGTGTTTGAAATTGTGTTTTCCCAACGGAATTTTTATCCGGTTGCATTGAAAATGTTGCAGAAAACACCCTTCTCGTCTAGCGACATCAATTAACGATGAAAATGTAAAAAAAGTAAAGAAAATTGTGAAAGGACAATTCATGGTTTTGCACCATAATGCACCAGCTTACAATCACGCATTGGACGCGATTATTTGACCAAAAATTATTTCAATATCGTTCAACAACAACCATATGGCCTCGTGTGACTTTTTCCTGTTTCGCAAACTCAAATTGTCGCTTCGTAGAAAACATTTTCAGATGATTGAAGTCATTAAAGAGAATTCGCAGAGGGAACTACAGGCCATTCCGAAATCGGCCTTCCCAAAATTCTTTCATGAATGAAAAAAACACGTCGTCAGATGTGTATGGCCTCCGATGGTGATTAATTTAAAGCTGATAAAATTTATAAATATTGACGAAGAATTTACCGTTGTTTTATTTGCACAGTCTGGTTCAATTTTGAACAAAAGATACATTATACTGGGCTGTTTGGTATACTTCAGTTTTGTTTTATAGATCTAATACTTGAATGTTATATCAATTGTTCATGTAGTACTCGTATTTTTTCGACTCAAATTCCAAGAAAGTATTTCTGAAATACACTTCCTCTTATATTTGTTTCCATAATTTCTTCCAATTGCTTTTTATTTTATATTCATAATGACGGTTGAAAATCAGTTCAAATACCAAGCATAAGCAAATACACACTTTAAGGCCCTATAAAACAGCAAATATAGCTCCAAAATTAAAAATTTTGAGTACGTTAAATCTTTTTAATATATTTTCTAAATATTCCAATTACACTTCAGGTGCCACCTTTGAGCTTTGCCATAGTAAATATTTATTATGACTTGCGATCATGAGTCGGAGCTACTACCTTTTCACATGCTGAAGCCTACAGAAATGCCAACAAACGATAAGTGTGAGTGAAGAGAGAGGAAATTTTACAATTCTGCCATTATATAACACAGTATACTTCAATTTAATGTATGCTGCCTATAAACTGCCAAGCTGGCTCACACTCCTTGTGTTACTCTTCAATATCATGCGCACTCTACCGCACCCTGGGAGGGCTGCATAACTAGCTGTCTCCAGCTAAAAAATCTTTATTATTTCATAAAAAGTATGAACTCACCCCCTCCAACCGTTACTTACTACTTGGCAAAATCAACAGCATCAGGTACCAAGTCACCCATATGCCTCCCACCAACCCGCACCAACACTTGTTGACGTTTAGGGTTGAGCTAGCTTGATCCGTTAGCTAGCGAAAAGCATTAAACCGAGGCAAGTAAACAATTTCATATTTACACTAGTCGTCGCAGTGGCAACATTAGCTCTTATTGTCTTCGTTGTTATTGTTGTTGTTTTTGTTGTGTTAATGTTAGTGCTGCCACCCTGTTGAAGGTAAATAAATACGCTTACGCCTAGCTAGTTGAAGCGTATAAACGCTGGGAGATATCGTGCATCTAATATTTGTATGATACTACAAGCTGGGTGTTACTCACATACCGACACTCAACCAGCAGACCACCATCCTCACTACCATCGACACCACCCATAACCACCACCACTACTTGGTCCCCGTATGCATGTCATCCAGGAGATTATGGTAATTTTAGTTCTCTTTCTGTGAGCCGCTTAAGCTATATCCGCCTGCAGCAATAGTATTAAAAATGCTCTAGGTGTTCAGTTATACGAGTACACGGCAAAAAATCAGGATATAGCTATATTAATATTGAGAATAATAGAATTATGTGTAAAGTGGTAAGCCTGTGAAAGCCAGTGTTTCTCTCTATTCAATTTTGGTTAATCATGTGTCAACGTTATAAAGCTGCATAACGCTGGTTAGATGATCCTGTTGTGGTTTTGTTATTATTTCTAAAGGTATGGAATGAGTGTGTAAGTTTCTACGAGGGCTGCCTTTTAAGGCTTGCACCTCTGCAATGCTAAGCATTGCCAGATGATTTTTGATAGTTCCATTCGAAAATTTTACATTTTTTAGCGACATGACATTTAGACTCACAACGTTTTGGTGTATGTTCGCTTATTGGGTTGCTCACAGTAGTTTGAAAATTTTATTTTAACAAAGAAATGGAATTAACTCGTAAACATTTTCGGGTGCTATTTACGATTTTCGACGTGGATTGACAAGAAAAGAATGCATCGATCAACTTAGTTCGACTTATGGAGATGAAGCGCTACACCCAGCGTCTGTAAAACGCTGCACAGAGGGTTGAAATAAAAAAAAAGTGGAGATTAATGGAAAAATTTAAATTTGTTTTTTTTGAAAATTTTTACTACTCGATTAAAGAGGACAAAATTGTACATCGCTACTGAAAATTTCAATGTTATATGTTTTTTAGTTTTTCTGCTGCATAGCCTAAAAGTTGTGAAATTTTTGGTTTTTTCGTGAACAGTTTAACAAATTTAAATTTGGCATAGTTCAAAAATGTACGTCAAAAGTCATATTTTTATTATGGAACCTTCAACTTCAGATGATTTAAAAAAAGAATGACTAAAAATAATTGTGTAGAAATATTTAAGAAGAATTTTTTAAAATATGTCAAAATTTGGGATATTTTCGAAATATATGTGGAGTTTTAAATAGGAATACCGTAACATCAAGTAAAAATAAAAATTTTGTATTAAGATTGAATATCTAAGCTTCCACATTCAGCAATAAAAAGTTGCGCGTTTTTGCGCGAATCATTTTTATTACATAAATCGTGATAATAGTCACTTAAATAATAGACTTGGCCGAAGTTTTGAACATTTTATTATATTGATGACGTCACTTTCTATGGACGATAGGCGTGGTTTCCTTCCAACTTCTCCGAAATTCAAATTCATAATACATTTTAATTATTAAAATTATTTATATTTGAATTAATTTTTGAGGAATTTTTGAAGGTTTTACTATAGAGATGACGTTATTTTGTATGAGAAGTAGGCGTGGTTTTTATCTGATTTTGCCGGATTTCAAAGTTAGGATTTATGTTGAAGAGAAAAACTTACGTGCAAAATTTCAAAGCGTTTCTTTAATTTTTCTAGATTTTTAAGAGATTTTACTTTTAAAATAAAATCACTTTGTGTGGGAGGTAGGCGTGGTTCTGATCCGATTTGGCTGATTTTCGAACTTAATCTTTTTATTTTCGATACAAGCTTAAATATCGAATTCATGACGATAGCTTAAAAATTACGACTTTAATCATGTCGAAAGACGGACAAACGGACAGACCGAATTTTTTGCATTTGTAACCAACCTAACTAAAACAAAAGTCAAAAATTTCCTCTGAGTTCTAGGTGAATTAATCTCCATTTTTTGGGATTTCAACCCACTGTGCGCTGGTTCAATGAGTTTGAGCGTGGTTGTAGTTAGATTGTTAAAAACGGTTTTTGTGGGAGAAAACATCAATGCTGTTGCGTGAACTGTTGGAAGCAGAACGGCATGTTACATAACACATAACTCCCGAGACTAAGTAACAAAATAACTTTTTTATTTTATAAATATTAAAGTAATATTATATATTTATATAATGATAGCATTATATTATTATATTATTATAGCAAATATTCTTATTTATTCATCAACATAGGTTCCTTCAAGAGCAATACATTCATTCCACCGCTTTTCTAACTTTTCAATACCGGTTTTGTAGAACCACTTGTGCTTTGCCTAAAAAACGCTTCAGTTTCAGCCATCACCTCTTCATTGGAGTCAAATCTCTTGCCGGCAAGCATTTTTTTGAGGTCAGCAAAGAGCCAGTAGTCGCTGGGGGCCAAATCTGGCGAATACGGTGGATGAGGAAGCAATTTGAAGCCCAATTCGTGGATTTTCGCCATCATTTTCATCGATTTGTGACATGGTGCATTGTCTTGGTGAAAAAGAATTTTTTTCTTCTTCAAATGGGGCCGATTTTTTCGCGATTTCATATTAATCGCTGTTGATTGTTTTCCCTTTTGGAAATAGTCGATGAAAAAATTCCATGCGCATCCCAAAATACAAATGCCATAACCTTCCAGCCGACTGTTGTATTTTTGGTCGCTTTGGCCTGCTTTCATCGGTTGCTCTCCACTCATCTAAAACCGTTTTGATTCCGGCGTGTAATGGTGGATCACTGTTTCATCCATTGTCACATATCGACCCAAAAATGCATGTTTATTTTTTGTAAACAGTGTCAAACAGCTCTCCGAATCATCGACACGTTGTTGTTTTTGGTCCGGTGTGAGAAAACGCGGCATTCATTTGGAAAGCAGCTTTCTCATCGACAAATGTTCCTGTCATATTGTTCCCACACTGCCTTTCCATATCTTCAGAACCTCAGCTAGCTCGCTTACCTTCGGTCGGCCAATACCATTCTTTATACTTTTTTAATATTTTGTGGAACAACTGCCTCATTTGGGCGTCCTGAACATTATGTGTGTCTGTACGACCAAGTTTAAACCTAGTAAACCATCGGCAAATGGTTGCTTTTGACGGAGCAGAGTCCGAATAACACTTTCGAAGACATTGCTCAGCTTGGACGGTATTTTTTTCCAATAAAAAAAACAGTTTAACTGTCAACACACGGAATTGATTTGAAACCATTATTTTGAAAATATCAACAGTAGCGTCACTTGAATTACTGCAACTTCTGAACTAAACATTAGATTGTCATGCAATTTTTACACGTATTGTTTTAAGGTTGGAATTATCGAAATATTATATCGATATTTCGTTAGAGGTGCCACCTAGTAGTTAGTCTCGGGACTTATTGGACCATGTGTTACCGTGAGTTATCCTTGTGCATTAGTGGAACTAACATATATTCGATTTACGTGAGCATTTAGGCGATAGAAATATTTGTTCTTATTGGATACCCCATCATTTAACGGTTGCGGTCAAAAAAGGCTCGTGTCGATTGGTGTAAGGAAATGCTGAATAAATATAGCGGAGGTTGGTTTAAAATACACTTACAACATCATTAGAGATGACGAATGGTAGATCAAATCTTATGAGCCCGAAAAAAAAGCAGCAATCCACTGTTTGGGTCCTTCAAAGTGAGCAAAACCCGACAAAAGTTGTCCGTGGACAGAGCACATCAAAGCAAATAATTGCCATTTTTTTTTTTCAGAAAAATCGATCATATCGCAAATGTATCACTTGAGCAACGGAGATCTCTTGATGCTGATTGGTACACAACAATTTTTTGCCGGAAGTTTACGTAGAATTCAGGAAAACCAACCATTGAAGAATGATCCTCCATCATGACAATGCGATTTCCCACACATAAGCTCAAACAAAAGAGTTTTTGCGAACTCAAAATGTGGAATTGATAGGTCATCCGCCTTGCGGTCCGCACTCGGCACCCAATGACTTCTTCATGTTCCCTCACATTAAGAAAAAATCCATGCTTTTGGGATGAAAATTCATCATCTTGGCGGATCTTTTCCACAGCTCAATCGGAGAACGTACGTCACTTCAATTGGTCCATCGGCTTTAATTCTTGAGTCAGCTTGATCTTGTATGGGTGTAAACCAAGATCCTTACACAAAATTCGCCATAAAGTGGTCTGAGCGATGCCCAATTCTTGTGAAAGCCGTGGAATTGACTGTTTTGTATCGTTTGCTATGAATGCCTGAACGGCAGCGATATTTTCGACACTTCGATCAACCCGTTGTCTCACTGGCACAGCAACATCACACAACGAATATGTAGACTCAAATTTTTGCACTAAACTTGTTGTTGTCTGTATACTAAGGCGAGAATTACGATCGAAAATTTAACGCTCTTTAACCCAGTTAACGCTCTTAAAGTTGCGATCACCGACTCCGAATTTCGGTAGTAAATTTTTATAATTTGTAGACGTTATTCGTTCATTTACTTTACTATGACGAAAATGTTGAGTTTACGGAATAAATTAACAGTGACAGTTTTAATGATTAGTGAAAGGGTGCGTTCAGAAATTTAATTCAAAGTTGTCAAGTACCTTAGTTACCAGATGTAACCCGAAACAAGATTATTTGTTAATCAAAATTATCCGAAGTAAGAACTTATTAAATTTAAATTTAATTTAAACAAAAATCTGCTTTTTTCCGATCGCGGCCTCAGTAGTCGGTAAGCAGGGATCTCGACTGCCACCCCAGAGGTCCCGGGCTCGAATCCTGGCCATGCCTTGGTCCTACGCTTAAACAATCCTGCATTTTCTTTCCTCATGACAAATCATCTGGAAAATCATCAAATTAACTGAACCGGATACGAAACTTAAAAATGCTTTTATAATTTTCCATTCTAGTTAGTGAATAAATCATTGATTTTCCATCTGACAGTTTTTTTTTTGCTTCGAACCAAGGATATTAGAAGTAATACCTATACAGTCAAGTCTGTCTTGGTTCGAAATGGGGTGATAGATTAGCGGGAAGGAAAGGGCAATCAAGAAAACATGTGAAAGATGTTGTAGGCGTAGTAGAAAGCCGTAGAAATATGTGAATTTGATAATGAGGCAAGTGCTATGACCTCAGTCAATTCAAGCTATAAAGCAATCTCATCCATAAGCCTCTCTACCAATCAACTACAACTTGAAATCATACAAATTGATGAGTTTTAAATTTCAGTTGATTAGTAATGAGCGGGTATGGGCACCACTACATTTAAAGCTTCTGTGTTTGTCTTTTGTCTTTGATTTGTTGTTGCGTTTTGTGTTGCTACATAAGCTTTTGCTCTCAATTCTTGCTCTCAGCGCTCCAAGAGCGCTCTCTGTCCATACCTGGTAATGAGGATAGAAAATTAAAAACAATGTAAAAGCGTAAGACCATGGCCTGGCCGGGATTTGAACTCGGGACCTCTGGGGTGGCAGTCGAGCATGCAACCTACTCGACTACCGAAGCCGTCAGGCAACCTTGTGAGTTTTGTCAAAAATGGAAAAAGTTAATTTCCTGTACTCATCAAACACTATTTTTTGCGTAAAAAAACCACCTCCAAAGCCAAGGAAAAGCTTAATAAATAATATGGGTACTCTGCACCAATAATTTGAATGGTGGAGAATTGGTTTACTGAATTCCTTTCTGTTTGTACCAGCGCAAGTAACGCTGAACAGTCAGGTCGTCCAAAAGAGGTCATCACGACAGAAATAATCAATGAAATCCATGGAACGATATTGAACGATCGGAGAATGAAAGTGTGTGAGGTGGCTGAGGCTGTAGGCATTTCAACTGATGTTTTACATTAATATTTGGACATGAAAAACACTATCTGCGCGATGGGTGCCCTGATTGCTAACATTCGACCATAAGCCCAGCCGTGTGACCACTTCAAATTAGTGTTTGGCGATGTTCAACTGCAATCCGAAGAAGTTTTTTCGCCGTTTTGTTTCCACTAGAGACCAAGGAACAGTCAAAGCAGTAAACTTCTCCGGTTAAAGGTGCACCAAAGAAGGCCAAGGTTGGTCCGTCGGCCAACAAGGTCATGCTTACAACGTCCAGGGTCAAGGGTAAAACGATCACCGGCTAATATTATTTACAGCTGTTGATCAGATTTTACATTCATTCAAAGCAAAAACAACCATATTTGGAGAAGAAACAAATACTCTTTCATCACGACAACGCAACAGCGCACACATCTGTAGTCGCCATGGCAAAAAACTTTAAATTGGGATACGGACCGCTACCCCATCGACCCTATTCTCCAGATTTAGCCCCCTGCGACTGCTTTTTATTTTCAAACCTGAAAAAAATGACTTGACTGCAAATTATTTGGGTCGAATGAAGAGGTCACCACTGAAACACCGCCTATTTTGAGGAAAAGAAAACTTTGGAAAAATGGAGCAAATGTATCGATCTTAACCTTTTGAGTTATACATTTTTCTATTGTATATATTTGTCTGCATTTTTTTACTCGGATGTTTTCGGAGTCACTGATTACGAATCTGAAGTCATATCTTGAAAAATTTGAAAATTCAAAATGACTGATCCAATATGTCGGACCACTAGTGTCCATTTTCTATTAGATTTGTATTATAGTAGTTATAATGTATATGTATGAGTTTTTGGGGTCGCTAATTGCAAATCTGAAGTTAGTTTTTGTAAATTCTGAAAATTCAAAATGGCGGATCCAATATGGCGGATCCAAGTGGCAGGCCATTAGTGCCCATTTTTTAGTAGATTCGTTTTATATTGGTTATCATTGCTATGTATGGGTTCTTGGAGTCGTTGATTGCGAATCTGAAGTCATATTTCGATAAATCTAAAAATTAAAAAAAAATTTTGTCCTCAGATTCGTATTCCTCTCTAAAATAGATACGGATCTAAAAATTTTGTAAAAGCAAACTATAGCCACAAAAAACCCCTAGAACCACAGTGGTAACCAAAAATATATATGCTGATTGTGGAATCCGGCGGATCAGTTGCGGCGGGAAAATGATTCGATCTCGTTGATTTATCTATTGTAGAAACCGGCGAGTGAGTTTAATGCGGATCGATAATAAAGTTTGCGGATTTGAAGCGATTGTAGAAAACTCAACCGATCCGCACTTCATACAAATTTGTTCACTTTTCATCTTCAATAAAGTTGGTGCAGATCAGTGTGGATTTAAAGAAAAATGTTCAAAACAAAGAATACGATACATGATTTCAGTGTAATTTGAGGTCGTTCAACTCGAATTCAGCGTAAAAATTATTACTACGTTTCGATATTTTTCTTTTTGTTAAAAACAATTTTTAAAAATTTAAAAAAAATTGTCAAAAAATGTTTTCTGTTTTCAAGACAAATTTTAATTTTTTTTACATTTCAATTTTTTTTTAAATTTATCAGAGCACTTTCAGTTGAAAACTACTACTACTGCTAATGCTACTGCATCGCTACTGCGATGTGTCCTGACAGCTCTTCTGAAGTGCAAAGTGTAGCAGAACACTCGCTAAGAGCTCCATTATGACGGGACAATGTTGCACTCACGTTTAAACAATAGATTTCTTTTAAGTTTACTTTAAGTTGTCTTTTTGTTTATTAAAACCACTTTTTATATTTTTTATTTGCACTTCACTCGTTATTTTATTTTGTTTTGGTAGCTGAACAGCTGTGGTAAGTTACGAGTAAATAGTTTTAGGAATAACGAGTGCGGATCGGTATTGCAGTTCATTCGCACGGATTCAACAATGGGAAAGGAAGAGTAATGCGGATCGAATCAACTCCCACCGCAACTGATCCGCCGGATTCCACAATCAGCACGATAGTTTCAAAAGATGTGCGTCACAAAGAATTAAATGTGGGACCGTAGCGGTACCTTTGCGACTCAAAGGGTTAAGAAGAGTGTTAGAAATAAAACGATTTTTAGCAAAAAAAAAACCTTTTATTCAAAAAGTCACTGACTTATCAAATTGTCCTGGTAAAAAATAAAGGGAACCAGACAGATAATAATGATAGATTTTCCAATTGTTATGTTAAAGTAGTTATTAAAGTTACTTATGACATCGAGCGATCATAATATTTAGTAAAGTTTCCATTTAATCGTGTGAGAATTATAAAAATTCTTTTTATTTTGTGGTTCGATTTGGGCCCACATTTGTATAAGATTATGCTGAGGCAAGAATTAAAGTCAGACGACCATAGATAATATCATGACTTTGCTAATGGGGCGGTGGAAATGTTGGTCGGAAATTCGGATTTTGGCCAGAAAATCTAATTCTCGGACGAGGCCGATTTTTTCCTCAACGGCTATATCAACAAGCAAAACTGCCGAAATTAGAGCGATCATAAGTGTTCGATTAAGCAACAATGAATCCAGAAAGATTGACTGTTGGTGCGGTTTATGACACGGCAGCATCATCGAAATGAGGAAAGAGACACCGTTACAGTTAATGATCATCAATATAGAACGATCTAAGTCGACTTTCTGTGGCCAATGCTCGACAACATCAATATATCTGAGCTGTGGTTTTAACAAGACGGCGCTACATGCCATACAAGGATCGCAACGCACGAAGTAGTGAAGGAGAAATTTGGCCACGATCATATTCAAGTATTTCTGTGGGTACTATTTATATTTCGGGAATAGCAAATAATAACAAAGATTTTTAAATGAAAACGGCTTTATTGTTTTTCAAAATATACCCCTTGATGATCAATACACTTTTGCATTCGTTCAAACCATTTGTCATAGCAGCTTTTCCATTCCTCTTGAGACACCTTCAAAACATGGTTTTTGAACGCTTCAACTGCTTCTGCGGGGCTCATAAATCGTTGACCACGCACTTTGCCTTTGATATTCGGAAACAAGAAGAAGTCATTGGGTGCCAAATCAGGACTGTACGGACGATAACTTATCAATTCGACGTTTTGACTGCTCAAAAATACACATGTTTGACGAGATGTGTGAGAGCTCTCATTGTCATGATAGAGGTCGGAGAAATTTGGCGGTTGGTTTTGCGAATTTCACCGAAGACTTCCGGCAAATAAATGGTCGTATATCATTCAGAATTAACCGTCCTACGTTGCTCAAGCGGAACAGTGGCCACATGATTCATTCGGTGGAAGAAACAGGCGACCATTTGCTTTGCAGTGCTTCGTACGCGAACAACTTATGTTGGATTTGCCTCGTCTTGGAATACCCACACGGTCGATTGCTGTTTTGTTTCCGACTCATACGTATGATTTATCATGATACCATGATTTATCACCTGTCACGATTTTATCATACGTATTTTAAAGCACCACGATTGAAATTTTTAATCATTTGCTTACACCAATCGACGCGGGACTTTTTTTGAGCGATTGATAAGTTATGGGGTATCCAACGAGATTAAATTTTTTTTACAGATAAGTGTTTATGCAAAATCGAATGTATTGAAGTATAACCAATGTGCAAGGATTATTCCTCTATCTCACGATATGTCACATGACAGTATTGCATTATTAGTTCACGTACTGCATCGATGTTTTGTGGGACAACAACCGATTTTGGACGACCCACACGGAGTTCGTCGGCGATCGAACTACGACCACGCTTGAATTCACTATACCAGCGATATTGCGGTTTTCGATGGTGCTTTATAGTCATAGAAAGAATTGAGTTCATCGACACATTCTTGTTGAGATAATCCACGTCGAAAGTTGTAAAAAATAATCCAACGAAAACCTATTCTTGAAATTTCTATATTTTGAAGAAATTGATTTTCTTAACTCACAGCAAACAAAACAAATAGCACTTGTACATCAAAACGTTATGAGTACATTTATGCTTATAAATGTCAAACTTTATTATGGAGATACCAGATTTAAGCTATTGACATTAGTGTTGCCAGTTCCTGAAATATAAATAGTACCCCTCGTATATGTCCCTTTAAGGGCAATATTTTCACAAATATTAATATTCTCAGTCCAATTGTCCGCAATTTTTCGATTTGATTTTTTCCGTGTACTTGCACTTGACCATTTATTTCCATCGTGCTCATTTCAGCTGCAGAGTTGCAAATAAAGCAAATATTTTTATAACCTCAAAGATTTACACTTTCATACCTGCTGTTGATGCAGAGGCACACTTCATCATCAACCTTCACACAATTATTACTAGCCTTCATCAAACACTATCTACCAATGACGCCAGCTCGAAAAGGAGAAGAATAAGAGAACAAATAAAAACAAAAACATAAAAAAATAAAAGCCAAAATATGAAAAAGCTGGCTACTTTCGGATTGCACTGAGTGTTTCCAACATATTTTATGCACGTAACTCCAATTGTAATGCCGGCGAGCAGGAAGCTAACTGAGAGAATAGGAGAGTAAAGGCTTATATTTTGCTTTGGTCCTGGTCGTTCACATGCTTCTGAGTTGCTGACTTGCTGACTACTGTGTTTAACTACGATATGCATTCCAACAACAACAACAACAACAACAACAACAACGGCATAGAGTGCACAGCTTGTGCAAGATTAAAGCTTTTCGGATGCTCTAGCAAATCAAACATACGTTGTTTCTGGCCCAGTCAAATGCTGGGCCGAAGGTGGTCATGGCTGCCTTCATTTTTTCATTTTTTATTTTTTTGTTTAAAACAAAAGTCATAAAATAACGCCGAAAGCTAAATATTTTGGGTTTCTCTTTTATTATTACTTCTTGGTTTTCATTTTGTTTTAAAGCTTTTTTGTTTTTGTATTATGCACTAAGAAGAAGTAACTGAAGCAGTCTTCAACTTGTGCCACTAGGTGGCAGCAAAACCACTTTCCATTAAAGCACACCAACGAGGATAAGTGGCTCGTTTGTTTTACTGACATATATTCTTCACATTCACATATCTATTTAATACATATTTTTATCAACTTACATACATACAAGCACTCACACACACACACATGCACACATACGTTGACTTGGCCTCGCATAAGTATTTTGAATGTTAAGCAAAGAAGCGTCGAAATCTTGGCTTTACCGCGTTGCTTTGAAGATTTTTCACAGCATTGTTTAATATTCAAAGCCTTTACGTAAAAGTGCACCCCCCTCCTCCCATACGCCAAATGTACTCATACATATTATTTGGCCTGCGGCTTTAGGCAGGGTGGGGGCACAAAGGATCATGGAATTCTTTATGTGTTTGCATTTGGTTATGCCTCTAAGTTAGGCATAACAATGAAGTCTATCTGTGTGTTTGTGTGCACGTGGGTGTGTCGGAAAATCATTGGAATCCATATTTGATATCTCATGACGTCTTGGGAATATAACAATAAAATATGGCGCACAATTGGAATATATTTAGAGCATACCCAGATATGATTTACATGACTTCACTTGGGCTTTCAACGTATTGAAATTTAATTTTGGCCAAAAATATTGAAACATAAATTTTTAATATTTGTAGCACAAGGTCAAATAAAATATGCAGCGAGTTTTGAGAAATACTCAAAGCGGTAGTAAAAGTTTATAAGTTTATAAATTTTCGAAATAATTGATGATGATATCAAAGTACATACGTATGATTCCGACATGCCTTATTCTTACAGGCATAAAATGTGAGTTCAATCATTCACTGAGCTTTATTAAAGTCAGACTCAACAAGTTTGCTTTTTGATAATTTTTGTTTTTAATGTGTAGGTATAATTCAAAATTTTAATAATTGAGAGTGCGGCTGTGAAAGGAATTTTAAAAAAGTGTAGATATAGAATAAAATCTGTAATGTATTAAGTGGAATTGATTTATATTTGATAACGATAACGATTCATAGTTCCTTTCTGTTTTTCTTTTAGTGGTTATAAAATTCACTCTTTAATAGAGAGTCTGATATATTGAATTTATCATATTTTGTTGTGATTACAGAAGCTTTAAATGTAGTGGTGCCCATACCCGGCCATGACTATTGGTGCAACCCAACGGGCCGGCATGTCAGCAGCTTCCTACAGGAGCAAAACGTCAGCACTTATTTTTGTTGGTGTGCAAGCGAACAGTACACTGAGAGCGCTCAGTAACGGACACAAGAAAAAAACGAACAACGGAAAAACGAACAAAGGAAAAATCCGCGTGGTATGCTAATAATCAGTTGTTTGATGCAAGTGCGCCTGTTAACAAGTTTTGAAAATATGTGTTTTTTTGCAAGTGAAATTTCGCAAGTAAGTTATTTATTTTTACTTTATCTTTACTTATCTTAAATTTATCTTTAATTAATAATTTATTTACTTAATCAATCAAAAGCCATTAAAAATTGAATTGTTTTAACAATGGAAACATTGATGTAGCAATCAATTAAAAAAAAATGCAGAGTTTTCATTGATTTGTTCAAAACAAAAACGAACTGCTGACCCAAAGATTTCTAAGCAAGGCCTTTTGAAGCAGTATCGATGGTTGCGAATCTAACCCTTATTTTCGATAAAACTAAAAATCTCTCTCCTTCTCTCTCTCTCTCTCTTCCTCTCTGCAGTTCTCTTTTTAAGGTAGATAAAATCAAAAAGAATGCAACGAACTGCTGACCCAAAACTTTCCAAGAGAGGCCTTTTAAAGCAATCCAAAGTCAGCTAAATTGGAGTCCTTTTTTCCAATGACATGTAATGTTAAAGTAACAAAGGCCTTTTGGAGTGCTTTTTTCCCGCTGGGAAGTGTGTACTTATACCAACTCAACAAAAAACTTTTTAACAAAAAAAAAAAACCGACTTCAAAATCACTACAAAGTAAAAAATAATTTTAAATAATTGTTCCTATTCATTTCTTGGTCATATTTTAAAAGCTATTTATATGTATTATAATATTGGAAATCTTATCATTTTCATTTTTTCTATTTTGTTTTATTATCATCAATATATTAATTGCTTTATGTACATCAAAGCTTTGAAGTCGGCGCTTATCTTACTACGTCGAAATCTTTTTATTTTAATTTTTTCTAATTTGTTTTATCATAAAAATATTATGAACTTTATGAATATAAAAGCTTCTTAGCGATTTTTTCTCTTTCAGTTGGCAATTTTTGAGTACGCTGAATGTAGCCAATGTGTTCCATGCATTCTTTGTGCAGCTGTTACACACTCTGTCATATTCAATATGAGCCTTACAAGCTCACCCAAACCAGTTTAGTGAGAATTTTAATGTGTACAAAGCTTTTAAAATTACTACAGTGTCACCAAGGCACCAAATAGTGCACGGATGGTAAAAGATCATGATTGTGTGTCAAAGATGAGCGCCGACTTCAAAGCTTTTATGTTCATAAAGCAATTAATATATTGATGATAATAAAACAAAATAGAAAAAATGAAAATGATAAGATTTCCAATATTATAATACATATAAATAGCTTTTAAAATATGACCAAGAAATGAATAGGAACAATTATTTAAAATTATTTTTTACTTTGTAGTGATTTTGAAGTCGGTTTTTTTTTTTGTAAAAAGTTTTTATTTCTTCCTTTTTAGAGAATATGAAATATTTTATGTAATAATATTTTTGAGGAATATTTCAAACATGAAAGTTTGTTCTTATAAAATTTATTTTATTAATTCCTGAAAGTTTGTAGGGTATTTTCTATTTCTGTGTCTTTATAATTTTTAGTGCCACGTCCTTTCTATAATCCCGCCCACTTTATTTACCGTACCTTATAATGATTCTAGCTAGCCCTGTGCCAAATTTCAGTTTCCAAGTATCAATATTAACCGTAATATAGCACTTTCCTGTGTACAATCCCGCTCACTTTTTTAATGATTCTACCTGCCTATCTACCTGCATACCAAATATTAATACGCTAGTGTCAATATTAACTAAGATATATTATTTTTATAATATTGACACGCCCCTTTGTTGAATAACGCCCACTTTTTTTGCCGTAATTTGCAGTAATTGTACCTACCCATGTACTTAATTTCAGCACCCTAGTGTCAATATTATTCGATATATAGTGTGTTTCTAATATTGCCACACCCATTTGTTGAATAACGCCCACTTCATTTACAGTGATTTTTAAAAACTGTGTCTACCCCTGTACTAAATTTCAGTACCCTTGTGTCAATACTATTCGAGACACAGTGTTTTTCCAATATTGCCACACCCCTTTGTCAAATGACGCCCACTTTATTAACTGTAATTTGTAATAACTATGCCTACCCATGTGCTAAATTTCAGCACCCTAGTGTCAATATTATTCGATATATAGTGTGTTTCTAATATTGCCACACCCCTTTGTCGAATGACGCCCACTTTCTTTACAGTAATTTTAAAAAATTGTGTCTACCCCTGTACTAAATTTCAGTACCCTAGTGTCAATACTATTCGAGATACAGTGTTTTCCAATATTGCCACACCCCTTTGTCAAACAACGCCCACTTTATTGACTGTAATTTGTAATAGCTATGCCTACCCACGCACTGAATTTCAGCACCCTAGTTTCAATATTATTCGATATATAGTGTGTTTCTAATATTGCCACACCCCTTTGTCGAATAACGCCCACTTTCTTTACAGTAGTTTTTTAAAATTGTGTCTACCCCTGTACTAAATTTCAGTACCCTAGTGTCAATACTATTTGAGATACAGTGTTTTTTTAATATGACCACACCCCTTTATCATATAACGCCCACTTTATTGATCGAAATTTTTAATAATAATTGGTGTCTACCTCAGTGTTTTTACTGTAAATTTCAGTACCCTAGTGTCAATATTAACTGAAATACAGTGTTTTTCTTATATTGACACGCCCCTTTGTCGAATATCGCCCACTTTTTTAAAAAAGGACCTCCGCGTTCATGGTGTCTATCTGTTGACAAAAAATTACGGAAATCGGGCAAGTGCTTTAGAAGTTATCGATGTACATACATTTAAAAAAAAAAAAAAAAAAAAAAAAAAAAAAAAAAAAAAAAAGCGGACAAACCAACGAAATTGAGAACCTCCTCCTTTTTGAAGTCGGTTAAAAATACTTTGACTCATTCCCACCAAAACCCAAAAATACTCATAGTACTTCTACACACATGTGGGTCGACAAATTATTACTCTATTGGTTCTGGGTTAATCATCTTATGTGACTCACTTGCTCATGTGATAAATAAATAAGTATGAGTGAGTTGAGTATTATTTTGTGTTTTGCCTTTGTTTATTCTTTTTGCTGATTTGTTAACTTTTTCGTGTGAGAAAATCAACGAGTTGAGTATTATTTTGTTTTGTACCTTATGCTTTTTGCAAAACAATTATAGTTTGTTTTAAAAAAATTCAAATAATAAGAAAGCTGAACCAAAAATGATTCTAAGTACTTAAGTCATTGCACTGAACTCATGGTGTTTATTGTGAGTCATTACTGTATGCAAAACAAAATGTATTGATTCAATGAGAGATTTGAGCACTGCACCGGTTCATATCGGCAGCTAACTTATTCTTTGTGTGAAGTGAGCGAACGAGCATGATATAAGTGCAAATTCTTCTTTGACTTAAATCCACTAACACTCATTCTTGTGTTAAAGGGCTTACACATCGGCGAATCTGTTCGTCGAACAATATGGCGGCGCGAACGTGTGTGAAAAGCTAGCGTTCATATTGAACGAACCTGTTCGCCACACAAGCCATTGATTTTTGTTGTCTTTTGTTATAGACCTTTGCGGCATCCCTTGTTCGACAGAGAAAATCAAAAATTTTTGTAAACACGGCCAACCGTGTGTCAAACTGTGGAAATCGCTTCTTAACTAGCGAACTTGTGTGAACATGGCCGCCGTGTGACGAACAGATTCGCCGATGTGTAAGCCCTTTTAGTCAACCAATGACTCAAAACAAGAATAATTGCAGGTCTCTTATTTGCCATAAAGTGTCTATCAGAGAACCTATGAGGTACTCCACTTTTTGGTAAGGTTGAATAGGGCCCAAAGTTGATTTTGAAAAAATAATTTTGCTTTTGCTTTTTCTTTTGCTTTTGCTTTTCCTTTTGCTTTTTCTTTATCTTTTGATTTTTCTCTTGCTTTTGCTTTTGCTTTCTCTTTTGCTTTTTCTCCTCTTTTGCTTTTGCTTTTACTTATTCTTTTGCTTTTTCTTTTGTTTTTGATTTTTCTTGTTCTTTTCCTTTTGCTTTTCCTTGTTCTTTTTCTTTTGCTTTTACTTATTCTTTTGCTTTTTCTTTTGTTTTTGATTTTTCTTATTCTTTTTCTTTTGCTTTTTCTTGTTCTTTTTCTTTTGCATTTACTTTCTCTTTTGCTTTTGCTTTCGTCTTTGTTGTTGTTTGTTCTTTTGAATTTTCTTTTGCTTGTGCTTTTGCTTTTGCTTGTACTTTTGGCTTTACATTGCTTGTGCTTTTCTGTGGTGCATTAAGCAAAGTTAATTAAGCTGCATATAATTAATCCAAGCAACAATGATGCACTTACGTTACAGTAAGTGGTTCAATGAGGGGCCTCATGACGCTGTACATTTTTTTGTGTTTTTTCATAGTACAAAGACCTCACCTTAATTTTTTTTTCATAAAATTTACCGTTGCGCCAATAGCCAAGGAGTTAAAATTCCATGCAACGTTTTTTCATTGTTGTAGCATATATACTGCATTATGTGGTTGCCACCAATAGTATATTTTAGTAGTAAGGCTGTCTATGCTGTTGTAAAATTAAATTTACCCTTAGCACGTCTCCTGAGTGAGTAATAATTACAAGCCACAGTATAACATTTCTGTTATATAAACCGCTATCTTTATGACCTGTTGACGACAGATTCTGTTTTATTATTTTTGCCATAAGGCCAAGTATAAATTCTTCATTTATAGCCTATATACTCACAAAGTAATAATTCAATGCAACGCCGTTGCATGAATGTAGCGTTATCGTTCTTTGAGCTACTCTCTCTGTGTCCCAATGACGTTAGACATTTTTTTCTAATTTTCTTGTGAGGGCCTTTATTGGGTATCATATTTTTTATTATAGTACTAATACTCAGCTAGTAATAATTCCATGTAACAAATTTGTGGTGTTACATTACAATGCTGCAAAGATGTTTCATTACAATGCTGGAACCGTATGTATCTTACGTATGATAAACATAAAGAACATACACAATATTAAGTGAGGATGTAGTCTGACGAGTTCGCCCGAAGTAGCGACTATTACCCTTATATCATTACATTGTTTTTACTCTCCATACCAAAGTGCTGTAAACGCCGCTAAGGCCGCTGTTATGCAGACACTCACGGGGTCATCACGGTCACGCATTGTTGTTGTTTCAATGTAAAAGAGAAATTTGAGCGAGTGAGCGAGAGAATATATTTTGCCCAGAATGGTCACCAAATGGTTTGAAAATATTATGGAATCACGAGGTCAAAAGAGTGTTGCGCTGTGCAGTTATTCACAACATTTGTGTTTTTGCATGGAAATAGTACACTTTTAGTACGAAATGTATAAAGCTGGTAGAGGAGACATGGCGTTGATTTGGTTATTTCAAGATTGATCTCTCATAAGCTGAAACTATCGGATATTGCAGAGCGTCGTTCTTATAGCACAGAAATGGTGTCAGGAAAAAAGTTCAGTATCAATTTTGCAAAAACAAAAAATACCTGTGAACTTTTGAGAGAGATCGAAAGTAAATAAAAAACCAAACATTTTCTAATGCGTTTTTTTTTTACACTTTTTTGAAAAATTTGTAAATTATGTTAATAAGCATAATACGCTGAATATTTAATAATTGAAATAACCAAATGATAGTACAATTGAATCACAAAGGACATGAGACACCGGGTAAATGGAATTCAGTGACCATTCCCAACTTCTGCTCTTGAAATATCTAGATACTCTTTCGGAAAAATATTTTTGGAACAATTTACCGGCCAAACCCAAATGTTGATAAATCTACGTTAAAGACCGTGTTAGATGAGTTATCCTACTGTAAGATAATTCTAGCAGGAGACTTCATTAGGAATATGAAGTACGAGGGTTATTACATACTAGTATATACATATTAGTATTAGTATATACTGTAGTATATACAGAAATAAATATGAAGACCGAATTTCTTCATTTTGAAAAAAAAACAAAAAATTTTTTTTCAACTTTCCCAGTTTTCATATGTCCCACTTAAGACACTTAGAAAAATAAGAAATATTCCGAGAAATAAGGAAAACAAACAAGCGCCTAAGAATTATTCTTCATCAAGACAATGCGAGCTCAACGCATGCAAAAATTTATTAAACATAAAAATAATAATAAATTCGGTATTTATTTTTATTCCCGAAATATAGGTAGCGACCTACTTATAATGCGAGTGTTGGACAATTTCGACTAAATTTTATGATGCGACATGATCTGGTATGGGCACCACTACATTGTAAGCTTCTGTGTTGTTTCTGTGTTTGTCTTTCGTTTCTGGTTTGTTGTTGTGTTTTGTGTTGCTACATAAACCTTTGTTCTCCATTATTGCTCTCAGCGCTCTAAGAACGCTCTCTACCCATAGCTGGACATGATACATGAAGATACATGACCTCGTTGTTTTAGCAATTAATGATTGCCTCGATGAAAACTGTACTCAACAATTTGAGTTTTGTTATTTTAGAAACATTGAATACATATCTCTCAACGCAACATAAGAAAGCCCCCACTCGGAGATTTTTTTCAAGTCATTAAGGAGTTATTTAGAATCTCCAAAGATTTCGGGCATTTTTTGAAAGAATATGAATGACAAATTCTGCTGTCATCCGCAAACGAATGAATTGGGTTATGAGTCAACGACAGAAGCTCGTTGATAAAAACAAGAAACAATGTTTCCCTCTGGTACGTCAACACTAATGCTGTGTTCACTGGACAAAATGCCGTCGACCACTATACAGATCGTTCTTTCCCTAAGAAAAACACTTGATCCATCAAACAAAGTTATCACCAACACCATATGCATTTAGTGTTGATACGAGATCTTTGTGCCACACTCAGTCAAACGCATTAGAAATATACAGCGCAACAACCCTGCTTTCACTGAAGAAGTGAACACAATGGTTCAATTTCACAGTGATTAACGCCATTCACCAGTAGAGCAGGCTTTGCAGAAGCCATATTGATGGTAAGTGAGCAATTCGCTGCACTCTAGACAATTCATTGGGTGGAAGTTTCTTACATTCTCAATTACTTTGGAGAGCGTAGAGTATACAGGTAGTTCTCCGCGTTCGTGGCATTGTCTTTCTTAGGTACTGGTGGAACATTCGCAATTCTCCAACAAGATGGAAATACTCCTGTCCTGTAGGAGATGTTGAAAAGGTTAGAAAAAAGTCATGTCAGTGTAAAATAGAAGCACAATTTTTTAGCACAATTGGTGGTATACCATTTGGGCCAGAAGATGTTTGTGTTGAGGTGTACAAGGAATCTTTTAAATGCTCTCGTCCGGGAATCGAAAACAATCTTTTTTCTATAGAGAGTAGTGGGTGATTCCTAGCCGGGATAGGGAAATTTTTTGCAAACTATCCAGTCCGCAGGTTCACTTTTTCAGAAGAAAGAAAGTTTTTGCTTCTTTTGGGGCAGAGAAGAGTTTCTCTAATGGGAGTTTCGTGAAGAAATTTTTCACGTTTTAAAACTGTCTTCTAGTATCAGTATTCATGTTGGAACGCAAATTATGAAAGGCTTCCTCCTTAGACCTGACTGGAATCCTGCAAGTTTCATTAAGCCAGGAGTTGTGTTTTTGCTTAATACTTATATATTATTTGGGATGAAGATCGGTTTTTCGTAGACCAATCTTATAATATATATATTACGCAAGCTCAAACTTTTCCGGTGTAAGGCTTTTTAAGTACAAGTTCAATCTTAATAAATTTAGTATTTCTTGGTAGGTTTAGACCTGTAGATGTGCAAACTGGACTTTTTATTTCTTAAAAATTTATATCTTTTAAGTTATAGCTTATTAAAGTTTGCATATAATTGTTGTTGTTATGTTGCTTTTTCTCTTCTTAACAAAGCAGCTAAGAACAATGTTATCAAACTCAGAGCAAAACTATTCGCTGCTCACATTTCGTTCTCTTCTGTCTCTTCTTAAAAGAGCGTCTGTTAACAACAAAATAAAAGTCAGAAAAATGTAAAGCTTTCGCAAACCGCTCGCGCTGAACGCTCGCAACCAAGATACATACAAATTTTTTTTATTGCAATTTTTCGCTCACATTTCACTTTATTCTGCCTCTTTTTTATAGAGCGCTTGCAAACAACGACAAAACTCTTAGAATATACACTGAACACAATGATGGCGTCAGCGGTCAGCTCCAATTATTATTATTTTTATAGTTGATGGGTGCAACGCGCACCAGTGGTCGCTAGAAAAATAAAATATGCCCATTGCTAAAATAATTTCTTTTACCATAAGAGCCGTGGCAGAAATCTAAATCATTTCTATAGCGAAACAAAATTTTCAATTGAAATTACGGTGAAACTTCTTTAACGCAATCCAATTAACTTTTCCATAAAACTAACTGATCCTCTTCGGGCTTTAGGTGTAGAAGTGCATAGGTTAGAATATGAAAAAATAGAGGATATTGTGGAGTAGTCCGAATTGCCAAGAGGTTCGCCGACACCGACATCTTATTTTTCATGATCAGAAGAAGTTAGAAAATGGTCTACGACTATAGGGCTGTGCAGACGAACTCTTTGAATAAAAGTTGGTGCGCATTAGTTGAATCAGTTGATCCCATTAAGCAAAAAGCTTAATATATTGTCCTTCCGGTGTTATTTTCAGGTGTTGAGTTCAATGCCTTGTCATATCGCTCCAAGGAAATTATGTTAACGGATTAATATTTGTATTCAATGAGAGTTCAATTAATTCATTAGTTTATTTATGTATTTAACTAGATATTAGTGCTAATTCTCACAAAGACGTCCTGTGGTGACTCCATTGAAAATAAAATGTCATAAAATAAACATAACAACAAAAATGATTTAATCTGCTCTGGGGTCTATTCTAACAACTCACACTAGGAACACTCACACTTCTAGCATAGGAACATGCACACACACAAACTTATATCGCTGACTCCATTTACACATACTTGCATTGGAACAAAAAATCACAAATTTAAGAATTTGCATGCAACGAGGATTGTGAGCGTGTGTGTGTGTTTATATGTGAGTCTGGTCCTGTCATTTGTTCAAACATTTTCTTAAACGCTGTCGCATGTCTATCCGGGCGATCTTTTCTATTCTTACACGTATGTATATTTGTCTATGCAGCTGTCTGTCTGTCTTGTTAGCTGTCGGTTTGTCTCAACAGCAACATAATCATCATGTACATCACTGCTTTAATTGAATTTTATTATGAGAATGTATGTGAGTGAGTGTGTAAGTGTGTTTGTTCGCATACGTGTAGATTTTTAAACTATCATTGTATTTGTAAACGTGGCCTTGCATAGCTGTGTAGATCCTTTTTGTATAGATGGTTTTCTATACTCTTGTGTGTGTGTGTGTGTGTGTGTGTGTTTGTGTGAAGAGTAAAAATATGTTTTTGAGAGAAAAGCAAAATTGAGTTTATAATAAAAATGCAAATATGCGCTTGTGTGTATGTGTGGTTGTGAGTGTGTGGTTTAAGATGTGCACTAGATAAAATTTAGAGCATTGTTGGCTAAGAACCCAGTATTCGGTTTGACTTTATTTGCGGCTAAGAATATTTAATAAAAACTTTTTAACAAAAAAAAAAACCCGACTTCAAAATCACTACAAAGTAAAAAATAATTTTAAATAACTTTTCCCATTCATTTCTTGGTCATATTTTAAAAGCTATTTATACGTGTTATAATATTGGAAATCTTATCATTTTTCATTTTTTTTATTTTGTTTTATTATCAATATACTAATAGCTTTATGTACATAAAAGCTTTGAAGTCGGCGCTTATCTTACTATGTCGAAATCTTTTTATTTTAATTTTTGCTAATTTGTTTTATCATAAAAATATTATTAACTTTATGAATATAAAGGCTTCTTAGCGATTTTTTTTCTTTCAATTGGCAATTTTCGAGTACGCTGAATGTAGCCAATGTGTTCCATGCATTATTTGTGCAGCTGTTACACACTATGTCATATTCAATATGAGCTTTACAAGCTCACCCAAACCAGTTTAGTGAGAATTTTAATGTGTACAAAGCTTTTAAAATTACTACAGTGTCACCAAGGCACCAAATAGTGCACGGATGGTAAAACGTCATGATTGTGTATCAAAGATGAGCGCCGACTTCAAAGCTTTTATGTTCATAAAGCAATTAATATATTGATAATAAAACAAAATAAAAAAAATGAAAAATGATAAGATTTCCAATATTATAACACGTATAAATAGCTTTTAAAATATGACCAAGAAATGAATGGGAAAAGTTATTTAAAATTATTTTTTACTTTGTAGTGATTTTGAAGTCGGGTTTTTTTTTTTGTTAAAAAGTTTTTATTTCTTCCTTTTTAGATAATATGAAATATTTTATGCAATAGTATTTATTCTTGAGGAAAATTTTAAACTTGAAACTTTGTTCTTAACAAATTTGATTTATTAATTCCTGAAAGTTTGTTGGGTATTTTCCATTTCTACTTCTTTACAATTTGTAGTGCCACGCCCTTTCTCTAATCCCGCCTAATTTATTTACCGTACCATATAATGATTCTACCTACCCCTGTGCCAAATTTCAGTTTCCAAGTATCAATATTAATCAATATAATATAGTACTTTCCTTAAAGTGACACATCCTGTGTACAATCCCGCTCACTTTTTTAATGATTCTACCTACTTATCTACCTTGATACCAAATATTAATACGCTAGTGTCAATATTAACTAAGATATAGCATTTTTATAATATTGACACGCCCCTTTGTTGAATAACGCCCACTTTTTAGCTGTAATTTGCAGTAACTGTACCTACCCATGTACTACATTTCAACACCCTAGTGTCAATATTATTCGATATATAGTGTGTTTCTAATATTGCCACACCCATTTGTTGAATTACGCCCACTTTATTTACAGTGATTTTTAAAAATTGTGTCTACTCCTGTACTAAATTTCAGTACCCTTGTGTCAATACTATTCGAGATACAGTGTTTTTCCAATATTGCCACACCCATTTGTCAAATAACGCCCACTTTATTAACTGTAATTTTTAATAACTATGCCTACCCATGTACTAAATTTCAGCACTCTAGTGTCAATATTATTCGATATATAGTGTGTTTCTAATGTTGCCACACCCCTTTGTCGAATAACGCCCACTTTCTTTACAGTAATTTTCAAAAATTGTGTCTACCCCTGTACTAAATTTCAGTACTCTAGTGTCAATACTATTCGAGATACAGTGTTTGTCCAATATTGCCACACCCCTTTGTCAAACAACGCCCACTTTATTGACTGTAATTTGTAATAGCTATGCCTACCCACGCACTAAATTTCAGCACCCTAGTGTCAATATTATTCGATATATAGTGTGTTTCTAATATTGCCACACCCCTTTGTCGAATAACGCCCACTTTCTTAACAGTAGTTTTTTAAAATTGTGTCTACCCCTGTACAAAATTTCAGTACCCTAGTGGCAATACTATTTGAGATACAGTGTTTTTTTAATATGACCACACCCCTTTTTCAAATAACGCCCACTTTTTTGATCGTAATTTGAAATAATTGTGTCTACCCCAGTGTTTTTACTGTAAATTTCAGTACCCTAGTGTCAATATTAAGTGAAATACAGTGTTTTTCTTATATTGACACGCCCCTTTGTCGAATATCGCCCACTTTTTTAAAAAAGGACCTCCGCGTTCATGGTATCTATCTGTTGACAAAAAATTACGGAAATCGGGCAAGTGCTTTAGGAGTTATCGATGTACATACATTTAAAAAAAAAAAAAAAAAAAAAAAAAAAAAAAAAAAAAGCGCGGACAAACCAACGAAATTGAGAACCTCCTCCTTTTTGAAGTCGGTTAAAAAGACATCCATGCATTGTTAACTCAGTAAGAAATCACGAAAGACATTACAGCGGTAACACATGAATTTTTTCAACAGCAAGAGTACGACTTACTCTTACTGCATTGCAAATGGATTAAATGTAATATAAGAAAATATTTAAAAATTACTTGCAAAGAGCTTCAGGTGTGTGCGTTTATTCTTCGCCTCTATGTGTTTTATCTGTTGAAAATTCCGCAAAGTAGTTATTCCCTTAAGTAATGCATTGGTAATCGGCTTCTGATTTGCCAACAAATAAAGAAACTCACTTGCATTTGCAATGCAGCATATATTTGCTTACAATGACAGCCTGAGAGGCAGTAGAAGCATTTGGAGTAGCAGCATCAGCAGCAGCAAATTGGATAACATAAATTCTACATTTTTATTGCGAAAGTGGAACAGATTCTACTCTGAATAATGCACTTGCAACGACAACGCATTCGATGACATTCTGTGCATGGTTTCTTGCTTTGCATAAACTGAAGGTTATTTTTTTAAGCAAATTTCAAGCTATTTCAGGCTTCCATTTAGTGATTTTTATTATACCTGCACCAAAAGAAAATATTTGTCTTTGCTACTAATATATACTGAAGCCAAAGTCTACAATTTCAATTGAAAATCTGATCCCAGTGAACCGAAAGCACTGATACAGTTAATTATAATAATCCCTGATACCAAAGATAGATATAGCTGGTTCAAAAACGTCTTCCGTTTTCAAAATTACTAGTTTTTAGCAAATTTTACTGTAAAGCAAAACTTATATATTATATATAAATATAAATTAAATTAATATACAAAAGCACATGTATTTACAACATACTTTTTTCTTATCTATCGTGTTATTATATAGGGTGGCGCATAAGTAACGTTATGATTTCATCATTGCATAAATTTTTTGCTAAAAAATTTTTTTTTGGTTTTCTTTTCAGAATAACCTTTTGAATACTTGGGAAATTTATGATGGAAAGACTCAGCATTAAACAATGAACCAAAGTAGTTCAATTCTATTTTGAAAATCTGCATTCGATTATTCAGACTCAAAGATTAAACTGAACTTTCTTTCATGTTCGATTGGCACCCAGCGCTCCAACAATTTATGGGACAACATGGGGCTGTCTGTAATCTTCCACGTGCTGGAAGACCTCGTGCAGTTCGAAATGATGAGAATATTGCTCGGGTGCAAGCAAGTATTCAGGAAGACTCTGAAACTTCCACCAGGTGACGTTGTGAGCAGTTGGTCATGTCTAGGCTGTCTTTGCAAAGAATTTTACATATGATACACCTTTTTCCATATGAGATGCAATTAGTTCACGAGTTGAAACCAAATGGTCCACAAGAACACATTCAATATAGTCGCCATTTGCAAGAGTAGTGCCTTGAAAACAACGAGTTTATTCACAAACTCATAATGAGCGAAGAGGCCCATTTTCAACTCAATGGTCACGTGAATAAACAAAATTGCAGAATATGGGTCACCAAAAATTCAAGAATAATTGTTGAAAATCAAATGCACCCACTTAGATGCACAGTATGGTGTGGAATAACTTCAGAAAGGATAATTGAACCAAATTTTTTCGAAAACGGTGAACAAGTTCCGGTTAGTGTGAACGGAATTCAATACCGGGCAGTGATTGATAATTTTGTTAGGCCAGAGTTTCAAAATAACCCAGAGTTGTGGTTAAAGCAAGATGGAGCCACAGCTCGCCCAACTATGCCTATCCTGCGCGAAATTTTTGGCAATCGAATAATTTCACTTTTTTCTGATTTCATGTGGCCACCGCGTTCGTCTGATTTAACGGCTCCCGATTATTTTTCTATGGGGCTACCTTAAGGGTTAGGTGTGTGCCAATAAGCCAAGAACCATCCAACAGCTTAAGACCAATATTCGAGAAGAAGTGAGGGCGCTGCGACCTGAATTCTAAGAAAAGTTAAGGGGGCATATATGATACAAATTTTTAAGAAAAACATTTTTTTTTGGGATTTTTTTTTCATAGAAGGAAAAGAGATATCGTTTTCAAATTTTCCACTTATATTAACTAACATTTTAGGAATACAAACATATTTTTATTTTTACAAAAGATTATTTTATGTATTTTTATTTTTGTGTAAGGCCAAGTATAAAAACTTCATTTCTGTTATATAACATGTATCCGCGGTCTCCTGACATCATGATTTTTTTTTTGTCAAGCCTTAACTGGTGTGTAATAATTTTCCCGTCAAGGAATCTTGTCAAGGCAAGATTCTTCAATATAAGCCTGATTTGTGCGCACGGTCCGACAGAAGATAAGGACGATGAGACCAAAGACAGCTTCTACGAGCGCCTTGAAGAGGCCTATGAGCGCAGCCTCCGCCACGACATAAAAATCCTGCTTGGTGATTTCAACGCTAAGGTGGGAAAAGAAAATATCTTTGGTCCGACAGTCGGAAAGTTCAGCCTCCACGACAATACCTCCAAAAACGGAATGAGGCTGATTGACTTTGCCGCAGCGCGAAACATGGTCGTTAGTAGCACTAGATTCCAGCATCTCAATATTCATAAAGCCACTTGGCTGTCTCCTGATCAATAGACGCGCAACCAATTCCGTTTTGATTGTCGGAAGGCACTCTTCCAGTGTTTTAGATGTACGCACGATCCGTGGTGCCAATATAGATTCAGGTCATTATCTTGTCGCAGCCAAGATCCGTACACGTCTGTGCGCAACCAATAATGCGCGCAATCCAGCACAAGAAAGCACTCTCCGATCGACGATATATGCGCGCAGTGGAATCACATTTCCCTCTCTATTCGTACGGCTGCCGGAGAGTTGATAGGCTATCATCGCCCTCGCCGAAACCAGTGACAAGACCAGGAGTGTCGCGACGCCACTGCAGAAAAAGACGCCGCCTACAAAGCCACCCTGCAGTCGGTTGCAACGCGTGCTGCTAAAGAGCAATACAAAGAGAAGAGGAAGGAAGAGAGACGCATTTTCAGGCGAAAGAAAAGAGAAGCAGAAATGCGTGAGTGCGAGAAAATTGAGATGCAAGGAGACAGGAATGAGGTCCGAAAATTTTTCGAAAAAATAAGACGCCTGGCTGATGGTTTCAAGACTGGGGCCTCTTCCTGCAAGGATGAAAATGGGAATCTAAAGACAGATATCCAGAGTACACTGATGATGTGGAGGGAACACTTCTCTAGGCTTCTGAATGGTGACAACGACAACAATCCCGCCAATAGAGATAATATCCCGGAAGCCCCAATTGTGGATGACAGCGATGAAGTTCCGCTGCCCGACCATAGTGAAGTCTTGAAAGCTATAGCTCGGCTTAAAAACAAGAATGGAGGCTCTTCAAGAATGGAGGCGAAGCTCTATTTAAATGCATTCATGAGCTTCTATGCAGAATATGATCGGAAGAATGTATTCCAAACGATTGGAACCTCAGTGTGCTCTGCCCAATCCACAAGAAAGGCGATCCCACAATTTGCGCCAACAACCGTGGATAAGCCTTCTGAATATCGCATATAAGGTCCTGTCGAGCGTACTAAATGAAAAACTGAAGCCCATCGTATACAAGCTGATTGGACCTTATCAGTGTGGCTTCAGACCTGGCAAATCCATCATAGACCAGATATTTACGCTACGACAAATCTTGGAGAAGACCCTAGAAAAAAAATCCACACACACCATCTTTTTGTCGATTATAAAGACGCCTTCGACAGTCCAATAAGGAATCATATGTACTCCACCATGTCTGAATTTGGTATTCCTGCAAAGCTCATCCGTCTTTGCAGAATGACACTGAGCAACACCAGCAGCACAGTTAAAATCGGGAAGGATCATTCCTCCATTCGATACCTTATCCAAGGTGATTCCTTATCTTGCGACTTTTTCAACCTTATGATGGAGAAGATCATCCGAGCTGCTGAGTTGAGACGCAGTGGCACGATATACTACAAAAGTATTATGCTGCTGGCGTATGCTGATGATATTCATAACATTGGCCATAATACGCGCGAAGTCAGTGCAGCATTCTCCAGATTAGCGAAAGAGTCGAGTCGAATGGGTCTTGCAGTGAATGCAGATAAGACGAAATACCTAGTGTCAACAAATAAACAGTCCCAGCGTCTTGGAAACCACGTCACTATTAACAACATCTCCTTCGAGGTTGTTAAGGACTTCGTCTACCTGGGATCCAGCATTAACTCTTTCAACGATGTCAGTATTGAGATAAAACGAGGGATAACTCTTACCAACAGGTGTTACTTTGGGCTAAGTAGGCAATTGAGAAGCAGAGCCCTATCTCGACGAACAAAACTCACGCTCTATAAGTCACTAATCATGCCCGTCCTATTATATGCAGCACAAACCTGGACGTTGAGCAGTTCTGATGAAAAGACTTTGGGCGCCTTCGAGAGAAAGATCCTTCGTAAAATCTTCGGTTCAATCTGCGCCAATGGCGAGTACCGAATTCGATGGGACCACGAGCTGTATGAGCTGTACGCTGACATCGACATAGTTAAGCGCATTAAAATCGAGCGACTCCGCTGGCTAGGTCATGTTGAGCGAATGGAAAACGCCTTTGATACTTACTTAAGCCATTTAAAACCATTTACAATATATGTTCGGTTCAATAGTGTTATACAAGGAATGTAGGTCATAACTTTGACAACTTTTCCGTATGAAGCCTATTTAATCACAGCAAAAACTGTAACATTTACGCTTCTTTCAGCTTAAGTTGAAATATATGAAATGCAAACATTAATCTTTGCTGTGTACTCGTTACTTTATCCCCACCTTATCGAACAAGTTTTTATTCTCCACACTTATATGGCCTCATATCTTCTTTGAAGTTAAATTTGGTTTTACTTTTTATATATATTTTATATTCTTTTCTTTATTACTTTTTCTCTTACTCTAAACTCACTTTGGTTGAAGTACCTTCTTGCTGTAAAAGTCTGCTGCAGTGTAGGAACCGCCTTTATCATGCAGCGTATCCTATTATCCTGTGGCATGTGTACTTTGTGTGTGTATGACTGTATGAGTGTGTGTGTGTGTTTCTTTTGTTATATGACGAAATGAAATTCCCGTTTCAATTGTTTGCATAGATTATGCAGTAGCAACGCAGTATTTATACTACAGACTACCTTTTCCCTTCCGACCCCGCACTCCATCAGCAATGCCATCTCCAACTCGGTCACACATTCACACACTAGCTGACATAAGAGTCTCCAAGGAGCTACCAGGACGCAGCATGCTAGCAACGCATTGGAATTTAAAGCATGCATTCAGAATTGGAGTCACGGGATAAAAATTTACAAAACTATTACTACTAAGTTGGAGTAAGGCCAGAAACAACAACAACAAAAAAAAAATGTATCCATCCAAAAGTAACGGAAGTCAGCTCTTCATTGTGGGTGAAGAGTAAGAATTAAATATTTAAAAATGACTTTAGCCACCATGCTGGCTCAGTGGATGCTGGCCAAAAGTAAAACTACTTTGGTTTTTCGTTACGTTTAATTATTTGTTTCTTAAAAAGAAAAAAAAAAAGAAGAAAACATTGCATATTAATAGAGCACCAGAGTTGGTAGTGTGCTATGCATGTGTTTGTGAAAGAACAGCTGCAGTTCTTGTCTTTGTACTTGTTCTTGTTGTTTTTTTTTCTTCTTTTGTTGTTTTTGTAATTAGCACTTAATTAACATTTAAATAGAATTTTAATTTCAACTTGCATAAATTAATTGAAAGCATTTCGATGTCGGTTTTTACGCTCATTCTTATAATGGGTGTTTTTTTTAGGGGTTTGCTTTTCGAATAGAGATAAAACTGGCATTTTGTGGTCAAATCTGGCAACTCTAATGTCATTTATGTTCAGTTTGGTTTGCCATTTCATCATGAACAGGTTGACAAAAGAACAGCGCTTGCAAATCGTGCAAATTTATTTCGAAAATAATGGTTCAGTTCGCGAAGTTTACCGCAAGCTCCGTCCATTTTATGGTCGACATAATCGTCCATCAGAGCAATTAGTTCGGTTAACCATGGGTCGTTTTCGCACTACGTTTACTCTATGTGATAATACGCATCCGCAGAGACGTCGAAGAGTGCGCACCGAAGAAACAATTGCCGCTGTGGAGCAAAATGTTGAAGAGGACCCGAATGAATCGATTCGCCACCGTGCACAGCAATTGGAGCTTTGTCCATCAACTTTATGGAAGATTTTGCGCAAAGATCTTAGCTTGCGACCTTACAAAATCCAGCTTGTGCAAGAATTAAAGTCGCGAGACCATGCAATGCGTCGTGATTTTGGTGTATGGGCCGAAAATGAGATTGATCTCGATGCTGATTTTCATCGCAAAATTTTATTCAGCGATGAGGCACATTTTTGGTTGAATGGCTACGTCAACAAGCAAAATTGCCGCATTTGGAGTGAAGAGAATCCACATGAGATCCTTGAGACGCCATTACATCCACAAAAACTGACTGTTTGGTGTGCTCTATGGGCTGGTGGAGTCATTGATCCATACTTCTTCCGAAATAATGCTGGAGAGTCAGTTACCGTTAATGGAGACCGGTATAGAGCCATGATAACCGACTATTTTGTTACCGAATTGGATGGCATGAATGTGGATGAGTTGTGGTTCCAACCAGACGGCGCTACATGCCACACAGCGCACGTCACAATCGAGTTATTGAAGGAAACATTCGATGAGCGCATAATTTCGCGGAATGGCCACCAAGATCGTGTGATTTGACACCATTGGATTAGTTTCTTTGGGGATGTGTGAAGTCGCTCGTCTACGCCAACAAATCAGAAACGTTTGGGGACTTGGAGGCCAACATTCGTGACGTTATTGCCGACATACGGCCCCATATGCTCGAGAAAGTGGTTGAAAATTGGACCTGTAGAATTGGCTTTATTTGAGCCAGCCGCGGCGGCCACATACCCGAAATCATATTTAAACATTAATGGCATAAAATTATCCTTCCAATAAAGCCAAATTGATGGACACTAAAACGATTTTCTTGTGTTTTATTTCAATTCGAAGTTCTATACCTCTAAAAAAAAACCCGTTATCTTTGGTTGTGGGTTCATTGTAGCATATATGGTGCTAAGGATGGCATGTAGGGTCTTGAATTATTTCATAAATACTTACTAACTACAGTCATTATCTCAGACAAGGAGACGGTATTGAAAGCTGGCGCCTCGCCGGAAACCTCGCATCTGTAAAGACCAGTTGACATCAGTGTAACGCGTCGCAGCATTACTTGTGTATCGGATGAGTTGCGGAGCTGAAATGGGAGATTTTAAGATTTTGTTAAATAAATCCACAAATTATGCAGGATATGGATTAAATATATTATAAATGACCTGTATGTTTGTGAGGTTATATGAAATAAGATGTATTTATTTGTTATCTTGAAGTCAGTACCTTTTAATTGTTTTAATTAGTAGTTATAAATCTTTTGTGGTGTTCATAAAGACCAAAGATTATAAACATATTAATTGGCATTTTCATGAGATATTTGTCAGTATCTCAACAGTTTCCAGAATAAGATAAATCAAATTGGTCTTTAGGATCATTTTGCTTATAATGTTTTCGTTTCTACCAAAAAATGTTGCCCTTACACGGTGCAAAATTTTTTTCAATGTTGCCCTCAACCCTGAAAAAAGGCATATTTTCGCATACTCAGAAAATAATACAAAACACTGCCCTGCTTACTCAATCGGCTGATTTATTTTATACTAGCGATACCCGGCGCGCGTTGCTGCACCCAGCAAGTATATTGGAAATGATAAGTAAATTCAAAAATTTTATAAGTCCCTTAGTCTGACACCATGCTCATGTTCCACTGCCCGTTACAGTTTCCCAGTAGCAGAACATCACTCCCAGGTGACAATTCCATTATGAGTTTCAATGTCCTGTGATTTAAGCTTCCATAGCAATTGTGTATAGAGAATCGGGCCACACCTCCTTTTCCAATGCACAAACCAGTTTTTCAGTAAAAGGACTTTGACAATTAGTAACTCCATACTGAGTTTTATTGTCATGCGACGATTAGTTCCAAAACTATTCAATATCAAAAATTTGACTTGTGTGGTCGAAGCCATAACCCCTTTTCCTATGCCCATCCCAGTTCTCTTGTTTATTTATAAAAAAACTTATTGAATCACAAAATGCCAATTCTATTAAGTAAAAAGTCAGCCGTTTGTTCCTTTTGTTCATTTATAAATTACAGGAAAACCACCCTCAAAACATGTGTAGAAAAGTTGCATGCCGCGAAACAAATAAACATACGTACATACATACATACATACATATATCAAGTCGGATTGAATCTCATTCTCATGAAAAAAATCCTCAACATGCTAAAGGTGGTCAGTGAATCCCCTTTTAACAAAACTGTGTTAGATTAATTCTCCACATCAAAACTACTTTGAACATGTTAGAATGTACTTCGATCCAATTAGCTTTAAGCGCAGCAAAGTATGTATGTATATGTATTTGTTTGTTGGTTTTGTTGTTTTGTGCTTGCTGAGAACAAAAAGAGTATAGTAGAGAGCAACATGCAGTTCATTGAGGCTCTCGCAGCACAAACGCATGAAAAGCTAACGATCAATCATTGCATGGCATTGTGGATGATTTTTTAAAAAACTTAACACTTTAATTAAAGATACTTATTATTGAAATTTCGTAAAGAAAATAACCAATGAACCTTTTGTAGCATAAATGTGATATTTTAAAACTTATTTCAAAAAAATCGGACCAGTACTTTTGGAGTTTTGCGGACACAAAAAATGTTCACTTTAATTTTATATAATAGTATAGATATAGACATATCGATAGTCAAAAAAAGTTGAAAAAGGCATTTATCCAAGTCATCAGTTAGCATGAAATTTCTTTTCGTTAAGTATAGGTGCTATGATAAAAATTATGGTACTGGTACAACTGGAAAGGTTAATCTTTTGACTTTATGAATAGAATATAAAAACAGAAATTATGACAACATCGAGACGTGGAGGGAGCTGCTTAAGCAACGAAACTAAAATTTTGTTACATTCAATTATAACTCGCTGATTATAGGTACTACGGTGAAAAATATAATACGCTAGTAAAGGCTAGTTCTTAGTCCTCCCGACATAAATAGAGAAATAAATTATTTCTTCGTGAGCAGATGCGCCAGGGTAAATGTTATAAATAAATTGGCCTTGCAAAAAAAATTAAAAAAATAAATTTTGACATCGTCAGGTAGCGGAGGCAGTAGCTTATGCAACAAAAATCAGATATTGTTGCATGGAATTTTTAGGCGCTAATATAAATATTATTTTATGATAACAAACATTGGTGCCATGGCAATGTGTTATAAAAAAATAAAAAAAATAAATAACTGGCCATTTCAGCCCTTGAAAGGACTTTGACCTAGCTTCTTATGATCAATTGTGTTGTGCGTGTTATTAAGTTTGTACACAATTGACCGAGAAATGGACCTACATGCTTAACGCCGACTCCGAACGGCGATGAACGGAATGTTCTTATTCTCAAGAAGCTTTACATGGCATTTTGATTACTCTCTGAGGTTTGCCATTGTCTGCAGAGAGGTGGCGGCCGTACAGAAAAATTATTTTAATTCAAATAATTTTCTGTCGCTGGCTGGGGTTCGAACCTGGGTCTCCAAGGTTCTTTGACATAGCGGCCACGCACTTTAACCAACTACGCCACGGACGCCACGGCAATGTGTTATAACAGAAATTTAATTCCTTTAGTTAATTTTGTTGACAACGCTTTATACCCACCGAACATACTTTTAAAATCATGTAACGTTACAGTCTCTGGTCCGTGGCGTAGTTGGTTAAAGTGCGTGGCCGCTATGTCAACGAACCTGGAGACCCGGGTTCGAATCCCAGCAGCGACAGAAAATTATTTGAATTCAAATAATTTTTCTGTACGGCCGCCTCCTCTCTGCAGACAATGGCAAACCTCAGAGAGTAATCAAAATGCCATGTAAGGCTTCTTGAGAACAAGAACATTCCCTTCATCGCCGTTCGGAGTCGGCGTTAAACCTGTAGGTCCGGTTCTCGGTCAATTGTGTACAAACTTAATAACACGCACAACACAATTGATCATAAGAAGATAGGTCAAAGTCCTTTCAAGGGCTGAAATGGCCAGTTATTTATTTTTTTTTTAACGTTACAGTATATTTAAGACACATTTAAAACTTAATCATAAGCCATACAAATAATTTTTGAAGAAAATAACTATGTTAGTTAGCTTAATAATATAAAAATAAAATATTCAGTCTTGGCTTAGTTCACTAATCTTCGATTGGGTCCAAGTTATACCCCCAAGACCGAACCAAAGTATTTATATCAAAACCAATTTTTCTCTTGATTTTTTTTTTTAAATTATTTGTTTTTAAAAACGTTCGGTAAAGTTAAAAATAAGTTGGCTGTATCATGGCTACATCCGAAGATATTGACGTGTATCTTTATCCTTGTCTTTATTCTTGTCCCTATATTTTCATTTGTTTTCAAACTTGTCTTCCTTCTTATTCTAATATTTGTTATATTTATTGTCCTACTTTCTTTTTAAACTCTTTTCTTAATTCTTATCAAAATTCTTGACCATACCCTTGTCAAAATTTTTGTCTTAATCCTTATTATATTCCATACTCTAATCTTTATTCAAATTTTTCTCCTACTTCTTATCTTATTCCTGGTTCTAATCTTTATCCAGATCCTTGCTGTTATCCTTTGTCTAATCATGGCCCTAATGCTGTACCAGGTCGTCGTCCTAATATCACACTTGTCCGTATTTTAATTTTAGTATATATATTTTTTTTTTCTGTTGCATTTGTAGCATTCAGGTTACTGTAAGGGGTTCCCTGAGAGGCCTTATGACACCATTAATTTTTTTTTTTTTATTTTTGTCATGTAACGGAAAAGCTCAGCTTTACTGTCGTTCTTTAAAATTTACTGTAGCGGCACTAGCCATGAAGTTATAATAACATTCCACGTTATTTATTATTGTTGCATTTTTACTGCATAAGGAGGGTTGACTCCAAAATTTCCTTTTCCGAAATGAGGTCATCGACCCATTTTTATTCTTACAAATTAAATTCTTCCTATCACTTCTACTCAGCGCGTAAAAACTCCATGCAACAATATTGTATTTTTTACGTTACCTGACGACGTTAATTTTTTTTTGTATTTTAATTTTGTTGTCGTAAGACCGAGTAAAAATTTTTAATTTTTGTTTTATACATTGATCGTGCCATATTTACACTTCAAAAGTGTCGGGCAATTTCGAATTTCTTATTCACATGTGAATAGGCTGCTTTTTGCTGCCGACGCAATGCTATCACACCTACGCCATGGCGTAATAATACAAGGTAGCATGTACAACTGCTTATTTTCTCTTCTACAAGAAAACATCTCCTGTCAAAAACAGCTGTTTGTGATAATATATCTGCAGCTGCTGAGGTTGTTGTTTATTTTCACTTCAACGTTTTCAACATTGTTTGTGTTTTCAATGGCGGATTGTGAGCGCTCTCTTTTTGAGTATATTTATTGACAGGTGGTGGTTTCCCAAGCAACTGTCAATGCTAACTTGTATTATTATACCATGGACCATGGTTACAAAAATTACTCATATTTTTTGAGGCTCACAAGATCTGGGTAGCAAGAGAATCTGCAGTTCAGTTATTATATTGTTTTTAACGATTTTTTTTTTCTCCACAGTGTAAATTGAAGCAGAGCTGCCGCGGTCTCTCGGGCGCACACACAAGTATGCATGTTTATGTATTAGTTTGCCCATCACTGATTTAGAACAGTGATGCACAGTGTTGGCAGACCTTCCAATACAAACGCAACATTTTTGTTTTAGTATGTGTGTGCGAGAAGAATACTGAAAAATAAAATACTTGTGCAAATACTTTTACACTCAATGATTAAAATGATAGGATTAAGTGTTTTTTTATAGATAGATTTTTATAGATTTTATAGATTGAGGCTCATAATAAGGGTTTGAATAAAAAAATAAATAAATTCCCATAAAGGTCGAAACATGTTTAACTCATTCATATATTGCGTCTGTACAACATTTAACAAAATAATTTGCACATGAGACGCTCACTCCATGAAGTGCAAACGCAAACCAGAGATAAAGAGATGGGAAACTTCGATTCTGCTGTCATTTTTGTTGATTTTGCGCCAAAATCGTGCTTGTTCTTCTCATTTTTTATGCACTCACGTATTGTGTATATGAGTTCACCTCAAGATTGTCAACTGTTGTTGTATCGACTAACAGCTGCTTTAAGTTAGCAATAATATTGTTTTATTTTCGAAGCTTAAATAAATAGGCATTGGATATGGACATAAAATGAATATAAAAGAGGCTGAAACTTAATTTATGCATGCAAAATCTCTCAACTGATAACATATTAACTTAATATTGTCAATGAAAATGCCTTGAAAATTAAAAAAGCAACTCTGATCCTTATACCGTACACGAACCTTCAATGCATGTTGAATTTCTTCACAGATTATACAACAACCAGCGTATATTTGAACCAGCAGCTGACTTTATTTACTTAAGGCGCTACCCAAACTTGCAGTACAAAAAATAGGGGTTTTTCATGAATGCGAAAACTACTAAAATTTTTTAAACGATCGTTATATCATCTAAAAATACATACATTGAACACTTTCAGTTATATTTTTTATTGAAAAATTTTGTATGGTCTTGTTAAAAATGACTTTAAAAAATTGTGTTTTTATTTTTGCGTTTTGCGGTGACCAACGTTGTGGTGAACTGGATCACCTGAAAGAGAAATAGGCTAATAGATTTAGTTAAATAACAACATAAACTAGTATCTGATCGATTCATTTAAAAAGTATGCAAAGTATAGTTAAGGGTTAAATTTTCACTAAAAATACTGTTGTTTTTTGGCTATAAAATGGCCGTTTTTTATCGAATGAATCTGCAAACTTTTCAAAAGATAGGTTCAGAATTTTCAAGTAATTTTTGTCACCGATTAAAAAATTACATTTCGAGAAATTACGATTTAAGTTTCAACTTCAGTTTACACGAAGGAAATAATTTTTAAACAATAACAATAAACAATAACATAAATGCAGCCATCTTTTCAGGACCCATATGGTAGCTCTTCCACCGACGATGATTCTTATAAATTTCCTGTTGCTTTTCATTTTTCTCTCGTCGCGCATCTCTCTGTTACTACAATCGAGTTGTCGAACCTTCGAGCTAAACTGACAAATTTAAACAATAAGAGGCATCGAAAATTCATTTCTGATAGTTCCAAACATTATATGAATGCCAGAAATACGAGGCATACGGACCTTTTTGGAGACGTATTGCTTCGTAGATAGTTATACTTAAAAAATATGCAAGAACAAAAAATCGATGAAGTTCAGAGTTACAAGTGTGAGCTACCCCTTAATTTGTTTATGTTTAGTCCGTGGTAAGTTTGTCTAAGCTCAGTGAAATTTTACACAGTGGTGAGAACCCAAACCAGCTGAATAACTCAAACTAGCACCCAAACTGGGTGAGTTTCTCAACAAAATGTACGACCACAACTATAATATTGTGTTAGTATTGACTTCAATTTGACATAAAGCAGGCATAGTGCTATCCCTTTCACATCGAAGTTTCCCATCTCTTTATCTCTGACGCAAACTGATTCTCTGCTAGCGTCGTATAAGTTCGGTACCTTCGCACACACGACTTGTTTGTGCATCACTGATTTAGAATCTTGTAGTTGCTCTCTCCGAGGTCTTCTGAATATTTTGTCTATTTGATGAGGCTATCGAAGAGAGAAAAATAAAGAAAAAGTAACAACACCAACAATGCAACACAACTCCAATTTTTATTTGGAAAAATAGTGTGGAATACAGTGTTGCCAGAACTTTTTTGAGAAAAGCGCGAGATTTAAAAAAAATATCGCCCAAAATCGCCCAATGAAAAAAAAAAATCGCCAAAATCGCAATTTTTTCTAAGAAATTTATTATTTTAGAAAAAATAAAAAAAATTGTATAAATTTTATTCAAATAATATTGAGAGCTGTTAATAGTATTATATGTGACCCGGTCTACGTAAAGGGACCTTCGGTGTAAAAACAAGTTTTCGAGAAAACAGCCAAAAAAGTGAAAAATGATATTTTCATTTCATTTTTCGCCAAAAAAGTGAAAAATGATATTTTCACACCGAAGGTCCCTTTTCGTAGACCGGGTCACATATATATAAAAGTTCTTATTTTCATATTTATTGAAATAATATTGAGATCTGTAAAAAATTATAAAAAAGATACTTCATTTTATACGAGAATTTTGATTGTTAAAGAACATTTTTTTAGAGACTATAACTATTTAGAATTTTTCAATTTGCAACTTTAAAAATAAAAACTATTTACAAAAAACGTAGTTCCATTATATTAAATACTTCAGCGATATTAGACTCTACCTGTCTACAGCCATGGGAATTTGAATGCATACTTTTTAATATTGTGCAATAATCACATAATGTATTAAATTTATTTTTTTTTATTATTTTCATTTCTCGGCACGTCTGTGGCACAGTACCTTTCGAATGATATAAGTTTCATTCCCTTTTTTTTTTATTATAAATATTAAAAAAGTGTACGACAACATTTGATGCTTGCGTATTAATTTAATAGATTCTTTGGGTTTGAACCAGCAAAAAACAACACCATTAGCTTCTACTTTCCTTTGATTCCACTTTCCTCCAAATCTTGACATCAAAGAAAAATTTTGGTGTCAGATTCAAGATCGATAGCCTTGAGTTAACTAAGGATAGTTTGTTAGTCTCAGAAGAATGTTTCTATTTGATGCTTGTCTGAAAATTGATTTTGGTTACGCAACACGTTGGTAATTTTTTTTTTTTTTACTTCTGTATAGCAATTATCTCGTTCACTATGTTAAACCTTGGAAACTGTGTTAAGATAACCAGGCTGTCAATAACTCAAAACTGAAAAGCTCAAAGAAAAGTAAACTCAATTAAAAAAACTTGCAACTAACTAGAAGAATAGCCTGCTTAAACCAATCAAAAACTTAATTCAACATAAATAAGTAACAGGATGAAAGCTACAAATTAAACAATTATAGGTAGTTGGAAAGAAGTTGAAAAAAAATTAAACACGCAAGCCAAAGTTTTCATAAGAACCAAGACAATTTTCGGTTTGACGCAGCATGAACTGGCATTTCGGATATGCAGTAATTTGTTAACATATTTTCTGACACTCACACCCATTAAAAAAAAAAAAAAGAAAAAATTAGGCAAATAATAAAATATCTTCTTTTATTTTATGTTTTTAAAGGAAAGTAAGTAAAATACTAAATCATGCAATTAAATTAGCATTAGAGCAAAGAACAAAAAAAAAACAAAAACCAAAAAAAGATTAATGAATGAATGACAGCGTTGTTTTCAGCTGAGATTCATTGAAAACGTTGGCATTTAAATGGTTTTAGGATGACTGGTCAAAAGTAAAAATAAAAAAATTGCAAAGGAAATTTTCGACAGCTACAAGTAGTTGAATAAAGTTCAACAAGGATAGCTTAAAAAAGAAAACTTTGCTCGAGGAATACTTTTTGAAGTCAAATAACTCAAAATATCGACTGATTCTGAAGAAGGTGTTCTTGAAAGAATCTATTTTTCGGTAAACGCAGCTAATCGCATTTTAGCTTTTAATCAGTAGAAAAACTTGCATCTTTGTTGAAAACTCCTGTCATATCCTTGTTTTTTTTAACACTTTTGTAGTATAGTAACTATAAATATCTGCTAGTTTTAAGATTTTACCTCTTATATTTTTATTGTTCATTCTCTTTTAGTGTCTTTTTTTTTCTTTTCTTTAACTTATTTCCTTTTGAATTGTTGTATTGTTCTAATTTTATATGCTCTGCAGCATGAATTCAACCAAGTGCACTCCAAAAACAAATACAATAATAAAACTACTATAAAATCTAACAGAATTTGATTTTGTTGCGCATTTGGAACAAAGGATGTAAGAAAACCTTCAAGTAAAGTCTGCAAAGCTACTTAAAGAACCTCGAAAGCTAAAAACTCGAAATCATCTTCCGTGCGGTGACAACTTCACAATGTCGAAAACCAACAACAACAACAACAACTGCACAAATAAGTACAAAAATATCAACGCAATCATTTCAACCAAAAATACTTTATAAGTTAACCACTCAAAGAGTTTCCCCGGACAAGCTTACAAAAATAAAAAAAATAAATGAAAAAAATAAGAAAACAGAAATTATTAAACAAAAAAGAAACTCCTCTTAGTTGAAATCAAAAAACGTGACCTTTTGTTATCGCTGCTCATGTAGAATTTGGCGCATTTATTCAGCAAAGTTTTGAACAAAATGCAACATTTACTATGGCAACAGCAATAATAATAATAATAATAATAAAAGCAACAAATACAATGAAATTGCAACAAATAGAAATCTGCGAATAGCACTTTTGGAGCTTTAAGATCTTCTGCAGGATATCCGTTTAGATTTTGACGTTTTTTTTTGTTTTTTGTATTTGTTGGCAAGAACAAACGCGCTTGAAATAAAACACTGTTAAAATAATTTTTTTCTTTGTATTTCACTAACAAATATACATCATTTCGCTAGTGTTCCCTAAATAGCGACTGCATCAACAAGAGGCTTATGATTGTTTTTTTTTTGATTAAACGCACAATTGTTTGGATGTCTTTTAGATATTATAAAGATATTTATAAAGAAGACGATATCTTTCAAATGGTCACCTTGGCTTATTTTTTCGACCTTAATCCTTTTTTCGAAATTTTCGATCTCTCTTTCGGATAATTGAGGCTCTATTTCGGCGATGGCGACAAGTTGCTAGTTTTAAGCGGGTCATTGCTAGTTTTAAGCGGGGGTATTATTTGCTTTGCGGGTAGTAAGCATAGAGCTTACTCTTAACACACCCCTAAAGCAAGAAGTCTAATGTTGTCAAATCGCAAGGTGGCCAATTGCTTTCTTCAAACACAATAACTTTATTACTTCGTTTCTTGTATGGTACCTAGCACCATCCTGTTGAAAGTGGAGATCGTTTGCGTCTGTACAAGGTGGGGCATAAGCAAACACTCAATGTTCCTTTACTGTAACTCTTTTTTTTTAATGAAAAACTTGTTTTCTTGTGAAATTTATTTATTTATTTATTTATTTATTTATTTATTGAATTATTTATTTATTTATTTATTTATTTCTTGGCCGAGCAATACAATTTACTTATTGTAACAGGTTTTATTTTTATTTTTTTTGACGGAGAATACGTCATTCTCGTAGGTAAGTAGGGTGGTTGATAGTGATCAGGTGTCGGTATTTATATAACTTTTTGAGCCTTTGGTGGGCCTAAAGTACTGATCGTATAATGTTGATGTTAGCACTTGTTGGTCTGCTTGATCCTCAATGCGACAAAAATTCATGTTAGAACTCTCTAACTTATATAAATTTTACACAATTACATGAAATATAAAGTCAACATTTGATGTTTTTGTTTGCTTAAACTTGCTATCTATTTATCGACAGTTTCCGGTTTTATCGACAAAACCAAAAAAATCTGTATGGGAGCCCCCCTAAGGAAAGGTCGGAGGGAATAGGTGTCAAAGGCAAAAATGTTCCTTTTGCAAAAGTGATGGGGGTCAGGCAACCATATTAACCCTCTCCGGCACTCTCTTAAAGGTCATATGCTCAGGTGTATGGAATAAATAAACAAAAACCATAAAATTTGTATGGGAGCTCCCCTAAGGAATGTTCTGAGGGAATAGGTGTCAAACGCAAAAATGTTGCTTTTACAAAAGTAATCGGGGTCGGTCATATATATTAACCCTCTCCGGCACTCTCTTGAAGGTCATATGCTCAGGTGTATGGAATAAATATACAAAAACCATAATATTTGTAAGGGAGCCCCCCTAAGGAGTGGTCTGAGGGAATAGGTGTCAAAGGCAAAAATGTTGCTTTTGCAAAAGTAATGGGGGTCGGTCGTACATATTAACCCTCTCCGGCTCTCTTTTAAAGGTCATATGCTCAGGTGTATGGAATAAATATTTTGCTCAATAGTTTTTAAAAAAGATGTCATCAAAAGCGAATTCACTAATTCTACGTCTTGTGTTACGACATAGTTGAAACTACTGTATCTTTTTTTTCTCTCCCTTCTCCTTGTTTTGGTGTTCGCAGATATTCGATGTGGGCGTAATCCGCCCACCTAAATGACATGATTTTACGAACACGTCAAAAAGAAAAGGCAAGAAGAAAAGAACAAATAAAAGTAAAAGCTACTTACTTAAATACTAGTATATTTTATACATATTTAGTAATAGAAAAGGAAAGAGGAGAAGGAATGTAAATAGAAAGAAAGCTCAAAGATTGGGTTGATTAGAAAGAGAAAGAGACTTGGATAGAGATCGCTTGAATGAGGATTTAGACATGGAAGGTGAGTAGTGGTCGGATATACTATTAAATTCTCTACAGCAACGGTTGTTGGGTTCATTGCTTGCATATGCAGTATGATTCTGATATTCAGTTAACAGCCGAGTATGTCTTGCACGTTTTATAGGGTCATTGAGGGTAATCTTAATAGAGATGTATTCGCAATTAGTTACACCGTTCAGAACATCGAAAGTAAAGCATGATTCCAATACCGTTCTTCTTATTGATAGCGGCATCAAATTTAATAGGCCGAGTCTGTGTTCATACGGTGGAAGGCTACAATATTCGCGGGGGTTATAAGTCTCTCTCAGAGCGAATAGGACAAATTGCTTTTGTATGGATTCGAATCTATCACTATGGGATTCGAAAGTTGGATTCCAAATAATGCAGCCATATTCGAGTATTGGGCGCACTAGTGCACAGTACAGGGATGTAGTGACCCATACATTCTTGAATTCATCTGCTCGTCTCTTAATAAATCCGAGCTGTTTGCTGGCCCTGGATACAATCTTATCATAGTGTAGATTAAAACGCAGATTGTTGTCCAAACCCACTCCACGATCAACTATATAATCGACCCTTTTAAGTTCGATATTGTTGAGGCGATAGTTGTAATTCGTAACTTGGTTTCTACGGGAAAAACTTATCACGATACACTTATTTACATTGAGGTAAAGTTTGCTTTGGGTACACCAGGTCTCAAGAGTTAAGAGGCTTAATTGTAAGAAGTTGACATCTTCCTGCGATTTAATTACGTGGTAAATTTTTAGGTCGTCCGCATACATAAGATGTGGAATATCCTTCAACACTATGGACAAGTCGGATATGAAGATATTGAAGAGAAGAGGACCAAGTTGGCTACCTTGCGGTACTCCAGAAGAGACTTCGATTTTCTTCGACAAGATTCCTTGGAATTTAACATATTGGGATCTACCATGGAGATAAGTTGAAAGCCAACTACGTAAAGATCCAGAGAAACCGAATTTTTAAAATTTATTTATTACGATGCCATGATCAACACGATCGAAGGCTTTACTGAAATCAGTATAAATAGCATCTATTTGATCTCTTTTTTCCATCATGCTTAAAACGTCAGAAACCATGATCATGAGGAAACCCGTGCTGCTGCTCGTTTAGTCGAGGGTTGGCAAGGCGTGCCTTTATAATTTTCAACAGAACTTTTTTCACCGTTTTTGTATATTGGTATTAGGTGGGAAGTTTTCCAATAAGAGGGAAACACTCCAAAAGAGAGTGATTTGTTAAATCTATATCTATACTATTATATAAGTGTTCTCTCGGATTTTTATCGTTCTATCACGGTGTAACCGCTGAACCGATTTTAATAATTCCTTCACTATTCAATTGCTATAATAAGCGACCCTGCTACTGGGTACTATGTTTTTGGTAAAACTTTGTATTTAATGATTTAAGAATTCATGCATTTTAATACATGCTGCCATTGTATAAGCAGCACAAAATAACATCAAACAATAGCTTAAGCTCTTTGTTGAGAGAGAGAGCTGAAAGCCTACAGCTCACCGCGCTGTCATCTTAAGTGTATAGTTGCACTCAGTTAATTTCTGCTGCAGTGTTGCCATAAGGTCAATATATCGTATTTATTTTGATTTTACTGATGAAACTCTTTTCATTTCAATAAGAAGCCACACTTTTTATTTCAATAAGAAATAATCTCAAATTAAATAAAATGAATTAAACATATTTGATTCTTGAGTCTTTATTTAAAATATGTTTTCATGTCATATTAATGCTCCCAAGTAACGCTGGGAACGGGTATGCTAGCTAGTATTATATATAAGGGCAAAAGTAGTTGGTCCAAGCATCGCACCAATAACGTGGGGGGAATTAGATTGCATCTAAACCCTTTATTGCACATGATATGTCTTCTTTCGTCAAGCTGAAGTTTTCAACCCTGTGTTGTGAGTACGGAGTGGGTGGAAAAACATCAGACTGAGTAGATGGAGGACAAAGTACCTCCTTTAAATTATCTGCAAATAGGTTGCATATTTCCTGAGGGTTGGAAAAGGTAACATTACCTTTACACATGGATGAAGGGTAATCGGCAGATTTTCGCTACCAATTGACAAAGTCAAAAAATGTTTTGGGGTCCTGGACAATTTTTTCTCCAATTAAGTTTGTGTAAAACTTGTAAGCTACTTCTGATTTGAACGAGAATTCTTTCGATAGCTCATCATATTTGAGCCTCATTTCTTCGCTTACATATGCAGTGCATTTGAGGAGTTTGTAAATTCTGTTTCTCTGGTTTCTCAAGTATCTGAGATCTGCATTTAGCCAAGGTACTGAAAGTTTGTTTTTTTTTTTCTTTATTTTAGACACATACCTTTCGGTAGCTGTAGAAATGTAATTATAAAAACTCGAAATAGCGCTATCTAAGTCTAAGTTTGATAGAACATAACTCCAGTTAATACCATCTGGAAAAGATATTATGCTTTCATAATCGGCGTTAAGAAAGTCGTACACAATGGAGTTATTGAAAGACTGGGTAAAAGAGATATTAATGTAAGAGAAAGTAACTGTTGAGGCTGTATGGTGGACAGTGTTAGCAAACAAATTTTCTGCTTCGATGGTTGGACCAACCCTCACTTCGTCGTATGAGTTAGTAAAGATTAGGTCTAACCTCCTGCTTTTTTGGTTTATGTAAACCATTAAACTAATTAAATTAAACTAATTCCATTAAGTTGAAAATATGATATCGGCCAAGTGACCGTCGCCAGAGTTGAAGAGCATACGGGCCCGTTTTATGACATTTTCCATCACTCTTGCCAGAACTTCGGGCGACAGGTTCTCGCTTTCGGGGCTTGAAGAGTCTGAGGCTTGTTGACGTACACCCGCGATTTCAAAAACCCCATAAAAAAAAGTCTGGACCGATTAAATCGGGTGATCTGGCCAGCCAGTGCAAATCACCAAAACGAGATATTAAGTGACCCGGAAATGCTTCCTTCAGAATATCGGTTGTGGCTTGAGCAGTGTGCGTCGTTGCACAGTGCTGTTGGAACCACATGTTCTCCAGTCCAATTCCAGCCAATTGAAGAAGAAAAAATTCAGTAGACATGACTCTGTAGCGCGCATCGTCCACAGTCGTCGTTTGGTCCGCGGCGTTTAAAAAAAAAAAATTGGCCCGATGACTCCTCCTGTGCGTTAACAGCACACCACGCAGTAACTTTCAGCGGGTGCAATGGTTTTTCGTGGGTGATACATGGATTTTCGGTGCCCCAGAAACGATTATTTTGTTTATTCACGTAACCCGAAGATCGAAATGAGCTTCAACGCTCATGATAATTTTCGATGAAAAATCGTCCACCTCTTCGTTGAGATTCACGATGGCTTGAGCGTAGGCTACATGCGGTTGGCGGTCAACAGCTAACAGCTAACTGATGCACTGTCTGCACTTTGTAAGGGAACATCTTCAAATCTTTCACCAAAATTCTGCGTAGGGACCGCCGGGTTCTTCTTCAACATCTTAAGTAACAGTAGCGATATTCTCAGCAGAACGGCTGCTTCGGGGTCGGCCAGTCTTGGGAAGATCTCGTGTTGTCCCAGTCTCTTCAAAGCGAGTAGCCAAACGCCGCAGTGTTTGTCGGACGGCCAGGAAATCTGCAACGAAATTCACGATAAAAAAACCACTACTTAATATGACCTTGAAAACATGACATTTTTGAGGGCTTTGTTCCCAAACTTGTTCTCATCCTTATTCCTGTTATTATATCTGTCCTAATAATTGTCATAACACTAAGGGAAATAACGCATATTAACATTATCCACGCCTGAGTATACATTTTATATAAATATTTGCGTGGAAAAATCAAATATTTTCCTTACAACTCGTTTTTTTTCCGTATTTAAATTTTATACACCTACACACATATAATATATAATAATATACACCTGCACACATATTCCATACAACTGAAATAGCCGACAAGCAGCAACAACATCGCACTCTCTTCCTGCAGTTATCAATGAAGTTTTTAGAATTAAGATTCTTGCTTTCGGTTTCATATAGTTCTCATTTGCTTTTTGCTATGAATATAATAAAGCCTGGATGTTTGGCCAAGATGCTTTGTGAGTGCGATTGGTGATCACATGATACAATCATATAAGTTTAGGATGACATAGGTACATTTTCTCACGAATATCTTGCACCGATTGTCATTTGAATGCATATTTTGCTTTTTATTTTCTTTTCTACTTTTTCCTCTTCTAGCTTATACTATTTTCGAGATTTGTTGCCATAATATTGCAACACCTGTCAAAAATAGTATAAATTTGAGAACGAAAAAAGTAAAAAAGAAAATAAAATATACAAGTAAATTTGATGGACGCAGCTCGTGAGAAAAATTTAAATATGTTGTTTTTTAATTTCAATATTTTTATGTAAATTTTTTTTAAATGCAAAATTTGTATTTGAATGTAAAAGTATTTGAGAGATATTTAAAAAAATTCGTGCATCATTTTTATATATTTTTTTTTTATTAATTTTGTTTGAATATTTTAATATTTTATTTAATTAAGAAAGTATTTAAATAAATTTTAAATATTTACGTAGTCGATTTAAGCGAATGCGTTATTGGTGCAAAAATGTCTCGCTTTTTGGATAAATTAAAAAAGTTTTTAGATAAATTTAATATTTTTTTCTCTTAGTGTATCCTTGTCAAAATTGTTGTTTTAACCTAATTCAAAATTCCTGACCTTTTCCTTGCTCGAATCCCTTCCTTATCTTTGTCTCACATATTCTCCCAATCTTTGTCTTAAGTCTACTCCTTGGCATGTTCATATCCTTCTTTTATTTCTTATCCCAATCCTTGTCATCATGCTTTTTCAATTTCGCCCTAAATATGGCCTTAAGTGTGCCTAAGGTTTTGTCCTAATTCTTGTCGTAGTTCTTTGTCCAATTCTTTGCTCTAATCTATGTCCAAATCTTTTTACTACTCCTTATGTTACTCTTGGTCTTAATCTTTGTTTAAATCCTTACCCTCATACATTTTCTAATCTTTGTCTTTATCCCTATCCAAATTCTTATCCTAATACTTGTTCTAATATAAATTTTATTTTTATTTTTATTTTATACTTTTGTTTTTGCTTTTGTGTGGTATATTAACATTTACCTTAGCATCATGTTATATATCCATGCGACGATGATGAATTTATGTAACTTTAAACTGTTCTCTGGAAGGTCTCATGACGCCATTAATTTTAATTTGCTTTTATCATATGGCCGAAGACTTCAGCTATACTGTCATTCTATAGAATTTACCATAGCGCCTACAGCCACGGAGTTATAACAACTTTTCATTGGCGTTGCAATTTTAATGCATTCATCGGTTGCCTTCTTGGTGTCGTGGCTCCACTTTTTTTTTCATTTTCATTATGAAGTTAAATGACTATTTTTTGCTGTCGTAGAATGAAATTCTTGGAAGCATTTCAACTCAGTGGCTAATAGTTCCATGCAACAATTTTGCATTTTTGTTACGTAAAATTTTACTCCGCGACCTGACGATGTAAAATTTTTTATTTTTTATTTTTATCGTTCGGCTAAGTTCTTCATTTTATAAAATTTACCGTAGCGTATATACTTGATGAGTAATAATTCCATGCAACGCCGTTGCATGTTAGCAGTAGTTTCAATCTTGGAGCAGCTCTCTTAGTGGCATTACGACGTCATGAATTTTTTGTCTATTTTTGTCTTAAGCGCTAGGAACCAGCCTTTACTTACATATAATTATTTTTACCTTAGCGCCCATATGAAGCGTATTAAAATTCCATGTAACAAATATTCAGTTGCTTTGATTAGGCAGTTCCTTTCTCGTCCCAAGGCCGTCATTGATTTTATTTTTATTTTTGTCATAAATGCCAAAAATTCACTTTTGCTGTCCTATCGTACCATTATTTTTGTCATAGCACTTATACTCAGCGAGTTAAAATTCTATGCAAAGCATTGGAAAAAATTATATTTTTAAAAAATTTTGGCATTTTTAACTTTTTGGAAACCTAATCAGAAAAACGTAATGTAAAACTGGGGCTGATCTGTCAACACACAGAAAAAGCACAGTGAATTAAAAAATACTCTTTTTTTCAATGTATTTAAAAAAATAACCCAATTACCCTAAAAACTACCTCACCTGCGAATAAAGCAAAGAAGCCAACAATATTCCTACCCATACATAAGAAGAAATTTTCATAAAAATTATGTGTTTTTACCAGCATATGATCAATATAGCCAGCTACCTTATAATAACAAGTTTTACCGTATTCAGCTTATTAGCTTCTATATTGAACATTTTTCGATGTTGTTTTTGTCTCTGCCAGAGGTGCCTTTAATATGTGCACAAAAATTTATGCAGCTGGTGAAATCAAATAAAACCAATATTTTTTTTTTTTTGTGATAATGTTTTCATTATAAAATCCAACCATCATCAGCATTATCATCGTCCTGATCACAATGAGCTTATTTTTTTTTTCGTTTTGCTTTTTTTCCAAAGCAATAACAATAACTCCTTGTGGGTGGAGCACAAAATAATGTTTTAATCTCAAATAACAAGGACTAAAACAGGAGCTGAACAAGTATTAAAAGTGAAAGTCATGCGCTGCTAGTGGTCATTATTTTTATGGCCAGACTGTAAAATGTATGCAATAAATTGTAATAAGAGTAAAATTAAATTTTTCGTACTTATAGAAAAACATGCACGTAATCCTTAAAAATCACACGCACACTCACTCAAGCAGCTGTCGGTTAGGAGGATGGTGGGAATTAGTGTACACTGAACCAAAAAAGTGCAAGTACATACAGTGACGCACAACGAAAGTCAGGCAGGCATTTGCTTAGCACTTTCTCATTGGTTTCAGATATGAAAATGTAAGAACACATTTGGAGTAAATATTTTTTTTCAAAACGTTATTTGTTGGTGATCAAAATTATACAAAACCATTATTAAAAAATTAGAACATAACGGTGAAACATAAAAAAAAAAAGATACAGTATACCGTGTATACAGTAAAGAAGTGAAACTTCTTCTTTGTATACACTCTTTCTTTTCTAGAATAAGAACGATTTTAGTGTAAAGGCTCGATTATGCAATCGTAAAGCTACGCAACGTAACGTGGCGTAGAGTTCTATCTGGAATAGAACCCATCGCTGCACTAGGGAGAAAACTCAGAGCGTAGCTTTATTGAAAGTTTGAGAGCGAGAGTATGATCGTGAGAAAATCAAGTGTTGCATATTCCGCATATTAAGAGAATAATTTCTTAAAAAGGGATTTTTTTATTTTACATAACTACAATGAGCGATTTTTTTGCCAATGGGAGCTTCAGGTGCATTTATAAATTTGTTTTTCAAAAATTTTTTTTGGCATATTAATAAGGAGTTTCACAGAACAACGTCACAACAATAAATCTACCTCAACTGTAAACTTGATCTTAACTTTCATTTTTATTTCTGCCTTAAAAACTAAAAATCAAAAATTACCGGTTATTTTGTACTCAAAAACTATGGGACAAATTTTAGTTATTATTTTTGCTTTAAAAAAATTAAGCCTTATAAATACTTTTTTGTTCAAAACTTTAAATGTGAAAAGATAACTAAAACTTTCACACACACATTATACTTACTATTATTAATAGTAAATAGTTCGATATAAAATTATATAACTAAGATATGTATAAAATAGTTTTCTATTGAAAGAACTTATTCCAACTTTTCTTGCGCACAGTGTCAAGTTGGCGTCATGGGCGACAGCATATACTTCATGAATTTGGGTTTCTATATAATTTTATATCGCAATATTATGAATAATAATTTAATATGTGTAATATGAGCAAAATTCATAGAGGTTATATTCATATATTGAATTAAGGATATACATACCAACGTTAGTATTCTAATAAAATATTAGTTAAGATTTTATATAATCTTATATTATATAATAAGGCTATTAGGCTAAGATTTCTCGAAACTCAGTGAACCGATCGTTTTGATTTTTTTGCAGGCTTATTTTATTCACAATAATCTCGTACTTGTCATAGGATTTTTTTTTTCGTAGCTTCATTCATTAGTTATTGTTTACTTTGTTTGTGCGAGGCAAAATAATGACGAATTTTGGTCGAAAATCGTTACTTTACGTTAGGAAGTCCGGCTAAGACAAGTACGAGTTTTAAGTATCTAGTTTAATAATATTATTAATTTTCTTGTTTCCGATGAATTTAGGGGGGCAATGTTGGTGACAGCATTTCACCTTTCTCACAGAGCGCTCTAAAAAAAGTGCTGTATCTACCTTAATATTAATTTTTTTTTAATAAAAAAAAACTAAACATACTATTGAATGTGTATATTTTAAGCAGCGAATGAAAAAATGTTTATGAATAACAACTTAAGCAAAATTGCGTAGAGGCTGCGTAAAGCCTCAAACAATGCGTAACTAAACAAGCTTCGAACGGTTGTTTAAGGAAATCTATTGAATAAGGCTGTATATCGTTGACTCATTGTCAGTAAACGCAATATTAAAAAAAAAGAATTGCACAATTATCGCAACTTGCATTTGCGTAAACTTGCATAAACTTTTATCTTATATTCTTTCAGTTCTTCTTTGCTTGTAAAATACATTTTTAATGAAAAATCTATTCAAACAATATTTAAGGATACAAAGTGCATTAACCCACAATATCTAAGATTCAGAGACATAAAGCTTTATGTTTAGAAGTTTAATTGCGTTTCTTCAACGTTAACTATGTCAATTGTCCGAATTTCTATTAGTTGCATTGAGCAAGGTCGTACTGTAGTTACTTTTTTCTCCATACAAACATTTTTGACTCTACACTAATATTTCGGGTGTAGAATTAAATGCTAAGAAATTTTCGTTTCTACAGCATACTACGCTTTATTCAAGAATGATAGAAAAAAAGATTACGCATTGCGCAGGTCCGTTATGTTGTTTACTTTTCATTTTGACATTTCTAGCTACGAACAAAGTATTTTTTACGATCATGACGTCACGCTAGACCAAGTTTGTTTCTTGAATCTTTTGCCATTGTTTCATATTTGTTCACATTTTTAACAAGACTTGGCAGAAAGCCATATCGTAAGCTCATATCGTAAGTCTATCGTAACGTAGATGCGCAGATCGTAGAAAATTATTTTTACTATCTGCGCAATCTATTTTTCTATCATTCTTGGGCTGTATTCATAAACATTTTTTCATTCGCTGCTCATGTTTGTAAGGTTTGTATCTGAACTAAAGAAAATCTCTACAAAAATTAAGAATTCCGATGGATTTGCAATGGCCGCCACATAAAAAAAATGCTGCAAAGGGCGCATATGGAGCATGTCTTTGATATTAAACGAAAAGACAAACAAAAAACATGGTTGCGAAAATGTTTATGAATAGCGTTTTCTTGTTTAAAGTTACACTGCCTCTAAAATGTGTTTATGAATAAGGCTGTTATATTTTCCCGCTAGGAGGGCTGTTTATTTTCCCGCTGGGCATCTACAGCAAAAGTAGTTTGATTAATTGGTATGTAGACTACATTTATATATGAAGACCTTAGCCCAGCATATAGCACATTGGCTTTATAAAACTGAGATTGCTGGTTCGATACTCAACGCTGACAAAGAAATTTTTTTCAGTCTTTTATACAATATATATCTCTCTCATTCTATCTACTGTAAAACATATCTTTCTTCTCTATCGTGTAACGAAATGAAGTAAATTGACCTTGAAATTTCACTCCTCAATATTCTCATTCAAATTTCGAAGCGCCGCCTAAGAAGTTTCACTTCAAAAACAAACCTATAAAAACGAGCTCCCATTAAAAGTCGGGCAAGTGAAGAGAAAATGCAAAATCGTGTTCTATAACCCGTTATTCCTGCTTAAAACTTGTTGTTACTATTGGAATAACTTCAGTCAATCGCCAAACTTTGAAAAATAAACATGTCTCGAAAAGTGACACAATCAACATTGGCACAAAGACAGCTCGTGATAGATCATTATTTGAAAGGCAAATCGGAGCAACAAATTTCACAAATCGTCTTAAAAAGTAAATCAATAGTGCACGATATAATCAGTAATATAATAATAATTATAATAATTATAATTATAAACAAGATAAGAGAATATGCAATAAAGAACGTACAGCAGCTGAAAAGGAACTTAGTTCCACAGATGAAAGTTATATTTAAAGAGAAATAAAAAAGACCCATTTTTATCTTCACGAAAATTAGCAGACATGTTAAGACTTCATTTGGAAAAGAGTGTACACGCAGAAACAGTTCGAAGAGTTTTTAGAAAAAATTGTTTAAATGGAAGAGTAGCACAAAAAAAGCCATGTATTAGTAAGAAAAATGTAAGAGAACGCCTCAATTTTGTGCGTGAGTACAGAACCAAAGACTTTTCATTCTGGAGCAAGGTTAATACAACAGAATACATTAGAAGCTTCAACACTATTTAACTATGAACATTTATTACAGGTTTTGTTTACTGATGAGAGAAAATTTAATTTATTTGGTTCAGATGGAAGGCGAAAACCGAATGAAGAATTTTGCAATAAAAATTTTAAACATACGGTTAAGCATGGTGGTGGATCAGTCATGGTTTGGGGCTGCATGGCTGCGTCTGGTGTTGGAAGTCTTAATTTTCTTGAAGGTATAATGGACAAAAATATGTACCTCAACATTCTTAAGGCGCACGTAAAAGAAAGTGCCTTTTGACCTTTGTATGAACTTGGATGCAGAGTGCAATATCGGAGATGGACAAATAAAGATTAATTAAAAAGTGAAGGGTGGAATAAGATTGGAGCTGATGTTTGTAAAAATTTGGTTGCATCCATGCCAAAAAGGGCTGCAGGCAATCATACAATAAAAAGGATTTGCAACAAAATATTAAATTCTTAGTTTTAGCATTGAATTCTCTATCTGCCCGACTTTCAATATGAGCTCGTTTTTATAGGTTGTTTTGAAAAATTTAGCTGAGCGTGCTTAGCCTATGTTATTTTAATGACCCGTCTGTTAAAGGTTTAAATCAGGACATAGTCGAAGGAAAATATAATATTATAATTTAACCACAGAGACCACTGATGAGTCGGAGTAGCGTCCGACTAAACCATGGTGTAGTCTGATCGGTTTGTTCTGCATAGAACTTTTGTTGTTGTAGCAGCCTGTTACTTCATGAATTATTTGGAATAAAGCTCAAAATATAATTCTAAAAAAACATTTATTTTAATAATTATAAAATTAAATAAACAATGTTATCATATTTCTTTTTTTCAAATCATATCAAGGTAAAGATCATATTAACTAATCATAGGTCAGAGAAGCAGACATCAACAGCGCTATTTGAATTTTGGTAGTTCAACAGTTGAAAAAAGACGTCTTCTGAAGGGTGTGGTCAGTGCAAACTTCGTTTCTGGAGTTGGAAAAACAGTTAAAATTTAAAGCATTAGATTAAAGTATGTTTGTTTGGTTTTTTGAAGCGAAGCTTTTTACGCCTCGTTCTGCGATTTGCTAGAGTGAAATCAGAAAAAACGACACTTTTTTCCGACACCTTTTTTCTTAGAATTGATATTGTTTTTTGCTTGCATCAATTGAACCAGAAAATGTTAAATTAAAAATAATTCCTTGCCCGCTGCAGGAACTGAACCCACAACTCACAGTTCTATCGTTTGTTGGTACTTTCCTCTAACCATTACGCTAAAATCCTTTCTTTCATAATTTTGTTGATTCAGTGATAAACATTAGCTAAAGCTATGTTTCAGCAGATCACTATAATCTATTACTTTAAGAGTAGATTAAGAAATATAATCTATTACTATTCTAGGACTGTTTATTGGCTAGCCAACCGACAAAAGTAGCAAACAAAAAGAACTAGAGCAAAGACAACTAAATTTACCGAGCTAGGGTTTGAATCTTCGGTTTGTCCATGCGAACTAAAAGACCTAACGAACTAAAAGAACGAACGAACTAAAAGAACGAACGAACTAAAAGAAATATTTACTAAGGATTGTGTATTAGATGTTGTTTCTACTTCCTACTAAAGGTCGTTCTAAATATCGTTAAAAATAAGCAACCTGTAAGTTGATTAAATTGTAACAAAATTAATGATTTTTGTATATTTATTCCCTACAACTGAACAGGGGGCTTTAAGGGAGGGCCGAAGAGGGTTAATATATATGATATATATACTTTGTTATTTGTAAGTTTTGAATTTAAAAATTATTTTAATCGAAAAAACGCTATTAAATTATCAAATCTATGAATTTGCGAAAATGCTTCGCTTCTCTTGTGTGTCCAGTGACGCACCTGTGTTTTTTGTTGTTGTTGTTTTTTTATTCCCAACACCTGGACAGAGGAGCTTTAAAGGAGTGCCGGAGTGGGTTAATTTGTATGACCGACTCCCACTACTCTTACAAAAGGAACTTTTTTCCTTGAGGACCTATTCCCTCCGGCCACTCCTTAGGGAGCTCCCATATAAATTTTATGATTTTTGTATATATACTCCCACACCTGAACAGGGGGGCTTTAAGTGAGTGCCGGAGAGGGTTAATATGTATGACCGACTCCCATTAATTTTACAAATGAAACATTTTTCCCTCGGGAATCCATCCCCTCCGACCACTTCTTACAGAGGCTCCCATACAAAAACGTAAAAGAAGTATATTAATGTCGTCACTTTGTATAGAAAAGTATAAGTAGACGCTCGCCAGTGACTTTCTATGGCAGTGCAGTCGCATAGACTTGAAAACAGACTTGAAATGCAGAAAGCTTGATACCAATTAAACCTAGGGTAGATTACAAAATAGAATTAAGTCTGACTTATGAATCGTTTTTCAGAAGAAAATCGTGGCTTGTAAGGTAGAAACATATCCAGTTTCTACAAGTCAAGTCAAAATTGATTTTCAAAGGACTTGTTGCAGATCTGTGATATGAACTTCTTGATCAAACCGACATAGACTCGTTGTTTATAAGATCTCCGACCAAACGGATAGGTGATGTAGGCCAACCTAAAATTCATCAAAAAAACTATAGGTCGCAATTGGTATATCTAACGGTTTCAGACTTCATGCACCAGCTTTTCTACTATACCACAACATCGCCAAGCTGACTTGTCAGCTGGTTTCAGATTAAGGATAGGTCCGCACAGGTACGCACGCAAGCTGGTACCTATCTTTAAAAGCAATCTATAAAAGCAATCGTTCTTGCTCTGGTACGAGAACTTCAAAAAATATTTGATGTATATGCACTGCATATTAGTATTATTCTGGTTGAGACCTATCCAATGACATATATTTTTTTTAAGATCAGTTATAATCTGGTAAAGTAATATTAAAAAGACCATTTCGGCTATTAATAGAGACAACCCATTCCTCAGTATGAATTTGATTGACATCATCAAACATACACACAGATTCGTTTCTTGCAGCCGAGAATAAATATATAATTTCCATAAATATAATTCTCAGGATTATCCTTTACATCCTTTACTGAGAAAAAAATACCCGGAATATTTCAACTAGAAAGAAAACAGTCCAATTACTCATCGATATTAATTTTATTTCCTTCAAAATAATCTCCATTGAAAGCAATACACATTTTCGAAAGCATCCTCCAACATTGAAAACACTTTCTATAGGCTTTTTATAGAATAGGCTTTCTATAGGCTATTTTGGGACCGTCTTCAGCTCCTTCAATGAATTTTCCTTTATAACCTTAATTGTCTCAAATTGCTTTCCCCAAAGTGGTAACTTGAGTCGTGGGAATAGGAAAAAATCACAAAGAGCCATTTCGAGTGAATACGGCGCTTGTTGATCGATATTAACGTTGTTTTTGATCATATAGTTACGTACAAGGTGAGGTGTGAGTCGGTTCAACTCTTCAACTCGCCTCATGCCCAAACCTTCGTGCATAACGCTCTGCACCGATCTGAATAAGACACCAAGATCAGCTGCTATCTCTTTTATACTCACACGACGATCTGAGATGGCAATTTTCTTAACTTTTTCTATGTTGTCATAGTCACACTGGTGTTTAATAACCGGAACGAGGCATACCATCAACAACATTACGGCCTGCTTTAAATTCTTTGTACCATTCGCACGCTTTTGTTTAACATTTTCAACGCTTCCTTTCGCGCATTATATTTTGTTTTTTAAAAACACAAAATTTCAGACAAACTCTCTGCTCAACTATATTTTCTCTCTCTATATTACGAAAGAACACAATATACACAGACTTGTTTAGAAATGGATGGATACATGGTTGAATTCGCAAGGGTGAGAGCGAGTGCTCACAAATGTCAAATCGAAGTTGACAGCTCATACATAATCTGAAAGCGAAAATTGATAACATGTAAGGCCGATGAAGTTGTTGTTGTTGCTTTTCATTGATTTGACAATTGTGGGTACTGAGAAGACAGTACGATCAACCCCGACACAACGTTATTAATTCAACCATCCCACTATCCACAAACTGCCGACAAATGGCGCTCTAACTGAGAAACAGTTGACAGATGTACCATGGTTGAATAAATAAGGATGTCTCGGGGCTGATCGTACTCTCTTCTCAGTACCCATTATCTTACATCAGATATATTGTAATATATTTCATATTATCAAAGTCAATGAAAAGCTACAACAACAACTTCATTGGCTTAACATGTTATCAATTTTCGCTTCAGATTATTTACGAGCTGTCAATTTCGATTTAACATTTATGGAAACTAGCTCTCACCCATGCGACAACCTTATTTATTCAACCATAAGATAATCCAAACCAGAAAATATCTCAAGCATGGTTTGTTTGAACGGGAAATTCCGGATATTTCGAATTGAAATTAATTTTGAGATTTTGTAACAAGACTCAGGAATTGAGAATTGCATTACCAATAAAGCAGTTTGGTCGTACTTTTTCAACAGTCGGCGGAAGTGAAACTTACCGTCGAAATTATCAAGAATAAAGGTGAATATCAGAATAACGAAAATTTCATTGCCAAAGTGAGTGAAAGCCTTTATTAGGGCTTTCATGTATTCCGTGAAAAGTGATTTATATCAGTAATTTGCGGCTTCATGGAGCAAAACTTAAAAACAAAAATATATCTAAGCAGAATTATAATAAAAATATTTTGAAAGTTACGGTAAGAACTTTAAAAAAAAAAAAGAGTTGGCTGTGCCGTGGACACACCCGTAGGTTTTGACGTGACGAAGTTTCTTGTTGTTGTTGTTGTTGCTGTTGATGTTGATGCTGATGTTGATGTTGACATTGATGTTGATGTTGATGTTGATGTTGTTGTTGATGTTGATGTTGATGTTGATGTCAATGTTGATGTTGATGTTGATGTTAATGTTGATGTTGATGTTGATGTTGATGTTGATGTTGATGTTGGTGTTGATGTTGATGTTGATGTTGATTTGAAGTTGATGTTGATGTTGATGTTGATGTTGATGTTGATGTTGATGTTGATGTTGATGTTGATGTTGATGTTGATGTTCATGTTGATGTTGATGTTGATGTTGATGTTGATGTCGATGTTGATGTTGATGTTAATGTTGATGTTGATGTTGATGTTGATGTTGATGTTGATATTGATGTTGATGTTGATGTTGATGTTGATGTTGATGTTGATGTTGATATTGATGTTGATGTTGATGTTGATGTATAAGTTGATGTTGATGTTGATGTTGATGTTGATGTTGATGTTGATGTTGATGTTGATGTTCATGTTGATGTTGATGTTGATGTTGATGTTGATGTCGATGTTGATGTTGATGTTAATGTTGATGTTGATGTTGATGTTGATGTTGATGTTGATATTGATGTTGATGTTGATGTTGATGTTGATGTTGATGTTGATGTTGATGTTGATGTTGATGTTGATGTTAATGTTGATGTTGATGTTGATGTTGATGTTGATGTTGATGTTGATGTTGATGTTGATGTTGATGTTGATGTTGATGTTGATGTTGATGTTGATGTTGATGTTGATGTTGATGTTGATGTTGATGTTGATGTTGATGTTGATGTTGATGTTGATGTTGATGTTGATGTTGATGTTGATGTTGATGTTGATGTTGATGTTGATGTTGATGTTGATGTTGATGTTGATGTTGATGTTGATGTTGATGTTGATGTTGATGTTGATGTTGATGTTGATGTTGATGTTGACATTGATGTTGATGTTGATGTTGATGTTGATGTTGATGTTGATGTTGATGTTGATGTTGATGTTGATGTTGATATTGATGTTGATGTTGATGTTGATGTATAAGTTGATGTTGATGTTGATGTTGATGATGTTGATGTTGATTTGAAGTTGATGTTGATGTTGATGTTGATGTTGATGTTGATGTTGATGTTGATGTTGATGTTGATGTTGATGTTCATGTTGATGTTGATGTTGATGTTGATGTTGATGTCGATGTTGATGTTGATGTTAATGTTGATGTTGATGTTGATGTTGATGTTGATGTTGATATTGATGTTGATGTTGATGTTGATGTTGATGTTGATGTTGATGTTGATGTTGATGTTGATGTTGATGTTGATGTTGATGTTGATGTTAATGTTGATGTTGATGTTGATGTTGATGTTGATGTTGATGTTGATGTTGATGTTGATGTTGATGTTGATGTTGATGTTGATGTTGATGTTGATGTTGATGTTGATGTTGATGTTGATGTTGATGTTGATGTTGATGTTGATGTTGATGTTGATGTTGATGTTGATGTTGATGTTGATGTTGATGTTGATGTTGATGTTGATGTTGATGTTGATGTTGATGTTGATGTTGATGTTGATGTTGATGTTGATGTTGATGTTGATGTTGATGTTGATGTTGATGTTGATGTTGATGTTGATGTTGATGTTGATGTTGATGTTGATGTTGATGTTGATGTTGATGTTGATGTTGATGTTGATGTTGATGTTGATGTTGATGTTGATGTTGATGTTGATGTTGATGTTGATGTTGATGTTGATGTTGATGTTGATGTTGATGTTGATGTTGATGTTGATGTTGATGTTGATGTTGATGTTGATGTTGATGTTGATGTTGATGTTGATGTTAATGTTGATGTTGATGTTGATGTGTATGTTGATGTTGATGTTGATGTTGATGTTGATGTTGATGTTGATGTTGATGTCAATATTGATGTTGATGTTGATGTTGATGTTGATGTTAATATTGATGTTGGTGTTGGTGTTGATGTTGATGTTGGTATTGGTATTGGTGTTGATGTTGGTGTTGGTGTTGGTGTTGGTGTTGGTGTTGGTGTTGGTGTTGGTGTTGGTGTTGAGGTTGGTGTTGGTGTTGGTGTTGGTGTTGGTGTTGGTGTTGGTGATGGTGTTGGTGTTGGTGTTGGTGTTGGTGTTGGTGTTGGTGTTGGTGTTGGTGTTGGTGTTGGTGTTGGTGTTGGTGTTGGTGTTGGTGTTGGTGTTGGTGTTGGTGTTGGTGTTGGTGTTGGTGTTGGTGTTGGTGTTGGTGTTGGTGTTGGTGTTGGTGTTGGTGTTGGTGTTGGTGTTGGTGTTGGTGTTGGTGTTGGTGTTGGTGTTGGTGTTGGTGTTGGTGTTGGTGTTGGTGTTGGTCTTGGTGATGGTGTTGGAGTTGGAGTTGTTGTTGGATTTGGAGTTGGTGTTGGTGCTTTTCTTTTAGTTTTTTTTTTTGCTTCCCCATTGGTTGTGCTCTAATTTCAATTAATCCAGCAAAAGTGATGCATATGCGTCACATTAGGCCGTTCCCTGAGGGTCTTTGACACTCCGTCCATTTTTTTTTTTATTTTTGTCATATGCCCAAAGACCTCACCTTCGTTTTCGTTCCTTAAAATTTACCGTTGCACCAGTAGTCACAGAGTTAAAAATCCATGCAACGTTTTTTCATGGCTGTAGCATTTTTACTGCATTATGTGATTGCATCCCTGAAATCATGACAACAATAATTTTTTTTTGTATTTTGGTTGTGAAGCGTAATAACACATCCCTGCTGTCGTAAAACAAAATTTACTGGAGCACTCCTCCTGAGTGAGTAATAATTCCATGCAACGATATTACATTTCTGTTACATATGCTGTTATATTCACGACCTGACGACGCCGGAATTTTTTTTTATTTTTGTCGTAATGCCATGTATAAAACCTTCATTTTCCTTTTTAAACTTTTATCGTAGGTTATACACTCACTGAGTAAAAATTCAATGCAACGCTGCTGCATGAATGTTGCATTTTCGATCTTTGAGCGGTTCTCTCTATGTCCCCATGACATCAGAAATTTTTTAACTATTTTTGTTGTGAGGACTTACAGTAGGCCTTTATTGGCGTATTGTATTTTTAATCCTAGCACTAATACTCGGCGAGTAATAATTCCATGTAACAAATTTTCAGTTGTGTTGCTTAAACAGTTCCCCCTGCGACCCGATGATGTTTTTTAAAAAATTAATTTTTCAACTTTTTTGGAAACCTGAGCAGTACAACGTAACTTCGTCACGTCAAAAAAACAAAAAAAAATTATTGTAAATTTGTTTTTCCTTTTCCTTTTTTTGGTTCAGTGTAGCTGATGATTGTGGTGGAGCTTTTGAATTTGTTTTGGTTAATCTGAATGCTAAAAAGCGTTTCTCTTTTCTAGAAAATCGCAAAGAAAAATAATCAATATATAATAGTATAAATATGTATAAATAATAAGTTTGAACGAGAAAAGTTGTAGCGATTTTTAAGTTTAAAGAATTTATTTTATACTTTTTATATTATAACTTACATCAATATTTACACCCGGTAGCGGAAATGCCTGTCCCGGCGGCTTATCGCGCGGCACGTATCGATAAAATTCATGACCATCTTTATACCATTTCACCGAGTATAACGATTCACCATCCAGACTGTAGCGGCAACCAAGCACGGCACTCTTGAAGCGCATGATGTGATTTGGTATTTTGACTTCGGTCATTGTGAGTGAATTGGTTATGTCTGGAAAGTGGAAGAAATAATAAAAAGGTAATATTAGCGAACTTAGAGTAGCCAGATGTACGAATAACGATTAAATTTATTTGCATGTTTAGCTTAATACTCAGTACAACTTTATGTGTTTTATTATCTGTAGGTACTATTTATAAATATATAGCAATTTTCAATAAACGCTAGTAACTTTAGACTAACTTAAGAGATTTTAATGAAATTTGTGATGTTGTTACATATTTTTTGTAAATATATGACTGAATATCGACAAAAGTTTTATGTAACATATAAAATTTGATCGAAACTCTGTGCTTTGTATTTTGTACATTTCCCTTCATTTAATACAAGTCTTGATCGCATTAATATTTCACTACCTGCATTGACTTCCTATTCTTATTATCATTTTGGCCAAACACATATTTTACCTATATTGTTTCTGCAGATAAGTTTATCGTAAAGGTTTTTGCAATTAACCCTAGAGAGGTAATCATATTTTCAAAACATTTGAACCGGCATAGATTACCTTTCTAGGGTTAAAAAATAAAAAATATTTTCAATTTTGATGATGAGATGAGCGTATTTTTGGGGTTTAATTCCTTTATTGCTATGACTTTGAAGCGCACAATCTGAAAAAGTTGGAAGAAGAACACAAATGCATTTCTAGGTCATTACTTATCCATTTTTGACGGATTTAATCTGTAGAAAGAGGCTCTTCAATATGATTGCACAACAATTTTTAAAATAGTCCTAGAAAATCTTATGTAAGTAAGTAAGTGAAGTAAGTAGAAAATTTGAAATCTTAAATCCACCTTCAGCCCTAGTACAATTAATTTAACTGATTATCGGTATGGGATGAAAAACAAACCTAATCCTCTTTTCTTGTCATATTGGGTTTGAAACGTAACTAAATTAAAACTGTTAACAAAAATTATACTCACAAGAATCAATTTTTTCTTAACCCTGCTGTTGGATTAAAAAAAAATTTATAAAACCTACATTAGGAGACCATTTGGTCCATACTGCATTTTTCATACAAAATTGCAATTTGACCAAATATTTCATATCTACAGGGTGTTTTTAGAGGTATAGAACTTCGAATTGAAATTAAACACAAGAAAATCGTTTTAATGTCCATCAATTTGGCTTTATTGGAAGGATAATTTTATGCCATTAATGTTTAAATATGATTTCGGGCATGTGGCCGCTGCGGCTGGCTCGAATAAAGCCAATTCTACTGGTCCAATTTTTAACCACTTTTTCGAGCATATGGGGCCGTACGTTAGCAATAACGCCAGTTGGCCTCCAAGTCCCCTAAAGTTTCTGGTTTGTTGGCGTAGACGAGCGACTTCACATATCCCCAAAGAAAATAATCCAATGGTGTCAAATCACACGATCTTGGTGGCCAATTGACAGGTCCATTCCGCGAAATTATGCGCTCATCGAATGTTTCCTTCAATAAATCGATTGTGACGTGCGCTGTGTGGCATGTAGCGCCGTCTTGTTGGAACCACAACTCATCCACATTCATGCCATCCCATTCGGGAACAAAATAGTCGGTTATCATGGCTCTATACCGGTCTCCATTAACGGTAACTGACTCTCCAGCATTATTTCGGAAGAAGTATGGCCCAATGACTCCACCAGCCCATAGAGCACACCAAACAGTCAGTTTTTGTGGATGTAATGACGTCTCAAGGATCTCATGGGGATTCTCTTCACTCCAAAAATGAGCCTTATAACTGAACAAAATTTTGCGATGAAAATCAGCATCGAGATCAATCTCATTTTCGGCCCATACACCAAAATCACGACGCATTGCATGGTCTCGCGGCTTTAATTCTTGCACAAGCTGGATTTTGTAAGGTCGCAAGCTAAGATCTTTGCGCAAAATCTTCCATAAAGTTGATGGACAAAGCTCCAATTGCTGTGCACGGTGGCGAATCGATTCATTCGGGTCCTCTTCAACATTTTGCTCTACAGCGGCAATTGTTTCTTCGGTGCGCACTGTTCGACGTCTCTGCGGATGCGTATTATCACATAGAGTAAACGTAGTGCAAAAACGATCCATGCTTAACCGAATTAATTGCTCTGATGGACGATTATGTCGACCATAAAATGGACGGAGCTTGCGGTAAACTTCGCGAACTGAACCATTATTTTCGAAATAAATTTGCACGATTTGCAAGCGTTGTTCTTTTGTCAACCTGTTCATGATGAAATGGCAAACCAAACTGAACATAAATGACATTAGAGTTGCCAGATTTGACCACAAAATGCCAGTTTTATCTCTATTCGAAAAAAAAACCCCTAAAAAAAACACCCATTATTTTCGTTCAATGCTTTGTGAATATAATAATTTACAAATTTTTTTGGAATGTTGAATGTAAATTTAGTTGTGTGATTCACCTTATCTCATTTTTCTATGAAGACGCATGCAAGTATGCACTGCTTTGTTCTGTTTGTTTTTTGTTTGGTAAATATCGGACGTGTTTTTTGCGATATCGGTAGGGACGAAATGGCAAATCAACGTTATTTGAACAACCATGCTATACGCACGTGAAGTGCTCAATGCAGAAAGTGACGCGAATATTTCGGATTCGGACATTGACTATAATCCGGCAAATAACCAAACAAGTGATTCCGAAACAGAAAGGGAACTAGACGTCGCTGCAGGTAGCTCTGTTGATCCCTTTTTTATTGCAAAAAAATGGTATGGAGTGACTCTCCATTAACTCAACGCATTGTAACGGTAATTATAAGCGGTATTTAGATGCAGTGACGATCAATTATGTCTGAATGAACTTTCCAAATGCTTACAAGTGCGATCCGTTTCGATGATGTCTTGAGTAGAAGACAAATGCGTAATAGCGACAAATTTGTTCCAATTCGGGAACTTGGGACCGTTGGTTTGGATCAAAGTTTTTGCGACAACTAGAACTTTCTTTGGCTAAGGCGCATATGATGAAACGGAGTAGATTATCCCAACAATAGTTCTCAGCACAGTTTTTGACTGAAATACGAACACCATCCTCAGTTTCAGTGGCCTCTTCAAGTAATACTATTTCTTATTCGGGGGCTAGAAGACTAGATGTCTAAGACTGACATCAAATGCGCGAACTTTATTTGTAAAAAAAAACCGAAACATAGCTTCTTCAACATGTACATACTTGATTTTACTCAAAAAAAAAATAATACATTGGACCAAATGGTCCCTAATCCAAGATAAGTAAGTTTTTATTTTTTCAGTCTTGTTTTATAAAACACTGTTTTTCAGTCTTGTTTTATAAAACACTGTTTTATAAAAAAGCCACGTGAGCCGAAATTTAATGGCAAAATATACCTCCATTCAAAAGTTATAAGCAAAACGAGCAAAAAATTGGACCAAATGGTCCTAATCTAACAGCAGCGTTAAAGAAATTCATAGAGTTGAAAATTTCCTAGTTTGATGCCAAATTCACCATATCTCCTTAAGAGGTCTTAGATAAGTCAAAATTCTATCATTTGAAACGCCAGCCTTTAATTTTATACCAAACATGACCCTATATGATACATAAAAATTTCATATTTTTTTATAAAAAATGTTTATGGGTTAACCAGATTAATGTGATACGAATTCGATGTGTACGTCCCAAAATACTTGTAATTAACCTTGCAGGTTTATTCGTCCTGATTTTGTTATATTTAGATTTATAACCAATGAAATTTTAGGAAGTTACATGAAAGTCAATTTAAAATATATAAAAACAATTAACATAAAAAAACTTTCATCAAAAATAAAACTGCAAAAGATCTGGCCAAATTCAGTTCCCAAGCAGAGGGCTAGGCAATACTTGACAAGACTTGGAAAGCATCTCGTTAAGAGGTATTTAGAATTACATTATCTCTTTAGGGTCCTTATTGTATAGAGATATCCCTGAACAAGGGTATTTGTACCAACATTTCCTAATAAGAGAAGCCTATATATGCTGAGCATATCCTCCATTTGAATATACAGTTGCGGTCAAGATTATAGCAGTGTATTACTAAATGAGTATGAACCATCGTATTTTGTTTATTTGATTTATTTTTTATGTCTTCTCTGTTAAATCCCGTTGCATAGAGACAACAGCATGTGCAAATTGGTCCCTTTATGTTCATATGAGTTTCTTGTTGTTGTCATAATTTAACATTTCTCAAATGTATTTATTATTTAATCAGTAAAAAAAGTAAGTGTTTGCAGAGATCACGTCAGAAAATTCAAGTTACATATACTAATAGCAATAAAAGTTTGCAAACAAGTAAATAAGTATTGCATATTTCTTTTTATTTCGTTAAGTCTTTCATAAAATTTACTTTTATTTTGTTCAGCAATGGAACGAGGTAAGCACTGTACAGCTTATCAGCGTGATCTTTTTAAAAACTATTTTCGGAAGGAAAAACGTATACAGAAGTTCAAAATTTTATTGGTTGCTCTCCGATGACGCTATGTAAAGCCTTTAAATATCAACCACGACCAGAAAATCGTGGACGGCATCCTGCATTGACACCGAAATTAATTGAGCGAGTAGTGAGATATTGCTGCTACTGAAATAAAATATGACCTCAATGTAGAGACTAGCATCGAAACAGTACGCAGATGCTTGCGAGAACATAACATTGCAGCTCGTAGTCCAAGAAAAGTGCACCTACTAACAAAAAAATCATGTGACAAAGAGATTGAAATTTGCAAAGGAAAACTTGAATTGGTCTGCAGAAAAATGGAGGAACATTTTGTGGTCAGATGAGTCAAGGCTCGTGATTTATGGTGGCAAGGGGTCACGCCAATATGTCAGACGATCACCAAACTCCGAATATAACCTATCTACAAATAATTCTAAGCTTTGGGACAAAGTACAGAGTGCTTGGAATTCACTACCTCCAGAAAGATGTAAAAATAAATGCATTTACGCTGTGCCGCAGTAATTGCGAACAAAGATTTCGCAACCAAATACTAATTTCTTGAAAACATATTTTTTCACTATTATCTTATACAGTAAGTATGAAAAATACAATCTAATTTTCCAATTGATCAGATTGATCACACATCAATTAATTTAGCATGCATCATGTAACCTTATATGATTGAATAATGAAATAGACTAATTTTCAACGGATATTTCACAGATAGTTCAATGTGCATGTGAAAAGTTTAATTTTAAGTATGTTAATTTTTTGACCTAAGAAAGTAACATAAGGATGATAGAAACTGGGATCTGTTGGGTAAGTACTGAACGGGGTGTTTAACCCCAATGACATTTAAGGCAAAAAAATTTAAATCTTCAAAACAAAAATATTAATATCTCATTCTTTAAGATCAGACTTTAAATGCCGAAGATATGAAGAAACACCTCTACGTTCGGTAAAAATAAATTTTTTCGCAATTTTCAAAAATAATTCAGATTAGATGGTGTGTCTCGTACTTTTTTTTGAAAGGGTCTATTGTACAGCCTTTTCATCATTTAAGGTTTAACAACCTATGTATATCTTTTCGCGTATTCTTCAGTAGGTTCACACGGAAGTTAGGGTTCTCTTGACAATATGGTCTATTTGAAAGTTTTAAGCTTACTATATAGAAAAACTTATAGATTTTTAAGGGAAAGGAAAACAAATCGACTTTTTCCCTTAAAGAGTAGGGTAGACTAAACTGAACTTATGCCGTTCAGTACATAAATAACAGAAAGATAACTGTACTTTTAGGCTTTACAGAGAGACCAACTTTTAAACATCATCTCTCTGCAACAAGTGATGACTGAAGAAGATCTGATACTGTACTCTCAAAGCTTCCCTGAATAATATCCTCTACGTCATCTCTACGCCTTTTAGAGTAATACCGAAACTATCAATTACTGGGAACTATAAAACCGGTGAGAGAACGCAAGTTTGAGGGCACCCGATAGTTAAGGGGGACAACGCACCGAGAAATTTCGAGATTTATGAATTTTCGTTTTTTTGCTTTTCTTCAAGCTGAACCTCTTAAGAATGTCTGATGAAAGCCGCGTGCAAAAATTCGAAAAAAAAAACGGATTTAGTTAAGACGTTCGGAATGCGCCGTGCAGCATTCATTAGTCTATTCACGCGTTTTCTCGAAATCATGTTTTTTAAATCGGTGCACAAGATATCTCGAAAAGTAATGAACCGATAACAATCATCTTATTTTGTGCTTATTATTAATTATTGTGAATAATTACCTAGTCTTTGTCATGGGGGTTTTCTTAGTGGCTTAGTTTTTTTAATCGGCGAAATAAGGTCGAATTTTTCTCTTAAAAAGCGCTATTTCAATTCAAATGTCCGTCATTTTGTCAAAAATCGATATTTCAAAATCGACTATGACATGGACTAGATTATACTGTCCAGTTTAATAATCTTTTGTTTTTTTTTTTTTTATTTTGATGATTACAGATGATGCAGGAGTGTGCACCGCGGAGGACCTTTTTTTTTAAGGTACTTTACGGTACACTGAATTACTCGGCGAATATTGGATATTTTTTAATAAAAAAAATTATATATTCTTAAAAATGTGTACTATCATTTATAAAAAGAATCGGGTTGATTACTGTAATGGGTTTTCTTTAAAAAAATCCAGAACATTGGCTTTTTCGCGCTTCTCGGTGCGTTGTCACCCTTAATAGCTCTCAGTGTTGATTCATTGACTCGCTGCTAAGCAAAGTCATAATCCATCTACTAATGGATGATGGCATGGCACATTCAAATTGATAAGAGGCATTCGGGTGGACTTCGGCATTCGGTGGTATTCGGTAGAAAAAAAAAACTTCAGCTAGATTTCATATTTGCATCAAAAGTAGCGTTCATAATTCAAATTAAGTGTGAGCTATTTAACCGCAATGCTGCATTCTTATTCTTTACCCTCACCTTGTAGAATTGCCCCGATATATAATGTTTTAAAATTGCCTCAAGCAAGTTTAACTTCAGCAAATTAATGCCTATTAAAACTTTTTTCCTCTTCTATGTGAGCAAAGGTAACATTAACAAATAATAAAAATATTTTAAGTTTTGGTATTAAATAATTTATAATAAGTTGTTAAATAAGTACCTTCAATTTCCTTTCCTTTTTTTTTACTTTTTTTTTTGTTGTTTTTTTTTTTTGTGCAATGCAAGTCAAATTGCTGAGCAAACTTTTGACAAGCATAAATTTGAGAAAAAAGAAAAAAAATTACTTTGAAGTATTTTGACTTCCCCTTTTGTAAATCCCACCCTGTGCACTCTACGCTCACTTTCACAGTTAGCTGCTGTCACGTCTCGGCAATGGCGGCGCAAATGTGCCTTTTTCAACTTTTCAAAGCGGAGAAAAAAATTGGCATTACAAAAGTTTTCACTTTTTTTTCAATGCCTTTCAACAGTTGTACTTTTTGTTGCTAGCTACTTCTTTTTGTTTTTGTTTTTTTTTGCTCTGTACTTTTTAAAATTCTTTTTTTCTTTGTGCACAAAGTTAACTTTTTACAACTTTTACTAGAGTGTCCAGCAGCACTTCAATGGTTTTGAACAGCAGCAGCATATAAAAATTTCCCAGCATAAAGGTAGTTTTTTTTTTCTTTTGTAATTGTTGTTGTTTGCATCGGCCCCATTTCATCAAGCAGCCAACAGCATGCTATCGGTTATTCGGTTACTTTTCAATTACTCATTGAAAACATCGACTTTTCATCGCAAAGCAAGGGCAACTCTAAAGGAAGTTCTTCAAAAGTCGTCAAAGGGTTTTTTAAGTGATAAAAATTAGTTGCACCATCAACAGTGAAATGGTGTAGTTGTTGTGGGTGTTGTGATGGGAGTTGGAGTTGGAGTTGGAGGTGGAGATGTTCATGTTGTTTTGTGGCGTTGCCACTCAATTTGCATTGCTGCTTAATTGCACAAAGAAGTGCTGGCAGAGTCTGCAACATTGCATGAAAAACAAAAACAAAAAAAAAAAATTCAAATATGTAAATTCAGCTCACTTTGCGGTTCCTTTTATACCGTTGATTGCTGAAATTGTCAGGAAAGAGCTGTATGCTGTCTTCCACACGATTTTCTTAAATCAGTTGTATTTTTGAGTAACGGAAACGTCGAATTGTTACTCATAGAGTATAGGTGCGAAGAAAAAAAGTTGTATTACGTTGTAGTAAAACCTTGACCTTATGACAAAAATAAAAAAATTAATGAAGTCAGCAGGACGCTGATGAATCTATTTAAGCCGATTACGAAACAAAAATGCAAATTTGTCACATCAAATTATTACTCGCTAAGTATAGATGCTACTGTAAATAATATTATATAAAAGTTGAGGCTGGTTCTTGTTCCTTACGACAAAAATGGATAAACAAATGTATGACGTCATGAGGCCGTGGAGGAAGCCGTTCTATTAATGTTCTATTAAATCACATTGTTAATGTGATGTGCTTAGAACAGTGGTGATCTACGCACAGTTCAAACAACAACAAAGAGAGCTTTTCGAGTGCACAGCTTTACACTGAAACAAGAAGTTGTTAAAAGCTCTCACAACATTTGGTGCAAGGAACTCTTGTCAAGTGTTGGATTTGCAATATAATCATTTCTTTTGTAATTTTGTGTTTGTTTTTCACTATTTTAACATAGAAAACATCAAGCAATAAAAACTTTTTAACAAAAAAAAAACCGACTTCAAAATCACTACAAAGTAAAAAATAATTTTAAATAATTTTTCCTATTCATTTCTTGGTCATATTTTAAAAGCTATTTATATGTATTATAATATTGGAAATCTGATCATTTTCATTTTTTCTATTTTGTTTTATTATCATCAATATACTAATTGCTTTATGTACATAAAAGCTTTGAAGTCGGCGCTTATCTTACTATGTCGAAATCTTTTTATTTTAATTTTTTCTAATTTGTTTTATCATAAAAATATTATTAACTTTATGAATATAAAAGCTTCTTAGCGATTTTTTTCTTTCAATTGGCAATTTTTGAGTACGCTGAATGTAGCCAATGTGTTCCATGCATTATTTGTGCAGCTGTTACACACTATGTCATATTCAATATGAGCTTTACAAGCTCACCCAAACCAGTTTAGTGAGAATTTTAATGTGTACAAAGCTTTTAAAATTACTACAGTGTCACCAAGGCACCAAATAGTGCACGGATGGTAAAAGATCATGATTGTGTGTCAAAGATGAGCGCCGACTTCAAAGCTTTTATGTTCATAAAGCAATTAATATATTGATGATAATAAAACAAAATAGAAAAAATTAAAATGATAAGATTTCCAATATTATAATACATATAAATAGCTTTTAAAATATGACCAAGAAATGAATAGGAAAAATTATTTAAAATTATTTTTTACTTTGTAGTGATTTTGAAGTCGGTTTTTTTTTTTGCTAAAAAGTTTTTATTTCTTCATTTTTAGAGAATATGAAATATTTTATGTAATAGTATTTTTGAGGAATATTTCAAACATGAAAGTTTGTTCTTATAAAATTTATTTTATTAATTCCTGAAAGTTTGTTGGGTATTTTCCATTTCTGATTCTTTACAAATTTTAGTGCCACGTCCTTTCTATAATCCCCCCCACTTTATTTACCGTACCTTATAATGATTCTAGCTAGCCCTGTGCCAAATTTCAGTTTCCAAGTATCAATATTAACCGTAATATAGTACTTTCCTGTGTACAATCCCGCTCACTTTTTTAATAATTCTACCTGCCTATCTACCTGCATACCAAATATTAATACGCTAGTGTCAATATTAACTAAGATATAGTATTTTTATAATATTGACAAGCCCCTTTGTTGAATAACGCCCACTTTTTTGGCCGTAATTTGCAGTAACTGTACCTACCCATGTACTAAATTTCAGCACCCTAGTGTCAATATTATTCGATATATAGTGTGTTTCTAATATTGCCACACCCATTTGTTGAATAACGCCCACTTCATTTACAGTGATTTTTAAAAATTGTGTCTACCCCTGTACTAAATTTCAGTACCCTTGTGTCAATACTATTCGAGATACAGTGTTTTTCCAATATTGCCACACCCCTTTGTCAAATGACGCCCACTTTATTAACTGTAATTTGTAATAGCTATGCCTACCCATGTGCTAAATTTCAGCACCCTAGTGTCAATATTATTCGATATATAGTGTGTTTCTAATATTGCCACACCCCTTTGTCGAATAACGCCCACTTTCTTTACAGTAATTTTAAAAAATTGTGTCTACTACTGTACTAAATTTCAGTACCCTAGTGTCAATACTATTCGATAAATTTTTCCAATATTGCCACACCCCTTTGTCAAACAACGCCCACTTTATTGACTGTAATTTGTAATAGCTATGCCTACCCACGTACTGAATTTCAGCACCCTAGTGTCAATATTATTCGATATATAGTGTGTTTCTAATATTGCCACACCCCTTTGTCGAATAACGCCCACTTTCTTTACAGTAGTTTTTTAAAATTGTGTCTACCCCTGTACTAAATTTCAGTACCCTAGTGTCAATACTATTTGAGATACAGTGTTTTTTTAATATGACCACACCCCTTTGTCATATTACGCCCACTTTATTGATCGTAATTTTTAATAATTGTGTCTACCTCAGTGTTTTTACTGTAAATTTCAGTACCCTAGTGTCAATATTAACTGAAATACAGTGTTTTTCTTATATTGACACGCCCCTTTGTCGAATATCGCCCACTTTTTTAAAAAAGGACCTCCGCGTTCATGGTATCTATCTGTTGACAAAAAATTACAGAAATCGGGCAAGTGCTTTAGGAGTTATCGATGTACATACATTTAAAAAAAAAAAAAAAGCGGACAAACCAACCAAATTGAGAACCTCCTCCTTTTTGAAGTCGGTTAAAAATATATTAATGCTTTTCCTGAAACATTGGAATATATTAACGTATGTTCATAAATAAAACAGCGGACAACACCATCACCGCATGAACGCTCAAAACATACTGACTTGAAATTTAAAGCACAGCAGAAAAAAGAAACTTTTACGCAGTGTACAAACACAGCGAGCCGATTGCTACTTCGTGTGCAAAAGCTCAACAACACACGATGCCCGCGGGCTATGTAATGAGCACCACTGGCTTAGAATTATAAATCGCACAGTAGCCCTTGTAAAGGTGAACAATGGGTGAAAAATCGTTTCATGGAATTATAATCCGACTATGGGCAAATTAACAGCAACAGCAAAAGCAAAAGAAAAAGCAAAAGCAAAAGCAAAAGCAAAAGCAAAAGCAAAAGCAAAAGCAAAAGCAAAAGCAAAAGCAAAAGCAAAAGCAAAAGCAAAAGCAAAAGCAAAAGCAAAAGCAAAAGCAAAAAGCAAAAGCAAATGCAAAAGCAAAAGAAAAAACAAAAGCGCAAAAGTACAAGCAAAAGCAAAATCAAAATCAAAAGCATAAGCAAAAACAAAAGCAAAAACAAAAGCAAAAGCAAAAGCAAAAGTAATAGCAAAAGCAAAAGCATAAGCCAAATCAAAAGCATAAGCAAAAGCAAAACCAAATGCAAAAGAAAATAAAGAAGCAAAAGCAAATGCAAAAGCAAACGCAAAAGCAAAAAGCAAAAGCAAAAGGCAAAACCAAATGCAAAAGAAAATGAAAAAGCAAAATCAAAAGCAAAAAGTAAAAGCAAAAGCATAAGCAATAGCAAACGCAAAAGTAAATGCGAAAGCAAAAGCAAAAGTAAGAGCAAAAGCAAAAGCAAAAGCAAAAGCAAAAGCAAAAGCAAAAGCAAAAGCAAAAGCAAAAGCAAAAGCAAAAGCAAAAGCAAAAGCAAAAGAAAAAGCAAAAGCAAAAGCAAAAGCACAAGCAAAATCAAAAGCATAAGCAAAAGTAAAACAAAATGCAAAAGAAAATGAAGAAGTAAATGCAAAAGCAAAAGCAAAAGCGAAAGCGAAAGCAAAAGCAAAAGCAAAAGCAAAAGCAAAAGCAAAAGCAAAAGCAAAATCAAAAGCAAAAGCAAAAGTTTGGATTTGGAAATGGATTTTTACAAGGATGAGGACATATTTAAGTCAAAGATACGAACAAAGGTTTGGACAAGGCTATGGATAACGACTAGGACCAGGGTAAGGTTTTGGACAAGAAATGAAAAAGATCGGGAAAAAGATTTGGATAAAGATTAGGATAAGGGAAGTACATAAAAGGGACTTGTAATTGACTTGTGTAAAGACTATAAAAAGGTTTATGAAACGGATAAGGACTAATTTTAGGATTGGGATTAGAACAGATAGATGAACAAAGATAAGGACTTAGATTAGTAGAAGGAGCCACACCCCTTTGTCCAATGCTCGTTCCAGTTCCCTACTTTACATATTCTACTTTCTAGTAGAAGAATATTACCAAGTGGGAACTCCATATTGTGTTTCATTGTTATACGGCACTTGCTTCCAAAGCTATTCGATATTAAAATTTTGAATTGTATTGGTGGTGCCACGATCCCTTGTCTAATGCTCGTTCAATTTTTCCAGTTCAAGAACACAAATAACTCGGAAGTTCCTACATAGTTTCATTGATTTGTGACCTATAGTTAGAATTATACCGAAAATTTGGGCTGCTGAAAAGTGCCAAGCCCCTCTTTCAACACCCATAAAATATAACCCGTGGAATTACGTGTGATTTGAAGTCGAATACCGATTTCCGAGACTGTGTAACCTATAACTCTCAAGCTATTCGATATCGCTAATTTGGGTTGTATGGGATGTGCCATGCCCACCATAGATTTTCGGTGCACTTCTTCTTCCCACTTTTATAAAAAAAAATAAGAAAATCGGTTGAGAAACACGGGAAAAAATGGAAAAAAAACTGTTCTGCCTTCGCCTATTTATATATAGACTAGCAGGTCCTGGGGCCCTACGATGCGAATGAATCTACATTGCGATGCAAAAAATTAAAATCACAAAATAGCCTAATCGGTACTCCGTAATGCGATAACGATGTGCGATTTATTATTTGAATGCGTATCGCATTTCATTTTCGTAACGTATTGACTTACGCATCGCAATACGGAGTAGGGCCCCTGAACATGCCGAAGTTGGTCAGTGAATCCCCTTTTAACAAAACTGTGTTGGATTAATTCAAGAATGATAGATAAAAAGATTACGCATTGTACATGTCCGTTTTGTTGTTTTCTTTTCATTTTGACATTTATAGCTAGGAACAAAATATTTTTTACGATCATGACGTCAGGCTAGACCAAGTTTGTTTCTTTTGGCAGTGCAAGTTGGATTGGAAACTTGCAATGTTGGAAACTTGCATGCGCAGCACTTGTACATAATTCTTTGTTCATATTTTCATATTAAACTTGTTTAATCTAAAGGGTGGTTAAATTTTAATTTATTAAAATTTCATTTGACATTTCTCAATTTCAGACTAAATCAATTTCAACCATGGAAAGATACATAATCGAGCAACGCGTTAAAGTTATTCAGACTTATTATGAAAATTGGCTTTCAAATCAAAATGCATATCGTGCACTTCGTGATTTTTTCGGTCAATTTAATCGTCCAAATGTGCGTACAATCGGAAAAATCGTGCAAAAATTTGAGCAAACCGGGTCTGTAGGAGATGTGAAAACACCAGTGCAAGCTCGTACAGCTCGTACTGAAGAAAATATTGCTGCTGTTCGCGAAAGTTTGGCTGAAGACCCGTCCACCTCAACTCGTCGCCGTGCCCAACAGTTCTACCTCTCACGCTCGTCGTTGATGAACATTATGCATAAAGACTTGCATTTACACGCTTACAAGGTGCAATTGACTCAAAAACTAAAGCCTCCTGACCATTACAAGCGTCGTCAATGGTCAGAATGGTGGCAAGAAATGGCAACAGTGGATGATCAATTTTCGAAGAAAATCTTCAGTGATGAGACACATTTTCACCTCAGTGGATTCGTCAATAAGCAGAATTGCCGCATTTGGGCGAATGATAATCCAAGAGTGATTGAGATCCAAGAGAAAATGAGGCCGGTCAGGCAGTTACTGTAAATGGTGTTCGCTATCGTGAGATGATAACGAACTTTTTACGGCCCGAATTGAAAGATATGGATGTGGACGATATGTGGTTTCAACAGGACGGTGCCACTTGCCACACATGAATTGGCCGCCAAGATCATGTGATTTGACACCGTTGGACTTCTTTCTTTGGGGTTATTTGAAAGAAAAGGTGTACGTCGATAAGCCAGCAACAATTTAAGAGCTAAAGGATGAGATAATTCGGCACATTAACGGCCTTGAACCTCAGTTATGCCTCAGCTTCATCGAAAATTTGGACCATCGGATGGAGGTGTGCCGCCGAGGTCGCGGAGGCCATTTGGCAGATATTTTGTTTCATACATAATTGAACTACACCATTATTATCATAATAAAAAGAAATGACAATAATTTCCTAAATAATTTGTGTTTTATTCAAAATCAATACCGGCCTATAAAATTTAACCACCTTTAATTATATTCAAAATTTTATGCCGTTGCTAACAGCCTTGTAGTATATTTGCTTACATTCTGAACAAAACTTGACATCAAGCCAAATCGTAAGCTCATATCGTAAGTCTTTCATGACGTAGATCGTTGAAAATTGTTTTTACGATCCGCGCAATCTACACTGGCGAGCAATGAAACTGACTCACTTTATTTTTTACATTTAAATGCTATTTTCTTCCACTCATTTAGATTTGCAGCAAAGATTTCAATGTCATATAAAACCTTGTGAAAGTAACATATTCGCAGTTAATTTTTTTACTAACTTGACCATGACGAATTGTTAAATATCAACTAAAACATTAAGATACCATTTTTTTTAAATTTTCTACTCAAGTAATTTTGCGAAAAAGATGCAAAATATCTATGCAGCTTTTGTAAAAATTGCAATTACATAAAATTTTAATGTTCGCAAATCGAAAATGGATGCAACAGAAACTCAAGCAGCTCAAATTGTGGCATTATTGCATCAAGGCTTTAGTCAGCGCTATGTTTCCCGCGAATTGCATCATAGTCAATCTACGGTATCTAGAGTCTAGCGAAGATACCAAGACACCGATTGCTTTAGTCGTAGACCAAGATCAAGTCGACAACGCGCTACTCCTGCAAGAGATGACCGATTTATCGTCACATCGAGTTTAAGAAATCGTCATGCCACTGGCGTAAGCCTCCAGAAAGAGCTGTTGCAAGTGCATGGAGTAGCTGTTGGTAAGTGAAATATAAGAAGAAGTCTTAAGGAAGCTTCCCTCATCCCAAGAAGACCGGCAACAGGCCCAGAACTGACTGCAGCGTACCGACAAGCCCGTCTTACATTTGCTCAACAGCATGCAGATTAGAGTTTAGAACAATGGAGCTCAGTTCTCTTCTCAGATGATTCCAGAATGTGCGTACATGGCAGCGATAGAAGAAAACGCGTCTATAAGAGGCCAGATGAGCGTTATGCACAATGTTGTATTACAAGAATACTGGCTTACGGAGGAGGATCTTGTATGATGTGGGCTGGAATATCATATAACGAAAAATAGATCTGGTTTTTATACATGGTGGAGGCAGACGAAGTGGTTTAACGGCTGAACGCTATATCCGGGAAATCCTGCAAGAGTATGTTGTGCCTTACCGAGGAATTTTAGGGGACTCCTTTATTTTCATGCAGGATAATGCTCGCCTCACGTGGCAACGTCGGTGTGTCGCTTTATTGCTGAAGCCGCCATTGAGTTAATAGGCTGGCCCACCCGAAGCCCGGATCTGAACCTAATTGAACATATGTGGGACGAGGCCAAAAGAAGAGTACGGGCCAGAAATGTGGCTTCATCGACCGTGGATGGCTTGAAGTCAGCGCTTCTAGAGAAATGGCAAAGAATCCCACAGGAAACTATCAGAAAATTAATCCGTTCAATGAAAAACCAGTGCGAAGCTGTTATCAGAGACCGAGGTGGTAATGCGGGTCATTAATTGTTGCTTAAGTTTTCCTTTGTACCTGTTAATTGCTCCAGCTTACTTTGTGGATGTAATTTTTACTCGATTAATTTCTGTATTTTTATTTGTTTTGCTTGATATAAAATTGACCACTGATCATAGAATAAAAAAAATTGTATCTTCAAACACAAAATTTCCTGGTCTTTTAAGTGGTGTACTCAGATTTTTTTTATAGGAAAGGAAAACAAAGAAAACAGCATTTAAATTACAAAATTTTAGAGGGTCAGTTTCATTGCTCGCCAGTGTATTTTTCTATCATTCTATCATGTATTATGTATGTATTTGTTTGTTTATTTTGTTGTGTTGTGTATGCTGAGAACAAAGAGAGTAAAGTGGCGTTGTGGGTGATTTTTTAAAAATCTTTACACTTTAATAAGAGGTAAATACTTATTAAAATTTCATTAAGAAAATGGATATTCTAAAACTTATTTCATAAAAATCGAACCAAAAATTTTTCACTTTCATTTTATATAATAGTATAGATAAGATATGAAAAGAAAGAATGGTGTGATTTTGTGACTGATTTGCCTACACAAAAAGTCGCAAAAAAAACTTTTCGGTGGATTTGCAAGAAATTGTCGTAGTATAGTTGAATAAATAAGGTTGTCGCATGGGTGAGAGCGAGTTCTTATAAATGTCATACGAAGTTGACAGCTCATACAAAATCTGAAAGGGGAAATTTTTAACATGCAAAGCCGCTGAAGTTGTTGTTGTATCTTTTCATTGATTTTGACAATTATGGGTACTGAGAAGAGAGCACGATCAGCCACGAGACAACCTTATTTATTCAACCATGTGTCGTAGTAAAAAAAAAGAATATTTCAAGAAAAAAATTGTCAAAGGTAAAGATGTAAAGCTTTGAAAAGTTACAAACTAAAATCGCATTTTTGCTGTAAATAAATTAAGTTAATAAAAATCCACTTTAACCCTGCAGTGGTCGCGCGGATTACATATGTAATCCAGTCATGCAAAATTATGAATTTCACAATTGTCTGCAATCGATATTCATTGATTTTACGTACTATAAGAATTATGTTTATGTTGTTTTTTTAAATAAATATAATATAAAATAAAGTAATAATAAAAATTAAAACAAATAACTAAGCATTTTCAAATTGCCTTCTCTTATTTTAAACTTTAAAAAACGGATTACATATGTAATCCGCGCGACCACTCTCGTCACATTTAGGTACGCGACTACTGCAGGGTTAAAAAGTAAAAATTAGACATTTGATGGAGCAAATATTAAAAATTTGACTTAATTTGGAAACTCTTAAAAGCTCACTCGATTTTGATTTCCGTCCTTAAAACAAGCAAAAAATTTATAAAATACTTTTGTTTAAAAGAAATCGTTCCTGTTATAGCTTTGCTTTGTTCACATACCTTTACAAAAATAAAATTTAAGCTCTATACTTAAATGCTTTTTATCTGAAAATTGTCATTTAAATGTATTATATTATTTTTTGTAATTTATTTAATTTTATGCTGGGTTGTCATAAAACAATATTGCCAACTATAAAAATTGTCATTATTGAAATTTAGCGTGTAGTTGAAGTCAAACCATTTGACAGCAGGCAAGGCTTAAACGATTTTCTACAAATGGCAAAAAAAAGGAACAACAAAGACACAAGCACCAAGGAAACCTTCACATTTGCTAAGCAAGTGTGCTACACTGACGGCGCGCGGTTGCTCTGAAGTAACACTTCAATTTCAGTCACTTGACAAAATTTAACAAAACCATTACAAAAACAGCAGCAGCAGCAGCAGCAACAACAAAAGCAACGACAACAACATGATGAACAATGACAGCGAAAAGCACTAGAAAACCATAGAAAAAGGGTAGCAGATTAAAGAGGAGCTGCATGCTCCTGAGGGTACCCCTAGTACCACAGGGATGCTGAGACTTAACAAAAAAATTCGCTTCATATATTTTTATGCTGTAAATTTACGTAATTTTTAACTTCTCAACAATTTTTAGAAACAATTTTTTTTGTTGTTGTTTGTTATCCCGGGGTTTGTCATGGAATGCGATACGATGCTATTCTATGTGTTTTTTATTACAACTGATGAGGACAGCTTCTTAACATATACATATACAGTATGTTGGGTTGTGTATTTATTTATATATATATATATATATATATATATATATATATATATATATATGTTTGTACTATATGTGCTTTTATATTTGTAAAGCGTACCCAGAGAAATCCGCGCCAACACACTGTTCAAGGCAAAAGTTATGAAAAGGCATACAAAAAGGGCGATTTCGGGCAGAGGGTCGGGGGTAAAAAGTAAAGAGATGTTTTGTAGCGAAGAAGAAAAGCTCTTTCACACACTCATACACACATATATATATATATATACACACACTGACACCAACGCAAAAGCCAAAGGAACACAAATTAAACCCGAATGAAAATTAAACGATGCATGAAATTACTTCTTCTTCTTCTTCATCTTCTTCTGCTTTTGCTGTTGCTGCTGCTTCTGCTCTCTCCATTCTTTCACTTTACTTCCTTTTTAAGTTTAACTGCTTCTTCAACTTTTCGCTTTGTAGACTTTTGTCGCAAGGTTTTTCTTTGCATTCAGCAACAAACAAAAATTAAAAAAGAAAAAAACCGGGAAAAAAGGACTCTTCCTATGCAAAGACGCACAAAAAACGCTCTAGCCCCTCAACACACACACACTTTAACATACAATGGTACGCACTGCGTGTGCTGACAGTCAAAAGTCAGTGACACTCAGTGCAAAAAAAAAAAGAATTGTTTAGGGTGATTGCGACTGTTTGACGTTGCTTGAAAACAAGCGTTTCATGCAAGGAGCAAAAGGAGGATATGGCGACGTTACAAGAGTTTCGCGTTACTAAATGCATCTTAATTGCATCACAGTTGAAAGAACAACGAAACTTTGAGAACATCTAGAAATACATGCACTAACATTAATAAACCGAATCGGACACGAAAAAGTTTGACATCAAAAGCAACGGAGATGACACTTTAATCTCCACAAGTTTTAAAGACCTTTGCTTTTGCAAATTAGTATTTCGTTTAATGGCAGAAGTTAATCGAAGTAACTAATTTCATATAAGTAGTTGTAATATTTTTTAAGCCTTTAATAATCAATGACTTTTTCAGTTATATTCGGGATATAATCTCTAGGTTGATGAATGGCGACAACGACTACAATCCCTTCAATAGAGATGATATCCCGGAAACGCCAATTGTACACGACAGCGTTGAAGTTCCGCTACCCGACCATAGTGAAATCTTGAAAGCTATATCACAACAACACAATAAAAACAACACAGCCGCAGGAGTCGATGGCTTAACTGCTGAGCTCTTCAAGAATGGAGGCGAAGCTCTATTTAAATACATTCATGAGCTCCTATGCAGAATATGGTCAGAAGAATGCATTGCAAACAATTGGAACCTCATTGTGCTCTGCCCAATCCACAAGAAAGACGATCTTGAGATCGAGACTACCGTGGGATAAGCCTTCTTAATATCGCATATAAGGTCCTGTCGAGCGTATTATGTGAAGGACTGAAGCCCATCGTAGACCAGCTGATTGGACCTTATCAGTGTGGCTTCAGACCTGGTAAATCCACCAAAGACCAGATACTTACGCTACGACAAACCCTAGAGAAACAAATCGACACACACCATCTTTTTGTCGATTACAAGGCCGCATTCGACAGTCCAATAAGGAATCATCAATACTCTACGATGTCTGAATTTTGTATTCCTGCAAATCTCATCCGTCTTTACAGAATGACACAAGGCAACACCAGCAGCACAATTAAAATCGGGAAGGATATCACTCCTCCATTCGATATTAAACGACGTTTCAGACAAGGTGATTCCTAATCGTGCCACTTTTTCAACCTAATGATGAAGAAGATCATTCGAGCTGCTGATTTGAGACGAATTGGCACTATATTCTACAAAATTATTATGCTGCCGTCGTTTCCTGATGATGTTGTGTGTCGATTTGTTTTTCTAGGGTCTTCTCCAAGATTTGTCGGAGCGTAAATATCTGGTCTATGGTGGATTTTCCAGGTCTGAAGCCACACTGATAAGGTTCAATCAGCTGGTTTACGATGGGCTTCAGTCTTCCACATAATACGCTCGACAGGACCTTTTATGCGATTTTAAGAAGGCTTATCCCACGGTAGTTGGCGCAAATGGTGGGATCGCCTTTCTTGTTGATTAGGCAGACCACACTGGGGTTCCAATCATTTGGAATGCATTCTTCAAACCATATTCTGCATAGAATCTTATGAATGCATTTAAATAGAGTTTCGCCTCCAATCTTGAAGAGTTCAGCAGGTAAGACATCGGCTCCCACGGCTTTGTTGTTTTGAAGCCGAGCTATAGCTTTCAAGACTTCACTATGGTCGGGCAGCGGAACTTCAACGCTGTCGTCCACAATTCGGATTTCCGCGATATAATCTCTACTGGCAAAATTGTTGTCATCGTCGCCATTAAGAAGCCTAGAGAATTGTTCCCTTCACATCATCAGTGTACTCTGGATATCTGCCACTAGATTCCCATTTTCATCCTTGCAGGAAGAGGCCCCGGTCTTGAAACCATCGGCCAGGCGTCATAATTTTTCGAAAAATTTTCGGACCTCATTCCTGTCACCATGCATCTCAATTTTCTCGCACTCACGCATTTCCGCTTCCCTTGTCTTTTGCCAGAAAATGCGTCTCTATTCCCTCCTTTGCTCTTTGTATCGCTCTTTAGCAGCACGCGTTACAACCGACTGCAGGGTGGCTTTGTAGGTGGCGTCTTTTTCTGCAGTGGCGTCGCGACACTCCTGGTCGTGCCACTGGTTTCGGCGAGGGCGGTTATAGCCAATCACCTCTTTGGCAGCCTTAAGCATAGAGTGGGAAATGTGATTCCACTGCGAGAACAAATCGTCGATCGGACGAGTGCTTTCTTGAAGGAGGAGTGAGAGTCGAGTAGCGAAGTCTTCGGCTGTTCATTTGATTGCAGCTTTTCGACGTCTTGCTTTCTCTGTGCTGGATTGGGCGCATTCTTGGTTGCGCACAGGCGTGTACGGATCTTGGATGCGACAAGATAATGATCTGAGTCTATATTGGCACCACGGATCGTGCGTACATCTAAAACACTGGAAGAGTGCCTTTCGTCAATCAAAACGTGATCAATTTGGTTGCGCGTCTTTTGAGCAGGAGACAGCCAAGTTGCTTTATGAATATTGAGATGCTTGAATCTAGTGTTACTAACGACCATGTTTCGCGCTGCGGCAAAGTCAATCAGCCTCATTCCGTTATCGGAGGTATTGTCGTGGAGGCTGAACTTTCCGACTGTTGGACCAAAGATATTTTCTTTTTCCACCTTGGCATTGAAGTCACTATTGAAGCTGCGCTCATAGGCCTCTTCAAGGCGCTCGTAGAAGCTGTCTTTGGTCTCATCGTCCTTATTTTCTGTCGGAGCGTGAATACAAATCAGGCTTATGTTGAAGAATCTTGCCTTAAAACGAATTATGGCAAGTCGTTCGTTCACAGGTGTGAATCGCAGGACATGATGCCGAAGTCTCTTGCGAACCACAAATCCGCATCCAAATTCGTGCTTCTCCGCATGGCCGCTGTATTAGATATCATAGGATGCGCGACATAGTTAAGCGAGCTTAAATCGATCGGCTCCGCTTGCCAGGTCATGTTAAGTGAATGAAAAACGACGCTCCAGCGAAAAAAATATTTGATTCGGTGCCAGGTGGTGGTTAATGCAGAAGAGGACGTCCACATATTTTTGGAAGGATCAAGTGTTGGATAACCTGACTGCACTTGGTGTTTCCAACGAGTGCCAGCAAGCGCAAATCAGAATTGACTGTCGCAATTTCTTATACGAGGTCAAAACCGATCAACGGTTGTAAGCGCCAGATAATTAAGTAAGTCGGGATATAATCGGTAAGTTATGTATATCCAGTGGGTGTGACCAAACGCGTTATAGTGCGTAAATTGTTTGACTCCAGTTTTACAATCCAGTAGGTGCATGATTCGAATCCCCACCTAACACAATACATTATTTCAATAATGAATTTTATTGATTGGCCGTCACCTTTCTGCAGATAAATTCAAACCTCAAAAAGCAAATAATGCCCTGTAAAGGTTGTTGAGAACATACACATTAGACGTTCGGAGTCGTGATAATACTAGTTGGTTTAGTTATTGATCATTTGTCTACAAACACATACAAAATAATTTTATTATAAGAAGATGTGGGTTTCAAGGGCTGAATAGACTGAATTGGTCCTTACAAGGCACAATTCGCCTTTTTTTTAGAGATAACGCACCAGAGTAAAATGTAGTCAACATCTGGATAATAAACTCCACAGAGTTCTTGCCTCAAATTCAACTTTTCGAGGTTGGTAGAAACTACCAACCAAATAAGTTTCAAATCATCAAAACTCATCAATTCGAAAGGGATCAATTTTATTGAATTTTTAGACATGAAAAAATTGTTCATCCTTGTATACAGGGCTATCCATTTTGTGGTTTAAAAAGTAAATGTTAGTAAAAGACAAATTAAATCTTGTTTTTTTTTATAAAGTTTGCACCTGAACATTATGTATGAATTATTAAAGAATATACAAGGGTAGTCCCAGATGTACCCAAACTAACAAAAAAAAACACAATTTTCTTTTTACCTCAATAAACTTTTCCCAATTATATTTTATATAATAAAAAATATGTTTTTTAAGAATTATAAAATAAATAAACTTATTAAAAATGCCACAATTTTATAACTATCCCAATTATGTTTCCCACTTATTTTCCCACAGTCCTACTTCGACTTTTTCTAGTCGAACTTTTTAAAATAGCCATCAACCGCAGGCTACATCTCTTCAGTTTTGATTATTGTATCGACTTTGTTGGCTCATCCTGAATAATTTATTTACAGAAATAATTAAAAAAAGATCGAAATGATAACATGAAAAAAGTAGTTAGCTGTGTCGCGAACTCTAAGTTTTGACGTGACAGCGTCCAGCATCCTTTTTTCTTAAACTTACTCTCATCCTTATAATTGTTCTTATATTTGTCCTAATAATTGTCCTTTTTCTTGTCCTAATTGATGTTTTAACCCAATTCTAAATTTCTGGCTAATTACTTGTTCGAATTGCTTTCCTTGTAACACATATTTTCCTCGTCTTTGTACTAAATCTTGCCTTAGCCTCTGCAGATCCTTCTTCTATTTATTATTTAATCCTTTTTCACATCCTTTTTTCAATCTTATCCTAAAGATCTTGTCTAAGTCCTTGTCCTAGTACATATCCCAATCCTTGTTCTAATCTTTATGTTTATCTTTATTTCCTATTCTATGCTCTTATCTATCTCCAAACCTTTGTCCTACTCCTTATATTATACTTGGTTCTTATCTTTGTCCAAATTCTTGGTCTCATCCTTTTTCTAATCTTTGTCCTTATTCAAATCAAAATATCTAATAATAATTTAAATTTTATTTTTATAAATCCACGTTTAAGCCCATAAGAAGGCGTGGTAGGTATAGAAAAGTATTCGATTACAGCCGTAATTTTCAAGCTATCGTCACAAAATTCGATGTCACGAGCTAGTATCTGCAATAAAGATCAAGTTCGAAAATGAGCCAAATCGGATAAAAATCACGCCCACTTTCTATACAAAGTGACTTTATCAAAATTATTAATTCTCTTAGAATCCCACAAAAATATATATATGAACTTGAAATCTTGCAAATGAGGTTTGATATTGAATGTGCACTCTGCGTATGAAATTTAACAAAATCGGGTGAAATCCACGCCTACCTCCCAAGCAAAACATTTCATTGGCTGCTTTAGACTATGAATATATTTTGGTTCGACCGTGGAGGTATTTTCACTCCGGCCCAGTCGAAGATAATTTCTTACTAGTTATTTTATATTTTTGTTTTTGCTTTTGCGTGGAACAATAACATTTATCTTAGCGTCATGCAGTATATCCATGCAAAGACGGTGCATTTAGGATAATTTAAGGGGTTCTCTGAGTGGTCATTTCATAAAATTTATCGTAGCGCCTATAGTGGTGGATTTATAATTCCATGCAACGTTTTTTTATTGTTGTTGCAATCTTACTGCATTCAGATGTTGCCAAAGTGGTGTCGTGAGTTAAAGAAGGTTAAAGAACCATAATAAGGAGGTTAAAGAACCATTTATTATTGTTGTAAAATAACATTTCTACTCAGCGAGTAATTATTCCATGCAACAATATTGCATTTTTGTTACATAAGCTTCTATCCTCGCGACCTGAAAATCTCATAATTTGTTTTTATTTTATCGTAAGGTCAAGTAAAAATTCTTCATTTACGTGTTATAAAGTTTACCGTAGCGATAATACTCCACGCGTAATAATTCCATGCAACACCGTTGCATTATAGCTGCATTTTCAATATTGGAGCGGCTCTCCTCGTGGCTTTATGATTTATGAATTTTTCGTTTATTTGGTCTTAAGGACTAGGAACCAGCCTTTACTGACTTATAATAATTTTTGACCTTAGCACCCATATATAGCACGTTATAATTCCATGCAAAAATTTTCAGTTATGTTAGGTTAGGTTAGGTTATGGTGACTGAGCTGGCAGATGACTCGTACACTTAGGCCAGTGTAGGCCCGTTGTGATACAACATAATATTTTTTGAACCTATTAGAGATTTCAGAGTAGCGGCCGTGGCGCAGTAGGTAGAGTGCGTGACCCATACGCCATAGAACCCTGGTTCAATTCCATCTTACACAGAAAGTTTTTTCAATTGAATGAATTTTCTTGTTCGGCCGTCACCTCTTTACAATGGCAAACCTCAGAGAGTAAATATTGCCATGTAAAACTTTCTGAGAACATGCACATTAGCCATTTGGAGTCACCATTAAACTAGTGGGTCCAGTTCTCGATCAATTGTGTTCAAACATTTAATAAAACGCACAACACAATTTGATCATAAGAAGTTCCGTCCAAGTCCTTTCAAGGGCTGAAATGGCCAGTTTATTATATATTATCATTAGAGATTTCCATACCTCAATCACAGCCATTTTTAGGTCTATAATACTGTCATATTGTTTATTTTCAGCGTACATTTTTCGAACCATTATTCCCCATATGTTTTCAATTGGATTTTGGTCTGCGGAACAGGCTGGCCATTGCAAGATCTCAACATTATTTTCTTCCACCACTAGCGAGTCGCATTACTTGTGTGTACGGAGGCATTATCTTTCTGAAAAATTAAATTTTCCGTGCGGCGTCTTTCTAAATATGGAAGCAGATTTGTTGTCAATATTGTTCTGTACTCTTCAGAGTTCAAGCGAGTGGTTGGAAATGCAAACTCTAGCATTTCATTGACACAAAATGCTCTCCAAACCAATTTATCTTTGAAAAATGGCGTGGTTCTTTACGTAGATCTCTCCAGTAAAAATTGAAACCATCTGGACCATCTAAATTAAATTTTTTCTCATCAGTAAAAATTTTCTAAGATCAAAAGATGGTTAGCATTTTTAAAACATATGGTATTGACAAAAAACATACTTTGTTTCAGTCAGTGTTCATGTATGCTCTTCCGAATTCAAGGCGTTCTACTTTATGACGGGGTAATAATTTTGGCACTGACTTTAATTTTTGTCGAGCAATATGGGTACAATTTTAAAACCCGATTAACGGTCCATTTTGAGACATTTAACAGTAAATCATTTGCAATTTGTGTTCCGCTCTTCATAGAGTTGCTCGCTGCTTTTGTTTTCTTCCGCTTTTTTTATATTGACCGTAATTAATTGGATCTTTTAAAAAATTGCAAACTAAGTGGTCTGATCGCTTAAGTCTTCTAGAAATTTCACGAATACTGACACCTTCTTCTCTAAAAGCGGCAATTTTACCCTTTTCAGTGTCTGTTAAATATTGCCCACGTGACATTGCAAAAATAAAAAGTCACGAATTAACAAGAAAAACAAAAACACGAATAAATGAATTGTTTATGCTTTACCGGCGACAGCTCTCACATAACTGAGGCAAATCGAATGTGCGTCTATTGTTATGCACCAGCTTAAATTGAGAAATATCATTATAAGGGTACGTAAAGCGCAAACAATTTTGAATGTTGTTCACCTAAGTTGTTAACTGCATATGTTCTCTTTAATGCATTCAATAAAATAAATTTTTCTTTTCATGGGCGTTGTAAATTTAGTAACAATAGGGGCCTGCACCGCACTGTATGCTTTAAGATATGATTGTTTTCCAGGCATTAGACTTCGGCAAGTGCATTCAAGAAGGGATTACCCAGAGTTGCGATAGCTTGCACCGTCAAAGTATAGTCATAAAGTCAAAAAACCAACTATCCTTTCTTTTTTATCATAGCACCTATACTCGAAATACAATTTTATGCAAAATGCAATTGTAAAAAAAAAAAATCCCTTTTTTAACTTTTTTGGAAACCTACGTGGAAAAACGTAATGTTGTCACCTCAAAATGTTATTTATCTCATCTGTTGAGCTAAGTTGATTTTCTTTATCGATTACTACATTGCAAAATCTTAAATGACAATTTGGTGATAAAGAAAATTTTTATATAATTTTTGTAGTTTTTTCAATAATTTTTAACCCCTTTTATTAAAAACCTTTTTATTTAAACTTTTACCTCCAAAGTTGCGGCAAATGCCTAACTAATCCTAAGGAAAGTAGTTTGCATGAAGTACAATATCAATAATAATAAGCCACTGAAATACATTCTTACTACATTTATTCTAGATTCATAGCGACATTTTCCCTCCTCTATATATCATACTTTTTCAGTCTTATATGCTTTGCTGCCATTTTTGTCACCACAGGAGTCAACTTTTATGATAGCACCAGTGTTGCGCATAAATAAAATTTCCTAACTTTATAGGTAGGAGACATACTCTTTTTGAGATGGTCTGCTCGGCTGCCAGCCAAGCTGTTCTAAGTAAACATCACAAAAAAATTGCATGTTTACTAAAAGCTATCATAGATCATAGCGAAACAAACAAAGACCTTCATACAAACTCACACAGCTAAAGACAAAGTAATGCACACACAACAAACAAACACACACATATACACTCAGAGTGAATTCTGAGTACAAATATGTTTGCATGCCGTCGCGTTCTGAATTTATAACATTCGCATGCAAATTGTGCAAAATGTCCTTATTATGCAAATTGCAAAAAAAAAAAAAAAGAAAGAAAAACTGCAAATGGCGAACGAAATTGATTTTTCCCCCACTAACCCAATACTCTGTGTGTACCTTGTGGTTCAACAGTTAGGTGGTAACACCAGTTGGTACACACAGTTGGCGGTACTCTGAGTACGTCTGCATGTGTTTGTGTGTTTGTGTCTCGATATAAAAAATAGTCGCATGTATTGTATATGAAGCTGTCCTGTTGCCATAAAAAAATTGTCTAACAGTTAGTAATTTTTGTGGTAGCAAAGAGGCCGGAACCGGATATAAGTAAGTCCTTTATGTAAAATTTATTCCCACAAGACAATTATGCGCAAAACAGAATGAAAGTGAGTGAGCTGTATTAGTATTTATGGTTAAAAGCTAATGCTATCTACATATATTAGGTCTGTTCCCGTCCGTCATATCTGAAGCCAGCATTTTCCATGGGAGAGAGGGGTTTTGAGTATAAACAAATATATTGGTATTTATTCAAAACTTAAAACAATTTTTAAACAATTTAAGAATGCGGCTATGTTTTTAGATTACAAAAGACAATGTACATTAAGTTAAAGAGCACTTATGTTTAGATATTGGATAATATAAATAGATTCAAAAAGAGATATTTATTGTAGATTGAGTGAATTTTGGGAAAAGCTCATCATTCTTTATTTTTCATTGTCCTTTAAATATTGAAATTGTGGAAATCATTTCAAAGTTCTTGATTATGTGTGCAGTTTTTCGTAACATAGGACATACCATAGAACTTTGAAAAATTAAAATATATGAAAAATAAAATTAAAAATATACGTATTTTTCAAAATTAGTTAATTTTAAAGAAAAATTATAGATCTTATTAAAAAAATTAAAATAACAATAGCCTGAAGTTTTATCTAGCCCAGAAGTCGGCCAGAATAAGGTATAATATATGCTTACATTGGTTTTAATAGAATAATAATAAAAAAAATATTAAAAATCTAAAAGAAATTTATAAATAAAACATTAAAAATGTCATTATTTTTATTAAAAAAAAAATAATTTTCATATCTATCTATATCTATATCTATACTATTATATAAAATTAAAGTGAAAATTTTTTGTGTCCGCAAAACTCCAAAAGTACTGGTCCGATTTTTTTGAAATAAGTTTTAAAATATCAAATTTATGCTACAAAAGGTTCATTGGTTATTTTCTTTATGAAATTTCAATAATAAGTATCTTTAATTAAAGTGTTAAGTTTTTTAAAAAATCATCCACAATGCCATGCATTGCTTGATCGTTAGCTTTTCATGCGTTTGTGCTGCGAGAGCCTCAATAAACTGCATGTTGCTCTCTACTATACTCTTTTTGTTCTCAGCAAGCACAAAACAACAAAACAAACAAACAAACACATATACATACATACTTTGCTGCGCTTAAAGCTAATTGGATCGAAGTACATTCTAACATGATCAAAGTAGTTTTGATGTGGAGTATTAATCTAACACAGTTTTGTTAAAAGGGGATTCACTGACCACCTTTAGCATGATGAAGATTTTTTTGATGAGTTGATATATGTATGTATGCATGTATGTACGTATGTTTATTTGTTTCGCTGCATGCAACTTTTCTACACATGTTTTGACGGTGGTTTTCCTGTAATTTATAAATGAACAAAAGGAACGGGTGACTTTTTACTTTGTACAACTGACATTGTATGATTCAATAAGTTTTTTTATAAATAAACAAGATAACTGGGACGGGCATAGGAAAAGGGGTTATGGCTTCGACCACATAAGTCAAATTGTTGATATTGAATAGCTTTGGAACTAAACGTCGCATGACAATAAAACTCAGCATGGAGTTACTAATTGCCAAAGTCTTTTTACTGGAAAACTGATACATATGTGCATTGGAAAAGGGGGTGTGGCCCGATTCTCTATACAGAATAGCTATGGAAGCTAAAATCACAGGACATTGAAACTCATAATGGAATTGTCACCTGGGAGTGATGTTGTGCTACTGGGAAACTGTAACGGGCAGTGGAACATGAGTGTGGTGTCAGACTAAGGGACTAATAAAAGTTTTGAATTTACTTATTATTTCCAATATACTTGCCGGGTGCAGCAACGCGCGCTGGGTATCGCTAGTATATACATATATAAAAAAAATCGTGATTTGTGTTTGTAACTCCATAACTCAAGAACGGAGCGTCCGATTTGCTTGAGGTTTTCTTTGTTGTGTTTTTATTAGCCGTACCATGGTTCGTGTGTGAACATTTTTGCCACACCTCCGTTTACCGCCCACAAATTAACGAAAATTTTATATTCCAGACGGCTTGGGTCTTATCAGACTAAAATTTAGTACTTTAGTTCATATGTTCACTGTTGGTAACAGTACAACATATGGGGGGAGAGCTCTACAAATATGCTGGGGGTTTCCCCTCTCTTATATATGTGTATCTATCTATATTCTTATCTTTCTTTGTTCGGTTGTTGAAAACGACTGGACCAAATTGGATACTTCCTTCAGCGAATATGTGATATCGAATATTTTTGGAAATATAGGTCACACAGCATCGAAATTTGATATAAGACTGAAATTTTCGTGGGTGTGGCACTTTTTCAGCGGCCCAAATTTAAGATATAACTCTCGAACTATAAGTCACAAATCAATTTAACTCGGTAAAAACGTAATATTTAGTTGTGTGCTTTGACAGGCAAAATTGAGTGACCATTTGACAAGTGGGCCTGGCACTGCCGATACAATTCAAATTAAGGTATCGAATAGCTTTGGAAGTAGAAGTCACATAACATTGAAACTCAGAATGGAGAATGTATTTCTATAAGAGAACTGGAACGGGCATAGGAAAAGTGGTTATGGCTTCGACCACTCAAGTCAAATTTTTGATATTGAATAGCTTTGGAACTAAACGTCGCATGAAAATTAAACTCAGTATGGAGTTACTAATTGCAAAAGTCTTTCTCCTGGAAAACTGGTATTCTCCTGGAACCTGCATTGGAAAAGGGGGTGTGGCCCGATTTTCTATACAGAATAGCTATGGAAGTTAAAATCACAGGACATTGAAACTCATGTCCTGCTATGGGGAGTTATGTTCAGCTAATGGGAAACTGTAACGGGCAGTGGAACATGATTGTGCTGTCAGACTAAGGGACTAATAAAAATTTTGAATTTACTTATTATTTCCAATATACTTGCCGGGTGCAGCAACGCGCGCCGGGTATCGCTAGTATTGTGTAAATTATAGGTATAAATGTAAAATAAATAAATCACAAAATTTGTATGGAAGCCCCCTTAAGGAGGGATATATCAGAAAGGAGAAAATGTTCCTCTTGCAAAAGTAATAGGAGGTCGGTCATGCATTTTAACCCTCTCCGGCCATACATACAAAATTACAAGAAGAAGTCATTGGCTGCCAAGTCAGGGCTATAACGCGGATGACCAATCAATTCCATGTTTTGAGTGCTCAAAACCTCTTGTTTCAGCTGATGTGTGGGAGCTCACGTTGTCGTGATGGAGGATGATCTTCCTTCGGTAGTTGGTTTTCCTCGATTCTCCGAAGATTTCCATCAAAAAAAGGTTGATTATCATTCAGCATTAACAGCTTCCGTTGCTCAAATGACAGAGTTGCAACATGATCGGTTTTTCTGAAGAAACTGGAAACCATTTGCTTGGAAATGCTTCGTCAGTAGATAACTTTTGTCGGGTTTTGCACACTTTGAAAGACCCAAACAGTGGATTTCTACTTTGTTTCGGTCTCATAAGCATAAATCCATGCTTTGTCAACTGTGCTGATAGCGTGTTTCAAACCACCCCCGCTGTTTCAGCGTTTCCTTGCATCAATCGAAACTAGCCTTTCTTTGAACATTTTTCGTATTATGGGGCATCCAACAGGAACAAATCTTCCTGACGCCTAAATGCTTATATAAAATCGAATGTTTGCTAGTCACACTAATACCGAAGAATTACTCCATCTCACGGTATGTCATATGCCGGTCTGCTTCTAACCGTTCACGCACATCATCGATGTTTCCTACCACAACAGCCGTTCTTAAAACATCTTCATGAAATTCGTCTTGGAGAGAACAAAGACAACGCTCGAAATTCAACTGTTCACGCACAGCACAGAGGTTTCGTGCCACAACAGCCGTTCTTGGAGGACTTTCATGAAATTCGTCTTGGAGAGAATGACCACCGTGCTCGAACTCATCGAACCAATGCTGGGTGTGGTGCTTCATCAGCGAAAGTCAAACTAAGTTTATCGATTCATTCTTTTCTTGTCAATCCACGTCGAAATTCGTGAAAAATCATCGCTCGAAAATGGTCACGAAGAACTTTGTAGAATTTAATATCAAAAACATAAAGATATAAGGAAAATAAATGCAATACAGAAATATACTCTGTACTTTTTTGTTACTCCCAATACTTTGAAATATACTTTAAAATGTTGTACATTACAACTCTGCTACTTAGCAGCAGTCAGTGTTTGTTTTAACGTAGAATACTTTATACGGGGGTGTTGATCTGGAGCACAAAATTTTGAGAAAATGTTTGTAACTTTCATTATAAGTTTTTAATACTTTATGCATGCATTGAAGAAAATTCAAGTATGGCCGTAACATATTTAATATGTCTTCTTTTGATTTGTATTTAAATAATCATATTGCTACATATAATTTTTTTGATTCTATAAGTAAATCAAAATTTAACTCCTTCAAATTTTGTATTAATTTTTATATGCTTTGTATTTTATGTATTATAACATCATGTGTAAGAGCAGTACGATATCTGTGTGTTCATCACAGAACCAGTGTGAGAAAGAGAAGAAGTATAATGACCAAGCAGCGAACGATGTGTACATACACAACATTGATAAGCGAAGCAGAGAAACAAAATTGTGCTTACCCAGTTGGCCACGTCGTTAAGACATCCTCAATGTCTTACAGCCTTATTCATAAACACATTTTAGAGGCAGCGTAACTTTAAACGGGCTTTAAACAAGAAAACGTTATTTATAAACATTTTTCGTAGTTGTTTAAGAGCTGCGTAACTTAAACGCCGAAATTGGCGTTTAAAGGTTATGTAAATACAACCATGATTTTTGTTTCTTTTAATATCAAAGACATGCTCCATATGCGCTCTTTGCAGGATTTTTTTATGCGGCGGCCATTGTAAATACATAGGAATTCTTAATTTTTGTAGAGATTTTCTATAGTTCAGACACAAACCTTTCAATCATAAGCAGAAAATGAAAAAATGTTTATGAATAACAATGTTAGCAAGGTTGCATAGAAGCTGCGTAAAGCCTTAAACAGTGCGTAACTAAACAAGCGTTTAAATGTTGTTTAAGGAAATCTATTTAATAAGGCTGTTAATGACTAACGTATTCTACGTCTGACCTATGCCGCCCGTGTTATCTAACATAGGCTTGAGCTTTTTTTGTTTAAGGTTGATATTTTCAATATGAATATGAAAGACATGCTCCATATGCTGTGAATTTATGGCAATATTATAACTACTCGATGTATGAACCATGCAGTTGAAAAACACAGTAGCTTTTCATACTGTATGTATTATAATTATTTAATTTTGCGTAATACTATGTTAAAAACACACCGAAGCGTTTCACGACGAAGTGTTTCATCGGCGAATTGATTCACCGCTTTTACTCCCCATTGCGGCTAAAGATGTTTCTCTTCAAAAAAATAGTTCACATTGGATTCCACATAATTTGATTGATGCAAAGAAACGCTAAAGAAATACAACCGCGCTGCTTTAAAAAACGCCTTTAAAATAGTTACTGGTGATGAATCATGTATTCATGTATCCTTCATGAACCAAATCCAACAAAAGTTCTTTGAGCACGTAGCACTGCGAAGCAAATAGTCGTCTGTTTCTTCAAAAAAACTGGTCATGTGCTCAAGGTACCACTTGGAAAAGTAGAAGGGACAATTCGGAATAATACCCAACCATTTATGTGCCAGAAGTATTTCATGAAATAAGGTACAAGCGTCTTCATCAAAACAATACGAGCTCCCAGACATCAGCTCAAACAAAGCCCTTTTTTGAGTACCCAAAATGGGTCATCCGTTATATGGCCTGATTCGGCACCCAATATAAAATTATGCAACTTTAATTATATTCAACCCCTGAAGTGTAAACTATCAGACACTATTTCTTCCATTTAAAACTGAATAAATTTTTAAAATCCTTTACACCACGCAAGCGTGCTAAATACAAAAATTACCTTGATTCTCGTGTTGAAATAAAATCTCCTCTTTTGCTAAAAAGTTTTTCGAATCATTAAAAATCACCTCGCAAAATGTCAACATCAAAAATAACAACCAAATACCAAAAGCACAAAACAAAGCAAAACAAAAAAAGAAAAAAAAACAATGAGTTAAATAGACGTGATATCCATAAAATGCAAGCGTAACATTTTTTCATTCATTTTTCATGTCTAAACCAACAATAACTAATAGGAAAATGAAATAGAAAAAAAATAAAAAGCCGTTAAATCAGCATAAACTAAACAACCGTTATGTTTTGATGGCGGGGCGCTGCCAGTCATTTTTGAATATTTTCCGTTTCATTTGCTCCCAGTTTTGGTCATGTTTCTATCCTCAGAGCCAGAGGTGACACCAGCTAACCATATGTGTGTGGATGTGCTGTTGTTTGGGTGAGTGTATGTGTGTTAGTGTGCTACTGAAATTTGCATAAATTGCATGCAGCGTGCATAATAAATACATGTATGTGCATTTTTCGCATATGCTGCTGTTTGTGTGTGTGCTTGTGAGTCGAAATATGTCGTTGTGTGTATGAAAAAGTTTTTCCATGCATCACTATGACTGTCTCGCTCACTGACAAAGCACTGTGGAACGAAACGAGCTGCTAGAGCGGAAAAAGTCAGCACGGAATTTTATTTTTTTTTTTTTTTTAATGAAAAAATTTGTTTTCACCTATATCTCTTTATTAAAAAAATATTAGGGCTAAAAAATGCGTAAAAAGTGAATTTTTCTGAATATTGCGGACATGAAAAATGGTTAAAAGAAAACAGTTTTTTAAAATACAGTACTTTTAGCTTAAAGCGAACTTCAAGGGACCGGGCAAAATGGTTCGTTTTTACCAAGTTCGCTTTAAATGAAGACTTGAATTAATCAATTGTATGATTAACTCCTTTGTAAATTTATTAAAAACATGTTGAGATGTTTTAATTTAAAAAATTTATTTTTAAAAAAATCAGTTAGTTTAGTTCGCTTAGTAGTAATATTAGTCTCAGTTAAATACACTTCCACTTGAGCCAAGTGGTCAAGAATTTGTTGTGGAATGTCGCGCGACTGAAGCAAATCTCTTACATAGCTTACGCTACACACTGTATCCACGTCAGTTGCGACTTGGATTGGCTCTACGTTGTCTATACCGTCGCCAAGGTCGTCTCCACCAGCGCAAACACACTACACAATAGCTTTTCGTCCAATTCTTCCGTATTTCGTCATCAAAACATATGTAATCGTGTTCCAGCAAACAAACATTAAACTTAGGGGAATTCCCGGATTGGAGACAGGAAAAATTAAACACAGTGTGTTACAGTGTTGTCACTGTGCGTTTAGACCGCCTGAACGAACAAAAATTCATCGCAAGCAATTTATTGCGATAAAAACGTCGTTCGGCGTACTGTTTACACCGCACGAACATCGATAGCGAACGAACATTATCCGCCATCTTGTATGTTCAGCCGGTCTAAACAGGAAATTGTGCATGCGGCCGAACATTAATAAATGTAGGGTTGATATCTCTTTATTTTTATATTTATAGTATATATTTTATGAATAAATATACTTTCCGTGATTTCTTCTTTAAAGCTACTCCTTTTTGCTACTTTTCTGTTTTTAAAAACAGCGCAACACTGGATTCGCCCAAAAAGATCGAGGGAAGGCTGATCATTCCGAACGAAAGAATCTTCGTTCGTTCGCTCTAATTTACTGTTTACACCGGGCGAACAGCGTTCGCGATAAATTTATAGCGAATTTTATATAAATTTATAGATCCAGTTGAGTGCGTGTTTTCAGCTATAAATAATACATGACAGTTGAAAAATCACAATTGTATGATATGTCAACACTTTAAAATGTATTGTAACCATTAAATACACCTAAGAACACAATTGTATCGGTTTTTTAAAAACTCAACTCAATTTTGTAAAAAATTGTTAGCTCAGAAAAGCAGCTAACAATTTTTTAGCATTGTTAGCTAGAAATTCAAAAAGTCGGCAATAATCAGAAAGTGACGGCACTAAATAAGTTTTTACATTTGTGATGTAAAGGGTGATTTTTTAAGAGCTTTCGGATTTGATTTAAAAAAACACATAAAATTTAGGGAAATGTATGAAATCTTTATTTGAGTCGAGGGAACGATCTATATAATTCAATGTTTGAAGATGATTTCATGCTAATGTTGACCGCGGCGGCGCCTCAAATGGGTTATACGCTGGGTCCAATTTTGGAATACTCTCTTCAACATATCGGCCGGTATCACACGAATAAATTTTTCAATATTGGCTTCCAGTACATCAACCGCTGCGGGCTTGTCCCTATAGACATGAGAATTAACATGGCCCCACAAAAAATAGTCTAAAGGCTTTAAATCGCACGATCTAGGTGGCCAATCGACCGGTCCCGAACGTGAAATAAACTGTCCACCGAACTCGCCTCTCAATTGGGCCATTGTTTCGCGTGCTCTCTGACATGAACGTTTTGTTGAAACCACATGTCAGGCAAGTTCAGCTCTTCCATTTTGGGGAAAAAAACAATTTGTAACCATCGCACGGTAGCGCTTCCAATAAGATTTTAGGCGATCAAAACGTGGATCTTTATTCAACTTTGCCAGGGCCCATTCACCAAAAGTTATCCGTTGTGGTAGGTCGTCTGGATTCAATTCTTGCACCAGCTGTATTTTTAAAGGTTTTACCCCCAAATTACCTCGCTAAATTTTCCACGTAGTGTAGTAACAGAGGCCCAATTGCTGCAAACGGCGCCAAATCGATAATTCATGGTCAGAAAACAATGGTGGATACAGCTACGATATTTTCCTCTGTCCTCACTCTACGCATGCGTGTTAGTGGTTTAATCATTAAACTTTAATGTCCACTTATGTAAATTTGGTGCAAAATTTAGTCAAATTAAGAGTATTTTCCAAAATAAAAATCGAACTATCAAAAGTACCGGTCATATTTACCTATCAAGTGAAATAAATTTGGTAGCGATCCTTAGCATAGTTTTCGAGTAATGCTGTCCACCGGTTTTAAACAGTCTTTTCGAAAAAAATTCGCTTAAAATTTTAAATGTAGTTTATTAAGGTATACATTAATTTTTCTTCAACTTATATAGTATCATCTATTTCATATAAGATACCCGCATCATCAATTGTTGAATCTAAAATTTCAACTTGCCTCTGTTTTCTCAGGGTTCTTCCCTTGCGAATGGCTTCCTGTACATTTTTGTTTGCGAGAATAATACGCGTGGAATCAACTTTTTTTATAAATATTTGACAGTTTTTGCCACAACTGATGCCAATTTCCACATTGCGTCCCCAAATTTTTATGCCAGGGGGAGAAGTTCTTATTATTACTGTTATTTTTATTTTTTTTTTACAATATTATAAGGTTTTTCATTTTCTGATGACCAGGGGGCCTTTTCCCTCTTTGCTCTCCCTGTGGATACCTATGCTTATGCATTTTTATATAGAGTGAATGGAAAAAAATAAAAGACACTCAAAAGAGTGCATTGGAAAAAAAGACATATTAAAGAGAAGAGTTTTTGTAGCAGGTGGTATGAGTAAGGCAAGTACATATATTTTTTGTTGTCTTCTCTCCGGACAATTGTGCTTATAACTGCAACAATTTTTATTCAATTGACTTAAAACTGTGTGAGCATATTTTTAAGATGTTACACAGAAAATAAAAGAATTGATTTATTACCTAAACTAGTTTAGCTAATGTGAAAGTTTCTATTTCACCTAATCTTTTCAACAACTTTTCTACTTACACAGTTAATTTAACAATCATGCCTAATTAAAATTAGTTAATTCAACTAAAATTTTGCTTATTAAATCATCTAATTCTTGTAGTTATTTTACCTAATGCAAGTTGTCGATTTGTTCGTACACTAGGGAAATAACGCATATTAGCATTATCCACGCCTCAGTATACATTTTATATAAATATTTACGTGGATAAATCAAATGCTTTCCTTACAACTTGTTTTTTCCCGTATTTGAATTTTTTATTTCTGTGCAACGCAAAACATAAAAGAAGTGAAACATAAAGTGTTAGCCCAAGGAGAGCACAGCGCTCTCCTATAAAAAACATAAATAAAAACAAAGAGGGAAAATTTTATTTTTTGTCACAAGCGAGAATTGAACTCGGACCGCTGGCGTTATAGTCAAACGCTTTACCGCTGTGCTGTTACGCCGTTTGATAACTTGTGAACAAAATGTATATAAAAATATGAGGTCCACAACTCTGAAATTATTTTTCCACTGGGCATCTACAGCAATTTGATTAATTGGTATGTAGAGTAAATTCCTGTATTGGAATTTTAGCTCAATAGATAAGGCGTTGGTTGTTGAAATCTTGAGATCACAGGTTCGACTCTCAGCGGTGGCAAAGAAATTTTTTCAGTCATTTATACAATGTATATATCTCTCTCATTCTATCTACTATAAAACAAATCTTTCTTCTCTATCATGTGACGAAATGAAGTATAGTCACCTAAGGAAAGTTTCACTTCAAAATAGAAATTGCAAAACAAAAAACATATTTTTTGCATATTTTTTGCACGGCATTCCCACTCTTAAGTGGGAATGCTATCTAAATAATTAGATGATTTTTCTACACTTAGTAGGTGGCTTGCCTAATCTGAAGTGGTCACAGTTTAAAAAAAATTAGCTTATTCTTCTAATAAATTATGTGTCTTATCTATTTTATGGTTGAAGGTACATCTTAATATTTAGGTTCTTTATCTACTCTCGCAGTTAAACTATCCAATATAATTGCATATAATTAACATTTAGAAATTGGTAGCGCACCTAATCAAATTCGTTGACTGAAAATCACCGGATTACTTTAGCTGAATTGACTACATTTTTAGGTAAAAGTTCTACTCTTTTTTTTCTGTGTATGATGTTCGAAAATGTTCGAAAAATTATAAAAAAAGTTTGACTTTTGTTCGCCGAGAAACTTTAGTAGGCTCTTAATTTAAGTTTTTTTGTCAATAAATATCCGCTTAATTTTTCTTATACATATTTGATTATTTTCAGAGTGTTCTTTTGCACTTCCTTTTAATTTGGAAATCAAGTAATGTACCGTGTTTTGCTGTTAAAATGTTGGTCACATTACGCATAATACTTATAAAATGTATTTTTTTAGCTTGCAAAAATTAGGTGTTTGATTTCTATAAAAGTTTAAATGCATTTTTATTGATAGAGGACATTTTCACACTTAGGCTTGAGTATATCATAAACGAAGTAATGATTATACACTGTTTTTTATAGCTATGCGTGTGTGTTGTCCAAATTTAGAACATATCCTTCAAACGATGTAGCTGATTATTGCTGAAAGCTTTGTTCTCGTAGCTTTACTAGTTCTCCAGATAATGCGAAAAATGTGTTCCAATTGTATGGAGGTTCCACGCCTACTTGACCAAAATTCTTAAAACGCTTTTATTTGTACTTTTCTATGCCTAAAATACCAACAACGGCTACAAAAGTTAAAATATTTGCTTTCCCCTAAATTATACTACTCGTTCCACTGTGCAAAGTTTTGTAGTTGTTTTTGTTGTTGTTGTTGCTGCTTTTGATGTTGATGTTGTTGTTTTTGTTGTCATTTTTGCACATATGCTGACATTAATTTGCAACAAATGTCGCCGGCTTGTTAGCAGCAAAGTAATAAATTTTCATTATTATTGTTATTATGATGTCGCTTTTGTTTGTTGTTGTTCTTGTTGTTGTTATTGTTGTTGTTGCTGCTCTACTTATTGTTCTAGTTGTTTTTTCAGTTGTAGTTATAATACTCACTACACGTACAAGAACAACATGCACGAACTATGACGGCATCAACATGCTTGGACTGCCTCATTTGTTGTCTGCGGCAGCCACGACGATGATGTTAAACAATGTCACAAAATATCCTTCGGTGTAATTACAACAATACAAATATGCATGCTCAACAAGGATTTCTTAAATGCACCACCTAGCCACCTAGTTGTTGGTTGTTGCTAGTGAAAGCTGTTTAAAAGTGAATTTGCTTGTTGCCTTTGCTTTGAGGGGGTTTAAAAGGTCGAATGAAGTTTAAATAAAATAAATATCCACGTTTGAAATAATATTAATTTACAATAAAATCGACATCAAGTAAGCACCCGGGGGGAAATGAGGTTGAAAGCCAATCAAAATCAAGTCGAAATGAAGTTGAACTCTAATCAAAATTAGTTAGAATCTATCTAAAATCACACTGATATCAGTAAAAATCAAGTCCAAAATATGTCGAATAGACGAAATCATTTCTGCGTCATGCCGTTGAAGTTACAATCAATCAGAATTTAATCAAAATCATGTCAATATACGAAAATAAATAAAAATCAGCAAAAATCTAGACAAAATCTAAACAAAATTCAATAAAAATCGTGCAGAAAGTGTCCATTTCAACTTGGACATGACCCTCCCGAAGTGTGATAAGTCAGTTACTTTTTGAATAGGTTTCAATCCAAATAATTTCGAATATAAAAAAAATCAGTTTATGTCAAAACAAAATCAAACCTAATTGAATCTAATTTCAAGTCATATTCGTGTAGAAATAGTCGAAGTCAAGTCTGAATCAAATAGAAAATAAATAAAATTTACGCCTTTTTTCTTATTGTCATGTGAGGTGATCTATGACATGGCGTATTCGTATTCTCGTAGTCACTGAACTGCGAATGACTCAATGAACACGGCCAACCAATTTATTTTCGGCATTCCTGTTGTCACATTTAACGCTCAGGCCGGCCTTGAGCCTTGCGTGTTTGGCTAAATCAATGGCAGTAGGCTGGACCGTTTAACATAATCAACGGTAGCGTTAATGCCTACGAAGCAGTAGCAATGATACGGAAAATAATTTGTTAGCACGGGGCTTCTACACTGGCACGACCTTTGTGTAACCTTTTCAACATCTCCTACAGGACAGGAGTATTTCCATCTTGTTGGAAGGTCGCGAACGTTCAGCCAGACCCTAAGAAGGGCGATGCCACGAACCCTGAGAACTACCGACCAATTGCGATATGCTCTACGCTCTTCAAAGTCATGGAGAGTGTAATAAACTTCCACCTAATGAATTATCTGGAGCGCAACGATTTACTTAGTGACCGTTAATATAGCTTCTGTAGGGCTCTCTCTTCTGGCGACCTCATGGCGTTCCTCACGGAGAAATGGAACCATTGTGTTCACTTCTTTGGGGAAAGCAGGGTTGTTGCTCTGGATATTTCCAAGGCGTTTGACCGAGTGTGGCATAAAGCTCTCGTGACAAAACTGTGTTGGTGGTAACTTTGCTCGATGAATCACGTGTTTCCTAAAGGACATATCGAGTCGTGTCGTGATTGACGGTATTTCGTCTAGTGAACACGCCATCGGCGCTGGAGTACCACAGGGTTCAGTCCTATCGCCAACTTTATTTCTGGTTTTTATCTTATCAACGACCTTCTGTCGTTGACTTACAACCCAATTCATTCGTTTGCTGACGACAGCAACATTTCTCATTCATATTCCTTCAAAAAACGCCCGAACTCTTAGGAGACTGAGAGAAAGAGGCAACATATGAATGACACACTGCTTAATGACTTGGAAAAATCTCCGAGTGGGGAATTGCTAAAAGGGTTGAGTTTAATGCAAGCAAGACTCATTGTTGCCTGTTAACTCACAAACAAATGAATTGGCCCTTAGCTCCCCTCAATATGAACGGTGTGGATCTAGCGGGGTCAGATGTTCTTGACGTTCTGGGCATCTCGATCAAATCTGAGCTTCGTTGGAATGATTACATTTTCGATTTGTCAAAAGAAGCGGGCAAGTGCCTAGGTTTTTAAAAACGGTGTAAGAAATACTTCACTCCGACTGATCTACGCGTGTTCTTTACCTCATATATAAGGCCGAAAATGGAGTACAATTCGCACATTTGGGCAGGAGCTTCAAGATCTTATTTGGAGCTTCTGCATCGAATTCAATGACACGCGATATATCTGATTGGAGATGAAAATATTTCATCTTCTCTCAACTCTCTTGGACATCCACGCAATATGAGTTGCCTAAGCCTTTTATACAGGTACTATCATGGGAAGTGTTCAAGGGAGATACATTACCTGACGCCATCAGCTCGTGTGTTTCCCAAGTCCACTCGGGCAGCTCACAAAGCCCATCCCTATACCATTATCTTGATGCACAATAGAACCTCGCATTACCGAGTTAATTCGTTCGTCAGTCGTACAGTAAAATTGTGAAACAATCTCCCTGTTAGCGTGTTTCCTGGCAGTTTTGAGCTATGTAAATTTAAAACTAAACTTAACCGACACTACTCTATCTTTCCACCCTCCAACTAACTATCACCCTTCTTGCGAATCAACACAATGCTTTCGCATTTTTATAGGGGGCATCCCCTGAGCGTTGGATTAGTCTAACAAAAAAACTCTCTGAGGTTTGCCATTGTCTGCAGAGAGGTGACGGCCGAACATAAAATTTGATTCAATTGAAAAAACTTTCTGTGTCAGATGGAATTGAACCAGGGTTCTCTGGCGTATGGGTCACGCACTCTACCCACTGCGCCACGTTCGCCACTTAGCATGTCTTAAGAGTGCGTTAATTTATGGTTTGAAATGGATGTCAGCAACAACTGAAAAACCATGAGATTGCTAGTGCAGTGCATGGTGAGCCACAGGAAGAGTCTGACAGCCTAGTTTGATTATCTCTGATTGTATTAGGTGGATTATGGGCGTGATGAGTTCCACTTCCACCAAAAGTGGTCTCGGAGCGTTCAGGGTTCAATTTAAGAGGTTCTCCGGATGTTCAAGTAGGTATTGTGGTACTGTGGTTGCCAACGAAGTTGTGCAGAATTGGTGATGATTTACAGACTGTTGGACGTCATTTGGTGGCTCAAGGTTGATCTTGGTGTAGTAAGTGTTGAGTAATATTATTCTCAGTCATGCGTAATACGCTATATGTCAATGTGTGTGAATGCTATGTCGGCGCAAATCCGAAGACCAAGAGACTATCACAGGGTTGGGCCTTCGGGGGAGTTTCGTGCTGGCTGTATTAGCACAATTTCGCGTGCAAGTCTATGGTGATCGGCGCACAGTGTGAGATTTTGCCAATCTGGAGGGACTTAATTCAATTGCAGCCGTAGTTTGGAAGATATCGACTTGAAATTTGGTGTATGTACTTTTGTTGTTCATGATGAATTTATGTCCAAATACCAGCTAAATCGGAAAAAAAGTACTCCCACCTCCCATACAAACTCCCCTGTTTTTGTTTGAAAAACATTCTAATATTAGTTGTAATTCCAATTTGAAATAAGAGAGTTACTGCCAATAAGAATAAAAAACCAAAAACAATCACTGTTCATTTAAACAAAGGGGTTATTTGTTTAATATTTCACTTTTTTTGGTTATTTTGCATAGTTTATTTTTTTGTCAAAGAAGAACGTAAAATGGTCTAAAGAAGTTGAAAATTTAGTCTGAATCAGAACATTCTTCGAAAGTTTGATGATCCGATAACAATGCGTTATAGTGTAGTAATAACGTATGTATACTACATATCAATGGGTCGGATGAAATAAGCAGCCTGTGTATTAACTCGTAATGTTTTCCTAGTGTACAATTCTCGGTAATTTCGTATATTTTACCTGGACTCTAGGACTTCTTCGAAAAAATTGCCAATAGGTAGAATGCAGAAAGAGATTATATCCTTTCCATGGTACAAAATTATATGCACAGTTACTGGCATGTTGAACCACGAATATTCGGACAGATAAAATTGTGTGGTTTCTTTCGTGTAGCTTTGAAACGCATTTATATTAATGGAGTATCCACGTAAGTTTTGTCTGCGTCTTTAAAAAATCTTCTGGCAGTGTTGCCGTCATTTGTATTGCCGGTTTTTTGTTTTGGAATATCCACTAAAAGGCTCATTTCATGTTTAAATTCGTTTTGAATTTCCTTCCTCCTATCAGATACTTTAACTTTATTTTCCTCACTTTTCAGGGTTGGAACAGGGTTTTGCCAATATTTTTTTTTCCCCTCTGTAATTGTTGAGCATAGTTGAAGAGATACCAACGATATAGAAAAAATACTTTCGTCTGACAATTTTCCCTCAGTAAATTTTTGTTTGTACTCGTCCAGAAGTTGCTTAAAAGCAATTTAAACCCGATTCATATCCTACAGACTTGATGTTCCCTAACCAAATATCAAATAGTGTCTCCCGCGATATTTCACCCATGGTCAAATATTGGGCCTTTGTGCAAAATTTTTGCAAGTTTTTTTTCTTCAGATCAGTTTTGGGATTTCACTCGCTTATCACCTATATGGTAAGAACGTGGAACACAGTAGAATATAAAAGTTGCAGTATATGAAACATATGCAATTTTTAAAAATTTTCTTACTTATTAGCTGATTATGAAGTAAATTAAATAAAATATTCCAGAGCAAATATTAAAAAAACATTATTGAAAAAGTTATGCTCAAACTATTTATAATTTAAGAAAAAAACCTTTTTAAAAACAATGCACGCCCGACTCACTTCTAATCGCTTCAAACTTGCGAATTTATTAAGTAGTCAAACTTGTTTTTACTCGCTTTTTAATAGCACGTGTTTGATTACCGTTATCTCGATGATGATTTTATTTTCATTCTGTTTTGTATTGATATTCGTGACAAAGGGACATTTTTCTAACATTTACCCAAAAATCATTAAATTTGAAGCATATTTTTTTTTTGCATTAAGTCCCTTCAGATTGGCAAAATCTCACACTGTGCGGCGTGGAGTTGCGCTTGTATACAAACGGGTAACAATGTCCCAAATTGTCAGAGTTTTTAGATCGGTCCCGATTTCTACCAATAAATGTGGATGGTGATAACACTAGCCTTCCATGATTGGTACTATGGTTCGAATATCGGTATGCAATCCACACAGAATATTTATTAAATTAAATAGGCTTAAGTGTGGTGTTGGAACCATTATTGAAACTATAACATAATGCGTTCGACACGTTTGATATAAAAAATGTGGGGTGCAGGGGATTGTCGGAAGGACGCTAATGAAGCGTAGCTGGTGTTAGCGTCCGGATGGTCGATTTGTTGGTCATTAATTACCGTACGTTGCTAAATTGGCTTTCCTGAAAATAAATCCACTGGGCGTCATTTTCTAGACTCCTTGTGCCAAGGGGCACCGTAGAATAGAGCCGACAAGGCAGGTGTCTACGTTAAACAATTACAGGATTCCTTCTGCCACATTAAACGTAAACTTTTCTAAATAAAGTGTCAAATTACTCACATATATTTTTAAAGTGAACAACGAAATGGAAGAACGAAAACGATAAGTAAATAATTGTAATAATAAATAGTAACGATTTAATCCATTTACCAAAAAATTAACCACCACGAAGAAATTTGAAGAAAATGTGTCTTTTAAAACGAAAAATGCATCCATCGCTAAAGGACTGAAATTTTCGGGAAATTGCAGCAAAGGAGCTTAACTACAAAGTAAAGTGGCAAGAAATAACATCACAATTTAATAGTTTTGGTCCTCCGATTAGGAATGTTTTACGATGCCAGAAGGTAAATAATGCAGTTGTGTAAAAGTCTTGAAGTTATGCTAACGAAATAAATTTTATCTGTTTCGGGTATAGAATGATAACAAGCTTAAGATAAGGAGTAAACTATCGCACAACAAAAAAAAAAAAACTAAACTCTACCGGTGGTGGCCCTTTTCTCTGAACTCACCTAAACATCCTGGAAGAGCAACTCTCTAATCTGTTGTCTCTACACAGAGCTGCGCTCTGCAATACGTGAACATATGGCGTTCATAATGAGGTGGAGGAGCAACTATTTGGAAGTTTTATAGAAGGAGATGAAGTTGACCTGCCAAACGACAACCCGAGGAGGACTTCAGTGAAAAACCCGAACACCAACAGCAATCGCCATGCCATGACGCAAGAGAAATAGACAAGTCTAAAAGGAGGACTACAAAAAAGGGATGCTTAATAAGTAAACGAAAGCTATACTAGAAATATCAAAGTTGCTGGACAAAGCAAACAAATACTTAAAGTACATATCCAGTACTTTGGATAAAAAAAGTATGAGCTGTACAAAAAAATGCAAAGGAAGAAGGAAATAGAACTAAGCATGGAGGTAATGGAAAAAAACATCAACATCAACAGCAACATCAACATCAACACCAACATCAACACCAACATCAACATCATCATCATCAACATTAACATTAACATTAACATTAACATTAACATTTACATTAACATTAACATTAACATTAACATTAACATTAACATTAACATTAACATTAACATTAACATTAACATTAACATTAACATTAACACTAACATTAACATTAACATTAATATTAACACTAACACTAACATTAACATTAACATTAACATTAACATTAACATTAACATTAACATTAACATTAACATTAACATTAACATAAACATAAACATAAACATAAACATAAACATAAACATAAACATAAACATAAACATTAACATTAACATTAACACTAACATTAACATTAACATTATCATTAACATTAACTTTAACATTAACATTAACATTAACATTAACACTAACATTAACATTAACATTAACATTAACATTAACATTAACATTAACATTAACATTAACATTAACATTAACATTAACATTAACATTAACATAAACATAAACATAAACATAAACATAAACATAAACATTAACATTAACATTAACATTAACATTAACATTAACATTAACTTTAACATTAACATTAACATTAACATTAACATTAACATTAACATTAACATTAACATTAACATAAACATTAACATTAACATTAACATTAACATTAACATTAACACTAACATTAACATTAACATTAACTTTAACACTAACATTAACATGAACATTAACATTAACATTAACATTAACATTAACATTAACATTAACATTAACATAAACATAAACATAAACATAAACATAAACATAAACATAAACATAAACATTAACATTAACATTAACATTAACATTAACATTATCATTAACATTAACTTTAACATTAACATTAACATTAACATTAACATTAACATAAACATTAACATTAACATTAACATTAACATTAACATTAACATTAACATAAACATAAACATAAACATAAACATAAACATAAACATAAATATAAACATAAACATAAACATAAACATTAACATTAACATTAACATTATCATTAACATTAACTTTAACATTAACATTAACATTAACATTAACATTAACATTAACATTAACATTAACATTAACATTAACATTAACATTAACATTAACATTAACATTAACATTAACATTAACATTAACATTAACATTAACATTAACATTAACATTAACATTAACATTAACATTAACATAAACATAAACATAAACATAAACATAAATATAAACATAAACATTAACATTAACATTAACATTAACATTAACATTAACATTAACATTAGCATTAACATTTACATTAACATTAACATTATCATAAACATTAACTTTAACATTAACATTAACATAAACATTAACATTAACATTAACATTAACATTAACATTAACATTAACATTAACATTAACATTAACATTAACATTAACATTAACATTAACATTAACATTAACATTAACATTAACATTAACATTAACATTAACATTAACATTAACATTAACATTAACATTTACATAAACATAAACATAAACATAAACATAAACATAAACATAAACATAAACATTAACATTAACATTAACATTAACATTAACATTAACATTAACATAAACATTAACATTAACATTAACATAAACATTAACATTAACATTAACATTAAAATTAACATTAACATTAACATACACATTAACATTAACATTAACATTAACATTAACATTATCATTAACATTAACTTTAACATTAACATTAACATTAACATTAACATTAACATTAACATTAACATTAACATTAACATTAACATTAACATTAACATTAACATTAACTTTAACATTAACATTAACATTAACATTAACATTAACATTAACATTAACATTAACATTATCATTAACATTAACTTTAACATTAACATTAACATTAACATTAACATTAACATAAACATAAACATTAACATTAGCATTAACATTATCATTAACATTAACTTTAACATTAACATTAACATTAACATTAACATTAACATTAACATTAACATTAACATTAACATTAACATTAACATTAACATTAACATTAACATTAACATTAACATTAACATTAACATTAACATTAACATTAACATTAACATTAACATAAACATAAACATAAACATTAACATTAACATTAACATTAACATTAACATTAACATTAACATTAACATTAACATTAACATTAACATAAACATTAACATTAACATTAACATTAACATTAACATTATCATTAACATTAACATTAACATTAACATAAACATAAACATAAACATAAACATAAACATTAACATTAACATTAACATTAACATTAACATTAACATTTACATTAACATTAACATTAACATTAACATTAACATTAACATTAACATTAACATTAAAATTAACATTAACATTAACATTAACATTAACATTAACATTAACATTAACATAAACATAAACATAAACATAAACATTAACATTAACATTAACATTAACATTAACATTAACATTAACATTAACATTAACATTAACATTAACATTAACATTAACATTAACATTAACATTAACTTTAACATTTACATTAACATTAACGTTACCATTAACAATTATATTAACATTAACATTAACATTAACATTAACATTAACATTAACATTAACATTAACATTAACATTAACATTAACATTAACATTAACATTAACATTAACATTAACATTAACATTAACATTAACATTAACATTAACATTAACATTAACATTAACATTAACATTAACATTAACATTAACATTAACATTAACATTAACATTAACATTAACATTAACATTAACATTAACATTAACATTAACATTAACATTAACATTAACATTAACATTAACATTAACATTAACATTAACATTAACATTAACATTAACATTAACATTAACATTAACATTAACATTAACATTAACATTAACATTAACATTAACATTAACATTAACATTAACATTAACATTAACATTAACATTAACATTAACATTAACATTAACATTAACATTAACATTAACATTAACATTAACATTAACATTAACATTAACATTAACATTAACATTAACATTACCATTAACATTAACATTAACATTAACATTAACATTAACATTAACATTAACATTAACATTAACATTAACATTAACATTAACATTAACATTAACATTAACATTAACATTAACATTAACATTAACATTAACATTAACATTAACATTAACATTAACATTAACATTAACATTAACATTAACATTAACATTAACATTAACATTCACTCTAACATTAACATCAACATCAATATCAACATCAACATCAACATCAATATCAACATCAACATCAACATCAACATCAACATCAACATCAACATCAACATCAACATCAACATCAACATCAACATCAACATCAACATCAACATCAACATCAACATCAACATCAACATCAACATCAACATCAACATCAACATCAACATCAACATCAACATCAACATCAACATCAACATCAACATCAACATCAACATCAACATCAACATCAATATCAACATCAACATCAACATCAACATCAACATCAACATCAACATCAACATCAACATCAACGTCAAGATCAACATTAACATCGACATCAACATCATCAACATCAACATCAACATCAACATCAACATCAACATCAACATCAACATCAACATCAACATCAACATCAACATCAACATCAACATCAACATCAACATCAACATCAACATCAACATCAACATCAACATCAACATCAACATGAACATCAACATCAACATGAACATCAACATCAACATCAACATCAACATCAACATCAACATCAACATCAACATCAACATCAACATCAACATCAACATCAACATCAACATCAACATCAACATCAACATCAACATCAACATCAACATCAACATCAACATCAACATCAACATCAACATCAACATCAACTTCAACATCAACATCAACATCAACATCAACATCAACATCAACATCAACATCAACATCAACATCAACATCAACATCAACATCAACATCAACATCAACATCAACATCAACATCAACATCAACATCAACATCAACATCAACATCAATATCAACATCAACATCAACATCAACATCAACATCAACATCAACATCAACATCAACATCAACATCAACATCAACATCAACATCAACATCAACATCAACATCAACATCAACATCAACATCAACATCAACATCAATATCAACATCAACATCAACATCAACATCAACGTCAAGATCAACATTAACATCGACATCAACATCATCAGCATCAACTTCAACATCAACATCAACATCAACATCATCATCAATATGTTCAACATCTTGAGGTCAAGCCTGTTGAAAAAAACAACAAAAAACAAACAAATAACATTTCTGTATAAAGTAATCACACAGCAGACACCAATTCATCAGTAGTCTTTCGTGATTTTCTCTGTAATCCACTCAGTTACTTAAGTTGAACTCTTTCTACCAATTTGCTAAAACAATTACAAGGAATTTTTTAGAGTTTTATTTATTAGTTTATAAGTAATAGTTAAAAACATTTTAACTAACAGTAACAGAATATAAATGAAGACTTAACGGCCTTAATACTTATTAAATGAAATTATTTTTTCTATACTTATGCAGATCAGCGGCGAGAAACACACATTTAAAAACAAAATTTATAAGTGAACTGAGTTCTTCATTGACAGTAATTGTGTTTTGTAAAAGAAGTAGTTTCAAATTAAACAAAATTCGCTTAAATTTCAAAATTTATTTTTATATGCGAGAATATTGTTAAACGACTTCATTGCATAAATTTTATAAATTACAGAATAAAAAGCATAAAACCATCACCTTCATGTTGAGTCCTTGCGTTAGCTTGTTACATCTGCACATTTCCGCCTTTGAATTACTTCATCTGCTGTGCAGCCTCATAAACTCAGATCATTTAGCGGTACACAAAGGTGCTGAGAACATAGTGCACATATTGCCACATACTGGCACATACACGTTAATGCCACCTATCTATACACATAAAAACAAAAACTAACAAAAAATTGAAGTAACAACAACCTGGTTGCTTGCACTTGATGCGCAGCATTAACGTCATTGCAGCGGTGTTAGTTTCATTTTGAAATTTACAAGTTTATCTATGGGAGACACGCACGCTCCCTCACTCACGCACAACCACACTCGCACACACAAGGGCACACTCATAGGTAAACAAAGTGACATACAAAGACAAAAGGAAGTTATTACAAACAATGCTGAACACATCTGCATGCAGCATGTAGTCGGCTGTTGGCTGTATCTTATACCAATTCAGCTGCTGAGCCTGCTGCAATAACTGCATAGTTGAATCCTTGTTGCAAATTTACAACAATAAGTATGTAAAGGATGTTGCTCCTGATGCCCTGATGCTGATGATGGTTCTGATGCAATGGCAGCAGTAGCAGCTCATGTTCTCTTCGTGCCGTTGTTATTCTTGTTGTTGCTTCCATGTTGTTGATATTGCAGCATCCTGTTAGTAGATGGGTTTCTTCGGTTGATTCTTGCAGTTGTATTGGTAGTTCTTGAAGCTCATATGCTGGTGGCTGCATATCTATCCTTATGAATGAGTTTTTTTTTGTGCATGAGTGCTGTGTGTGTGTGCTTGTTTGTGATGTATGCAAACTAGCGACTCACGTGATTGTATTTTATGCTTGTGCGTTTTGTATGATGTCATTGCTGCTCATTGCTTCCTCAGCTCATTTGTCTTTCGTAAAATAATGTTCGTTTGATAATCGCAACATGACGCTGACTTTGCAAACAGGAGTTTAAACAACAAAAACAAGAGCAAAAATAACAACTGCAGTAGAGGGAATGACATGAATCGAGAATATACTCTTTAAAACCTATTCTTCACGAGAAACAATTAAAAAAAAAAACAATTGTTTGGAAGAAAAGATTTATGATTGTGAATATGTATGTATATGAATACTAGCTTTTTCCCGGCGCGCGTTGCTGCACCCAGCAACTACAGTGGCGAGCAAAACTGGCTAAATGTTTCCCACTTTTATGCATTTTTGACTGTTGCAAAGCCATTTTTTTATATAGCGCTACCAAATTTTCTGGTTATATACTTCATTTATTAAGAAATGCAACGTATAAGTTCAAGTTTGAATAATATATAAAAATAAAAAAATATTATCTACAAAAATAACAAAAAATTATATTTAGGCAGTACATATACTACTACATATACTACAGTATATACTACAGCGTCATCTGGTGTCCAAGGTGGATCAAAGGAGATAAAAAAAAAACTCACCGTACGTGAAAACCACTATATACCAATTTTCATTCTAATCGCATGAGCGGTTCAGGAGTTTGAGGTGGTTTTGTAAAAACAGTTATACTACAGCGCCCTCTGGAGTTCAAGATGCGTCAAAAAAGATAACAGAAAAACACTCAACTTACACAAAAACCACTATATACCAATTTTTATTCTAATCGCATGAAAGTTTTGGGAGTTTAAGGTGGTTTTGGCAAAAAATTTTGTACTACAGCGCCCTCTGGTGTTCAAGATGGCCCAAAAAAGATAACGTTAAAACACTCAACGTACATGCAAACCACTATACATGGAAAGACCTGTCTGTCCCAGTTTTTCAGTAGAAGGATATCACTAAGTTGCAACTCCATACTGAGTAACCTTGTTGTGCAACATTTATATCCAAAGATATTCTATATCACAAATTAAGCTTGTATGGGCGTAACCACACCCTCTTTTCCAAAGTCCGTCTCAGTTTTCTAGAACATAGAAGGACATCACCTAATAGTAATTCCATTCTGAGTTTTATTGTTATGGGACATGTATTTCCAAAGCTATTCGATATCATATTTTTGAATTATATGGGCGGTGTCACACCCCCTTGTCCAATGCTTGCTAAATTTTGCTAGTCGAAGGACGCGACTAAATAGTACGCTCTTACCAAGTTTGATTGATGTGTGAATTATAGCTTGAAAGTTATACCGAAAATTTGGTCTGCTGAAAAAGTGCCACGCCCCACGTCCAACCCCATAAAATTTTACCTGTGGAACGGCACTTGTAAATTGAGGTAGAACACCGAATTCCGATGCTATGCGACCTATAATTTCAAAGCTATTCGCTATCGTAGATTTGGGTTGTATGGGAGGTGCCCCGCCTCCTTGTCCAATGTTGCGTGAATTTTTTCCAAAACCTTCGCGTAACAATTACGAACAAATTCACAGAAGGAAGTATCTAATTTGGTCCAGTCGTTTTCAAGTTTTAAGCATCCGAACAAACCACTATTCATTTTTATATATTAGGATGCTGTAAAATTTATCTCAATCTATTTATTGGATTATTTAACTCAGTAGATATTGAAATAAAAAGAGTGGCACGCAAATAAATACGATATATTGTGCTTATGGCTACACTGTAGTAGGAATGAACTGAGTGCAACTGTCCACTCAAGAGACCAGCGCGGTGAGTTGTAGAATCTCACCTCTCTCTCTCAACAAAGAGCTTAAGCTATTGTTTGCTGTTATTTCGTGCTGCTTATACAATGGCAGCATGGATTAAAATGCATGAATTCTTAAATAATTAAATAAAAAGATTTAGCAAAAACGTAGTACCCAGTAGCAGGGTCGCTTATTATAGCAATTGAATAGTGAAAGAATTATTAAAATCGGTTCAGCATTTACCCCCCTGATTGAACGATGAAAATTCGAGAGACGCCTTTTATATAATAGTATAGATATAGATGAATATGAATATGAATATGAATATGAATAGGAATATGAATATGAATATAAATATGAATAGGAATATTAATATGAATATAGTATGAATATGAATATGAATATGAATATGAATATGAATATGAATATTAATATGAATATGAATATGAATATGAATATGAATATGAATATGAATATGAATATGAATATGAATATGAATATGAATATGAATATGAATATGAATATGAATATGAACATGAATATGAATATGAATATGAATATGAATATGAATATAAGTATGAATATGAATATGAATATAAGTATGAATATGAATATGAATATGAATATGAATATGAATATGAATATGAATATGAATATGAATATGAATATGAATATGAATATGAATATGAATATGAATATGAATATGAATATGAATATGAACATGAATATGAATATGAATATGAACATGAATATGAATATGAATATGAATATGAATATGAATATGAATATGAATATGAATATGAATATGAATATGAATATGAATATGAATATGAATATGAATATGAATATGAATATGAATATGAATATGAATATGAATATGAATATGAATATGAATATGAATATGAATAAGAATATCAATATGAATATGAATATGAATATGAATATGAATATGAATATGAATATGTATATGAATATGAATATGAATATGCTATGAATATGAATATGAATATGAAAATGAATATGAATACGAATACTAATTTGAATATGAATATGAATATGAATATGAATATGAATAAGAATATCAATATGAATATGAATATGAATATGAATATGAATATGAATATGAATATGAATATGAATATGACTATGAATATGAATATGAATAAGAATATGAATATGAATATGAATATGAATATGAATATGAATATGAATATGAATATGAATATGAATATGCTATGAATATGAATATGAATATGAATATGAATATGAATATGAATATGAATATGAATATGAATATGAATATGAATATGAATATGAATATGAATATGAATATGAATATGAATATGAATATGAATATGAATATGAATATGAATATGAAAATGAATATGAATATGAATATGAATACGAATATGAATATGAATATGAATATGAATATGAATGTATATATGAATATGAATATGAATATGAATATGAATATGAATATGAATATGAATATGAATATGAATATGAATATGAATATGAATATGAATATGAATATGAATATGAATATGAATATGAATATGAATATGAATATGAATATGAATATGAATATGAATATGAATATGAATATGAATATGAATATGAATATGAATATGAATATGAATATGAATATGAATATGAATATGAATATGAATATGAATATGAATATGAATATGAATATGAATATGAATATGAATATGAATATGAATATGAATATGAATATGAATATGAATATGAATATGAACATGAATATGAATATGAATATGAACATGAATATGAATATGAATATGAATATGAATATGAATATGAATATGAATATGAATATGAATATGAATATGAATATGAATATGAATATGAATATGAATATGAATATGAATATGAATATGAATATGAATATGAATATGAATATGAATATGAATATGAATATGAATATGAATATGAATATGAATAAGAATATCAATATGAATATGAATATGAATATGAATATGAATATGAATATGAATATGAATATGAATATGAATATGAATATGCTATGAATATGAATATGAATATGAAAATGAATATGAATACGAATACTAATATGAATATGAATATGAATATGAATATGAATATGAATAAGAATATCAATATGAATATGAATATGAATATGAATATGAATATGAATATGAATATGAATATGACTATGAATATGAATATGAATAAGAATATGAATATGAATATGAATATGAATATGAATATGAATATGAATATGAATATGCTATGAATATGAATATGAATATGAATATGAATATGAATATGAATATGAATATGAATATGAATATGAATATGAATATGAATATGAATATGAATATGAATATGAATATGAATATGAATATGAATATGAATATGAAAATGAATATGAATATGAATATGAATACGAATATGAATATGAATATGAATATGAATATGAATGTATATATGAATATGAATATTAATATGAATATGAATATGAATATGAATATGAATATGAATATGAATATGAATATGAATATGAATATGAATATGAATATGAATATGAATATGAATATGAATATGAATATGAATATGAATATGAATATGAATATGAATATGAATATGAATATGAATATGAATATGAATATGAATATGAATATGAATATGAATATGAATATGAATATGAATATGAATATGAATATGAATATGAATATGAATATGAATATGAATATGAATATGAATATGAATATGAATATGAATATGAATATGAATATGAATATGAATATGAATATGAATATGAATATGAATATGAATATGAATATGAATATGAAAATGAATATGAATATGAATATGAATACGAATATGAATATGAATATGAATATGAATATGAATGTATATATGAATATGAATATGAATATGAATATGAATATGAATATGAATATGAATATGAATATGAATATGAATATGAATATGAATATGAATATGAATATGAATATGAATATGAATATGAATATGAATGTGAATATGAATATGAATATGAATATGAATATGAATATGAATATGAATATGAATATGAATATGAATATGAATATGAATATGAATATGAATATGAATAAGAATATCAATATGAATATGAATATGAATATGAATATGAATATGAATATGAATATGAATATGAATATGAATATGAATATGCTATGAATATGAATATGAATATGAAAATGAATATGAATACGAATACTAATATGAATATGAATATGAATATGAATATGAATATGAATAAGAATATCAATATGAATATGAATATGAATATGAATATGAATATGAATATGAATATGAATATGAATATGACTATGAATATGAATATGAATAAGAATATGAATATGAATATGAATATGAATATGAATATGAATATGAATATGAATATGAATATGAATATGCTATGAATATGAATATGAATATGAATATGAATATGAATATGAATATGAATATGAATATGAATATGAATATGAATATGAATATGAATATGAATATGAATATGAATATGAATATGAATATGAATATGAATATGAAAATGAATATGAATATGAATATGAATACGAATATGAATATGAATATGAATATGAATATGAATGTATATATGAATATGAATATGAATATGAATATGAATATGAATATGAATATGAATATGAATATGAATATGAATATGAATATGAATATGAATATGAATATGAATATGAATATGAATATGAATATGAATATGAATATGAATATGAATATGAATATGAATATGAATATGAATATGAATATGAATATGAATATGAATATGAATATGAATATGAATATGAATATGAATATGAATATGAATATGAATATGAATATGAATATGAATATGAATATGAATATGAATATGAATATGAATATGAATATGAATATGAATATGAATATGAATATGAATATGAATATGAATATGAACATGAATATGAATATGAATATGAACATGAATATGAATATGAATATGAATATGAATATGAATATGAATATGAATATGAATATGAATATGAATATGAATATGAATATGAATATGAATATGAATATGAATATGAATATGAATATGAATATGAATATGAATATGAATATGAATATGAATATGAATATGAATATGAATATGAATATGAATATGAATATGAATATGAATAAGAATATCAATATGAATATGAATATGAATATGAATATGAATATGAATATGAATATGAATATGAATATGAATATGAATATGCTATGAATATGAATATGAATATGAAAATGAATATGAATACGAATACTAATATGAATATGAATATGAATATGAATATGAATATGAATAAGAATATCAATATGAATATGAATATGAATATGAATATGAATATGAATATGAATAAGAATATGACTATGAATATGAATATGAATAAGAATATGAATATGAATATGAATATGAATATGAATATGAATATGAATATGAATATGCTATGAATATGAATATGAATATGAATATGAATATGAATATGAATATGAATATGAATATGAATATGAATATGAATATGAATATGAATATGAATATGAATATGAATATGAATATGAATATGAATATGAAAATGAATATGAATATGAATATGAATACGAATATGAATATGAATATGAATATGAATATGAATGTATATATGAATATGAATATTAATATGAATATGAATATGAATATGAATATGAATATGAATATGAATATGAATATGAATATGAATATGAATATGAATATGAATATGAATATGAATATGAATATGAATATGAATATGAATATGAATATGAATATGAATATGAATATGAATATGAATATGAATATGAATATGAATATGAATATGAATATGAATATGAATATGAATATGAATATGAATATGAATATGAATATGAATATGAATATGAATATGAATATGAATATGAATATGAATATGAATATGAATATGAATATGAATATGAATATGAATATGAATATGAATATGAATATGAATATGAATATGAATATGAATATGAATATGAATATGAAAATGAATATGAATATGAATATGAATACGAATATGAATATGAATATGAATATGAATATGAATGTATATATGAATATGAATATGAATATGAATATGAATATGAATATGAATATGAATATGAATATGAATATGAATATGAATATGAATATGAATATGAATATGAATATGAATATGAATATGAATATGAATATGAATATGAATATGAATATGAATATGAATATGAATATGAATATGAATATGAATATGAATATGAATATGAATATGAATATGAATATGAATATGAATATGAATATGAATATGAATATGAATATGAATATGAATATGAATATGAATATGAATATGAATAAGAATATCAATATGAATATGAATATGAATATGAATATGAATATGAATATGAATATGAGTATGAATATGAATATGAATATGCTATGAATATGAATATGAATATGAAAATGAATATGAATACGAATACTAATATGAATATGAATATGAATATGAATATGAATATGAATAAGAATATCAATATGAATATGAATATGAATATGAATATGAATATGAATATGAATATGAATATGAATATGACTATGAATATGAATATGAATAAGAATATGAATATGAATATGAATATGAATATGAATATGAATATGAATATGAATATGAATATGAATATGCTATGAATATGAATATGAATATGAATATGAATATGAATATGAATATGAATATGAATATGAATATGAATATGAATATGAATATGAATATGAATATGAATATGAATATGAATATGAATATGAAAATGAATATGAATATGAATATGAATACGAATATGAATATGAATATGAATATGAATATGAATATGAATATGAATATGAATATGAATATGAATATGAATATGAATATGAATATGAATATGAATATGAATATGAATATGAATATGAATATGAATATGAATATGAATATGAATATGAATATGAATATGAATATGAATATGAATATGAATATGAATATGAATATGAATATGAATATGAATATGAATATGAATATGAATATGAATATGAATATGAATATGAATATGAATATGAATATGAATATGAATATGAATATGAATATGAATATGAATATGAATATGAATATGAATATGAATATGAATATGAATATGAAAATGAATATGAATATGAATATATGAATATGAGAATGAATATGAATTTGGATATGAATATGAATATGTATATGAATATGAATACGAATATGATTATGAGAATGTATTGCTCTGTCTTGTAAAAAAAAAAATCTATTTTGAAATTTGACAGACTTAAAACTGTTGAAGGGATGTGTAACAATCAGAGACACAATTATTTTTTTAATATTAGTTTCAATTCAATTAAAAGAATTATAATTATTAAAATTTCATTTTAAACATCTCTTAAAATTACAATCACAAAAGAGCTAAAACGTAATTCTGAAGTTAAGCCTTTTTGCAACTTTAATATTCAGCAAAAGTTCAGCTCGCCCTGAAGGCGTTTATAATTAATTTGCTCCCACAAAAGACGATTATCGAGGCAAAGAAAATAAACCATGGTGGTTAAGACGAGGTGAAGTAACGCAGCAACGGTAGCTAATCAGCTAATCATGCTGATCCTACCATACCGTGCAAATGGGTGAAGAGATGGTGTTCATACGCGATGGTGGTGCGCTGATGTTTTTCAATTATGCAAATATAAGGATTAAGTTTGGCGACAATGTAAAATTAACAGCACAGATAAGGAGAAGACTTCGTTTGCACGGTGACAAAGTTCACTCATTTGTTCTTGGAACTTTCTTTAAAATTTCTTGGGAAAGCAAAGAATTTGTCTTTGAAATTATTTCTGAGTGAAAAATTCTGCTCTGGTGAGACGCAAAAAAGAGGCAGAGATTGATTATGTTAGAAGTGCTGTACTGACGGTTATGAAAAAAGTCGGCATCCGACGGGCAATATAACTATTAGAAATAATGAATTTATCGAAATCCTTTCATCGTTAAAACAAAAACGTACTTTAAATAAAAAACAAAATATTAACAATTTAAAATGCATGGCATAAACAATGGGGTAAAATTTGTTTAAGCCTTTCGAAATTGTAAACTTATACGACTTCCTAGAATCCAAAAAACAAGTAGTTTCTCTGATTCCAAACTTAATGCAGCTGATTTTATATTCTTGGCATCTCTTCTTTGCTTTCCATTTTGTGATTATTTTCTCTTATCTTAAAGTTACTATTTTATTGGAGTTATCCCACACATGTGATAAAGAGTGAAATTTTTGCTGCCATCACCTTTACTATTATCGAAAAGGTTATTGGCATCGATTTACGGTAACAATCTGCATAATCATTAAATTCACATAGAATTTCATTCGTACATATTTGATGCAAAGTAGCTTTCGGCAATAATCTTCAGGGAGCAAAAAGTTTTAACGTAGTAGTTTTTTTTCCTTATACTTAAAATTGGGTATTTTCTGCTTCTTAGTAACCGTTGCGTATCATTGCGATTTTTATTAGTTTTTGTTATCCTTTCAACGTTATATGGAAGTAGGTAAGAACCTTTAAAAAGTAATAAAAAGTATTTCATTGGAATGTGTGAGATTTAAAAGGAGCAAAAAAAAAATGTGTGCATACCTAAAGTAGTAGAATGAATGTTCGAGACGCCCACTTGGTAGGTATTAAATATACATCATATAGCAAAGAGTTAATGTGAGCAAGAAAAAAAAAAAAAACAAAATCCTTAAATCGGAGAGTGAAAACTAAATGAAGGAATTGGAAATATAAATATGATTATCATTTTAAAAATAAGGAATACATCTTTAAGTATTGAATGGAACAATAGAAAACATTTTTTTATCTCTTAGAAAATTGTTATCGTCAAATTTATTAACTGACGAATTTTTTAATGAATAAAAACAAAAATAAATAAATCTTAATATATAAAAATGAATCGTGGTTTGTTTGGATGCTTAAAACTTGAAAACGACTGAACCAAATTGGATACTTTCTTCTGTGGGTTTGTTGGTAATTGCTACGCGAAGGTTTTGGAAAAAATTCACAGAACATTGGACAAGGGGGCGTGGCATCTTCCATACAACGCAAATCTACGTTAGCGAATAGCTTTGAAATTATAGGTCACATAGCATCGAAATTCGGTGTTCTACCTCAATTTACAAGTGCCGTTTCACAGATTAAATTGTATGGGCGTTGGAAGTGTGGCGAGGCACTTTTTCAGCAGACCAAATTTTCGGTATAACTTTCAAGCTATAAGTCAAACATTAATGAAACTCGGTTAGCACGTACTATTTATCGTGTCTTTCGACTGGCAAAATTAAGCAAGTATAGGCCAAAGGGGTGTGGCACCACCCATACAATTCAAATTTATGATATCGAATAGCTTTGGAACTAAATGCCGTATAATAATGAAATTCAGTATGGAGTTGCCACTTGGTGATATATTTCTACTATAAAACTGGGATGGGCTCTTGAAAAGAGGGTGTGGCTCCGCCCATACACTTTTAATTTTTGATATCAGATAGCTTTGGAACTAAATGTCGTATAACAACGAAATTCAGTATGGAATTTATATTGGGTGATATCCTTCTAGTAGAAAACTGAGACATTATTGAACAAGGAGGACAAATTTTCCACATCGAATAACTTTAGAATTATAAGTAGCATAGCCTCGAAATTTGGTTATCAATTTAACGAGTCGTTCCACTTAGAGATCGAGATAGAGATAGAGATAGAGATAGAGATAGAGATAGAGATAGAGATAGAGATAGAGATAGAGATAGAGATAGAGATAGAGATAGAGATAGAGATAGAGATAGAGATAGAGATAGAGATAGAGATAGAGATAGAGATAGAGATAGAGATAGAGATAGAGATAGAGATAGAGATAGAGATAGAGATAGAGATAGAGATAGAGATAGAGATAGAGATAGAGATAGAGATAGAGATAGAGATAGAGATAGAGATAGAGATAGAGATAGAGATAGAGATAGAGATAGAGATAGAGATAGAGATAGAGATAGAGATAGAGATAGAGATAGAGATAGAGATAGAGATAGAGATAGAGATAGAGATAGAGATAGAGATAGAGATAGAGATAGAGATAGAGATAGAGATAGAGATAGAAAAGTATATTGAGGTTGATGTTGGGATTTTTTATTTTATTATGTTTTATCATCAGGTGGAAGTCATCGGCATATGCATTAAAATCGACTTCTCTATATATTGAAATGATATAACAGAGTTTGTTGTAGGCTATTAAAAAAAGAATTACCGATAAGGGTGAGCCCTGGGGGATACCGTTATGCAGGGGATATATGTGAGATAAGTATTTACCGACTCGTACGATTATTTTTCTGTTAGTCATAAAGTTAATAATATAATTTGAAATTTTGGGTCCTACATTCCAATCTTTGAGTTGGTCTATGATTGTATGTATCCCGATCTTATCAAAAGCTTTTTCAAAGTCAAGTGATATAAGGGATAGATGTTTTTGCATTGCTAGGCAGTTAGTAATCTGATAATCTATGTTTAATAGAGTGTCAGTTACAGATTTTCCCTTTTTAAAGCCCATTTGCCTATTATCAAGTAATTTGTCTGCTGTAACAAACCACCATAATCTGTTGGCGATAATTTTATCTAATAATTTGGACAGGCATGGATTAAGAGATATTGGTCTGTATGATTTAATCAGTGTTTTATCGGACTTTGGTTTTAAAATTGGTATCACCAGGCTAGTTTTAAAAGATTGGGGAATGTTATTGTTTAGTATACTATTATAGAGAGATAATAATCTGTTTTTTGCAGTGGGATGAAGGTTTCTTATCATGGGGTAAGAAATTCTATCTAAGCCAGGTGTATGGCCTTTTAGTTTAGATAGTGCCATGGATAGTTCAATATTGTTTATTTCTTTTTCTATTATTGATGCATTTTGTGAAATGTTAAAGGGAGGTGAAGGGTTAAGTGCAGCGGTTTTACTGGCTTGAAATGATGTTGGAAAGTTACTATCTGATGAATTATTAGACCAGTATTTGCTGAATTCGTTAGCTATTTCGGAATAATTTGTGAGTAGTGTATGAGATGGATTATCTGGTTTTAAGCAGTGGATATTGTGTGAAGCTTTGTAGCCACAGAAGCGTCTGATGTTGTTCCAGATTTTACCTGAAGGAGTCGATGGATTGATTTCTGACGTGAAATCATTGACTGATTTTTTTTTTCGATAGTTTAATGGCTCGTTTTAACTTCGCATTTGCTTTTCGGAATTGTATCATGTTATCTTGTGATATGTTTCTTTTAAATGTATTCCAGTGTGAGTTTTTTAAACGTTTTAGGTTTTCTAATTCGTTGTTCCACCATGGTACTTCTGAGTATCGAGATTTTTGTTTTGTTTGAGGAATGGTTTTATGTGCAGACCGAAGGGTAATTCGCGTTAAATTAGCCGATTCTTTGTTAATGTTTGGGCTTGTTGTAAGCAAGTCACTGTATATTTTAGAGTGTTCTCTGAAGTTGGTCCAATTGGCGAGATTTATTTTAAATTTGGGTATAAATGCTTGCTTGTTACTTGGTTGTTTGGGGAAAATGGAAATTAAAATGGGATGGTGGTCGCTTCCGCAAAGATCATTATCGGTGACCCATTCAGCGTGCGTAGCTATACTTGGAGAACAGAAAGAGAGGTCAATATGTGAAAATGTGTTATGCGTACTGAAGTGAGTTGCAGATCCGTCGTTTAAAAGGATATAGTTTGACTGTGTGATAAATAAGTTTAATATTGTCCCCTTGCGATTGTTATTAGGAGATCCCCAAGAGGTATGCCAGCTATTGAAGTCGCCCATGATTAAGGTTGAATTAGAGGAAATGTTAAGTACATTGTTTAGGTTAGTTAAATTGAAGTTGAAGTTTGGAGATGTGTATGCAGAAATAATAGTAAATTTTTGTTTCGATTGTATTTCGAGGGCTATTGCGTCAAAATCATTATTGAGTGAAATTTCTTTATGTTGAATTGAGTTGTGTATTAATAGAGCAACTCCACCATATGATGTTGTAGAAGTGTTTTTAGAATACAAGGAAAAGTTTATCGGAATCGGAAGGTTTGTGGTAGAGTGTATATGTGATTCTTGTATTGCTATTATTTTTGGATTATGGCGTTTTAGTAAGATTAGGAGTTGATTGTAATTGTTGGAGTAACCTTTAATATTCCACTGTAGTACTTTCAATGACATTTAGAGATATTATGCTAGAAAAGATGCTAGGATTGTATTTATATTAGTTATGGTTGAGATAGTTATAAGTATCAAAAATAAGGAAGATGGGCTGTTAATTTATTAAATATCGTCTTGGGACATAGTTTCTGAAGAATAGTCAAGTGTATGTTCGTCTAACGTGTTTGTATGTTTTGATTTTAGTGAATACGAGTTGCTGCTTTTGCTTTGTGTGTTGGAAGTTTTGTTTTTTAGCTTAGATTTGAGTCTATTAGAAATATTTTTAGGTAATATTTTAATTTTTGTTACATTGTTACTTTGTGAGACTGCATTTTGAAGAGGAGCTTGAGACAACAGTTCGTTAAGAGAGGCCAAGTCCTTATAATTTATTATTTCCCGTGGGGTTGTTGTTGCTGTTGCTGCTGCTGCTGCTGTTGAACTTGTAGTAGATGAAGTATTTGACTGTGAT